>CM062809.1:751273685-751924249 GCA_031772625.1 Pinus tabuliformis
CTTTGACAAAAGAATCCTATTCCAGAACAACCCCTCTTCCATCCACGGACGGGGTACGGACTAGTCATATTCTCTCGCGGAAATTCTATCTTATACCCAGAGTTCTTTCTGCCCGAAGCAGACCAGGATGCATGCCCCCTGGGTTCCAGTCCCATCTTTCCGAATCACTCGCACTCATCGGGAAGAAGGACTGGGGGTGGAGACATTTCTTGATTAAATAGACCATTTAGGGTTGGTATTTGACTATTTGCGATGCGTGATCCCGGAAATGAAAGCTGGTCTACGAGCTTGACCATTCTTCCTTCGTGTGGAAAACACATTACTCTAAAGAGTGAGGAGACTATAGCTCCCATGCAATATATATAGTCTCATCCAAGGAGTAGGTTATAATCCAAGGGTCCTTGAACGACCATCATGTTCATTTGAACAATCTTCCCTTTCAATGTAACAGGCACATTGGGGAGGATCCCTAATGGTCGACTGGTTCCTTTATCAAAACCTGAGAGATTTCTTATCTCAGGCAAAAGCGCCGGGGACCCCAGTGCTTTCCAAGCAATAGAGGAAAGGATACTCACAGATGCCCCTTCATCAATGATAGTTCCAGCCATTACCATTCTATAAATTTGGACTATGATTCTGAATGGTATACTGGCTGACAACCGGGGTCTGCCTAGTTGGTTCCAATCAAAGGACACAACCAGGTTGCTTGGTGGTGGGACCGAATACATGGCCGGATATGACCCTGACGATGTTCCTTCCTGCGATAAAGGAATGGGCGCATTGCCCTGATGCTCATCAGAGTCTGTGTTGATGAAAAGAATCTGGATGGTGTCATCCTTATTCTCTTCAGTGAGGGTGTCATTTGAAGATGAAACCTCTGAAGGCGGAACCGGGTCAACTGCCGTTTCGACCTTTGGACTTTCGTCCGGTCTGGATTCAGTAGGTTCATTCTCAATGACTGACACTTCAGCTGACCACTTGAGCGGGCCAGCTGTATTTTCAACCAACGAAGGACTTGGCACGAGTTTTTTGTATCTAGGAGGAAGTCTCAACGGTGAAACCAGGCGATCTTCCAAAACTCTTTTCGCTTCATCTAAGAAGGGACAACGGTGGATGGCGTGATCGCCTTCACACAGTCTGCAGGGGGATCTTGTTCCCCCTCTTTGTCTTGATCCTTCACTTTCGCTGGTTGACGGTAAGCATTCAACATGGCTATCAGAGGTTGATGCTCCCGAATTGTGCAAACGAGGGGACCAGTCCCTTAGTATCCGGGGAATACAGGGACAATCTCTATGGAAGTGGTCTCCTTTACATATGACACATGGCGATTTAGGCCCGGTCTGTGCTGTGTGTGGATTTTTGTCAGATGTCTTTTGCTTGCCCCCAGTCGCCTTAGGCTCCTTCTTCTTCTTCTCCTTCTTCTCCATGGGAGCTTGGCTTTTGCCGGCTCTACCTTGCGAAGATGAAGGATTGGAGGAAGAGTTATAGGAAGTAGAAGGCTGGTGGGCAGCTCTAGACTGATCTAACTGTTGACTCGACTGTTCAGGAACCATGGTGTTCTGAACTACATTGGTTGAGAATAGCCAAATTGGCAGGCCAATTGTCAGTCCTGGAAGCGACAATGTGGCCATGTGGGGCGCACCAACTTCTACCCAAGAGGAGAAAGGACTAGGATTTCCATCATGTGGAATTCCTTGGTTGGGGCGTTCCATGTTCTCAACCTACAGATCAACGCAGGAATAGGAGGTGATTATGTTCCGTTTAAAATAAATTTTATAACGACGCTTTAGACACAACTTGCTTTTTCACTTTTTAAGAGCCGAGAAAAAGCTAAAGATGACTCTAGTCTCCTTCGATGTTTTAACGAGCCCGAAGTGACAAATGCTCGGATGGACTTTTTCAGTTATAGAGTTTGAAAAAGGCCAAAAGAAACTGCTCTGGAGATCTAGGCAGAGGGTGTGCCAAACTTTTCGCAAAACCACAGAATACGTTTTACGGTACGAGTGGTCGATCTTCGTGAATGCTGTGTTCACTGCATTGCGATCAGTAGGGCGGCCGACACAGTTTCCTATGGATAAAGGCTTTATTCCTATAGGGGTCTCCCAATATATACGCGACGGTACGTGGGAGCACAAGTCCGTATTGATACTTATCGCTTCACCGTGGAGGAATCACCCAACCACTCAACGCTAAGATATCACGTTTAACGACGCCGGAACACGTCTCTAGCTTAGACCTCTATGTGTTTGCGTTATGTTTCAAAGCGTTGTTAGGTTCATTCAATATATTTTAAGTTGATCTTTTTAAAGTTTGCCTTTCAAGGTTCACCACGAGATGTTTGATACAAATTCCTAAATGCAGTCTAAGATGAGAAGCAAGCTTTTTTAATCTTTTCGACTTATGAAAATCTTAACTACTGAGGGAAAAGAAAGACAAAATCTTTTCACACAGATCAAAGAGCATACACTAATGCACCTTTTCCCTAAATCAACATGCAAACTTATCAAATGCAAAATGCAAAATGCAGGTATTTCTTTTCTCTTCCTTAATGTTGATGTAATACAAAAAGAAAGCTGTTGTATAACTTTGAATTCAATTTCAAGTGAAAGCAAACAAGCTTGTCCAAAATCAAAAGACACCTTAAGATTTACTTGTTTCGACACTAGAAATATATAAATTCAAACCATATGATGAAAGCAAAAGCTCAATCAGCTATGAACAGTAAACAAACTAACTCTTAAGATCAAAATGACACTTAACACAGGTCTAGATCTAAGAGGCCACAGCAAGACTAGTTCACTTTCGTTACGGGAAACTGTAAATGATATAAGAAATACCCAAGAACAAATACAGTTTCTTTATACAACTGAGGCGGAATAGTGGCAAGAAAATTTGGTTTCAGATAGGTACATTGACTGGTAACAGGCTGCAAAAACAAGGGTGAAAACAGGGTAATAAACAGGAGGGAACCCCAGTAACTCTAGGCAAAACTGGTTCAGCGCAGGTAGTACACTGGCAGTTTGACCTTCAGCGCAGGTAACCCCTTCGGGAACTGCGCTGAAATGCAGACTGCCTTCACAGTGCCTGCACTAAAGAGATAAACTTTCGGTTTTCTCAGTTTCCGGGTCACAGATTGCTCAAAAATTCACAGTTTTTGGCCAAATCAGAAGCTATCAATCAAGTACACACTAAGGGATGAAAAGGAGGATGAAAAGCTATCACTAAGAGCTATTTAGAGTCCTTGTGGATCAGCTCTTCAAATCATAAACTTGCCCAGAAACTGAGCTAGAGTAGCTGCCCTCTACTTTGCATTTGAAAGATCCAAATGCAGTTCGATTCGGTACTCCCAGTGTTTATGAAATGAATAGAAAAAAACACAAACAACCAACAAGATACGATCCCCAGTGGAGTCGCCAATTTGTTGTTGGGAAAAGTATCCAATACGGAATGACCCTATCCCACTCTAAAGGTGATAGTACCTCAGCAACAATCAAAGCAAAGCTATTCGAGATTACTTCTTTATGAGATGTAAGAGAGGGGAGAAAGAGATCCACTAATCGTTGTCTTCCGCTAATGATTGATCCAATCTTCTCTCTTTGCTGCTTGCTCCCAGCTCCTTGCTCTTTCACTGGCCCAGCTACACCAAGATCCTGCAAAATGGCAAGAGAGGGAAACTACAAGAAGCATACATTCATAATTGATTCAAGGATTAGAATAAATCAAATACACAAGTATAACAATACACCATTGAGACACATGCATATAGAAGAACCTCAAATGCTTTATTAATGGAAGAAGTAAAGTTCAGGAAGTAATACAACCATAAAAGGCCCAATCCAGCATCACCTCCCAGCAGAAAGAAATCTCTTCTTCACCTCCTTCAAGCAAATCACCCAATAGTTCTATACTCAAACCAACAGCACTTCCTTACATTCACAAGATTCCAGCCTCCCTAGACCTCATGAGAGAGCTCTATATATAGGAGTTTTGGAGAAAGGATGAGTCAGCTTGAGCTTGGCATGGAGCTGACTAGTGTCCTCTCCCACTTCAGTTATTCTTCAGTTCTTGAGTCCACTTGGAGGTTCTTGCTTCCACTTGGAGATCTAGACCCTCTTACTCATCACAAGTTGAATTCCCTGATCCAAGTGTCATTTTGGAAGCTTCCTGGGCATTGACACCTTGAGGAATGACTGTGCCACTTGGCCAAACTCGCCCAGCGTAGGTAGCCTTCTTTGCAGTTGACATTCAGCGCAGGTACACAGTGGAGCAGTTGACATTCAGCGCAGATGCTCAGTGGAGCAGTTGACATGATCCAGAATTAGCTTGTTTATGAGTGTTTTCAGGTGGAGAACTGATATTCAGTGCTGTGGTTTGCTGACCTTGTTCCTCTAGGGGTAGGAACAACATGTTTAGGGACTTTGGATCCCTTAGATTATGGACATTTCATGCTTCATGCTGTAAGGCACAAAAATGTCTATAACACTTGCTGCGCCAGTCGCCTTCAACATTTCGAAGGAAACCACGACAGAGGGTTTGATGCAGACGTTGTCAAAACTATATGAAAAACCCTCGGCCTCAAACAAGGTATTTCTTATGAAACGGTTATTTAATATGAATATGTCGGAAGGTGGATTTGTTGCAAACCATTTAAATGATTTTAATACAGTTACAAGTCAGTTAAGTTCTGTAGGGGTAAACTTTGATGTTGAAGTTAGAGCTCTGTTGTTCTTGTGCTCATTACCAGAAAGTTGGAATGGTTTGGTAATGGCCATTAGTAACTCCGTTTTTGGATCTAGTACTTTAAAGTTTGATGATGTTGTCAGTGCTATCCTTAGCGAGGAAATGCGACGGAAAAGCTCTGGTGAGATATCGGGAAATGCTTTGAGTGCATAGTCTAGAGGAAGAAAAATGGAAAGAGGAAAGAGCTCAAGATATCGCAGTAAATCAAGGAAAGGCAGATCCAAGTCCAGATCGGGGATAGTGTGCTGGAAATGTGGAAAGAAAGGACACCTAAAGAAAGACTGTAGATCTCGAAAGGGAAAAGAAGGAGATGCACAGCAAGAAAACAATCATGAAGCAAATGTGACAGGTGAGATGTTACAAGATGCTCTGATTCTTTCTTTCGAAAATATTACTGATTCCTGGGTGGTAGATTCAGGGGCTTCATTCCATGCCACACCTGATAAGAAATACTTTCATGACTATGTTCAAGGAGATTTTGGACAAGTTCGTCTGGGTGTGATAAACCCTGTAAAATCGTTGGAATGGGTAAGGTTCTTGTAAAACAGCAGAATGGAAGCCAATGGCTATTAAAGGAGGTAAGGCATGTTCCAGATCTAAAGAAAAATCTGATTTCAACAGGGCAGTTAGGCAGTGAAGGTTGTGTGACAACTTTCACAGATAAAGCTTGGAAGGTCACCAAAGGAGCCTTGGTAATAGTAAAAGGCGAAAAGGTTGGTACATTTTATTTATGAAATGGTATTTCTAACTCTGTTAATGCTTTAACTTCCAAAGGAGCAGATGCAACATTATGGCATCATAGGCTTGGACACATGAGTGAAAAGGGGATGAAGATTCTTCACTCCAGGAATTTGTTGCCGGGTTTGAAGAATGTTGATTTGGACTTCTGTGAGAATTGCATTTATGGAAAACAGAAGAGAGTCAGATTTCTCAGAGTTGGGAAAGATAAGAAGAATAAAAAATTAGAGCTTGTGCATACAAATGTATGGGGACCTACTCAGGTATTATATCTCGGTGGCTCTCGTTATTATGTTACTTTTAATGATGATGCAACTAGAAAAACTTGGATTTATTGTATTAAGAATAAATCTGATGTATTTGATACTTTCAAGAAATGGAAAGCTTTGGTTGAGATTGAGATAGGAAAGAAATTGAAGTGTCTTAGATCAGACAATGGAGGTGAATATTGCAGCAAAGAGTTTGATAGGTACTGTTCAGAGCATGGAATTTGCAGAGAGAAGACAGTTCCAAGAACACCACAACAAAATGGTGTGTCAGAAAGGATGAACAAAACAATCATGGAGTGTGCAAGGTGCATGAGATTGCATGCAGGATTGCCTTTACAGTTTTGGGCAGATGCTGTAGATACTGTTGTTTATCTAATAAACAGAGGGCCTTCAAGTTCCTTGGATGGTAGTGTTCCGGAGGAAGCATGGACAGGTAAAAAGGTAAACTACTCCTTTTTAAAGCCTTTTGGTTGTGAGGCCTTTGTCCATATTGATAAAGAAAATAGAACAAAGCTTGAGGCAAAGTCAAAGAAATGTACCTTTATTGGATATGGTGTTAATGATTTTGGTATCGCTTATATGATTACGAAAATCACAAAATCATTAGGAGTAGAGATGTAATATTCAATGAAAAGGTCTTGTATAAGAATCAGTTGCAGGAAAAGAAACAGGAAAAGGAAAACAAGGAGTATGCAGTTCTTGATGAAATCACTGAAAAAGTAAAGGTGCCTGAAAATAATAATAATCAACAACCACAACAACAACAACCACCACAACAACAACAGGCACCCCAAACACCTGAAAGTGGTGTTAGAAGATCTACCGGGATAAGTAGACCCCCTGAACGATACTCTCCTTCATTATATTATTTATTGTTGACTGATTCCAGTGAACTCGAATGTTATGAAGAAGCAATGCAGGTTGAAAGCAAGAAGAAGTGGGAGGTAGCCATGGAAGAAGAGATATATATGCAACAGCCACAAGGATATGAGGTGAAAGGGAAGGAGAAACTAGTGTGCAGGTTGAAGAAGAGCTTGTATGGCTTAAAACAGGCTCCAAGGGAGTGGTTTCTAAAATTTGACAAGTTTATGTCTGAACAAGGTTATACTAGATGTCACTCTGATCATTGTGTTTATTTGAAAAAGCAAAATGATGGCAGCTATATTATATTGTTATTGTATGTAGATGACATGCCTGTTGTAGGATCTAACACGCAGGAAATAAATGTGATCAAAAGAAAATTGGCAAATTCATTTGCAATGAAGGATTTGGGAGCTGCAAAACAAATCCTTGGTATGAGAATAACTAGAGACAGGAAAAATTGTAAATTAATATTGTCTCAGAATGAGTACATACAAAAGGTGTTGAAAATATTTAACATGCACAATGCAAAACTAGTTAGTACACCTTTTGCTAGCCATTTCAAACTTAGCAAGGAAATGTGCCCAAAGACCCAAGAAGACATGGATTATATGTCTAAAGTTCCATATGCATCAACAGTTGGAAGCTTAATGTATGCAATGGACTGCACAAGGCCCAATATTGCACATGCAGTGGGAGTTGTAAGCAGGTACATGAACAATCCAAGAAAGAAACATTGGATGGAAGTGAAATGGATTCTCAGATATTTGAAAGGTACCACAAATCAAGCATTATGCTTTGGTGGTTCAAACATCTCCCTAAAAGGATATGTTGATGCAGATATGGCAGGTGACAGAGATAACAGGAGGAGCACTACAGGATATGTATTTACTGTTGGAGGAACAACTGTCAGTTGGGTTTCAAAAATCCAAAGTGTTGTTGCACTTTCAACAACAGAAGCAGAGTATGCTGCTGCTACAGAGGCTAGTAAAGAAATGATTTGGTTACAAAGGTTTATGGGTGAATTGGGTAAGGAGCATGATATGGGCATGTTATACAGTGATAGCCAAAGTGCCATTCATCTTGCAAATAACTCAGCATTTCATTCCAGGACTAAACACATACAACTCAAGTACCATTTCATACGATCAGTGTTGGAAGATGGAGAGTTGAAGCTGGAAAAGATACACACTAGCCAGAATCATGCAGATATGCTAACAAAAGTTGTAACCAGGGAGAAACTGAGAATATGCTCAGTTTCAATTGGTCTTCAAGGATGACGATGAAGATGAGCAAGGATAATTTTAGGGGCGAATGTTCGCCCTTTGGCGAAATTAAGGGGTTTTAAATTTTTAGTGGGCGAATATTTTGTATCATAGTACATTTTTACAAATCACCTCAAATAGCCCACCTTATTTTAAGGGAGAGGGTAAAAAGGGTAAATTTAGCCCTTGAAATTAGGACTTACAACCTTCCATTCGCCCATTTTCAAGAATAGGTTTTATTTAAGTGAATCCATTCGCCCATTTTCAAGAATAGGTTTTATTTAAGTGAATCCTATGGGCCAAATACCATATTTATAAAAGAGGTATGGTAAATTAATAAAAATATAAATAAATGAGAGGTATGGTAAATAAATAAAACATTTTTTATATTTACTCCATAAGTCACCTTATATACATGTAAGGGTGTAAACAAATAAAAATATAAGTAAAGTGGATGTATGGTAAATAAATAAAACGTTTTTTATATTTACTCCATAAGTCACCTTATATACATGTAAGGGTGTAAACAAATAAAAATATAAGTAAAGTGGAGGTATGGTAAATAAATAAAACGTCTTTTTATACTCACTCAAAAGGTATGGTAAATAAATAAAAATATAAATAAACTAGACGTATCGTAAATAAATAAAACCTCTTTTTATATTTAGTAACTAGACGTATCGTGAATAAATAAAACCTCTTTTTATATTTAGTCCATAACCCTCGTTCTATTTATGAAGGCTCAAGAAAGAGGTTTTATTTAAGTGAATCCTATGGGCCAAATACCATATTTGTAAAAAAGGTATGGTAAATTAATAAAAATATAAATAAACGAGAGGTATGGTAAACAAATAAAACATTTTTTTATATTTACTCCATAAGTCACCTTATATTTACGGACACTCAAAAAATGGGTTATATTTAGGTGAAACCTATGGCCAAAATACTATGGGACAAATACCATGGACTAGATTGTTATTAATACCATGCAAAAAACCATTATTAACCCTAATTTTAGAATTAATAAAAACGAAAATGGCACATGGTATTGACCCATGGTATTCACCAAAATGGCACATGGTATTGACCCATGGTATTCACTTGGAATGTAGCCTATTTAAATGGGGGAATTAAACCAGCATGTAGCCTATGCTAAGATTCACTAGGAATTTACAAAGTTTTATTATTTAGTGAAAGACTCGACAAGATCTTACAAGATTTTATAATTGAGTAAAATATTCGTCATACCTGGTGAGAGATTCGCCAAAAAATTATATATACATATTATATTATTGATAAATTTGCCTTCCATTTTTCCTATATACCATGGAGATTCGCCCATTTATTATATTTATAAATTTAGGGGCGGCTCTTAAAATTTTCCCTGAAGATGAGAAACAGCCAGGTCCAAAGAGGTGTCATTGTCCAGCAAATGGAGCAGCGGTGGAGTTGCTATAATCAGTCTCCAAGTGGGAGATTGTTGGGTGTGGAGCCTGATTATCTTCTATATTCAAAGGTATCGCCACATTGGACCCTAGTTCGTTTCCGCCCGTAAAATATTCGCTGCAGGGGTGGTCCGGGGGGGGGGCGGCTGCGACCTTTGGGAGCCCCCTCCTGGCACGGGGTTTCGGGGGCAACGCCCCGAAGCTAAAAACAACTGTAAAATTGCCTTGTAAAAGTATGGTAATTTCTAGTCAATCTGGGCTGTTCACTAGGCAGATGATCTGACGGTAGAACTTATGTTTAGTTTAGGGGTTTTTGCCCTAGAAGGCAGCCCTCTCTTTGTATGAGGGCATTGTATTTGAGGTTGTGTGATAGATGTGTATTCCATGAGCAGGAAATAGAGAGGTGAGACTGTGAGAGAAAATAGAGGATATTACAATGGATTTGATGTAGGTTGTGTCTCTTCATTTTGCTGGATAATAGAAAGGAAGGACTGGCTGTTCGAGGTGGACATAGCCCAAACTGGGTGAACCACGTATATCTGTGTCTCTCTTGTTTTGTGCGTTTTCTGTGTTTCTGCAATATTTTATGTGTTCCATTGCTCCGTAAAATATAATTTTCTAACACTAAAGGCTTCGGAAATATCAGTTTATAACATGAGTGAATATATTAAGAAAGAAAATGTACTGAACAACAAGTAAATCTCATTCATAAATTCCATACTTCGCCAATTAGATCTGAAGGTAAACCATCAACTAAAGGCTATGGAAACATGTACTTATGTAATGAGTGTCTATCCTATTGAGAAAAAACATAAAACAACTTGAACTTGGAAACTAAAGAACAACAGAAGAAGTGAGTCCCAAAAATGCTACTTGATGCAAGTTTAAAACTAAGAAGCTTGAGCATAAACAAATTTAAAGTCCTATTGCTACTCTGAAATGCATCTATCATGGTTAGTAAAAACAAGTGACAAGCTGCAATATAAATACAATGTTAAAACGATTATGAACATAAACAAAACACAAGCAATATACAATTGAACGAAAGAAAATACAAATGGAAATATACAGAAATGAAAAAGAAACCTCAGCCATGCAGGGGCCCTCTACACAGCCTTGGATTATCAATGCAAATCTACTTCACACGCTCAGACAACCATATACGAAAACAAAGTTTTTATATCATGAAAACAGAGAATTGTGTGTCTCTTGATTACAAAATGAAATCACATTATTTCAACAGTAAAAACATTAACTTGTCTGCGTTCCAAACGCTTGAATTTATAGGAGAAATTGCTAACTGTTTCTAAGAGGAAATTATTCTACGGTAGACACGTGAATAGGTCATGCATCGAGGATATAGCCTTCTAGTTGGCACAAACAATAAAGCTATACATAGTGGATGTTTGATTTAGCTATGCAAGTGGCAAAATGAATCCTCAAGTTTAGGAACAGGCCTTAGTCTCAATTACGTGCTAGAACAGAGTTCTAACTACTATAGAACTTCTCTGTTGAATCCGCTTTGACCAGGGCCTTTTCCCTCGAATCTGATCAAATGAATAGGACCCTATCCATGTGTTGACATTTCCTGAGCTACCCATGTGGCTCATTCCTCTTCTCGACACCTGTAACCTACAAAAGTATGAAGATGGCTGCGGAATTGCCAGTTAGCTACAAAAAGTGGCTACATTCCGTAGCTGAGAAACAAAATCTTATCCAAATAACACACATAATAATATAATTTGAAAATCACTAAAATGTACTCCTGGAATCAACATGTCATGACTTTTGATGGCTTAGGATGCACTAGTATGGGAAAACAGAGGAAGAAAGGTGAAAAAATGCTTGAAAAAGAGGTGGTTTTGGGGCTCAACATACCCCCACTGTGAAGCTATTGCATGTACTCATGCAACCAAAATTGTAACAATCCTTCTTCTACAACATCTGCTCTGAAACCTCTGCTAGAACATCCAACCTCTTCTTCTTCTTCCTCACTACCACTGCCATTCTAGGTTTCCTTATAAGGCATCTATATTTAAGGTTGATGAGGGACCTCCTTAGCTTCGTATTTTTCTTCTTCAATTTTATATTTTTCTTATGCCATAATACCAAATAAAGCATGGTATTGTCCTGAACAATTTTGTCCAGCTTTTTTTTCTCCTTCAAGGCTTCATTTTCCCAATGGATATGCCTGTTTAAGACCACTAATTGTTAGGTCCCTATACTACTAGCGTAACCCGTTATTGTTATTAGTACAACCCACTTATTATATTGATGTACCCATGTAGTGCCCATATTGTTACTATTGCGCCCCATAGAAGCCCACTATTGTTAAAGGAGGTTGCCCCCTCGAAGAGGCTGAATTCTAAGGCATTCAACTATCTTTTCTATCTTTTTGTGAGCTGGTTTCATAACATTTGGTATCAGAGCTTTGGATTCTAGGGTTTCGCTGCTCCAAATAGGTCATCATGGAATTTTCACTATAACTTTTTTTCTTTGACGTTTTAGAAGCTAAAAAAAAAACCATTTGAGAAGACATCACGCTAAATCTCGGGTCAGAATTTCATAGATTTTTGCACTATATTTGCGGAGATATGATCTGAGGAAGTTGGTGTTTTTGCAGACTCCTGAATTACATTCCAAACAAGTGACCTGGGGAAAATCATCATAACTTTCTCTATGAGCATCGGATTGAAATTTTGTAAGAAGGTACAGAAAGAGGACAGAATTTAGTTTCTTGTATATATTTTTCAGAGCCAAAGCTTGAAATAGTGACTCGTGGCACGTCGTACAAGTTCACTCTACTGAACTAGTATATAATCAGGTCACTGTGGTAGATTGTGCATAACTCTTTCTTGGAGAATCAAATTTGGATCAGACTGGTGGCATTGGAAAAAGGACATAGAGGGCTACTACATGTCGCATTTTCAGAACTTAAAGATCTGAAAGTGCAGAGTTACAGTCGTTTCAAGGTCAAGCTCCTAAAATCAAGAAAAAGCAAGATGAGGAAGTTTGATGGCAAGGATCCGGTAAATTGGATACTTCAGATGGAGCAATATTTTGATCTACATGGTGTACCACTGTTACAAAAGGTATGTATTGCATCTTCATATTTAGAACCGGATCAATTTTTATGGTATGAAGGGCTTTGTTCTCGTAAACAACTTGTTACGTGGTCAATTTTCACAGAGGAAATGATAGCAGATTATGAGGATACAAAGAGCAACACCTTCTTTAGAGCAACACCACAACAATTGGAAAGAGTAAAAGGGCTTTGTGACATAGTGAAAAGTAAAATGATGGAAACCAGGAGGCATACCCCTCACAACTATAAAGATGGAAGTGTTGTTTCTCCTAGCCTTCCACAACCTACAAGGGTTACACCACAAAAATTGGAAGAAAAAAGAGAAAAAGGGCTTTGTTACAATTGTGATAGAAAATACACTAAAGGTCATAAGTGTGCTGAGAAGAAATTATTTTACATAGAATATGAAAAGGAGGAAGAAAAGGATTAAGAAACATCAAAAGAAGAAGATATACGCCAGGACCCCACCCCAGAGAAAGAAGAAATGAATCAGATCATATCTTGTAAAGCATTGGCAAGAATTACCACTCCTCAAACTCTCAAGATAGAAGGACATATCAAGAAGAAAAAGGTTCAAGAAGTGAAAGATCATATCGAGAAAGAAGAAATGAATCCAACCATATCTTGTAATTCATTGGTCGAAATTACCACTCCTCAAACTATCAAGATAGAAGGACATACCAAGAAGAAAAATGTTCAAGAAGTGAAAGATCACATCGAGCATCAAGAAATGAATTCGACCATATCTTGTAAAGGATTGGAAGAAATTACCACTCCTCAAACTCTAGAGATAGAAGGACATATCAAGAAGAAAAAGGTTCAAGCAGTGAAAGATCACATTGAGCATCAACAACAAGTTCTCCAACTTTTAAAGGATAACGCCACTTCGGTGCAAAATCAAATGAAACAACAGGTAGATCAACATCGTAGTGAATTTTTTTTTGATGTAGGTGATTGGGTATTTTTACTGCTACATCTCAAGCAAGGTATTTATGAGAAGGAAATGTTGGAAATACTGCATGCACTTAAAAAATGGCGACCTTACCGAATGGGAAGACTCTTCAAGGATGAGGATGTGGAAGCATTGTTTTGTGCTATTTCTATTACCCAACCAGATTGGATAAACGAAGCAAGGGATGAATGGAAGAAGGACAAAGAAGTATGGCCACTTATTCAAAAGTTGCAAAAGATCCAAATTCAAACAATATTGCCAAAAATTGAAGAGGAAGGAAAAATCATATTGGAACCTGGAGCACTCACAGAAGCAAGAACCTGATAGCTACGAAATCGATCAATTTCATAGTATCTCATCAAGTGGAAGAACTTACCCGCTGAATATTCCACATGGGAGGACAAGAATTTTATACAGAAGCATCAAGAACTACTCAAGCATTGAGGACAACGCTTTTTGAAGGAGAGGGGCATGTTATGCCCCTATACTACTAGTGTAACCCCTTATTGTTATTAGTACAACCCACTTATTATATTGATGTACCCATGTAGTGCCCATATTGTTACTATTGTGCCCCATAGAAGCCCACTATTGTTATAATTGTGCCCTTACATTATTATTGTTATGTCGGCTCTGATTATGTTATGACCCCTTAGACTCCTATATACAGAAAGGACGTCTTTTCATTTGTATCATCCAAGAATTGTTCATTTGTGTAATGTAAAGGAGGTTTCCCCCTCGAAGAGGCTAAATTCTAAGGCATTCAACTATCTTTTTTATCTTTTTATGAGCTGGTTTCATAACACTAATTCATAGATTTCTTGCTTTAATGAATGAATCAGTTTCCTGTGGTGTAAATGGCTGGTTAGATGAAGTTCCCTGTTCTGTTGTTGTGTTCTTCTACTCCAATGATTCAATGAAATCATAGATCTGCTGTTGAACCTGGTCAATCTCTGGAGATGCTTTTCTTGGACTATTTTCAAAGTCTAGTTGAGGAGAAAGAGAATATTGTGGACTATGCTCGAATGAGGTGTTATCTGGTGATTGGGTTGGAGTCTCCCCTCCCAAGTCTATGAATTGAGCTTCTTTTGTTTGTGTTTTCTTCAACTTGCCTTTAAGCCTAGAGCTTCTTCTTAGACTTTGTGAGCCTATATTCTCTTTTTCTATGACCTGTCTCCACTTCCCTTTTTCTTTTGCTTTCTTATACTGTTCTTTGATGTGGACTAATTTTTTAGAGAGCAATTGTTCTTCTTCTGATGAAGGCTCAGGAGCTTGGTAGATTTCCTCAACTTTTCTTTTTCCCTTCTATTTTTCTTGCTTCATGATTTCAGTTAGAGTTTCAGAGGGAAGTTCTTCCTCACTATTTTCTTTTGCTGAACTGGTAGGAGTATTTTGAATTGTTAGAGTTGCTCTTCTTCTCCTACTCCTCTTTACTGAACTCCCTTCAGGCAACTCAGGTGGATCTTGGAAAAATTTCCTGATTAGGAAGTTTTCCCATGTGTCTCCCATATCCTTCAAGTGATTTTCAACTAAGATCTTTATGAGACCATGGTGGTAAAGATGGGGTTCTATATCTTCTATGTTCTTTTGAACAATGGTAGACATCTTTCTTAAACTATTCAATAGAAAGTAAGGGAGATTGATGGTCTCATTTTCCAAAAAGTTCATCAATAACCTTATGTGATACATGTACATTGAGCCATATCTACCTTCACATGTGATAAATTTCTAAATAATCAAGAGCAAACTAGTCCATTTATCCTTTAATGCTGAGATAGGAATTCCTCTTTTGAAAATTGATATATCCATACCTGGTTTTTGAAGAATAACTCTCCAAGCCTTTTCATTGAAGCCCTTATTTTTGAACCACCTTTCTCCAGCTTTTGGAAGTTCTGTTGTAGCTGCAATTGAAGATTCAGTCACTCAAAACCTTATATCTCCAATTTCCACGTCTACTCCATTAAAAGATCTTGCAAATGTTTGGTAACTTCCTTGTGATGGCCATTGAATTTCTTGATAAACTTCAGCTAGGGAGCCTTCTTTAATTTCCCCTTCAACTGAGGGTATCCCTCCATGAACTTAACTCCTATGGGCTCTGCCCTTACAATGAGACCCATTCTGCCTCTCTTCACTATGTAGATACCTCTGTAATGTAAATTATATGGAAATAGAATGGTTATAGGGACGAAAATGGAAGAATACTGTAGAGAGAATTGATGGGTATAAAATTGGGAAAAACAATGAGTATGAGGTTGAATGATGGATAGGTTACGAAGTAGGGAAAACTATATGCAAGGGAATAATATGGAGGCTGTAAGGCTTGGTGTACACACAGACTGCATGGAGGCAGAGTGTTACTTATGCATAGAACTGAAATATTGAATGGAGTCCGAGTGCTTTGCATTCATAAAAAGGCTACGGGAGTGAGAAAATGAAAAATCGGTGAGTGAAAGAGCTGTATTCAACTAGCTTACGTTCACATAATTAGCCATTTCAATAGGTGGAGTAAGGATGTACGATGAAGTACGAGTTAGAATTGGAGGCAAATCATGAGACCGTTGAGGATTAAATCAGCGGGTATGGTGGAGTTATGGCAACAATCAAATCACATCATGACATGTTCAGGAGTAGTGATTATTCAAACTATATAATTTGTTCTTTTATAGTGCTATTTGAAATGGGTTTTATTCTCACCTTTGGAATCATACCTTTTCCATTTGATAACTTTTTATTTCTTGCTTTTGTAGGTGCTTTAGGTGTTGATATCTTCAAAATATTTCTCCTTCCATACCTACATCTGACTTTTTTTTTTTTTTTTAATTTGGCTAATAATCTGTCATTACAGAGTAACAGGATTAGCTGCGGAATCAGAAAACAGTTGCGGAATTGGAAAATAGCTGCGGAATGTAACATAGTCAATGAAATATGACTTGATGAATGAAAATGGAAAATGAAAGTATGAATGGAAATATGGAAAAGTGGATATGAAGAAATACTAAAAGAAATTTTATTGATTGAATGTGGTGATGAAATAGAGTGAAATTTGCAGAAATGTAATGGAATGGAATAAAACAAACCATGAATAAAATGGAAGATTTTTTTTTTTTTTTTGGGAAAACATAGGGTGTCAGAGTCTTCTGATTTTCACCCTGTTATTTCTGTATAAGAATGCCAATCAGTGATTGGTTTTGAAGCTTATACAATATTTTTTTATTTTTATTTTTCAATGATGAAAATAACAAAGACTAAGTTGGTGGGGAAGAATGATTCTTCTTCACCAACTTCATTTCAGAATTATTTTGAAAGATCTTGATAAACTCCTCCTTTGAGATTGGCTTCTGATAAATCTTCAATCTATGACCATTCACAAGGAGAGGAGTTTGGTGCTCATCAATGGTTCTAATTCTTACTACTCCATTACTGAAAACTTTTTCAATCTCATATGGCCCAAGCCAATGAGTTTGAAATTTACCTTGAAAATCCTTGAATTTTGAATCAAATATCAATGCCCAATCCCCTTCTTGAAACCTTTTGTCCTTGATGTATTTGTCATGCCACTTAGCTCTCTGCTCCTGAACTAGACCAGTTCTTTGAACTGCTTCTTGTCTGATTTCATCAAGTTCATTCAACTGCTCCAGTCTATGCTTCTGAGCTTCTAATAGATCCATTCCCAGCTGAACTTCCATCTTGAAAGTTTTAACCTGGAACTCAATGGGGAGCAAAACTTACTTTCCATAAACAAGTTCATAAGGTGTATGTCCCATTGTATTCCTCCATGTAGTTCTGTAGGCCGACAAGGCTTCAGGAAGCCTCTCTGCCCAATCCCTTCTATGTAGATGCACAGTCTTGGTCATGATTCCCTCAATCACTTTAATTGTGGACTCCACTTGACCATTTGCGTGTGGATGATAAGGAGTGGATTTCCTATGCTTAATCTTGTATTCTTCCACAAGCTTCTCCAT
This sequence comes from Pinus tabuliformis, assembly GCA_031772625.1. Taxonomy (NCBI): domain Eukaryota; kingdom Viridiplantae; phylum Streptophyta; class Pinopsida; order Pinales; family Pinaceae; genus Pinus; species Pinus tabuliformis. The sequence continues at coordinate 751,291,003 of CM062809.1, forward strand.
CACTCTGGATGTAAATTGAGCTCCCTGATCTATCACAATTTCTCTTGGAACACCAAAGCGAGTAAAAATATCCTCAAAATGAAAACTAACTACTATATTTTCATTAGCAAAGAAAAATGCTTTGGCTTCTACCCATTTAGTGACATAATCAGTACATACCAATATATACCTTTTCTGCTTGGATTGAGGATTAATAGGCCCAATAAAGTCTGAAGCCCATTTTTCAAAGGGTTCAATAAGTACGTGAGGTTGTAATGGCATCTCATTTGAGGGAGTAGGTTTCCCTACCCTTTGGCAGCTGTCACACCTTTTGACATATTCTCTTTCATCTTTGAATATGGATGGACAATAATATCCTAAAGAAAGGATTTTAGAGGCTATCCTCCTATCAAAAAAATGTTCACCACATGGCTCATCATGACATGCTTTAAGAATATCAAGCATTTCATCTTCCCTGACACATCTTTTGATCACATAATCTAGCCGTGTTTTATACAATTCGTTAGATATCCATGAATATCTTGAACTATCTTGAATAATCTTTCTTTTCTCTTTAGGAAATAAATGTGAGGGTAGCTTCCCTATAACCAGATAGTTAGCAACATCTACAAACCAAGGAGTTTGAGTAGTTATTGCAAATAAGTATTCATCAGGAAACTTATCCTCAACCAGAGAGCCTTCTTTGATATTCTAAATTCTGGACAAGAAATCAACAACTGTGTTTTGTTTTCTAGGTCTATCTAGCACAGTAATATCGAATTCTTGCAAAAGTAAAAGCCATCATGTAACTCTGCCATTAGTAATTGGTTTATTCATTAAATATCTAAGTGTAGAGTGATTAGTATGAACAAAAGTTTAATAGCCTTTTATATAATGTCTAAACTTGTTAATTGCATGAACAATAGCTAAGAAATCTTTTTTAGTCACAGTATAATTCAACTCAGTGGGAGTCAAATTCTTACTTGTATAGTAAATTGCATAAGGAATCAAGTCTTTTTGTCCCAGTACAGCCCCTAGAGATGTATCTGAAGCATCTGTAGAAATATGGAAAGGAAGTTTCCAGTTTGGTCCTCTTAAGATAGGTGCTTCAGATATTTTTTTTCAAGGCTTCAAATGCTAGTTGGCAATCAAGATTCCACTTGAATTCACAATCTTTTGTAAGCAATTTGAAGAGTGGAGATGCTATTTTGGTAAAGTTTTCTGAATCTTCTGTAATATCCTATAAATCCTAGAAAAATTCTAACATCTTATTTTCAATTTGGAATTGGTAACTTGGAGATGACTTCAACTTTAGATTTGTCTACTTTAATCCCATCTCCTGAAATGTGATGTCCTAGAACAATACCTTCTGTAAACATCATAAAGCAATTTTCATGGCTTAATGAAAGGTTTGTTTCTTTACATATTTTAAGGAGATTTTCCAAAATTTCCAAGGCTTCTTCAAATGTGTTACCATAGACTGTAAAATCATCCATATATACCTCTACACAATCATGTATTAGATCAGAAACAATTCCTAGTAATGCTCTTTGGAATGTTGTGGGTGCATTACGTAATCCAAAAGGAAGCACTCGGTAGGCAAAAGTTCCCCATGGACAAGTAAATGTGGTCTTATCTTGATCTTCAGGTGCTACCTGAATTTGATTATAACCACTAAAACCATCCAAAAATGAAAAGTACTTTTTACCTGCTAATGTATCTAATACTTGATCTATAAAGGGCAAGGGAAAGTGATCCTTAAAGGTTTCTTTATTCAATTCTCTATAATCAATCCACACCCTCCATTTACCATTCTTTTTTGGGCACTATTACCAAGGGAGAAGCCCATTGGCTATCTGAGATTGGGTAAATGAAGTTTACATTGAGTAGTTTTTGGAGCTCTTCTCTCTCAATCTCCCTAAGATTTGGATTCATCCTTCTCCGAGGTTGTCTGATTAGTCTACTGTTTTCCTCAATATAGATATGATGGATACAAGTCTTAGGGTAAATACCTTTCATATTAGTATACTCCCATGCAAATGCAACAGAATGTTTTTGTAAGATTTTGGTTAGCTCCTCTTGGTGTAATTTATCCAAGTTTTTGTTTATATTCAATGTTATACCTGGAAAAGAAATTTAGAACTGCCAAACTCTTCCATGGAATAAAGAGACATCTGCCTAGATGACAAGTATTCAATATCAGATTTTAACTAAAATTGTTCATGATCATATTTTGAAGATGTTTCAAAATTTTCTAATGTATTCAAAATTTGACTATCCTCACTAATTTATGATATAGTAAAGATAGGTTGTATAACATCTTCATCATCGACCCATTCACTGTCATCTATTTCTGTAATTGATTTTTATGGACGATACAAAGTAAACTTCTTTGTTGATCTACCATTAGAAATGTAAATGTCACCAGATCTACAACTACTAAATGCATTAGCTGTGGCCAACCAAGGTCTTCCTAAGATAAGTGGGTGTCCTCCTAGATTATTCTTGGGAGTTAAAATCATGAAATCCATAGGATATTCCCAAGAATCTAAGGAGACTGAAATGTCTTCTAGCACACCATCTGGTTTGATTACTGATCTATCTGCAAGTTGCAGTAAAGTAGGTGTGTAAAGAAGATTAGGAAGTTTAAGTTGTTCCATAGTCTGTCTACTCATAATGTTTATAGTTGCCCCTAATTCAATTAATGTATTTGGAATTTCAATCCCATTTATGTGTGTCTTGACAACTGGACTTCCTGGATCCACATATTTCTGCATGGTAATCTTTCCCATCATGATATATGCTATTTTTCCTACTAGGTGAATTCTTTTTGTGTCTCTTGGTTTTCTACATGGTCTTTTGATACTCAACTCCTTTATTGTTTTTGCTAGAATGGGAATTTCCCTAATGGCTTGTAACAAGGAAATCTTGATACAAACATTCTTTAATTCATTTAGGAAATCATAATTGGGCAACAAGATCTGTTTTCCCACTCCTCTATCAATTTGCAATCTTTGAAGAAAAGGAGGTGCGGAAGTAGATGCAGGTTTCTCAACTATAGGAGTTGTGTTTATTGATTCTTTTTCTTTTTCTTTTTGCGTGTTTTGGTTTTGAAGGGATGTCTCCTCAAAATTTTTATTAACTTTCAGAGAGCCTTCCTTAGAAGCATCTTGCTCTTGAATATATATAGAAGGTTTTTCCTTTTCTAAAATCCTACTAGATCTAAGTTGAACATAATTAAGATCTAGAGGAACAATCATGTAAGTAGGAAATTGTTGTCCTTCTACCATGTAAGAATTCTGAGGGCTTTTATTATTGGGGTTTGGTAATGGTTGGGCTGGTAGTTGATTTGGCTTTTGTTGAAATGGAAGTAAGAGTTGAGGGTTTTGACTTTGTTGAGGAGGTTATTGTTGTGCTAATGGCAATGAAAGGTGAGGGATTTGATTTGGAAATTGTGATTGTTGATTTTACTGCTGATTTTGTGGGGGAGGATAGCTCTGATAAGATGGAGGATATTGATAATATTGAGAAAATCTCCCATAAGGATTTTATATCTCTTGTGCCCATTGTTGAGATTGATACTAATTTTGAGGTTGAGGCCAAGGTTGCTGTCAAGAATTCCAATTTGGTGGGGGCTAAAAATTCATTGGATTGTTAAATCCTTGATTTTATTGCCATTGCCAAGGTATTTTTGTAACAAAAAAAAGAGGTTCTACAGAATTTGGGACTATTTCCTTTTGGAAGATAGCCTTAAGACCTGAGATTGAAGGACAATCCTTGGTCTCATGACTTTCTGAACAAATTATACAAGTTTCTACAACTTTTGCATCTAGAGGGCATTCCCTTAGAGCATGTTTCTTCCTGTATTTTGGACAAAAGATGGCTAAAGCATCATCTTTTGTTTTATGATTGTTTTGGATTTTTAGGGTGTCTAGTTTCTCACTAAGGCTCCCTAAAATATCAGTTTTGAACTCATCAATCATATTGCCAATTTTTGCCCTACTTACAGTTCCAGTTGCAGATTCGTCTACTCTAATAAGAGAAGGATCTCTAGGCCCTTTCCCAATTTTAGATTTCCCTCTTGAGAGATGGACACATAGTTCTGCTATGTCACTCAATGGAAGTTGAGAGATCTCTCCCTTCCCCACCATGTTTAATATATCTATCCATTCATCTCTAATGGCTTTCAACAAAAGGGCTTTCAAGGTCTCTTCATCTAAATTGTTCATTTTTTATCTTTTCAAATTGTGTTGGAACCTCTCAAGCAAATCCTCTAAGCTTTCATATTCCTTTTGCATCATTTTGAATGCCTCATCCTTATGATTGGTAGGCATATAGTAATCCAAGTATCTATCTAAAAATGCCTGCCTCATATCATTCCAAGTCCTAATGGATTGAGTGACTAATCCCATAAGCCATTTCAGAGCAACCCCTTTAAGTGTTGAAGGGAACAATTTGAGTTTTTGAGAGTCTTCTAAATAGTCATAAGTTTGGCATAAGACTTCAAACTCAAACAAAAATGTTTCAAGATCCTCACTTCTCAACTCATAAAAGTTTTGGAGGACGGATGGTGAAATGTTTTTCATTGTTGTATGTGTTTCCTCATCTACTATAGGGAATCCAAATGAGTTATCTCCTTTCATATTTCATCTACCTCCTCCATTGTTACCTCTACCTCCTCCATTGTTTCTTTTACCACCTCTATTGTTTCCTCTACCTCTACCTCTACCCCCTCCCCCAAATAGTAAAAATTCTCCATCTTTATCTTCTTCTGTCATGATAGTTTCCTTAGAATTTTCTAGTTCTTCTATTAATGGCTGATGAGAGAGGGTTTCTATTTATTCTTCTTCTCTAGGTATTCCTACTTCTTCAACTACAATAGGTTCCCCTATAGAGGTGAAAAAGGGTTCCTCTCCTAGATCTGGTTTAGTAGATGAAGTGGGAGAATCTTCTAATTGAGTTGCTGCCTCTTGAATTCCAGGAATCCTAAGGCTAGGAGTATGAGTTTGGGATGGAGGTGTATCCTTTCTAATTGTTGGTGGAGTACTTGGAGTTGCGAAAATTGAACTTCTACCCCTATCTATAAATCTACCCCTAGAATCTCTTTCTCTATGCATGTCATTTTTTTTGTTGTTTTTGATGATTTTAATTGGACTAATAATTCTTTTTCTGATTTTCGAAATCACACTAAGTGCAAGAGGAGAGCATACTCGAGAAATTATTAATTCCTTTTTTTTTTAATGTAAGAGATAGGCTACCTAGTTACACTTCCCCGGCAACGGCGCCAAAATGTTTAGTCAATTTAGTGTCCTAAATTGCTACATAAATTATTAATCCAGGTGTTGTAAACTAATGAAGTGTAGTGCACTATATGTGCTAGATAACCCTTTCTTACCTTACTATTTTAAATTTTATGTTGTTTTGGGGTTTTGTTCTTTTGACCTACTAGAATGCTGCAATGTAATTGAAATTCTAATTTACTGCTACAGTGAGATTTTAAAAGTACTTTTTAGGTCAAGTTTGGAAGTGGAGTTTCAGGAAGATGAAGACAAAGCTCATTTCCTTACTTATTGTAATGTTTTCCAAAATATGAGCTCAAAAGACTCTTGAAATTGCTATCTACAAAATTAAAACTTGAATGAGAAAGTGAACGTGCAGCTATCTATATCAAACTAAGAATGAAGTACTAGAAATGAAACTACTACCTCTGCTGTCTATTCTATCTGCAAAATTAAAGTCTAAATGCAATTAAACTAAAGGAAAAAGTAAAAGAAGACTTGAAACAGAAAACTAATGATCATCCAATAATCTCATCCATAAACATAAAACTTTGCCAAGTAACCTAAAAATAAGTCAACTAAAGGCTCCGGAAATATCATCTTATAGCATGAGAGAATGTCATTAAAATACCTAACTCTACACTAGTGAACAACAAGTAAACTCATTTATAAACACAATACTTCACCAATTAACTTAAATTCATTCAGCTAAAGGCTTTGGAAATATCAGCTTATAACATGAGGAAATAACATTAAAACTATCTAGCTCTAAAGTAGTGAACAACAAGCAAACTCACTTATAAACACAACACTTCACCAATTAACTTAAATTCAGTCAGCTAAAGGCTCTGGAAATATCAGTTTATAACATGAGTGACTATATTAAGAAAGAAAATGTACTGAACGACAAGTAAATCTCATTCATAAATTCCATACTTCTCGAATTAGATCTAAATGTAAACCATCAACTAAAGGCTACAGAAACATGTACTTATGTAATGAGTGTCTATCCTATTGAGCAAAAACATAAAACAACTTGAACTTGGAAACTAAAGAATAATAGAAGAAGTGAGTCCCAAAAATGCTACTTGATGCAAGTTTAAGACTAAGAAGCTCGAGCATAAACAAATTTAAAGTCCTACAAATACTCTGAAATGCATCTATTAGGGTTAGTAAAAATGAGTGACAAGCTGCAATATAAATACAATGTTAAAACAATTATGAAAATAAACAAAACAAAAGAAATATATAGTTGAACGAAAGAAAATACAAATGGAAATATACAAAAATGAAAAAGAAACCTCAGCCACACAGGGGCCCTCTGCACAGCCTTGGATAATCAACGCAAATCTACTCCACACGCTCAGGCAGCCATATACGAAAACAGAGTTTTTATATCATGAAAGCAGAGAACTGTGTGTCTCTTGATTATAAAAGGAAATCACACTATTTCAACAGTAAAAACATTAACTTGTCTGCCTTCCAAACTAAGAGGAAATTCTTCTATGGTAGACACGTGAACAGGTCATGCATCAAGGATTTAGCCTTCCGGTTGCACAAACAGTAAATCTCTGCATAGTGGATGTTGGATTTAGTTACGCAGGTGGAAAAATGAATCCTCGGGTTCAGGAACAAGCCTCAGACTCATTTACGTGCCAGAACAGAGTTCTAACTGCTGTAGAACTTCTCCGTTGACTCCCCTTGGATCGGGGTCTTTTCCCTCGAATCTGATCAAATGAATAGGACCCTATCCATGTGTTGATATTTCATGAGCTACCCATGTGGCTCGTTCCTCTTCTCGACACCTATAACCTACAAAAGTATGAATATGGCTGCGGAATTGCCAATTAGCTACAAAAAGTGGCTACATTCCATAGCTGAGAAACAAAACCTTATCCAAATAACACACATAATAATATAATTTGAAAATCACTAAAATGTACTCCTGGAATCAACATGTAATGACTTTTGATGGCTTAGGATGCACTAGTATGGGAAAACAGAGGAAGAAAGGTGAAAAAAAATGCTTGGAAAAGAGGTAGTTTTGGGGCTCAACAATTTCTTGTTTGAGAATTTTCATAGAAGTTTTTAATTGACTAAATCTACATGATAAAATGAAATTTAACGTGTGAATGTCTTAATGGAGTGAGTACTGGATATAATGGTTTGGTATGGTTAAATAGAGGAGAAAGAAATTATTTTTGTGTTAGATAGTGTTCCTAGTGAAATGCATAAGTAATAGAGAAGCCACAACTCGAGCTCATAGAGGGTGAAAAATTGCAGAAGTAGACAACAAAGATCATGGAATGAGGAGACTCATTGCGAGGGCAGTTGTTGTTTTGGGGAGGTGGTTTTTTTTTTTTTTGTGATGGAGTTTAGAGAAGCTTGCAGCAAAAGATATTTAGAGGGAAATTCTTGATTTAATTGTGTTGGTGCAAAAAACTTATCACCCTAAATATAGAAGTGATGGTCTGTTTTATGTAGTAGTAACATGTTTATGACTACACGAAAATTCTATTGGAGGATTGTTGCATAAATTTGAAGATTATATATTGTTGTTAATTCGTGTTTGTAACTTGCAGAAAGACCTTGTTTTTCTTCACATGGTTGATTCCATGAGAGAGTTGTATCTCATGCATGCTACTAGTAGAATTATTTGGATTTGATATGCTGCTTGTAGTTGAGTTGTTGAGAGTAGATTTTTTATTGATGTATTGGGGTTTTCATTGTTCAATTGATTTTATGTATTAAGAGCTTATTAGAGAAATAAAGTTGTTATTTTGTGCAGGGTTCTAGTTTGAAGCATTTTGAAATGTGGCCCTAGATGATCAACATACCAAGATAGCTTGGTGAAGACGAAATGGGTGTTCCTTGTCGATGGTGGTTATTAGCTTTAGTATAAGGAGTAACATTCTCATAGTCCAATGTGTGTTATGCGAGGATTGTCTGGGGTAGAGGATTCTAGTGGATGAGTGTTCACAAAGTCAATTTAGAGTGAGAAACTTCCTTGCTAGACATAGCCAACTCTGATAATGTAAAATGATTTGTTTGCTTAATACAATTTGAAGTAGAGAAAAAAACAATAGAAAAGAGTGGTTTTTGATCCAAGGATGTTTTAAGCTAGAGACCCTTGTGTTCATTCTGCATGAATGTGTGATTTTATTGATTTTCTTTTGTTGAAGTTAAATGTTTATTTATTGATGAATTAATGTGTGTTTGCATAAATAATTGATATATGACTGCATGAGCTAAATTTGTGAAAAATATTGAAGAATACATCACTACAGATTCACCCCCCAATAGTGATATGATATCCCATAATAGATTCTTTAAAAGAAATTTCTACTGAATGGGGAGAAATCATTATTTTTTGGAAGTGCTCACACACTTGCTAGAGGCTCTTAGGATCACTCAACAAGAAACTAATGTAGAAACCAACAATGACACTATAGCATATCATAGAAAACAAGAAATGCTTGATATAGTCCATCACAAGACACAAAACAATGATAGAAATGATAAAAAGGAATAACTAGCAAGAGTGGAATTTGTTTAGGTAAAGGTTCATAGGAAAATAAAAAAATTGATTATTGATCCTATGATCATTTAAACTCAAGAACAAATAGAGAATTTATATTGAAAGGATTTAATAAAATATCAAACCTTCAACAAATTGTGGAAGGAGACTACCTAAAAGTTATATATAGGCTAAAATAAAATGGTATAGTTAGATTATAGGAGAGCATTGAGCAACTCACCACTAGATCCAACATGGCTACCAATACTAGATTAAATCAAACCTAGGATGAAGAGAAATATGAAGAATCTTGTCAAAGATTGGAAGAGAGGGCTAGTGAATTATAGAACTTGAATTGGATTGACTAAGTTGCCCTCTTAAATTTCCTTGCCTCTTGCCCAAAACAGGTCCTAAGTATGACATTTTGCGGAAAAATCATTAAAATGAAGCTAGAATCTATTTCTCAATTTTGAAATAATATTAATAAAATGGAAAGAAAATGTGGTCAAAGCATTGGAAATTTTAGGGGCTAATATTTGCAAGTGGGCTAATTTTCCATGATTTTTCTAAAAATAAGATTCACCAATTTCCATTTCTTCTAAAAATGATTCACCCAAATTTTACAATTAAAATCATTTTATCCTAAAAAACATCAAAATTAGATGGACTCTACTTATAAAATAATTAGAAAATTTGGTATTTTTATAAAGATATCAACAAACATTTTATAGCTTTCATATTAGACACTAGTGAGATTCACCAAGATTTATAAACATTGAAAAACCTCCATCCTTAAAATTTTCTTTGGGTTGAAGATGAACCATCTATAATAGATCAAGCATTGAATTATATTCCATTACATCTTCAATTCTTGTGTGGCTGGAAGTAGCTCAATATGACTAGTTAGAAGATAATAATAGTAGCCAAAAGATACAAAGTATAAAATAATGGAAGAACTCTATGGAAAAAAGTTAATGGAAGAGAGATATAATTTGATATATTCATTATATATTCTCACTCCCTCAATCAAAGTTGAAACAAAAAACAATAAATGATTCTCGTATCTCCCCCATACAATGACATTTTGTATACCTTAAAACATGTCAAAGGTTACAATAATCATTATTTGGGGAAAGAATTAGGATAGATATTCAGAATACACGTTAAATTAAACAACCCTAAATATTTTATACAAATTCATATGATCTATTCCCTTGAACCCTATACCTTCAAAATGCAGAACATGCACAAAGAATCTCCATATTTCCTTTGTTGCCCTCTTCCTGACAAATATGCAACTCAATCATTTAGGGTGTCTAGTTTCTCACTAAGGCTCCCTAAAATATCAGTTTTGAACTCATCAATCATATTGCCAATTTTTGCCCTACTTACAGTTCCAGTTGCAGATTCGTCTGCTCTAATAAGAGAAGGATCTCTAGGCCCTTTCCCAATTTTAGATTTCCCTCTTGAGAGATGGACACATAGTTCTGCTATGTCACTCAATGGAAGTTGAGAGATCTCTCCCTTCCCGACCATGTTTAAGATATCTATCCATTCATGTCTAATGGCTTTCAACAAAAGGGCTTTCAAGGTCTCTTCATCTAAATTGTTCATTTTTTCTCTTTTCAAATTGTGTTGGAACCTCTCAAGCAAATCCTCTAAGCTTTCATATTCCTTTTGCATCATTTTGAATGCCTCATCCTTATGATTGGTAGGCATACAGTAATCGAAGTATCTATTTAAAAATGCCTGCCTCATATCATTCCAAGTCCTAATGGATTGAGTGACTAATCCCATAAGCCATTTCAGAGCAACCCCTTTAAGTGTTGAAGGGAACAATTTGAGTTTTTGAGAGTCTTCTAAATAGTCATAAGTTTGGCATAAGACTTCAAACTCAAACAAAAATGTTTCAGGATCCTCACTTCTCAACCCATAAAAGTTTGGGAGGACGGATGGTGAAATGTTTTTCATTGTTGTATGTGTTTCCTCATCTACTATAGGGAATCCAAATGAGTTATCTCCTTTCATATTTCATCTACCTCCTCCATTGTTACCTCTACCTCCTCCATTGTTTCCTTTACCACCTCTATTGTTTCCTCTACCTCTACCTCTACCCCCTCCCCCAAATAGTAAAAATTCTCCATCTTTATCTTCTTCTGTCATGATAGTTTCCTTAGAATTTTCTGGTTCTTCTATTAATGGCTGATGAGAGAGAGTTTCTATTTCTTCTTCTTCTCTAGGTATTCCTACTTCTTCAACTACAATAGGTTCCCCTATAGAGGTGAAAAAGGGTTCCTCTCCTAGATCTGGTTTAGTAGATGAAGTGGGAGAATCTTCTAATTGAGTTGTTGCCTCTTGAATTCCAGGAATCCTAAGGCTAGGAGTATGAGTCTGGGATGGAGGTGTATCCTTTCTAATTGTTGGTGGAGTACTTGGAGTTGCGAAAATTGAACTTCTACCCCTATCTATAAATCTACCCCTAGAATCTCTTTCTCTATGCATGTCATTTTTTTTGTTGTTTTTGATGATTTTAATTGAACTAATAATTCTTTTTCTGATCTTCGAAATCACACTAAGTGCAAGAGGAGAGAATACTCGAGAAATTATTAATTCCTTTTTTTTTAATGTAAGAGATAGGCTACCTAGTTACACTTCCCCGGCAACGGCGCCAAAATGTTTAGTCAATTTAGTGTCCTAAATTGCTACATAAATTATTAATCCAGGTGTTGTAAACTAATGAAGTGTAGTGCACTATATGTGCTAGATAACCCTTTCTTACCTTACTATTTTAAATTTTATGTTGTTTTGGGGTTTTGTTCTTTTGACCTACTAGAATGCTGCAATGTAATTGAAATTCTAATCTACTGCTACAATGAGATTTTAAAAGTACTTTTTAGGTCAAGTTTGGAAGTGGAGTTTCAGGAAGATGAAGACAAAGCTCATTTCCTTACTTATTGTAATGTTTTCCAAAATATGAGCTCAAAAGACTCTTGAAACTGCTATCTACAAAATTAAAACTTGAATGAGAAAGTGAACGTGCAGCTATCTATATCAAACTAAGAATGAAGTACTAGAAATGAAACTACTACCTCTGCTGTCTATTCTATCTGCAAAATTAAAGTCTAAATGCAATTAAACTAAAGGAAAAAGTAAAAGAATACTTGAAACAGAAAACTAATGATCAGCCAATAATCTCATCCATAAAAATAAAACTTTGGCAAGTAACCTAAAAATAAGTCAACTAAAGGCTCCGGAAATATCATCTTATAGCATGAAAGAATGTCATTAAACTACCTAACTCTACACTAGTGAACAACAAGTAAACTCATTTATAAACACAATACTTCACCAATTAACTTAAATTCATTCAACTAAAGGCTCTGGAAATATCAGCTTATAACATGAGGAAATAACATTAAAACTATCTAGCTCTAAAGTAGTGAACAACAAGTAAACTCACTTATAAACACAACACTTCACCAATTAACTTAAATTCAGTTAGCTAAAGGCTCTGGAAATATCAGTTTATAACATGAGTGACTATATTAAGAAAGAAAATGTACTGAACAACAAGTAAATCTCATTCATAAATTCCATACTTCTCGAATTAGATCTAAATGTAAACCATCAACTAAAGGCTACAGAAACATGTACTTATGTAATGAGTGTCTATCCTATTGAGCAAAAACATAAAACAACTTGAACTTGGAAACTAAAGAATAATAGAAGAAGTGAGTCCCAAAAATGCTACTTGATGCAAGTTTAAGACTAAGAAGCTCGAGCATAAACAAATTTAAAGTCCTACAAATACTTTGAAATGCATCTATCAGGGTTAGTAAAAATGAGTGACAAGCTGCAATATAAATACAATGTTAAAACAATTATGAAAATAAACAAAACAAAAGAAATATATAGTTGAACGAAAGAAAATACAAATGGAAATATACAAAAATGAAAAAGAAACCTCAGCCACACAGGGGCCCTCTGCACAGCCTTGGATTATCAACGCAAATCTACTTCACACGCTCAGGCAGCCATATACGAAAACAGAGTTTTTATATCATGAAAGCAGAGAACTGTGTGTCTCTTGATTATAAAAGGAAATCACGCTATTTCAACAATAAAAACATTAACTTGTCTGCCTTCCAAACTAAGAGGAAATTCTTCTATGGTAGACACGTGAACAGGTCATGCATCAAGGATTTAGCCTTCCGGTTGCACAAACAGTAAATCTCTGCATAGTGGATGTTGGATTTAGTTACGCAGGTGGAAAAATGAATCCTCAGGTTCAGGAACAAGCCTCAGACTCATTTACGTGCCAGAACAGAGTTCTAACTGCTGTAGAACTTCTCCGTTGACTCCCCTTGGATCAGGGTCTTTTCCCTCGAATCTGATCAAATGAATAGGACCCTATCCATGTGTTGATATTTCATGAGCTACCCATGTGGCTCGTTCCTCTTCTCGACACCTATAACCTACAAAAGTATGAATATGGCTGCGGAATTGCCAGTTAGCTACGAAAAGTGGCTACATTCCATAGCTGAGAAACAAAACCTTATCCAAATAACACACATAATAATATAATTTGAAAATCACTAAAATGTACTCCTGGAATCAACATGTAATGACTTTTGATGGCTTAGGATGCACTAGTATGGGAAAACAGAGGAAGAAAGGTGAAAAAAAATTCTTGGAAAAGAGGTAGTTTTGGGGCTCAACAGTTTCTTGTTTGAGAATTTTCATAGAAGTTTTTAATTGACTAAATCTACATGATAAAATGAAATTTAACGTGTGAATGTCTTAATGGAGTGAGTACTGGATATAATGGTTTGGTATGGTTAAATAGAGGAGAAAGAAATTATTTTTGTGTTAGATAGTGTTCCTAGTGAAATGCATAAGTAATAGAGAAGCCACAACTCGAGCTCATAGAGGGTGAAAAATTGCAGAAGTAGACAACAGAGATCATGGAATGAGGAGACTCATTGCGAGGGCAGTTGTTGTTTTGGTGAGGTGGATTTTTTTTTTTTTTTTTTGTGATGGAGTTTAGAGAAGCTTGCAGCAAAAGATATTTAGAGGGAAATTCTTGATTTAACTGTGTTGGTGCAAAAAACTTATCACCCTAAATATAGAAGTGATGGTCTGTTTTATGTAGTAGTAACATGTTTATGACTACATGAAAATTCTATTGGAGGATTGTTGCATAAATTTGAAGATTATATATTGTTGTTAATTCGTGTTTGTAACTTGTAGAAAGACCTTGTTTTTCTTCACATGGTTGATTCCATGAGAGAGTTGTATCTCATGCATGCTACTAGTAGAATTATTTGGATTTGATATGCTGCTTGTAGTTGAGTTATTGAGAGTAGATTTTTTATTGATGTATTGGGGTTTTCATTGTTCAATTGATTTTATGTATTAAGAGCTTATTAGAGAAATAAAGTTGTTATTTTGTGCAGGGTTCTAGTTTGAAGCATTTTGAAATGTGGCCCTAGATGATCAACATACCAAGATAGCTTGGTGAAGACGAAATGGGTGTTCCTTGTCGATGGTGGTTATTAGCTTTAGTATAAGGAGTAACATTCTCATAGTCCAATGTGTGTTATGCGAGGATTGTCTCGGGTAGAGGATTCTAGTGGATGAGTGTTCACAAAGTCAATTTAGAGTGAGAAACTTCCTTGCTAGACATAGCCAACTCTGATAATGTAAAATGATTTGTTTGCTTAATACAATTTGAAGTAGAGAAAAAAACAATAGAAAAGAGTGGTTTTTGATCCAAGGATGTTTTAAGCTAGAGACCCTTGTGTTCATTCTGCATGAATGTGTGATTTTATTGATTTTCTTTTGTTGAAGTTAAATGTTTATTTATTGATGAATTAATGTGTGTTTGCATAAATAATTGATATATGACTGCATGAGCTAAATTTGTGAAAAATATTGAAGAATACATCACTACAGATTCACCCCCCAATAGTGATATGATATCCCATAATAGATTCTTTAAAAGAAATTTCTACTGAATGGGGAGAAATCATTATTTTTTGGAAGTGCCCACACACTTGCTAGAGTCTCTGAAGATCGCTTAACAAGAAACTAATGTTGAAACCAACAACGACACTATAGCATATCATATAAAAGAAGAAATGATTGATATAGTCCATCACAAGACACAAAACAATGATAGAAATGATATAAAGGAATAACTAGCGAGAGTGGAATTTGTTTAGGTAAAGGTTCATAGGAAAATAAAAAAATTATTTATTAGTTCTTATGATCATTTAAACTCAAGAACAAATGGAGAATTTATATTGAAAGGATTTAATAAAATATCAAACCTTCAACAAATTGTGGAAGGAGACTACCTAAAAGTTATATATAGTTTAAAATAAAATGGTATAGTTAGATTATAGGAGAGCATTGAGCAACTCACCACTAGATCCAACATGGCTACCAATACTAGATTAAATCAAACCTAGGATGAAGAGAAATATGAAGAATCTTGTCAAAGATTGGAAGAGAGGGCTAGTGAATTATAGAACTTGAATTGGATTGACTAAGTTGCCCTCTTAAATTTCCTTGCCTCTTGCCCAAAATAGGTCCTAAGTATGACATTTTGCGGAAAAATCATTAAAATGAAGCTAGAATCTATTTCTCAATTCTGAAATAATATTCATAAAATGGAAAGAAAATGTGGTCAAAGCATTGGAAATTTTAGGGGCTAATATTTGCAAGTGGGCTAATTTTCCATGATTTTTCTAAAAATAAGATTCACCAATTTCCATTTCTTCTAAAAATGATTCACCCAAATTTTACAGTTAAAATTATTTTATCCTAAAAAACATCAAAATTAGATGGACTCTACTTATAAAATAATTAGAAAATTTGGTATTTTTATAAAGATATCAACAAACATTTTATAGCTTTCATATTAGACACTAGTGAGATTCACCAAGATTTATAAACATTGAAATAAACCTCCATCCTTAAAATTTTCTTTGGGTTGAAGATGAACCATCTATAATAGATCAAGCATTGAATTATATTCCATTACATCTTCAATTCTTGTGTGGCTGGAAGTAGCTCAATATGACTAGTTAGAAGATAATAATAGTAGCCAAAAGATACAAAGTATAAAATAATGGAAGAACTCTATGGAAAAAATTTAATGGAAGAGAGATATAATTTGATATATTCATTATATATTCTCACTCCCTCAATCAAAGTTGAAACAAAAAACAATAAATGATTCTCGTATCTCCCCCATACAATGACATTTTTTATACCTTAAAACATGTCAAAGGTTACAATAATCATTATTTGGGGCAAGAATTAGGATAGATATTCAGAATACACGTTAAATTAAACAACCCTAAATATTTTATACAAATTCATATGATCTATTCCCTTGAACCCTATACCTTCAAAATGCAGAACATGCACAAAGAATCTCCATATTTCCTTTGTTGCCCTCTTCCTGACAAATATGCAACTCAATCATTATAACATCTCCATAGTCCATTAGTGATTCTTGTTTAAAAACAAAATAAAAAATGTTAATAAAACTTGGAACTCGCCTTGAATTTTTTTAAAAATGAAACAATTACCACATTTAAACATAAAAGTGTACTTTTGTAGATACTTCTCAAACAAAGTGGTGGTATTGGTCAAGACAACCAATACTATCTCCCATCTTCACCAGTAGTGTGTAGTGCATATATACATGAGTATGTTTTGAATTCATATATGCCCTAAATGCTATTGGTGAAGATAGGATGAAATATTGACTGTCTTGATCAATACTGATGCTCAATTTGAGAAGTATATGCAGAATTACACTTTTCCATTTTGATATTGTGGTAATTGTTTCCTTTTTAAAGTTTTGAAGGTCAATTTTAGGTTTTATAAACATATTTCATTTTGTTTTAAACATGAATCACTAATGGATTGTGGAGATCCTACAATGGTTCAATGTTTTATTTTCCAGGAAGAGGGAAAAAAAGGAAATATGGCGATTCCTCGTGTGTGTTCTACCCTTTTGTAGGTATAGGGTTTAGGGGAATAGATAAGAGAGGTTTTTATAAAATATTTAGGGAAGAGTGTAGTGAATGATTTTTTTTAGATTATTAAAATGAGAAATTTAATAGGAATGGAAAATTAATAATTTCACATTTATCCTTCAATAGATTAGGTCTCATCCAAATGACATGCATGAGCATTATTTTCGAAACTAGGCATATGAATTGTTGCACCATTTCATCAATCCATAAACAAATATTGATCATTATTAAAGACCAAAATTCATGTTTTGGACAAGGTATCTGAATTAAGTTTGAAAATACATTGTTAAAATATTAGACCTAGTTTAAAAATTACAGTCACTATACTTGAATAGGACAAAGTAGTCCTATACATACATATATAAGATATAAAGTTTGAACAAGAGTATAGAATCCAAGGCACTTTTTTTTCTATGCATATATATGTTGGAAATCCCAAACCACAACAATGATTAAAGAAAGCTGACTTTTGAAGCAGAATCACACTAGTCTAAGATATCAATATTTAGGTTTGAATAAGCCCCAACCAAAAGCACATTATCTTAGATAAAAAGTAAGGAGAAATATAAATATTTCCCTCTTAAAACAGTAAAAGAAGATCCTTGTGCAACAGTAAGAAGAGCTTGTAATATTACCTCCTTGAAAGCATCCACTATAGTCAATGATAGAAGAAGCATCAAGCATCTTGCACCAACCTATGAATAAAGTTTTTTGAGATCCTATAGCAGTCATTAAAAGGAATCCTTGGAGGAAGAAGTACATATCTGACTATAACAATGAAGGAAGGAGCCTATCTAAGAACCTATAACAACTTCTATATCCTTCCCTAACCTATAGTCAAGAAGAACAAGTGGTATCATCTCTCATATAGTATCATTGTTTGAAGCATCTAACATCATGAGACTTGCTTGAAGCAAGCCTTGAGGACCTTATAGGTTTGTTATACAAAAATATTGTGAAACTAGAAATCCCTAACTAGAGGGAAGAATACCTAACAATCATATAACATTTTAGAATGTTGAAAGGTTATCTTGGTTTGATGATTGCATCTTGAGAAGATCATGAAGTTGTAGTACCTTTAAAGGCAGTCTGTGGCCTTGGCATATTTGGATTTTTCACTTTTGAAAGTAGCAAGAAGACCATGACATCAATGGAAGAAGCAGTACCTTGAATTGTGAGGCCTCATAAAAAGACATTAGTTGTGATGTTTTTGGAAATAGTGGAAAGACTGTAGCAACTATGGAAGTTAAATAAGGCAGGATTTCAACAATCATGGTTGACTAAGTTTTGTAGTCATAAGGCCTGTGAATTTTCATATTTTAAAGATTTTATTTTTTCATTGTGTCCATATTTTTCAATGGATGTTTTGATCATAAGGTTTGTAGACTTCATCTTTGGAATCTAGGGATTACAAAACCCTAGATGATGTTTGAAGTAGAAAACCCTTATCAAGTAAGAAAACCCTAACCCTAATTTGATATAAAACCTTTCTCTTGACTTCTAAGGGTTTGTAGTCTTCATAAAGGTCATTAATTTTTGTAAAAAAAATCCTTGTTGATACTTAGAAACCCTAGTCAAGAGAGAAACCCTAACCGTAATATATTTGTTCCCTCATAAGAAACCCTAGCTTTTGGTTTTTAGGGTTTGTAGGTAGTCTAGGGTAAATGGAAAATCCTAGAAAGAGTAGAATTGGATTTGAGACTCAAACCCTAGGATTGATGTTTCAAAAGGAAATATCATGAAATTTAGGGTTTGAATCTGAAACCCTAGAATTCTCCCTCTCTAAGATTTATTGAAAACCCTAGAGTGACAACCATGTTTTCATGCACTTGTACTTGTATACTTGGCTTGGTTGTATTTTCTATTAAATAATTGCATGTAAGAGCAAGATGAGAAGGAAGAAGAAGCAAATAAACTATTGTACTTAATGATGCCTCCTTGGAAATAATGAGCATGGTGAATGGAGGGAATGATAACTTGGTAATCAAGTTGGATCCTTGGGAACTCTGATAAAAGTAGACTCATATAAATATGAACCATGAATATGTTAATATTGTCATGGTGAGAGGGAGCCCTATCAAAGAATGTAGAAAAAGAAACTCAAGGTATGTTTGAGGTTATAAAGTTTATAACAGGTCTCCATCATATGAGCAAGTACATAATTGTCAAAGTTGTAAAGAGGTAAGCCTACCTCATATGAAATAATGATGAAAATATTGAGCATGATAGAAAGAGGGAGTTGTAAATTGGAAGTACAATATGTTAGCATAAAAGAACATGTACATTAAAAGTTGAATGATGGTTGGGGTCATGAAGCTACAACATGTGCCAATTGATGAACAAGTAGCTAAAGTAATCTATTCCATAAGAAGTTAGTTTTAGGAGCATGCTTGGATTGGTCTATGTGTTTATCTCTTCTAGGAAAGCTGGTCTATGTTTTGCAGGTTTAGAGGGAGAGATGGAGTACCATGAAAGTGCTACTCATGGTACTCAGAAGGACATCTTGGCTTGGCCCATTGATAATGTCTAAATCTCGGTGATGGAGGGTATCATTGGTCTTGTGGAGCTCCAACCTTGGATATGATACCTAGATCCCTATGGGTTGGTGTTAGGGTTGAAGCATGATGGTACCTATAGTGGTAGATGCCCAGATAACACCTTAGTCCTGATAGTGTCTTAGATCCTTGAAGAGTGTATGACACTAGATTCCCTTACCTGTTTGTATTAGCGCCATTGACAAATGGATATTTGATGTGAGGATACCTTGGCAATTAGGGTATCCCTAGAGTTGCGTATGTTGATTCTATTCTTATAAGAACTTTTAAAATTGAGTATTTTCCTTATATTAGTTGGATAATTATGAATACCTCCATATTTAAGAGGGAATGTTGGAAATTGTAACTAGTTTTGGCCTTCACAATTATTTTTTATGTCATGATTTAATTATGTATTATCAAAAGAAATAAAAACAAATCTTATTATAAAATATTAACTTATTAAAGCATGGCTTTCATGCTTGGATCAAAAATCGATAGCTCTAGCACCCTTTGTGTTCTCATGGACTATTTGGGGTCTTCTAAAAAGAAAAAGAGAAGTTTATTCTGTGTAAAAAGTGTCCCAGAGTCCACCAATTGATTAGTTCAGCTAACCCTTCAAGTTGGCCTTGAAGTGACACATCTAGCCAACAAGAATACTATAAATATGATGAAATTTAACCTCAATTGGTGACAAAATGAGAAATCACGCACCTAGTAGACCAGTGCTTTGTAGGTTAAATTTGAGCATTACTTGGATGATATTTTTTGGGTATATGACTCCAAATCTAGTTAATCTTTCAAATGCAAATATGTAAATGAAAGTACCTTCAAAACAAAGGAAGGAGAAGAAGTTAGATGAGCTAAATAATTAGTAAAATAGAAGAAAAATCATACTAATGTCTTATGGCCAAATAATAGAGTAAGGGTTTCTCCTACCAGCTTAGATGAAAAATGAGAGTTTGTAGTCTTTCGCTCAAATAAAAACACAATGGTCAAAGAAAGACAAATACTACATGAATTTTTTTCATGGAAAAGTTTCTTATTTACTATGTTTCTACCATACAAAACTAAAAGAACAATGCATGAAAGAAAATAACTAGAATGAAATAAATCTACCATAAAAACGAGTAGTACATAATCAAAACATCAGCATGACAACACATAAGAAAGGGGGTAATCCAACTCTCAACAATTCGAGTAGAAATATGAAAACATTTCAATATAACAAAATAATAATCGATACAATGCACAAACCCATTTTATTATAATTATATCACTGCTTGACCTATCTTCTTCTAGAATATAGTACATTCCCACTCATGACTATTATTTATTTATATGGGCATAAACATTTATGTAACTTCCACTTAGCCAAGACATCCAACACAAATATCGAAAAATAAAAATCAAAATTCTCACCTAAAACCTTACCATTTTGAGCTATTTGCTTCAGATAGTTGTTCCATTACGCTGTTGCTTTTGGCCTTCCATCAATATACATAGTTGAGCCTTTATTTTGATCATTTTCTTTTAGTTGTATATAATTTTCGACCTCTCCATATCTTCACATACTTTTGGTATATTAGAATAGATGTACCCAATCATTATAGATGTAATAGGGTCTAACATACTCCATTAATTAAGTTAATCCTCTGTAATATACCTTTATGTCATCCATGGAAAATAACCCCCAACTATTGAATGATGATGGGGCAATGCTGTACATCCTTTCATTGACAGAAAAAATAATGTTTATTTCAGGAAGATCCTTGGGTACCCACTATTTCACTAGATGTTTTCTACCTTAAGGGAACCTCGATGTCATCTATGCTCGCATTATCATAAGAACATGACCCCCATTTAGTGAGAAACAAATCCATACATTTATGGAATTTACTTCTAATCTTTTCACCTCTAATTGATCTTTTCCTCTACCCTACCTCAACTTTTGTCACTCAACGAAATTAGATATGACACATAAATGTTTGGTGAAAATTCCTATAACACTCCATCAAATGAGAGAAACTAGTAGCGAGTGTCATAAGGGATTTCGAGAAACATCTTGAAAAAACCACAAGAAAATTATAATAGTACAAGTGAGTTACAAGTAATTTCTCCGCATTTAAAATTTTCAAGTAATATTTTAAAACATGAGAACTTGAGAACCTATAACCCTAACCATTGTTGAATGAACTCACTCGATAACTTGAGAACTCAACATAATTTGATAGCATTTAATCTTCTGTTACGAAAAAATACTGACATACTTAGATACGTTGAAGAATGTAACTAGTTTTGGCAGAATAAAAGGTTTTTTTTTTGGGATGTCGAGGTTGTTGAGATTTGTAGCTTAGTAGGTACTCCAAAAACTAGGCTAGAGGGTTTTGGAGGGATTGGCACACAAAAGGGACTTGTGGGCTAAGAATCCAAGCCTATGGGCTTTTCACCCAAGTTGGTGGGTGTGGAACCTCGGGGAATTTCAATGATTTGATACATGGAGGTGTTAGAGGACTTCGAGAGGAACCAAAGGAAATGAGAATCATTGAAATTTGATTTGTATAAGATGATATTTTTATTTTTCTATATGGATGTTGTGTTTGCACATGATGCGTTCAAGTAGGCTTGTGTAATTTTATGAGTTGTCAAGTGCACAAGGGCATATTAGATGAATCCCTTGAGAAGTATCCAAATTAGAGTGAGGAGAAGCCTTATTCTCACCAACACAATTGAAATTCATCATAAGTGGATAGCATCAGAGGTAGCCACAACCTATAGGAGTCTTGTCAAGAAAAGTAGGAGGTAGTTTTGGGTTTGTTTTATCTTCTCAATTTTGGTCAAAATATCATTTGGAATTCCTTTGAAGTGACGAAGAGGAGTTTGAATAATCCACATGAACTTTCTAACCATATTGCACAAGTTAAGAGCTCTTTCAGCCAACTGATCCCGTCCTCCTTTAAGAAAAATCTCAAAAAGTTCTCTCATGAGATGACTGGCACTTTGGAAACATAATTAGAAAAGGAAAAAAAATGTAGCAGTCCTTTAGGAAAACCCTAGGTTAGCTCTAAATCACCTCAATTTCCTTCATTCTTACACTAAAGTCAACTTCTTCCATTAAATTGAGTTTCTTATTTTAGGACAGATTTGAAGATCATCCTGAGGCTACGAGGAGGGTAGAAAGATGGTGATCTCGGGAGCCCCAATTCTATATTCATGAAGGCCATCAAATCTGGTAGGATTTACAGATGTATGGAGAAGCACAAGTTTTGGTACCTTGAAGGACAAATGACAATTGAGTGACAACATGCTACAACAGTTTGAGGATCATCCAAGGTGAAAATAATACAACAACAACTGCATATGTCAAGAAGGGCAATAGGTGTTTGTAGGACAAGGTATGTACCCTTCTTGACTTGATGTTGTTTGTAGGTGGATGTAGTGTCCTAGTAAAGGAAAATCCTATATATGTGCAACAGATCGTATACTACATAAA
The DNA here is from genome assembly GCA_031772625.1 of Pinus tabuliformis. Classification (NCBI taxonomy): domain Eukaryota; kingdom Viridiplantae; phylum Streptophyta; class Pinopsida; order Pinales; family Pinaceae; genus Pinus; species Pinus tabuliformis. Next base: position 751,313,859 of record CM062809.1, read on the forward strand.
TTCTTTCAGATTTTACATTACATTTTATTTAAATTCCTACAATCGCCCTAGCTACCTTGGAATATTGCTAATACATTATAATTTGTTTAATAGATTCCTCACTTTTCCTACAGAAGACACAAAAACTGAGTCCCTCCCTTGTTTCCCTATGGAGGGAATCCCAAGTTAAAATCTTACTAGATAAAGACAACCAAAGTAAAATTGTAGTTTTCAGTGGTTCCTTCAGTTTCCACAGTGGCTTTCAGCATGAATGCCAATCCTATATTTTCCTCATCCAAAAGCCTTACTATCCCAATATTACTATATATTCACATTCTGGAATTTTTTTTACTGCATTAAGAGTTTCCTTTCATGTTGATATGAATAAGGCTATGATAAATCCATTGACTAAATTTATTTCACTACTGCACCTTAATTGTCAATCAGTCTCATATTCTCAGCCTTTTTCCATTTATTGATTCAAGCAAATACCTTGTAGGTTTAGTGTTGGACAGTTTCCATTGTCTGAATGCTTGGTGGAACTTGGTATGTTGGCATTGATTTCAACCAGACTAGCATTGAGGTTAGAGGTAGCAAATTTTGTCATTAATGAACATGCTATTCAAGTGGAGTCCCATGGTTGCTACAATATTCTGTAGAGAATCATCATAGTCAGAGGCTTAGTGGATAATCCATAAAAATATGATTATGATGGTTGTGGAGTCCCAAACTTTTGAGGAGATTATGTCTTAAGAGATCATCTCAATTTCTCTTGAAAGTGGCATAGTTTGAAATTTCTTGGAAAATATTTCCATTAGTATATGGAAGTATGTGAATGAGCCTCTCGATCAAAAGTTAGGGTTAGTTAGAATAAGGACCTTAATTCATAAGTAGTAGTGCTCAGAACCTCGAAAGGCCTAGACGGCATGAAAGCTCAGAGGTTTATTTAAAAGTGGCATGGGCAAGAAAGCATACGATCACTGACTCTACAACACTATATATATATATATATATATATATATATATATATATATATATATATATATATATATATAAGAGTGAGGCCAATAGGTAGAGGCTAGTATGGCATACAAGATGTCGATAAATGGAAAGTGGGACAAGCCCTAAATCTCCAATATCAAAGCACAAAGGAAGAGGAGTGGCATAGCTAGTGAAGCACCCAGGTGGGTCAGGCCAAAAGCCCGAAAGCCTATAAGGAATGGGAAATTCATGTTATAAATTTTTACAGCCATGCAAACATCTGAGCTCCAACTCTGTAAAACACAATCGATAGTGGACACATAAAGTGTCAATATTTGATGTTAGGTGACAGAGACGAGTGATGAAATTTTTTGCTGATATTCGACATTATATCAAATATCAATAGGTGCACCAAGGACATTCTTGTGCAAAGATTTCATATTTTTCGGTGAGCAAGGGCCTTGGAGTTATGAAAAAAGAAAAACACTACAAGAAAGCATTTAAAGGGCTTAGGGTTACCGACCGACATTGGAATCGGTGCACTCTAGTGAGCCAATGCCTAAAATCCTAAAAGCCCGTAACTATTATGAAATTGTATTTAAAGAAACTTTACAAGCACTGGGGAATCTGGGATCCATCTCAGTAGTGGCATATGCTTAAAAATATAAATGAGTCGATAACACTTTGGCCTAATGAGTCTACATCTCTAGCGCATAATATACAAAGGAAGTATCAAATGACAACTGAAGTAAATGAACACAGAAAGTTAGCACCACTGGTTTAATGTTTACTATTGAAAGAAGCCTCCTTTCTTCTCACTTTCATGCCACAAAGAATTAAATGAGGTATATGGCTTAAGGACACCATAACAACAAATTAATGGAATTTGATGGTGCTATAACCAAAGAAGAAAGGAGAGACATACCTAAGGTACATACTCATCCCGATGTGCGTTTAAGAGGAATGGAAGAGAAAGTAATGTGCACAAACATAATTCATGAGTGGGACTCTTTGAGTGTGCAGGTTAACTGAGATTTAATTCTCAGTATGAATAATTCACAGGGGCCCATTCCAGATTTTAATGCACTTGTAGTGACCTTGCACCTTGATAGAATAATAACATGTAGATCCATGCAGAAGCATTCTATCATGCACTCAGAAACATATATAGCAAAGATAATAGGAGGATAGAAGAGACAATATTTACCTTTGCACAAAAGAGGAACAAAACCGAGGATTGTCTTTGAGAAAAGTGGAGGATGCAATAATTTCATTGAGTATGAGTGAGTGAGGAGCAGAAAGCTAAGTGCTAAGAGTAAACTATGTTTACAATAGAGTAGCAGGCCTAGACTAGAGATTGTCGAGCAATGGAGTTGCATAGTTGAAGGGAAGGAGTTGGTACAACAACATATTAGGTTTATATTTCTTATCATATGTATTAACCTATGTTTTCAATTTGAAAATTGTATGAAATTCATAAGAGTGGCTAGAGAAGGTAGTATCATACATTCATAATAGGTTGGTTCCCCTTGGAAAGTGGTGGCTCACAAGCAATTTGATTAAATTAAGTGGGTGCTTAATTTAGATCATAATAACAAACAAATTGGTGGTATTATCACTTTGGGTTTCCACGTAAAAAATACCTATGTCAATATGTGTGTCTTTCTCAACTGATGAATTACATGCTTATGTGAATTATTTTATTTACTGTACATTTATGTTCTAGTCTACATGCTCTTACAAATAACTAGCAAAAGTCAAAGGGAATATAATAATTGAGCTTAAATTTTAATAACCTCGCTATTACTGATTCACCACCCCTCTCAGTTATTCCTTATTGAAACAATTGGTATTAGAGCCAAGTTCCATAAAGAACAACTTAACCATTGGAAGGTAGATCCATAAGGAATTATTCCTAGGCTAGAGAGTCAGGATGCTTACTCAAGTAAGATACTAGTCTTCGATGGGACGCACTATGCTTTTTAGAAGGTTGGGATGGAAGCCTATCTTATGTCCCAAGGGGTAGAGGTTTGGAGATATGTGTTACTATATTATGATGTTCCTAATGTACCCCCCATAGATGCAGACAATAAAAAGGTGTATGTAAATAATTCCAAAGAAAAGAATGCCATTTTATTTGGCCTTAGTCAATCTAAAATTGTAAAAGTTAAGCGTTGTAAGTATGGTAAGGAAGTATAGGTCAAGCTCAAACAGATTCATGAAGGATATGATAAATTCAAGTAGAGAAAACTTCAAACCTTCAAAATGAGATTTGAAAGCTTAAAAATGAGTGAAGAAGAAAGCATAGAAGAATACTTCCTCAAAGTTGATGAAGTAACCAATATGACTAGAGGGCATGGTGAAGTTATCAAATAAGATGTAATTGTTTAAAAAGTATTAAGATCTCTTCCTATGAGATTTAATTCAAAAATATCTACCATTGAAGAAATGTATAATTTGAAAAGTTTCACAATGGACCAGTTTCTTGGTACTCTCACAACCTATGAAATGAGAGTAGGAAAAGAGAACTTTGAGCCAAAGGAGGAAACTTTAAAGGTGTCTAAGAAGGCTAAGGAACACAAAGATCATAGAGATTTATCCAACTGTGAATCTAATTAGGAGTTAGCTAACTTTACTAGGAAACTGAAGTGTGGCTCAGGAAATTATAAAGGGAATATTCCCTTCAAATGCTTTGATTGTTGAAGTGTTGGAAATTTTTCTTCAAAGTGCCCCTATAAAGAAAAGACTTAAAAATAAGATGATAGTATGTTCAAAGGAAAATATTACAAACATCAAAAGAAGACACTCTTTAAGTAGAAGTGACTCTACTCCAAAGACGATAGCTCAACACCAGAGTTAGATAGAGAAAACTCCTCAAAGGAGGAGTCGAATGAGTGGTTACTCATAGCATTTGGACCTGAATCCAAGAAACATAATACTACACTTGGAAGAAGAAGAAGAAGAAGAAGATGGAGTGGTTGAATTATAAGGGGGACTCATCATTGATTTAGATGAGATAAAGAAGGCCAAAATAAAGAAGAAGAAGCTAAAAGAGAATTTGCAAGTGATGAATGAGGTATGTATAAACCAGACATTGAGGAATTTGTTTATAAAATTAATAAACTTGAAGAATACATTAGAAGCAAAGACAACTTAGCTCTTCGACTACAAGAAAAAAAAAAATATGCGAAAAAATAAAAGTAGAGAACACACATCTAAAGTGGGAGCTAATCAAAGTAAATAAGGATGTGATCGTAGAGACATGCAAAGAAGAGTTTCTATCCATAAAAGTCAAATCAGAAGAAGATAAATGAAATGAAGAAGTTCTTAATGATATAATTCATGAATGGGAAGAAAACTATCAAATTCTTGGGGAAGAAATTGTCTCTCTAAGAATGGTCCTTGAGAAATGGGAGATTGAGAAGGGTGTAAACAAAAAGTTTGCAAAATGAACAGGAAAGCTAGATCAGATTGTGAATAGTCAAAGGTCTTCAAGAAGCAAGACAAGTCTAAGATATCCTAGATCACAAGAGTCTTCTATGAGAAATATGAGTATCAGGTCCATACAATTTGAGGAACCTTAGAGCTAAGCAAAGGTGCTTCAAGAGTAAATCAAGGAAGATAAAAATCTAGCAAGCAAGAAAGGAACCGATCACTAGAACAATAATTCCAACTTCAGGTACTCTAATTTATTTTATGCTCATTATTAGAAATTTCATATAGTTTGACATAAAGATATTGATTGTAGAAAATTCAAAGTTGAAAGAGATGAAAATTTCATATACAATAAGTATCAAAAATTTAGATATCAAAACTCTCCTCCTAGAAATAGAAATATATTCTCTCCCCTAATGGATGATGTTGAATGCTTCAAATGTAATAATTTTAAGAACAATGTGAATGAATGTAAAAGTAGGTTTGATTATTTATCTAAATCCTAGAATGCTTAGCAGCAAAAATTTCCAAAATATAAGAATAGTTGGAAGTATAAGTCTATAAAAGAACATGGAATGTGGACTTTCACTTTCAAAACATTATCAAGAAAATATATGGTATGTGGATAGTGATTTTTCTAAGCACATTACTCGGGATAAGATTAATTTCATGTCACTAAAAGAAAAGGAGAGAGGGAAAAATTTCATTTTTGGAAACAATGCTCCAACAAGAATTAAGGTAAAGGGCATAGTCAATATTCATAAAAAGATTAAAGTTCAAAATGTGTTTTATGTAGAGGGTCTTAAGAAAAAATATATTAGTGTGAGATAAATGTGTGATAATGATTATAATGTGACCTTTCAATCCAAATACTGTGAGATCTGAAATGAAAATAATGGAAAGTTGGTGGGAAAGGAAGTCAAAACTCAAAATAATGTATATGTGTTTGATGACTCTAGAATAAGCTTGTACTAGAGAAACAAAAATAGAAACCATCTGTGGCATAGGATACTTGGTCATATGAATTTTGATATTCTGATAAAAGTCAACAAGGTAGGAGAGGTAAGAGGATTTCTAAGACAGACAGGATCTAATAATTCAATATGTAATTCTTGCTAATTTGGTAGAAGACAACGACTCAATTAAAAAAAAGGAGTCATGATCATCTAAACCTATGAATATTATTCACACTAATATCTATGACTTAACAAGGACAAAATTCCCAACAAGAGAAAGGTATCTTATGTTACTTATTGAAAATTTTACTAGAGAGACATGGATAATTCACTTGAATGAAAAATCAAAATCTCTTAATCATTTTATGACATTTAAAACTCAGGTACAAAATGAGAAATATCTAAATACAAAATTATTGAGATCATATAGAGGTGGAGAATAAAATTCAAGAGAGTTTGAAGAATAATATGAAGAGCATGGAATAAGGCGACAACATTTTGTGGCCAAAACTCCACAACAGAATGGAGTAGCAAAGAGAAAGAATAAAAAAATTCAAGGGATGGTCAAAGTTATGATGGATTAAGAAGATGTACCTCACACCTTTTGGGGAGAAGCAACAAAAGAAGTAGTGTACCTAGCAAACAAAACACAACTTAGGCCTAATAGTGATATGACTCGTTACAAGTTATTGAAGGGAAGACCAGCATCAGTGAAACACTACAAGGTGTTTGGGAGAAAATGCTTCATCAAAATAAATGATAAAAATCCTAGAAAGTTTGACTCTCATGGTGATGAGGGTATATTTCTCGAGTACTTAGCTCAAAGTAAAGGATAAAAATGTTACAACAAAAGGAAAAAGAGAGTTGAGGATTGCATTGATATAGTAGTGGAAGAAATAATACGACAATTTTAGTCTTCCAAAGGAAACAAGAATCCATATGGAGAAGAAAATTCAGCCACCAGATTCTCAGATCATGTAGAAATAAAGGCAAATGACGAATATGAAGAAATAAGTACAACACCAAGGGCCAAAACTCCAAAAAGGTATGTACAAAAACAACATTGAGAAAGCCAAATTATTGGTGATCAAAGAATTGGTGTTAAAACTAGGAAATTACTTGGCAACCCAAGCTACACAAACCTTGATCAAATATCTTGAATTAAGCCAAAGAATCTTAGTAAGGCAAGTGAGCATAAGTTCTAGGTAAAGGAAATGAATGAATAGCTATATCAAATCGAGAAGAATGACACTTGTGACCTTGTTCCAAGGCCCAAAGAGAAAAAATTCATTGGAACCAAGTGAGTCTTCAAAAATAAGATAAATGAGAAAGGTCAAGTGATTATGAAAAAGCCTCACATAGTTTGCAAAGGATATGCCCAAAGAGAGGAAATGTATTTTGAAGAAACCTTTGCACCCGTACAAAGATTAGAATCTATTAGAATGTTTCATGCTTTTTTCCAGTCATAAAAACATCAATGTGTATTATATGGATGTGAAGTCATCCTTTCTCAATCGAGATACGGAAGAAGAAGAATATATTAAGCACCCATAGGGTTCATGCTGACAGAGAATGAAGGGTTTGTGGCCAAACTAAAAAGGCATTATATTGACTCAAAGAGGCCCCTAGAGCCTGGTATGGCAGATTGGATAGATACCTTTAGCAACAAGGCTTTAAGAGGGGCACTGTATGTACAAATTTGTATATAAAATTCGAAGATGATCACCTTTTGATTGTGGTAGTGTATGTAGATGACATAATCTTTGGTAGCAATCTGGAGCAGTTGGGACACCAGTTTGTAAACTGTATGTAGATAGAGTTTGAGATTTCCATGATTTGAGAGCTTCCATTTTTCTTAGGATTGTGAATTTATCAGTCCAAGGATGGAATTTTCATCTCTCAATCAAAATATTTGTGGGAAGATTTGAAAAAGTTGGACTAGAAGATTGCAATCTCGACAATGCCCCCATGGTTACAAGTTGTAAGTTATGCAAAGAAGATGAGAAACCTTTGGTAAATCGAACTGTCTACAAATTGATGATAGGATGCTTATTGTATCTCACAACATCTAGACCAGAAATCATGTAAGCAGTAGGTCTAGTGCCAAGATTTAAAGCGTGCCCCCATGAAAGTCATGTCATTGTTGTCAAAAGGATTTTCAAATATTTGTAAGGCTGATAAGGCTATGGGTTGTAGTATGATAGAAGCATATAGTTTAAATTAAAGGCCTATACTGATGTTGATTGGGAAGGCATCATTAATGATAGGAAGAGCACCTCTAGTGAAAAAAAATAATTTAGGGGATTGCTTAGTGTCTTAGGTCAGCAAGAAATAAGAATTCGTCTCTCTATCAAATGTTGAAGCAGATTATATTGCAATTGACACTTGCTTCTCACAAATTCTCTAGATGAAGCAGACATTAAAGGAAATTAAGGTAGGGTTGATTGATCCAATTCCAACCATGTGTGACAACACTAATGATATCAAAACTTCTAAGAATCCTATCATGTACTCCAAGACCAGACACATTCCTATCAAGTTTCATTTATTAAGAGAAGAAGTTGTTTCTAGTGTTGTTTGACTTGAATGTGTGGCCAATAAAGAAAATCTTGCAGACATATTCACTAAGCCACTTGCAAGAGAGCCCTTTATGTACCTTTGAAAACAAATAAGAGTTAAGACTCCTCCTCCCAAATGACTCAATTACAATGATTATTGGCAGCTACTCAGCTTCAACGATAAATTGAGGAGGATCTTTGAGGGGAAGAATTCAGCAAGATCCTTTTCCACTATCATAAATGGGGGAGAATATTACCAATTTCAAAGGGAGAAACAACGATGAATAAAGCCATGCTTGGTTTCAAGGGGAGCTTGGTTTTTTTCCATCAACTCGAAACGGGGATATTTTTCAACAAATGTCATTGTATAAACAATTGGTGACACTTGGTATGTTGGCATTGATGTCATCCAAACTAGCATTGAGGTTAGAGGTAACAAATGTTGGCATTGATGAACATGTTTTTCAGAGCGAGTCCCATGGTTGCTGCAATATTTTGTAGAGAATCGTTAGAGTAGCAGGATTAGTGGAGAACCCATAAAAAAATGACTACCATGGATGGGGAGTCCCTAAATTTGGATAAAATTATGTCTAAAGATACCGGCTCAGTTTCTCCTGAAAGTGGCATAGTTGGAAAGTTATTAGATATATATTTCTAACAATATGTGGAAGCAATGACCTTAAGCCATAAGTAGCAGTTCCCGGAACCCCAAAAGGCCCAAACACCTAGAGGTTTATTTCAAATAATTATGGGATGGCATTGACCTGGGGTAACGGGAACATTTCTTGGAAGCCCGGAATCCCAAAACCCCAAAGGTTTATTTAAAAGTGTTATCTGCAAGAGGACATCTAGGTTATATCTTCATAGAAATGAATATATATATATATATATATATATATATATATATATATATGTATGTATGTATGTATGTATGTATGAGTAGGGCCAACAAGAAGAGGCCAGTATAGCGTATAGGATGTCGACAAGTGGAAAGTGGGCCAAGCCTAGAATATCCAACAGCAAATCCCATAAGGAATATGCAATTCATTTTATAAACTCTTACGGGAAGGCGAGAATCCGAGCTCCAGCTCTACAAAGGCCAATAGGCGTGAACATATAAAACATCAAGATTTAATGGTAGGTGACAAAGATAGGTGATGAATTTTTTTTTTATATTTGACACTCAGTCAAATATCAATATGCATACTTAGGACTTGGTTTTGAAAATATTTCATGTGTTACAGTGACCAAGGGCCTTCAAGATATGAAAAAAGTAAAGCATTGTGAGTAAGTGTTTAAAGGGCTTAGAGTGAATGATTGATATTAGAAGTGATGCACTCTAGTGGGCCAATTGCCAGAAGCTTGTAACTCTTACGAAATTGTATTTAAAGAAAAGTTACGGGCACCAAGGCATTCATGATCTATCTCAATAGTGGCATATGATTAAATATATGGATGTGTTGGTTGCTCTTTGTCCTAATGGGTCTACAGATCCATCACATGATAGATAGAGGATATATGAGACGTCAATTGAAGTAAATGTACACAGGTAAGTTGGTGCCATTGGTTTAATGGTGAATGTTGAAATAAGCCTCATCTACTCTCACTTTCATGCCACAAAAATTAAATGTAGATGGTTTAAGGACACCATATTAGAAAGTTTATGGACTCTGATGGCGTGCTACAACCGAAGTAGAAAGGAGAGACATACCTGAGGTACAGACTGAGCCTTGTGGGAATTTAAGAGGAATGGAGGACCAAGCAATGTGCGCAAAAATAATTCACGAGTGGAATTATTTGAGTGTCTAGGTCAATTGAGATTTAATTCTCAGTATGAATAATTCATAGAGGCCCACTGATAGTTTAATGTAGTTTATTGGCCTTCGAATTTGATGGAGAAAAAACATGTAGATTCATTCATAAGCACACTATCCGTCACTAAGTAGTAGAGATAACAGAGGCAATAGGATGAAAACAGAGACAACATCGACCTTTGTGCATAAGAGGAAAAAAAACAAAGGATTTGCATTGAGAAAAGTGTGGGATGCAGTAGTTGTCTTGAGTTTGAGTGAGTGAGGGGTAGGGAGCTAAGTGTCGAGAATTAAATGTGTTTACAGTAGAGAAGTGAGACGATATTGGATATTGTTGAGTAGTGGAGGTGCAGAGCTAAAGGGAAGGACTGGGTACAACAATCGATTATGTTTTTTATTCTGAGCATATGTATTAGCCTCTAACTTCAATCTAAAAATTGTATGAAAAATAGAATAGTGGCTAGAGAAGGTAGTAGCCTACATTCATAAGAGGCTGGTGCTTGCTATCTGAAGGGGGTTGGAGCCTCCTATGAGTGGGTGATAAAAAAAAGTTTATGTAATTAAGTGGTTTCTTAATTTACATCATAAAAACAAACATATTGGTGGTTTTATCCCTTTGGGTTTCCACATAAAAGCACCTGTTTCAATATGTGTGTGCTATTGAACTGATGAACTTTGTTCTCATGTGAATGGTTTTCTTTATTGTACATTTATATTGTAATTGGAATTCTCTTACAAATAAATCGAAGAACTCAAAGAAAATATAATAATTAAGCATAAATTCTAATAACCTCGCTATTACTGATTCACACCCCCCCACCCCCCCCAATAATTCCTTTTTCCATTAGTTAGCTACATCAAATCTGGTAATAATTCCCTTTTAAGGGACATTATCAATGAATTTACGAGTCTATGATTGTCCTCACATCTGCTTTCCTCTAAAGGAAAACTTTGTGGGGAAACCAAGGGATGCTTCCTTACATTTGTGGAAGGAAATCCTAGTAAATATTTTGGCATAGGCTACTATGCTAACCTAGGAGTATTCAAATAAGGCACTTGCTGGTGCAGAACTAGCCAAATGACTATTAACAATGGTGAAAACCTATGGATAGAGTGGATCCATATGGGCATGGAAATGATTAGCATCTATGAAATACATTAAATATCAAATACAATCATTGCATCAAATAATTGTTTTCATGTCTTGTAATGAAAATTGTAATTGTTGCTAGTAATTTCGATGTGTTTTGAATTGAGGCTCTCGATAGTGGACAACAAAATGTAGAGGAAAATTATTGTTTGGGGATTTCTCTAATAAATGGTTTCCTTTAAATTTGGTGGAAGTATATAGGAAATCAATTCCTCCATATGACAAATAGCTTGTCAAACCAATGCTTCACATTCCTTGGAAAGGTTGAAGTAGCTATTAAAATCCTTCATGATGTGGAAAATTCTATGTTTTTGGTTGTTCTATTGCTCCAAACCATTTTCAATGGATAATAAAGTCCTTTTCCATGAAGCTCCTATTGAATATTGAGAGAATTTTCTTTGTTTATGCTAAGTTGGAAATAATTTCTTGATCACATTGATTCTTAAAAAATGTCTTAGTGACATTTTTTTAGATCCCCAATAATAAGGAAATTTGAGACACACTTTATTATTAGTTCGAACCTACTATTGAGACCTTTCATATTCTATTGTTATTCTTAGTCTTGAGTTTTCTAAGCTTAGTTTCATACTTTTTGATTCTTATTAGTCTTAAGAGTATTTTTTTGTTATGCTTAATCTAGAGAGTTGTTTTGTAGATGCCATTCCTAGATGGCAATTATTTTAGAAGAGAATATTTGTTGTTGATGTAGAACACCTGGAGATCAAGCACAGTGAGTAGAAAAAAATATTAGAGACAAGAATTGTTCAAGCATTATCATATGGCAAGGCCTACAACGAAGACAATTAAATCTCAAAGGTAATGTTGGATTTGAGAGTGGCGGCATACAACCAAGGCCAAGGCAGGCTAAGTAAGAGCCAAGGACAACCCTAAATAAACATATTTATTCTTTGAGTTAGTAAGGAGATAGGTTGGTTCAATTGACACAAATAATCTCAAAATCCAATCTTTATGTCTATTAAAAGAATATATGAAGAACTCTATGTTTATTGTGGCCATGAAAAAAGTGAAGACAAATTTTTAAGCATATTTCCAAACAAAGTTGATAATCTATTCTAGAACCTTAAATATATGGCTTACTTATCAGCCCCTTTAATGTAAAATACTCCTCTCATCCTTTGGTCTCTTTCCCTGTTTCAACTTCAGGGTTTTCTTGGTAATAAATTGAGTTCACCTTCAGGGGTTTCTTGGCAGGGACAAATTAGGTCGAGAAATAAATCCCTCACCTTGCAGCAGATATCTGTGTTTATTACTCCCCACCCTAGTGTAGCTTTTATGCTACGCATCATGGCATGGAGAAAAGGGAAACCATCAATGAATTCCTAGGATACTGCAGACCTAGAATAAAAACTTCCTACCTTGGGGTGATTACCTTCAGGGTTTTCTCGGTTGGGACAAATTATGTCAGGGTCAGTGGGGTCTCATTGGGGTGGAATTACTTCAAGGGAAATGGGGAGGAATTACTTCAAGGTCGGCGGGGATGAATTACTTTAAGGTCGGTGGGGTCTCAGGGAGGATGAATTACTTCAGGGTCGGCAACAAATTACAAGAGTCAGCTGGGTCAAATCAGAGTACAAATGAAAACAATGAATGAGGAAAAATTACCACAATCGATAGGGTCAAATCATAGTACAAATGAAAAACAATGAATAAAACAAATAGTGTATATATTTTATTTTGATTTTTAAAATAAAGCTAATTTCATTTTTGTATTGTGTATAAAATGAATAGTGTATAAATTTTGTTTTTATTTTTTGAAATAAAAAATAAATTTATTACAAAAATAATGTATTATAAATAGGAAAAAAATTAAGTATAAAAGAATATAAAAAATTTCTTTCTCATAATTTTATCAACAATGTTAATTCTTTGTATACTATTTACAAGTTTTAGAATACATTGTAGATAAGTCAAAAAATGAAATATAGATAAGAGCCAAATCACCATACATAATAACATTTCATAACTAAAATAATAGTATCTCAAAACAAATATGTGATTGTCATGAAGCTTAGGTGAATTCTTTTAAGTATTTTCTAGCAAGAAACAAATGTCAATTGATTATATTTATGTATGTCTATAAAGAAAGTATCAATGTACAAATCCAATATTTGAAAAGGTGTTTATGCATTTTTCCAACGTATTTGGATAAGGAAATTTTAGTATCAAGTTTGAAGTAAGGGTGGAAATCCCAAGTTTCCGTTGTAGAGCTTAATCAATTCATTGAACAATAACTAAATGATAGTAAATAGGCTACATTATTTGTCATTGGAAAGTCATCATTTCAAAAAAATGTGATGAAATAGAAAATCAAGATACTTTCATAGACATATAAAAATTAAATCTTAGGTGGGGAAATGAATAGGGTAAAGGTTGAAAATCAAATCCTAGATGGAGAAATGGCTACAGTAAATGTTAAAGATCATTTGAAACCCAAAGATAAAATTAATAATATCATAGGGTGGAGTGTATATGATGTCTAGAAAGTAATGTGACATAAGGGAGTTGGGAGTGAGAGTTCCAAATCATAAAGTGTATGTGTGTTTGGGTGGCCATTAAGACTATAGAACTCAATGTATAAAAATGTATGATTAATATAAGTTTGCTAGGTCTACCCAATGATAAAGAGAACCAAGAGAGGATAAAGGTTATAAGGGTGGATGATAGACGCCAAGGAACCTATTGAGTCAAGTAAATGTTCAAGTGGGCATGAAACCAAAAGAATTAGAAATAAAGAATATGATATCTGGAGTTGAAGAGAAGCTTAAAAAATACTTAACACCATGATGAATGGAATGAAACATGTTTGGAATAGTTTTTTAAAATATAACAAGAAAATAATAATAACTCAAAAAATATTGCTCGTTTTATCTGCTTGGTGAAAAGTCATTTTAGAAAACAATAATAATTCAAAACATATTACTAACTTATACACTTTGCAAAAAAATCATTTTATACATTTTGCAATGGGTTTATAATTAATTGCTTGAGTAATTATATACAATTCAAGAATTTGATTATCGTTTGATTGTCAAACTCTTTCAATGAGTCATATTTGTGTCTCAAAACCCTCCCATGTCATCAATTCGCGTGTCTGCCATAACCATGTCAAATTTCAATGCATACTAGCACAAACTAAAAAAATTTCAATGTTGGCCCCATTCCCAAGTCACATCACAACTAGCTCAAGAGACTTCTGCAACCCTCTAAAAATTGATTTATTGAAAATTACAAAGAATATATAGGTCAAATCAGTCTTGGGTCCTTAATCATAGTCTAGGTAAGTAGAGAACAACCTCTAATGATAATAATTTCTTTTCAGTCTCAAGAACCATCGATAATTCATTGAACCAACACATATGATCATTGTAGCTTAAAATTCACATCCAGGAGGGATATAGCCACCATGAATAGGTTAGTTATGAACCAAGAATAGGTCTCAAGGTCTAACATGGTAAGCACCCAATACAATGGATATTTTAGATGGATAATTTCATCTCCTTGACATTTATGTTATAATATTACCATTTTTTTGTCGAATTATTTTTGTGAGTTGTATTTGAGTCTTCAAATCCTCCCATACCGTCAACACATGTATCTATTATAACCATGTCAAATTTCAATGCATATAAGCAAACAATAAAAATTTTTCAATCTTGGCCACTTTCATAGGTCACTCTATGTGGGGTCAATTAATTAAAGCATAATTTCGACTAATTAGTAAATGTAAAGTGGTGGGTTGGTACTTAGGGGTAGGTTTGAAACAAGTAAAAATATAGCTTGACGTCAATGATAAATTCTTCTTAGCTAGCCATCATTTCTACATTCATGAGGACTCATATCATTAAAGATTGGAAGTAGGAGCATAAGAGACATAATAAATTTTGTGTGATTCATTGAGGCATTATTCCTTTTGGATTATGTTAATGATGATGACGATGATGATGATGACGACGTTGTTGTTGATGATGATGATGATGACGAAGATGATGATGTTGATGTTGATAATGATAATGATGATGACGACGATGACAATTATGATGATGATGATGATGTGGATGAAAAAGATGACGATGATGATGATTTTGATGAAGACGAAAAATATGATGGTGATGATGATTATGTGTATGATGATGACGATGAAGGGTAAGATTTTTTCTCAAATGGAAGGGTAAGGAATTTTCTTAACCTCTAGACTATGAAGTACATTATAAGCTCACAACTGGTAAATAATAATAAATAATTTCATCTCCTTGACATTTATATATGTTATAATTTTTTCATTTGAGATTTGAATTATTTCTTTGAGTCATATTTGAGTCTCAAAACCCTCCCATATTTTCAATGCATGCATCTACCATAATCATGTCAAATTTCATTCCATACGAGAACAAAATAAAACAAAATCAATGTTTTCCCCATTCTCAAGTCACATCATGACTAGCTCAAGAGACTTCTACAACCCTCTGGAAATTGATTCATTAAAATTGCAAAGAATATATAGTGCGAAACAATAAATTATACATCAATTGATAACACTTTCATATGATGATGATGATGAGAATAATGGTGATGCATCTTGGTAGTGGAGCAAGAAATATATTAGTCGACACAAATTATTAAATCATCAATGAAAATAAAATATTATCATTTTTTAGTACCATGCTTCATAATCAATCAATTATAAACAAAATTTTAACACCTAAACATTAATTTAGTAAATTTTCTAAAAATAATTATGAGACCCCCCTGTGGGAACTCTATTGTAAATTTCCATGATATATAAGAGCCCAGATTTATAGAGGCTAAAAATGATGACAAATATTTTGAGATATTTCATGTCCTATTCATTGTATAAAGTTGGGAGCCTAGAAGTCCTCCTTAAACTTATGGGATTATTTGAAGGCTTTGGATCATTACATTCATGAAGCATATCATCCTAGAAGCCTTTTCTCTCATTGCGTTGACCTTGGGCATACCTTACTCACGTCAACTTGTACCTCAACCCTAGGTCTTGTGTCGTTTAAATATCAAGGGGTTTTTTGTGGAAATATTTGAGGCCTATTCCTAGGGATGGAGCCTTTAGTGCCTCTTTCCACCGAATTAACTATATTTTCTCTACTTTAATACTTATCCAAGACTCACCTATCAAAAGTAAGGAATAGTGGAACTCCTCCCATCGGTGAAAATATGAGAAGAGAAGGGGTCTTAGGTTGTGGTGACACTAGGCCTTAAAAGTCTCAAATTGTTATTATGCATCCAAGCCTTGGCATACTCCCTAGGCCTGCTTGTTTGTGAAACAACAAGCCCCATTCATAGTTTATTCTATGCAGGGTCAATGCGTAATTTCCACTAATAATTAGTAAATGGAAAACCATGGAAAGTATTAGATGAATGAAATTTGAAATTGGAAATGATGGTATAAACATAAATTAGCTTCTCTTCGATGCAAGAATAATATATTCTCTACTGGACAAGGCCAACCACATGAAGGTGGAAGCTCATATGACCCCTCCCCCTCCACATCACTATCAATTCCTCAATACCCAATCTATCTATTGTAGTATATTTGAAAGAAACACAATAACATTCAAACATAAAAACTATGAAAATAAAAAATTAAGGTGAACAAAAGAGAACAAACCAACTAAATAAATATAAATACATACCTTGTACTTTTCAACATTTTGATATCGTTAATCTTATTCCTGATATAGCTAATCATCTGTAGAATCAAGTTCATAATTCATGTTCAAATGATTCACCATATCATAATCATCATCATCATCATTGTCTATATCATCCTCTGGAACATGGTCTTCTACATTTGGTTCAACTCTTCAAGTTCTTCGTTTGACACAATGTAAATATCATCTACTTCATCCAAGTTAACATTGTCGCAATTAACATATATTCCTTGAACTTCTTTGACATCTTCTTCTGACACTTCATGAACCCCATACTCCTCTACATCATCATCTTCTTCAATTTCATATTCTTATGCTACATTATACTTTACGGGCCTTCCTCTGGGATCATATCTAACAACATATGACCAACCCACTTTACCTTGAACATCTATGTAAAATACATGTTCACATTGGTTTAGAAGTACACATGGCTTTGATCTTGGTAAATATATCTTGTATAAACCATCATAAATCGATTAGGATGCTCAATAATAACTCTATCAAGGTCACATTCCTGGATTCATAGCCTAAACCATTTGACATCGAACACAACAAACTTGAAGGATTTATAGTCACATTCAAGTATGTCATGAACATACCCATAGTATTGATTCTCAAAGACTTTTGGATGCTTGTCACCTCTTGAGGTAACATTGATAACCTGAAAAATTGCAATAAGCCCACTATCATAAGTTTTAATCTTTTCATCCAACCTTTTTATGTGAAATTTTTAGCCATTGCACCACATTCTATTGGGGTGTTTCAACTGCAGTACATCAAACACATAAAAAGTGCATTGTCAATTGATAATCATATTTATACTTGGAAAATTTTCAAATTAAGAAAAAAGCATGCCATATTCATCGATATAATTATAAAAAGGACTAAGTAGTATGGGTGAATATGCTTGCCTCAGAATACTTTAAACCATATGCTAAATCAATTTCCCTCTGTGTAACATTGGTATCACCACTACATTGAGCTTCTTTGACCAATGTAGACACACCATACCATGATAACTTACCATTATTATCCTTTTTCAATTGTTCAATCCACACCTTCATCTAATCAATATCGTTCGCAATCTATAAATGTATTACATCCGACTCTCGACTGATTATATTAAAATAAAACAATTCACGTATATATAATTAGTTACCATTTTATACCTTCATAAAAACAGATGATATAGGAGGACTAAAAATTAAATACTTACATTATACATAAAAACAAAAAAGTAAAATGTACTATAAATATCCACTATATACTTTTTTCCAAGGAAAAAAAACCGGTAACTTTTTATTAAAAAGAAAAAGAAAAGTTACACAAAGCAGATGCAATTAAGCATTCCATAGGCTACCTCAAGGGCCCGAGTGCTTTCGCACCCCACGCAACGTTAGGGGACTAACGTGCAAAAAGAATAAGAAAAGAGAAGAGAGAAGAGAGAATGAAAGGAGCAAAAACTGGAATCTGGCAGTGAGTAGAAAACTCACGCTTCAAGTTTTTCTCCCCTTTTTCTTTTCGACCTTGCGCCATACTCCTTGTGTGGGCTCGATCGAAGCAATGACTAACTGTGTCTCTGTGTTCTATAGGCCAGGTTCCTTGTCTGAATCTGAAGTATCTGAGTGGTGGTACCGTTTGGTGCCTCCCGTACTAGGATCCATGCTTGTCTCCCCTGCCTTTTTGTCTGATGGGGTTCCTTTCTGTTTCTCCATTTCTTGGGTTACCTCAGTTTGCTCTGCTGGAGGTTCTTCCTCTTCTGCTTCTGATTCTTCTTCCTCTGAATCTGGGTGAGAAAAATTCCAACCTTTCCTCTGCTTCCCTTTCTGCTTCTTTCTATTATTGGCTTCTGGACATGTGCTTTGTAAGTGACCTGTCTGCCTACAGATCCTACATCTGAAAGCGGTGTTTTCGTAATCTAGGACCTGCATCCAGTTCTGTTGTTTGTAGATCAACCTTATATTTTCCGGCAGTCCTTTACTTAAGTCTACTTCCACACAGATACGTGCGTAAGTGTAGATCCTTTCATCGATCCTGTCCCGATCTGTTTTGATATATTTCCCTATGCTGTTCCCAATACCTTATAGCACCCGTTCATCCCAAAAGTGCAATGGAAGATTGTGTAGTCTAACCCAAACTGGCATTCTGGTTACCGTCATTTTATTTGGATCGAAATCTGGGAACCATGGAGTCACAAACAGCCATGCTGTTCCCCAAAACCATGGTCCAGTATTGATGACTGTATCTCTGACTTCCTTGGATGTGAATCTCACAATGAAAAAACCCTTTGCACATAAATGAATATCACACTCCATGGTCCAGCTGGTGAGGATCCAGTGGAAAAGATCCATTGGTTTAGGCCAAAAGCTGTTGAAACGGCAAATTAAAGCTTGCGTTTCATAGGACTTGACGAAATCATCGAGCCCTGAGGAATCTAAGTTTAAAGCTGGGGTTTTCTCTGACTGATCTAATATGTATGGCCTGGGCAGTTGTCCTCCTTGATCTGGTAATGGCCCTGAATTTCTGCTGCCCTGCAAAATATTTTTATAAGATTTTGGTTGGTGCTGGGCTGCAGCTTTTTTCCCCTTGTCTCCCCCTGAGGAGCTTGGTTGTCCCTGAGGCAGAGCCCCTCCTCTCAATCTGAGATTTAAAATAATGATTGATCCTGGTCCAATCTCATCACTTTCCAGAGATCTATGGTCCTGGAGAGACCACCTTCCGCTAACCAGATGTTGGGTTTGAACTGGGTACCCCATTTCTGCCCATATTTGTTGTTTTAGCTGCATGGGGGTATCTCCTGCATGAACCCATACTAATCGAGATTTCCCCTGTGAGGGTTTAATCAGGATCTGAAAACAAAATTTTTTTACCTGCCTTGACTGATGGCGAAGTTCCAGATCTGGGTCCGTTTTCTTGTCTGGATCTGCATAAAACCTACCCGATCTAGGGTTGTTTTCTCCGTTCTGCCGCCTGGACTCCAGTTGATCTCGGATGAGTACTCGGGCAAGGCCTAGATCGTGTAGCTCCATGTCGTAGCTAGCAAATTTGAGCCCATTCATTGAAAAGGGGGGCAGGTCTGTAACATGCAGACCCCCCCTATCGTTTCTCCATGCAATCTGGTTTTGACGGGCCCTTGCCCCTAAACTCCATACGGCCCATTGGTTTGTTTGTTCATGCGCGCATTTTTTTGCTTCGATCTTCAGCCAGAGAGAAGCCTCCTCGCGGATCCACACAGGAAGGTAATAAACCTGGATCTTGTTCCAAACGAAAAGATCCGCCCGAGATCTACATTGTTTGGGGCTCAGATCTGGTTGATCCGACCCAGATCTGCCGAGATTGGGTCTCACGCTTTTGTGGCTCGGATCTGCGGCCCACAGTCCCCGAAGCTTGCATGCAGAGTTCGTGTGGAGGAGGGCAGCATTTGTGGAGCCGAAACCTATCGATTTCCCGCCTCCGTGATGAGTTCTTAACCTAGAAACACTTGCCGTTTGCGGCTCATACCTCTTGGCGATCTCTCCTTCCAGATCTACCTTTGTTAGCTTTGACCCATCACGCAAATGGAGTTTTGGGCGTGGGTTTTCTGCGATATCTGAAACTTTCGGTGTTTTCCAGTTTCTAGGCCTCGTCACCAAAACCGTGTCGACGCCTTTGATGTCATCGTGCAGCTCCCTCTTCTGGACGGACCAGTGGAAGGTAATGGCTGTGGCCAAGCCAGCAGCGCCTCCTCCCGCAGCCGTGTTTCCTGTGGTTTCGATACCAGAACTAGGAATAACCTTCGCGCAAGCCATCTCGTTCCTCTACCGACCGTATATCCACTATATACTTACATCTCACTTTCCTCATTTTACCTTTCCCCAATAGGTTGTCCCCTTCAAATTTGTTCATGGAGTTGACATCCCAAATGAAATCTAATACATTAATTCCTTTTCCTATTATAGTACTATATTGGTGAATATAAACCATGGTTTTATATACCATATATCGCTCTACCATAGAACCCTTAGGACGTGCTCTTTGTTTGACCAAATCCCTTAGTGATTTCAAGTGCCTTTCATCCATCCACATTGATTTCATGTGTACAGGTCCATGCTTTTCAATCTCCTCAACTTGGTGTATGAGGTAGTGTTCTTCTGCATTGAAAAATGCGAGAGGTAGATACTTTTTCATTTCAAACATTAGACGAGGAATTTGTTTCCTCCAATACTTTATATCTTCTTTATTGATTTCTTTAGATGACAACCATCTACAAATGAAGCAAGAAAATCATAGGTTTCAACAAAAAACTATATAGTACATGATGACAAGTAAAACACATCAAGTCAAAAATAAGTTGTACAACAACTTATTGAACACATTTCATTTTTCACATAAATATCCACTTACGTCATGTATTTGCCGATATCATATATAGCATGTTTGACATTGTTGTGAAAATTTTCTCGGAGAGTTAGAGGTAGAACATACTGTAAAAAAATAATGATCGATCATTATTTTCCCCAACTTAGTAGAAAAGAAACACTAATTAACAATATGTTTCACCAACGGGTAAATATATACACCAAAATGATTACCTTAATGAATGCATTCCAATCATGAGTTTTTCCCCACCTAATTCACCTTTCTTTGTTAGGATATTCTTTATGTTTGACGAAAATCCAATTTGATATTTAATTTTTTCAATAACCTCTTCAACATGTTTTCCTTGTTACTCTCTTAATAACCATGGAAGGGCTCTTATATTTTGGCCATATCCATCACTATTTGAATGAGACGCACTTTGCAATGCATGGTTTACCTCCTTATTGTCATTACAAATATTGTCAAATTTTTCTTATCTCTCCTTCCATATAAGATTCACCATGATGTCTCTATTACATTCTTACTGATGTGGATTGTGTCAAATAAATAAACAATTTCCTACTACTCATAGTAGGGGAGTCTATTGAATTGCTCTGGATAATTTTTCATTCCCCATGGAAGTGCCCTGTTATTAATTCACTGATGATCTACAACGTGAATCTAGTTAAAGATATTATAAAAACAATATAATCTGTCAATTAGTAAAATCAAGAAAATGGCATAAAAATATAAAATAATCCAAACATATCATGTGTATTGAAATTTGAAACGTAAACAATTCAATCCATACCTTGAGAGACTATTATATTGCAACTTCCATGCACTAGGTGTCATTCTCCATGGTATTAATCCAGTCTCTTTTTTACCATTGAAAATATGTTTTCGGTATTTCAGTACCTATGGTTCTTAGAAAGGAAGTGCCTATACTCATCAAAATCCTCCTTTCCAAATATTCTTTAACAATGAGATTTCATCTTAGGACCACAAGCTAGACAAACAAATTTACCCTTCATTTGAAGACTTGTAAGAGATGGAATCATTTTTATATTACTTATTTTAAGTATGTATAATGAAGGAACTATTTAAAAACATACATGAAATGAACTTCATAAAATTAAACACTATTGAAGTGCATGATAACATTATAACATACCACAAAAATGTGTTATCCCTGGGGCATCGTGAATTTTCCATACAAGCATCGCACGGAATTCAAATTCCCTTTGTGCATATACTAGTCTATAGATGTCATACATAGTGACACCATTCCATAATTACATTAATTGATTGAACATAAAATACATAATTACTACATATATGAGTAAACAAAAAAATATATAAGATATAATTATGAAACAAACAAGACAAATGAGATATTATTTTGTTAAAAAAAAATTATTCTAAACAAATTAATACCTCGAACAATCATTGTCAACATTATGTGCTCCCTCTTTATTGATATCGAGAGAGGGATGTTACTGCTAATAAAAAATGGTCCACACCGAGTAAGTAGATCTAGTCTCTCCAAATGGATTCAAACTATCAGCTGCTATTGAAAACCTAAGATTGCGAGGTTTTCTCTTAAACTTTGGCCACATTTCCTCTATATTCCTAAATGTAGATCTGTTTGCAGGAATTCGAGGAACACCATATTCACTTATATTCATTTCATGATAATCTATAAGTTTTTACATGCTTTTTCATCTAAAAAATTATTGCAGATGTGGAATTATGGGAATGTAATGAAGAACCTTGTGAGGCACATTTTTTGCTACTTTATCAGTTTGATATCTACTCTCACCATATTTTGGGAATTTTCCTTTTCACGAATGTTCTTTACAATAGATAATATCACCATTAGGACATGCATGAATAGCTTGCTACTCCATTCCAATATAGTTCATAATGGTATGTACGAGGCGAAACATTTGACAGTGGTAACAAACATTCACCTAATAATATACAACATAATAAAAGTAGTAATGGTCAATGTACTAAACAATATTAATCATACATATTTCATCCAAATGTTAGATATTAATTAAATGATTATCAAATTTTACATTAAAAATAAAGGAAAAATAATTTCTTTATCATGTATATAGTACTAAATGTCACAAAATATATTACAAACCTTAGGATTTGTTTCACACATGTGTTTGAAAAACTTTTCACCACCTTTAAATTGAACAACAACAATACAACAAATAGAAGAGATGTTTTTGAGTCTTCATAAAGAGGTTGAAATGCCCTCTCAAGTACAGGTACATCAAAACTACAGTCATCATACTGGTTGCCATCACCATCCATTCCAACATTATTAAATGTCTCCTAGATCAATATGTTTGTCCCATCTTCTTCAGCTATGTTATCAACATCATTATTGTTGAAAATAGCAACAAGAAATGCTAAAAATAGCATTGCTATAAATAGCATTTCAGGATATACTCCAACTTTGTTGGAAATAACAAAAAATAGAAATGCTAAAAATAGCATTGCTATAAATAGCATTTCAGGATATATTCCAATTTTCATTTGTCCTTGAATTAAAATTCGAATTTAGTCTCACTAGCTGTTTGAAAAATAATTAATTAATTCATCTTGAGTTAATTTGTTGGAGAAAATCAAACATGAAGTCTTTGTGAAGACATGCAACAGTTATCCCTTGGATTGAGGAAGTTATCCCTTAATTAAGGAGATAAGGATAAGTTGTACTTGAGTTGTAACTAGTTAGCTCAGTTGACTGAGTTAAGTCCAGTTAAATTAGTTCCAAACAGTTGGAGGAACTAATTGTGAGTTCAGTCAGTTAATGCATGCATGCATGAAACTAGTGTTCTCCAGATAACTGAATATTCTCTCATAAATAACTCATGCATGTCAATTCAGACAGAGACCCATTTGAGATTAAAGACAGGGACACTGTACTATCAGTTGGAGGAATTTTCCTATAAAGGAAACTCATCCATGCAGAAGGAATCAACTCCTTCAGGATTGCGCAGTTATTTTAGAGGTCAGTGTTGTGTGTGAGGTCAGAATCACACGAGTGGTAGCTGGAGGACCCAGGAGAAACTGCACAAGGAAATAGGAGGCTTGGAGGACTGAAGGAAGGCACATGTGTTGTCTATTCTGTCTATGAGCAGCAGTAGAGGAATTTTACTAAGAGCTGGATAGCCGGTGAGCTAAAGCTTTGTGTAATCCTGAGATATTTCCACTTGAATGATAATACAGATAGCAGGGTTTTTAGCCAAGGCTTTCCCCAAAGTATTCTTCTATGTTTCATGTGTGATTGAATCTTCTTCTCTGTTATATGTGTTCTGTTTGATCTTGCTCAAAATCGATTAAGATTCCGCAAGTTTGATTGTAGAAGTAGATTAAGTATTTTTCTTTAATACATTGCATAATCAGTTTAATCTACAGTGAGGATTTCTACAATTATCTTCTTCCATATTGTCATTAACTTTATCCTCAATATTGACTCCATGTTCTTGAATAGGTGCTTGTACTACAACCACCTCTTCTTCTTCGAGCAATTCCATATGTGGCACATACTATACAATTACAATCACTAAAGTAATATTAGTATATATAGAAAATATTTAAAAGTCGATATAATAGTTTACAAATATAGTATATAAGGAAAAAAAAGACAACAAAGACAAAGAAAAAGACAACTCAGGTGATACCAAGAATCAAAGACAAAAATTCAATGATGATGCTTGTGCAATTTATCAAGATATTTAGGAACATGTTGAAAAAATATAAGAAATATGTTACCTTGACATGTAGGAAGTGATACACTTTGTGAGATATATAGTCATAACCATAATAAAAAACATATTGATCTTATTTTTTCATTCATCATTATTATGTCATATTATTTCTTAATTTCACTTAGATACCAAAAGTTTTAAGAGGATGGGTTAGAAACCATGAGCTTGGGTGAGGGCAAGAAAGAAATGAAACAAATCAATGTGATCATGAAGCTTGTGGAATTTAGCAAGATCTTTAATATTATGTTAAAAAAATTAGGAACAATCAACACGTGTGATCTGTAGGAATGTGTCTAGCACATATTCTAATTTTATGTAAGAATGTTTAAAGTAAAGAAGTGCGACAAAACTAACTCTAGTAATGTCGGAAGGTGCAACACATGTAGGGGTGGACATACTTAAAAGCAACACCTACGACTATAAGAAAATATGAAAACAACACTTGCACATGTGATCAACCTTAAAAGTGACACATGCCAGAGAGAAGATAACATGAAAACACCACTTACTAAAGTGAAACCAAGCCAAAACAACAACCTCAAATGTGAAAGGGACACCTGTGAAAGCAAAAGTTTGCAAAAGACAATAGTTGAGAAAACTCACCAAAATAGAAGTACAAACACAATCAAAGTGAGGGAGGATGTGGAAAAAGGTGCGCATTGACTATCAACATGAGTTGAACATCACACAAACACTATCTTGATGGATGGTGCTATGCTAATTTAATATTGCATAAAGGAAGTGTACTTTTTTCTTTAGGCAAGTGGTAGGGGACCCACCAAGGACATTTGTTTTATAGGAAGCTCTTTTTGACTAAGGAACGACATCAAATATCTCTCCTTGTACACAAAATGGGGTATTCTTTCTTTTTGACTACTTATTTGATTTCTCCAAAATGTCAAAAATCACTCCTTTGTACTTAGTGGTAAGTTAATGTTATAGAATAAAAACATTGTGCCTACTTCAAAGGACATTTAAAATGGAATGTTCTACCTTGCATGAGTGACAATAAGTGAGATGAATTTGGAAAGAATAACCATTGATGATTTATCAAACATTTCAATAATATACCATTTTCCTACAACTATTATAGCTTTGATATTACTTCAATTAGTTTTCTCATAAATTACAACAAGTGAGACCCTTTACTTATCACAAAAAGAAACTTTATATAGAGAATTATTTACTCTATATCACCCGAGCTAAGAAAATTCATTGTCACCTAAAACATTTTGAAACACCAAGTGCAAAGCTTGTGTTACCTCATGCTTTTTCCTTAAAAATTAGAAAGAGTCTTTTTTATGAGGGAAATGGATTGTGGGTAGGAACATACCATTTTAATAAAATGTGGTTTATAAATTTAAACCTTTTAATAAATAAAGTAATTTCTTTTTTATATAATTTTTTCATATAAATTGGTTTTTTATTAATTATAATCTTACCTAAATTAATAAAATGGACTCCTTTTATCTTTATCCAATCATACTTCTTTATAATGATTTTATTTTTATTAAAAATAAATATTTAATTAATTTTTAAATGATATTTATATTTTATTATTTTGTCTTATAAAATTTTATTACAATATATTATATAATTATTTTCTTTTTTCCTATAAAATGTATTCACTATGTCCGTCTTTTAAATTATGTGCATAATATACTTTAAAAACTTATTAATAATGCTCCATAAAATCCCATGATTAACCTCTAAATTGTCTAGGTCCTCATTAACCCCCTAAACATATATTAACCTCCCAACACCTTAACCCCATTCCCCTAAGCCCTTAAATCCCTAACACCTAACCCCTAAATGCTTAAACAAGAACCACTTGTCCCTAAGCCCATAAAGTAATTAGCACCTAACTCGACCTAACCCCTTAATCAACCATAACAAAAATAATCAAATAATATTTCTCCACATCAAGATGACAACATAGGTCAAGCACCTTCCAAAATAATATAAAATAAATTTACAATAGAAAGGCAATACAATTTAAAATACAAAGACATAAAATCTAAAATATAATATACATATAAACATTTACAAAAATAATCTACAATACAAATACATATAATGAATAAATTACTAATGGATGATACTCATGTCCACCCTAGGCATCTCCATAGTTTCTACAATGTTTTTGAGCTATTTTTATTAGAATTCTCCTTGGTCTCAATCCCTTGTAATTTCTACAAGGGAAATAACATATTTGATCCTACAAAGCCCCCGATGTCGAGCCCACACATCCTTCGGCTCCTTGACGAATGTTATGTGACATTTTTTGTCACCAAAATTTCAGTGATGATTTTGTTCAAAAAATAACTTGAAAATAAGCCTACAACCTTTCAAAACAATCACAACTAATATATATATATATATATATATATATATATCTATATATATATATATATATATATATATGATGTAATTATGATATTAATCTTATATTTATTATAATTAGTTAAACTCAAGGTAAAGGGGTCACATATTAGACGTTGTCATTCGAGAAAATTGATTAATGGTGGAATTGAGTGTTATACAATGGTTCATTGCCATATGTAAGATATTGGACAACATGTCGGACATTTGATATCTGAGAAAACATCAGAAATTCGATGACCAAATAAATTATGTTGGATATTCGATGGTAAAAGAACTCTTGTCGGATATTCGACAATTGTCAAGATTTAAAGAAACAAATACAAAATAAAGAATATTCGATGGGAAAAGAGCTTCCATCATATATTCAATGGTGAAATAATTATTTTTGGATATTTTATGAACTTCAAGATTTAAAACAAAAATAAATAAAAAAATACATTTACTTCCGATAATTTTTTGATTTTGTCCATTCCATCATATTCTACCGTCAGAATTTTTGCACATGTGTAGTAGCAATACTCTCATCTCTCCCTCTCTCTCTCCACTCTTATTATGTATTTCTTCTTACCTCCCCCCCTCTCTCTCTCTAACTCCCTCTCTCTCCCCCTCCCTCTCTCTTCCCCTCCCTCTCTCCTTCTCTCTCTCAATTCCTCTCTCTCTTCCTTCATCTCTCTCCCACATCCTTTTGTCTCTCCCTCTCATCACTCCATCTCTCTCTCTCTCTCTCTCTCTCTCTCTCTCTCTCTTCATCCTCCAACTTTGTCACTATATACCCCCCTCTCTCATTCTCTCTCCCCATTCTCTCCATCTCTCATTCTTTTTCTTTCTATCTCACCCCCAAACATACACACTCTCTCTCCATATCTCCCTTGTCACTCCCTCTCTTTCTCTCTCTATATGTCTTTTTTCTTCCTTCCTTGTATTTTCCTCTAACTCCATCTTTGTTTCCCTCTCATTCTTATCCACTCTCCCCTCCTCTCCCTCGCTCCTTCTTTTTTTCTCCCTCTCTCTTACCCTTCTATCCCCCTCTCTTTACTCTCCTTATATATTTCTTCACTCTTCTCTATCCCTCACTTTATCTCCATATCTCCCTTGCAACTCCCTTTATGTGTCCACCTCTATCACTGTAGGTATTTTTTCTTTCCACTAGTATGTATTTGGACCTAATATACAACTGAATATATTAATATATATTATAGTATAACAAATTTAATATTATATTAATCTAAAACTATTAAATTTAATAATATAATATTAACAATATTAAATTTTTAATATTAACATAAGATTTCACAATAATAATATTAGATTTAATGAGGTTTTTACATGACATGATAACAAAAATTATAATAAAATTACAATAAACTAATATTTTCAAATATGACAACATTTATTACAACTTTGACCTAGAAATATTTTATGTCCTTAAAAGATTTAATATATCCATAAGAGATGGTTTTTCCTTTTAAAAAATAATCTTATAAAGATTTAATTAAAAGAAATATTGAAATATTTCGGAGCAATTTATATAAAACATAAAGGATTTTTTATTCTTTATGTTAAATTAGCCTTTTTATTTTGATTTAAGAAACAATATTGACGTTAGTAAAGAGTAAAGATGTTTAAAATTTTGCATAATTTGGAATTTTAATGTGGTAAAAACTATTGTGAAAGAAATTTATGATCCATTAAAATTAAAGGAATATGGTAAGGTATATTTTGAGCACAAACATACATACTTGCACATTGCCCCCATGTTGGTTTATATAATGCCCCTCTCGTTGCAATAACATAAAATTTTCTGATGTTGTTCATAACCGAGATCCAGTTGAATTTTCATTTTTAGTAAAACAATATCATATCATGTTGGTTAAATTATTAATGGATTAAATTTTAGAACTTTCTTGATTATAAATCTATGGGATTCACATAAGGATTCTACCTGAAAAAATTATTTTTACAAAGGCTTGATCAAGCCCTTGTTTAACCATCTAAATGATTTATTGAGATATTTTTAAACCCTCTATCAAGATATTTGAATTTATAATTTAAGTGCTCAATTGCACATTTTAAGCACTTGATCAAGATTTTTAGGTCCTAAAAGACACAATTTTAGCACCCCTTTTGCAGATCTCTCTGCAACACCATTTTGTACCCTTGTCCTGAAGTGGAAGAGTTGATCATGTTGGGTTCATGAAGGAATCCTCTATCAAATGGAATATGAGTTTGATATTTTCAAATCCATAAGATGTCTTTCTTCTAATTTCTTTTAAACATAATGCTTGAAATTTTTTTGGATAGTTTCAAAGAGCATGAATAAAAAATCAATAACATAAAATATACAAAACGAAAAAGTTTCACAAAAAACCACTATATTCGTTTACAATTCCTCTTAAAAATGGAACTCTTGTGTTTTCAATTTATTTAAATACTCGAAAAAAACTTACACGAACACATGTGTCTGCAAGATGAAATTGAAATATTACTTTTCCAACTTCGAAAAATAATAAAAAATATAATTTTGCAATTTTTTTTATATAATATGAAAAAACTTTGTTTTCTCCATGTAGATCATGCTCATATATATATTGTTTGAAAACTACACATTTTACACTAATTTATGCTACAAAAACACACACATCTTAAGGTGTCCGAAATTTTGTAACGATATGCATTTGATTTAATGAAAAATCGACATATTATACGATGCTAAGTTTTTTTGAAATAAATATCATTAGGACAAAAAAATTCTCCACAATTTTTCTTTAATATGAATTTTGAGGGCTTCAATTCGATAAGAGAATAATATTTTGAAATTTCATTGCCAAATTTTGCCCAAAAATGTAACGCATCTTCATGCATCCACCGCTTTTGAAATTATATTGAATAAAGGTATGAAATTTGAGTCGCATGTTCATGAGTATATTTTATATGTATCTTGCAAGTTACATGTTCTAAAATATCCAAGAAGAAAATTTATAGCAAAAATTCCCAGATGACTCAGTCATACCATAAATGACATTTTTGTTCCACCTTTAGACTCCAAGAATCACCTCGAAAGTTATTCCTCGTCTCCTCTTACATATTCATATCTCTTATTTCTTGGATCATGTACAAATGAAATAATCTATCATTTATTTATAGTGTTTTAACATACACTTATGGGGTTGACTTGTAAAATTGGTTGGGTTAGCCTTCTTGTACTTTGGTTGGGTCATCTTGATAAACAAATTCATGTCTCCTCATCCATATGTAGTTAGAGGGAGTTTCATATGATGTTAAAAACATATTAAAATAAGTTTTACAACCATATATGCCATATTCTGATTTTAGCTAAGTAATTAGAGAAGCAATTCTTGTAAAGAGAGGGTATCCAAATTGAGAACCAAAATTCCAAAAACAACATTTCAACAAAGTTCTCTTTCCAATATTTATCTTGAACATAAATAGTCTCCCCCTATATTTGACATCAATGATAACAATATTTCCAACAATATCCCCATTTCTCATTGAATGTAACCCTTAATCAGTTCTACAATGATACTATAGGAATTCCCCTATATGTCATTCTCCTTGTGCCTGCAACTTCTCCCCCTTTGACATAAATGGAAAAGGGATCCTCCCCTTGAACTTGTGCTTCTAATTATCTATAACACTTATCTTCTATGTGACTTTTCTTAGTGTTTATAACTTTTCCTATTTTCGCAACTTATGCCAATGATTGCAATTAATCCCCTCATCTTCTATCTCTCCTTGTTCCTATATGTTCTCTTCCTTTTATGATATCAAGGGAAATATTCTCCTCCTATTGAACTTATGCCCTATTGTGAATTGAAATACATCATCATTAGGGGATTTTTTAGGTATAAAATGGGCCTCGTAAAGAAATTATAAAATAATAGTGGAAATAATAAAATTATATTACATTACATCATCAAATTTTAGAGGGAAAAAAGAAAAAACTATTTTTTAAACTCGTATTTTCAACTTATCCCCTATGGGTTTACTCAAATTTTGAACGAAAACACTAGTTGGATGAAAAATTTGATTCCTCATCCAAGTAGTACCCATGTTGCATATTTTCGATGGACCCTACTACACAAAAAATGAGAAATAAATGAAAAATGTGATTGCAATCA
This sequence comes from Pinus tabuliformis, assembly GCA_031772625.1. Lineage (NCBI taxonomy): Eukaryota > Viridiplantae > Streptophyta > Pinopsida > Pinales > Pinaceae > Pinus > Pinus tabuliformis. The sequence continues at coordinate 751,345,090 of CM062809.1, forward strand.
CGTTTTTCATATATTTATCATTTTTCATGTACAAGGATCCATCAAAAGTATGCAACATGGATACTCCTTGGATGAGGAATTAAATTTTTCATACAAAGAGTACTCCCACATGAAATTTGAGTAAAACCTTATGGAGATAAGTTGAAAATCTAAGTTGAAAAAGTAGTTTTATTATTTTATTATTTTTTAATTTTTTTACTTTTTTACTCCAAAAATGGTGAATTATCCCCCATGGTTGACATCATCATCTTGAATCCTATTGGTTCTTATAAATTTTATTTTGGTTTTACATTTTTCTTAAGAGGCCCATTTTAGACCTCAAAGTTACCCTAATTTTTATTTCACTTTTTTCACACATCATTGTTATATATATCTTGCAGACTCATCATCCCTCCCTTGTAGCTTATGTTGTAACACTTATATCTTTTTTATGAGACCTGAAATCTCTTTCTTCACTTGAAAATATACTCTCTTTTTTTGATGAGCTATTAGGGATATTACTCTCGTAGAGGATTTTTTGTTTCTTTTAATTTCATTGAGGAAATACACATTGTTTGGAGACATGATTGCATTTGATACTAATCTTCCTGAACTCACTTCTTTTATTTTAAATCCTTTGGAATTAAATTTGAGATCATACACTTGATCAACCATTTGACCTACACTGAGTAGATTGTGCTTCAGTCCTTCAACAAGAATAACATTTGATATTTTTCTCCTACCACCACAAACATTTATTGTGTTTTTTTCCATAATTCTTTTTCTATCATTATTTCCAAGGATTAAAATACCTCCTTTAAATTCCTTGAGAGAGAGAAATTTTATTTTATCACCTTCCATATGATTTGAACATCTATTGTCTACAAAAGAAAGGCTTTATTTATCTTCAACACATAGAGGTAGAATGCATTATTTACAATGCTCTTACTTTCTACTCCATATCATCATAGTTTGATTTATATTGATGATGATGTCTTGCCTTATTCTTTGATATTTAGACCTTAATATATTGGTTCACCAACCAAAATATTTTTTGTCTAAAATTGTTTAATTTTAAACATTCAATGTGACCTAACAAAGGAGCAAATGAATTAAGGTTTCTTATTCCGTTATTGTAGGAATTTCTAAATATGATAGGGTTTCTCACTCAGCTTTCATAAGGACATTTTCTACTTCTTGATCTACAATAGTCTGCTTTGTGGCAAAAGTTAAGAAAAATAATACAATGTCCGTTAAATAAATATGACTATCTTGAGGTGAATGGTCTTCTCAGAGGAATTGATATTTTTAATAGAATTGACTTGCTTTATATGCTTTCTTGAGGAAGTTTAAACTTTTCTTTCTTTTTTACTCCATCTCTACTTTTGGGGTTGATTTGAGTTTTCTTTAACTAATCATCACTTTATTTCATCCTTTTTGTGTGGCTAGTTTAACTAATATTATACCGATCTTTGGATTTGTTTCTCATTGTGTTTTAGTACTTTCTACTTCATTTAAGAAACTAGCATAACTTCTATGTTCTTCTATCTTTAATGTGTTTTCATTTGATTATCACTTGAAAAAATCATGAATGCCAACACCTATTTTAATAAAAGGGGATCTCTAGCTACTGAGAATATTTTACAAGATTTCAGAACTCCTTCCAAACTTCAGGTGATCATTTTCCTTTTCAAGGTCATTTCTTGGAGAAATAATCCTAGCTTCTAGTTTCTCAAAATGTCCTTCCTTTTAGTCTAGCTAGCTTGATACCACTTATTTCATCTCCCTTTATTCCTCTAATTGAGTTTTAAGGATTAAAACCATATTCTCTATTTCATCATGATCCTTATCTTCAAACTCTGGCAATAACTCATTCTGAATTTTGTTCATTATTGTGACTCTCATGATCTCTTATAGAGTAACAGAGATCTCACCTTGAAAATATTTCTTACTTCCAATTTATTCTTCTTCACTTATCTTCTCTTCTTAGCTATATTTATTTTGTTTATTAATATTTTGATCATTCAAGACTAGAGAAACATCTTCCTCAACATTTCCTTCATTTGTTTTCATATCAATAAGTAGTGGTAAAATGACCTTCATTACCACAACTAAAACGTAGTGCAAGATTAACTTTATTTTTTTTTATTCCTTTTGAGATAGATTGCACTAATCTGATTTTTGACGACCTTCAATATTACATAAAGGGTGTTGCAACTCCCAAGGGTCTCAACTTTAATTGAAAACCTTGGGTTTGTAAAAACTTAAAAGGGGTCAGAATTATGTGTGCAACATGTATTATGCTCTTCTTTTGTTGATCTTATGTAAGTGAAAGAAACTTAGGAGAAATTAAGTTACATAGAGACCAATTTGATGTCTATGCTACAAGGAATTTTCAAAATTGTAGGGAATGAAGAATAATGAGAAAACATGTACTACTTGTAGAAAAAACAAGCAAACCAATTCAATCATACTGGAGTAAAAGCAGGTATACTTTACTGTGCATTGAAAATAAACTCGAAGCTGAAGTAAAGCATAAAAACATCAAACCATAATTTGAAATATAAGAGTCTTGGGGACATTATAACATTTCAAGGGAGGCTAATATATCTTTGGATGGAAATCTAGATGATTTTATGATGCAACACACAAATTGTTATGGGAGTCTCTCTTTTTCTATAGGAGATAGTCCAATGAGAAACACAATGTAATATAGATGCAGTTTGAAGGAAATATGAGTTAAGGGGAGGCTAAAGGATGGTAAATAACTATTTTCCATGTCCTTATGCCTCTGATGGACAACTTTATTCAGTAAAAGAGAAATTGTAGGTTTTCCTCTAGCTCTATAGAACATCATAATGCGAAATTAACAGTACACAAAAATGCATGAATAATAAACAAAGAAAAGTAATCAAAGTAAGTTAATGCATGGAAAGGAATGTCAAATGCATATAATAACCTTTATTGATGTCCACTAAAAATGGTGCATCAAAAGACATGTAAGAAAACTAGCTCATTAACCTTGCAGGAAACAATGTTGAGAAATGAAATTAGATTAGTGACTAAGTGAACTGATACATGAAAAATAAGAATACAAAGAGGGGTCTTGAGCACCCAGGGTGGGTCGTAACCTAGGGATACTCGAATCCTTGAAGAGGTAGTATTCTAGGAACCAAAAAATGCCTTTCATTGACTAGAAAATCTGATTATACGTGGAAAGGTGAAAAATTGGAAGTCTTAGGCTAATGACTCTACTTAACTAAAAGTAACTTTTTACTTCAAAAATTTATCCCCTAATAAAATACTCGAGCCCTTTATATAAAAAATCACTTAGGGGCAACATCCTTAAAGAGAGGGTTGTTTTCCATCCAAAATTCCTAGAACATAGGATATTTATCCCTGAGTTACCTCACCACTTAAGGGAGCAACAATGATTCCACAAGCCAACCAAGTTTAGTCATCCTACAATAGGGGACAAGTCCCATAATTTTCTCTTGACTGGATTCCGTTGTGATCTATAGAAAATATTCTCAATATCCTACACAATAAACAAACTAGGCACACAAAGTATGGGGAACATCTCTAACCTTCCTAACAACTTATTGAAGGTAAGAAATGTATTTTTAAGTGAAAAAGGAGAGGTTTAATATGCCTCTGAAAGGTAATATGGCCCTTATGTTGTACCTAATTGGGAGTCCCGTCATACCCCCTACTCAAATTGTTTCTCATCCTTTGTGAAACCTATAAATCTTCTTTTCTCTACTTTTCTTCATTTATTTCTCTAATGACCTACCTAATGTCTCATGTAGTGCCAAAGGTGGTTGTCCTTGCTAGATAAAACCAAAACTTTCCTCACTTTCCTTCCATTATTTTCACTCTTCCTATTTTCTTTTATATTCCTAAAGTTCCATGAACAAAGTGGGTTTAAATTTTAGTCATATCCACGAGATTTAGAGTTTCTAGATGATTATCTTATAAAAGGGGGTTCTTGCTAGTACAACCTATAATGTGTGAAGGGATTTATATTCCCCGATCTTGATGCTATAGGGAAGTGTCTTCCATCTCCTTTTTTTGTTCCTATGAAATCTTTTCTCCTAATAGTGTTAAGGTATCCTCAATGTGGAGAATGGTTTCTTCTTGCCTTTGCTTTCTACTGCCCCATGGGGATCTTTTGTTAGAAGTGCATGGTTTGTAGTGAGGACATGTGGGTAAGGTTGTTCTGCCTTAATCAAGGGTATCTCTTTCATCTCCATGTCTAATGATCCATTTACTTCTTTTTCCCTTATCTCTTCATTCATTAGCCATGATTCTATGTCCATTAGTGGTGCATCAACTAAATAGGGAATATGTCTTTGAGAGGTGCCTATACTTCACAACTTCTAAAGAAAAATGGGCCATGGTTCCCAAATTTGTTTCTAAGGTGGAAACATGAAATTTGATTCCTGGAACAACCTCTGTGTTCCTACAATTGGTCCCTCAACGTTTTATTTTCCTTTTCTAGGTGGTCTCTTATATTAGCTTCATCAAATATAATAAGCACCATTTCCTCTCTCATATTTTTCATCTCTTCTTCCATTCTACCAACATAAAAAACTCCCTTAGATTTTACAATCTTCTTCCATCTATGAGATCTAGCCTTTTCTTCCCCAAGCTCAAAGAATAAGAATAATACTAAGTGAATAGGGATTACTTTCCTTCACTTAATATAGGAGTAGTAGGATGATGATCCTTTCAGATTTTCCTATGGCTATGTGATATTTTATTGTAGCTTGGTTGTTTACTCCTATAGTTCTACAGGTTGAGTGCTTGGTTTTGCTAGTTGTAATTGCAACTCCTCTCCCTTAGGAGATGTTACTGGTCTCTATCCTTCTTCTTTTTGAGTTTCTTCTTTCCTAGGTCTAGAATATTCTTCAATGGTTACATGAGTGGGATATGGAGGCTTATATTTTCCAGCAAACCAAATTTTATTACTCTTTCCTTTTCTAAAATATACATGAGGATTTATTTGTTTACATGCCTTGGATTTTCTTAGAGTGCTTAGGGCTACTAAAATAACAACAACATATTTCTCTTCCTCTTCTATATTTTCTTCTAATATTTTTATAGTGCTTCCCTCTACCTCCTTCTTCCTCTTCTTAGCTATCTTCCTTGGTGATTCAATGTCCTTTTGAGACTCTATTGTCTCTGTCTTGGATTTTGCCTATGGTACTGGTACTTTAGATTGGACTTCTAATTCTGCTAACTACAACTCAGACAATTCTATTATAGCTTCTTCTTTTTGATCATTTTTATAGGTTTTGATAACTTTTTTTTGCTTCTACTTCATCATCTGTTTTGTCTCTTGTCTCTGCATTTTTTGCTTCATTTGTTCCTTCCTTTGTTTCTTCTTCCAACTATGTTTGGGTTTCTATAAAAGCTTATCTATCCATATCAATGAAATCTTCCTAGGAGATATGGTTTTCAATGTGCTTTAGGGCATCCTTAACTATTATTATAATGAGGCCATGCTCAGCCAAATAATTATTCTTCCCTTCATTCACCTTTGTGCTCATTTCCTTCATAGATTAAAGGAGGAAATATGGGATGTTAAGTTGTTCATGGACACGTGAATTAGTTTGGAATTTGAGTTGGTATAGAAGTCTAAACTAGTAGGCATAAAAAATGAACAATCTCCCTCAAAAGAAATTTATTTTATGATTTTGTATACTCATCCCATGGATTTGGTAATATTTCTCTCCTTATCACATTCTTATATTCTTCAGGTTGTTCAATAGGGACGAAAAATCCTCTCTTAACACTAATTCCTTCATGCCTTTATTCCTTTCTCTATTTATTCCCCTTGGGAAGGGTTGTGAGGCTACTAATGAGATATTCATCAAGATATATATTTAAACCTTTAACTATATTCACCATTTCATGTCCGTTAGGATGTTGGAGACTCACGGTAAAGTCCAAAGCAATATCATCATCATAACCTCTCAACCTTTCAAAGAACCCTAGCCAATTACAATTTTCTAAGATGTCCCTGAATTCAGGGTTTTGATGAATCCTTGAGGTTTTTCTTTGTTCTCTTCTATTAAAACCTCCACGCATGATTTGAAACAACTTTTGATGTAATTGAGCAAGAAAAATTTGTACATTGGAGCACTAGCCCCAGGTTTCTACAGGCATTAGTGTTTCCTGTGGCAGCAAAGGATCATGTAGTATAGATTAGACGGACAATTTTTCAAGGACATGAAAGGACAAAATTATTAACTAATTACTCCATCAAATTTCATCTCCATTCATCAAATTTCATCTCCATTCATCAAATTATGTTCATGAAAAAAAAACTACCTAACTGCTTCATTGATTATTTCAGACTATTTAATACATAAAATTCTTTTGGATAACTAAGGTAATTTAAACACTTTTGAAAAATGTAAGTGGGGAAGAACATTTAATTACATTTATTTTGTAGATCCATTTACCTTTTAAGTAATCTGAGGCTTTTCTGGGTGTTTTGGGAAAAAAATTGACATGCTCTAGAAATCTATCTATCTTCTATAACAGACTATTTTTCTTGTAGAAATGCCTTTAGATTCCTATAGTAGACATTTTTGGTATATATGTCGAGCTTTTCTAGTGACGAAGGGTCCCTGTTGGGATTTTTAAACAATATTGTATGCAAGACAAACTTAGAGTGCATTGATTGAAGTGACCTTTGTTGAGGTTGATGTGAGGGGACTTAACGCACAGCGGTGAGTTGGACCCCATCTACTCCTTCATACTCCACATCCTCTATCATGAGTGACTGATAATAGCCCACTTGTTCAAATAGTTCTTAGATTTCATCTCATTCTCTTCCATAGATGTGGGATTCTTAGGGGAAAATGTGAATTCTTCTGCTAGATTTGGCCAATGTACTCTGCTAAGTACGATTGGCTATAAATTCCTATGCTTCCTACACTTTTACATTTTCTTATACTTGGAATAAGTCTAAAGTGATATTTTTAGAGATGCATGCCTGGTGCCTTAGATTTAATTCTTTTGCAGGTGAAATGGATGTTATTATTGTTGACTTTGAGGATTTCTCTGGTGATTTTTAGGCTTTTTCTGCTCCTATGGGTGATTTTAATGTTACCACTAAAGACTTAGACGCTTTTATTGTTTTTGTGGGTAATTTTGATGTTGATGTTGGAGACTTTGGTGCTTAAATTATTGTTTTGGTTGAATAAGAGACCATGTAGTAGCCTACAGTAGGCCCTTTAACTACTCAAGGTGGTTTCCTTATCTTGGGTGGCTTCTGGAGATGTGTACCTTTGTGACATGTAGTGACCTTTTGTAAAAGCACTGAGACTTGGGCTTGTATGGTTTTCAAAAGTTGCTACAAGGTTGTGTAGTCTCATGTAGAAGTCATAGAAAATCCTTAGGTTCATCATTTAGTCTTTCTAAGGAATCATAGGGTTCTAATAATTCAAAGAGAGGCTATTGGTAGTGTTGGAAATGTTACTACTAGTGACTAACAGGAAAAAACTAATGATGTTGAGATGTTGTCGATAGAAAATGATGGAAAATGAAGGTGAAAATGAGGGGTGAAACATGATAATGGAATGAATAAATGTTAGGAATCCTTTGACACCTTTTCTTTCTTACAAGTATAAAAAACCTTCGATATGTGCCTTTTTATCAATCTTGTGACATGTTGTAATAGTACAAAACTTTTTCTTCTGAGAATGAATGCATTGGTGCTTGGATGTAGACGTGCTTTTTTTGTTCTCACATTAAGAGGATCATGTTGTTTTTTAGTGTTTAGTGTTCTATGTCATGTCCTCGATGATTATTATTGTGTGATCATGTTTAATTCCTATCTTGTTTTCATCTTTGCCTCACTAATCCCACACAGTTAAATTATGGAAATTTTCATGCTTGACCAAACTTCGCTCACTCTGCCCTCCTAATTTTCACATGGTGAATTGGAAAGCATCAACACTACATCCCTACCTCCTAGAACTGCACAATGCATAGTGACTGACTCCCAAAACTATGCATTATGAATTCATAGTACTTAATCTCATCCTCTTAACCTCCAAACTATGAAATCTTGCCTCCCATCAATTCCTTTTGTGTGGATTATGAAATCTGAGTCCACGGCCTAGCCCCTTGGCTCCTTGAACTACACAACTGCACAATCCTATTGCCCAGCCTCCCTCCAAAACTGCGTATTTCACAGTTATAGTGGAAAATCCTACCTCACTATAACCCTCAACTACTCAATCCTACCTCTTAGGCCTAAAAAATGTGCATTGGAAAGTTGTAAGCCTCATTCCCTCAGTCATGGCCTCTAAAACTACACAATATGAAATCCCTAAGTCTTCCTCCCTTTCCAGTACCCAGTTCCATCTCAATCAACAGTTTTCATGATGCAAGTTAGAATAGGAGGTTTTTAGACGAATGTCTTCTTGTCATGAGTTGATTTCACCTGCAAATATTACATCTTGACATGATAGGATAATACTCAAAAAATATGAGAAGGAGGTTGTGCTAGATGACACATGGGAAACTATCAAGATAAGGTTATCATTGAGAAGGAAGATGAAGGGACACTAGATTTTAATATAGGCTAGAAGGTAGAGATAATAGCAAAGACTCCAACTTTTCAAGCCTTTTGGAGAAAGAAGAGGAATACCATGCAACATCTTTCATGAAGACACAAATATAGCAACAAGAGAAGAGTGGCTTGACATTTCCACATGATCAGAAAGTCCATGTCATCGATGTTAAGTCATGTCTTGTTAAAGTGTCACTTTAAGGTGTTATATGAGTCATCATCTACCAAATCATTCATGGATGTAATTATGTAATTTTCAATAATATGAGAAATGTAAAGTAAATTGGAAGTCCAAGGGTCACTTATAAAACGTGAAAAGTCATGTAGAATTCAAAGGGTCATATGGAACTTCAAGAATCATGAGGGGAGTCCAAGAGTCACAAGGGCGGTGGAGATTCACCTCATTTGTTATATATATGCCCTCATAGCTCAAGCAAAGGAATTTTAACCCTAGCATCTCCACATAGGCATTAGAGAGGAAGAAAGTTCTTTTGGACAGCAAGTGGTAGCTCTAATTCTTCACTATTGGAGCTAGCAATGTTCATTGTATCGATGTATCTTTGAAATTTCACTTAATACTTACAACTCATTACACCAGCATACTTTCATGCATCTGTCATAGACGTTGTAAGACTATTCTTCAAATGTTTGTGATGTATATTGTTTTCAATTGTACTAAAGAAATTGAACTATTCTGATGGCTTTGGTGCTTATCTTATTAAATGTGTGTTTTACTTGTTTTAATAAATCATTGCTTCTGTGTGAAATATTTCACTAGTTGATTAATGATTCTATCATATGTATGCTTGTGTGCCTTTATTGTATTAGTACTATTACTCTTCTCTTAAAGGCTCGCTTTCATTCCGCTCCAGTGAAAGAACTTTAATACATTCTACAACTGAACTTTCCATAAGGCATACGCACTTGTTCATTCAAAAGTACATGTACATTACTCTCTTGTGCTAACTATCATAGTCGAGGAAAATATCTAAGAAAAATTGTAGGCAAGCTTTATTTCTGAAAGAGATACTACACCAAATGGTGTGAAGTCTAACTCAGACTTCACATCAGGGAGACCTCCTTGCATGTTGGTTGGCTCTAGAAGGGGGGTGGCCATCATTTTATGGTTGAGAACTCACCACATCTTAACAAGAAAAATTCCGGGCAAGGCAATAACGTTCTCATTTCCACTCCAACTCATACTCCTGAGAGAGAGGAAAAATCTCATCCTTGTCTAGGACAAGCCTTTGAATTTATTTACGATCAATTATGGATAATTTGACCTATTACTTGTCAGTTTATGTGAGCTCTTGGTTTACTCCCTATTGTTATCATTCTACCTCATAAACATGTAAATAAAGAAACAACTCCCAATAGTGTATTAGTTTCTTCGATGGAAGATTTAGTTATTGCAACCCTTGAAGAGTTGGTTCCTCCTACGGAAAGAACAAATCACCAAGGGGAACTTCCACCTATTGAGGATAATTTGTAAAGTGAAGGAAATTATTTTTAGTTTTCTTATGAGGAACATCCTAATTATAACAAAGATTTTAATGATGAAGGAGCAGCCTCTTCACACTCAGAAGAAGAGGAGGAGGAAGGAGACGAAGATATGGCTGATGTAGAAATGGATTGGATGGCCCAAGGGCCACTCGCTCTTCAAAATAATCTTCACCTCATACCGAAACATCGAGAAACATTATTGTTAAAGTTTGATCCTGATAAGAAGACCAAATTTGAAAACCATATTGATGATTTCTACACGAATTTACGAATTCTTAAAGTATGTTTTTATGACGTTTCTTGCAGACTCTTTTCATGCACTTTATAAAGTTGAGCATTAGTATGGTATCAAATCCTTCCGTCCAATTCAATTTATACTTGGAGGGAGTTTAAGAAGTTGATTTGGAAAAAAAATTCTAATGATAAAACTCCTGCCGTATTATTAAAAGAACTTTGGAATTTGAAAATGGGTGAAAAAGAAAGTGTGAAATATTTCAACCAAATATTTATTCATTTATTGAAAAATTTACCTACAAATGTGCAACTACACGATGACAATATGAAATATTATTATACAGTCGCCTTGCCAACTATTTTTTTTGTGTTTTTCTATAGACATGTAAAGGATACCTTGGATTTAAAATTTTCAGAAGCTCTTATTGTTGAAAAGGATCTGTTATTATTGGAGCTGTTGAAGACACTAATGGTCCTAAAGACTCCAAGTAAATTGGTAAGAAAACGCAAGCCCTTTCCACCAAAAGTAAAGAGAAAGATTTGTATGATATGGATAGCTTGACCCAGTATTTGAAGTTGTCCATGAATGAAGTGTCCTAATTAAACAGTAGGTCAAGTGAGGCAACCAACAACAACAAGTTCTCTAAGATACATTTCTTTAAAATTAATAACAACTCTCAACCACCTAAATCCACTCAGAGCTATAATTCAATGTTTAATGTTGAAAGTTGGAAATGAATAACTACTGCACTTTCTGTCAAGAGAAGCATTCAGAAAATGCATGTCCCCAATGGAACCATAAAATGACTACCATGATGACCAATTTCATAGACACATTGCTGGCAAGTGAACAACCTAAGTGGAGTGAAGAAGCAAATGAACTTGTTGTGACCAAGGAAAGTTCGGGTGTTGGACACTCAGTAAATGAATTTCACGTGATATACAATGATGACAAGAAAAGTGCTAATGAGCCATCAGTGAGTGAGGATCCTCCTCAACAAACCATTGTTCATTAAAATTTGAGGAGCAAAGGACCTATCTCTGAGCAAGAGGTCAAGAAGAAGTTGTTGCGAAGGATTCTACCACCTTCCAACTCAACTCAAAATTTGCAGAACAAGTCTGGAAGTGATCTCTCTTCTAAGAAAACTTTTGCCAACAACAAAAACATGTCTACCACTCATGAAGCGTCAAATAAAGCTACACCACCTGATATGTCAACACAACCCATTAAGAATGAAAGTATTGATTACAACAATGTTGAACACATGAAAAGAGCTTGTGCCAACATCTCAATCTTTGAGCTCACGAAGATAAAGGGACAATGACAACTGATTATCCAAGCACCTATGCACACTCTTTAGTAGGTAAGAAATTTTATGCTTCTCAAGTTATGTCTGGTAACTCTTGCGATATTCTCGAGCCTATAGTTAATGTTGTCAATTTAAATTCTAACACTCTTTCCCCCCATTTGTTTTAACATTTGAAATATTTAAGTATAATTTCCATACTTGTTTGGCTAATTCTAGTGCATCCATGAATTTTATGTCATTATCTATTGCTAAGAAAATTAGCACTAAATGGGAAAATACCGATGCATGAATCATGTAGTTGGACAAATCAATAGCTAGAGAAATTGGTGAACTTAACATTGTTATAATTTGTTTGTAATCATACCATAGAGTTAAAAAGTGCATACACATTTTTCTTGTAAACATTCCCAAAGCCTATGGTTTTCTTTTCAGCAGAGATTGGTCCAACAAACTGCAAAGGTATTTCTCAACTAAATGGACACATTTATGCCTTTTATATAAGGGCAGAAAAAAATCAGATTAGAGTAGAAAGTGAGCCATATATGAAATATACCATCACACGACTTTAGGGACAAAATGACCCAGTAGTCTTTGTAGATGTTATTTTCAGAAATGGTTTTTTCGAAGTAGATCACGAATGTTATCTAGAACATCCTTCACTCATGCCACCAGAAACATAGTTGGATTTCCTTCCTTGAAATCCAACTGGTGCAAATCGATCTTGTAATATGGTTGTAAATAGCATCAGTGTAGGAACTAACTCTAGTACTGCTAACATTTGGACATTGTATTTTGATGCTCAAAGATTCAGGAATATTTTGGGATTGGTTTTATTCCAATAGAACTGCACCAGAACAGAAAATGATCTCTTGTCACTTGGAATTTGAGTGCACTAACAATGTTGTTGTTTAATATAATTTTTGTTCCTCAAAGTCATAATGTTGCTCCTAATACATTACAAAATGGTGCTTCTAAGTTGTCACCTTTAAACGATGCCTTTTGAATTGAAATTATTTATAGTTTTTTGTGTTTTCAATGATGAACAGCAGATACTAGACTTTATGTTGAATCTTGATATGTTCAAGGATGTAGCGATTGATGAGGACGAGCACGAAAAATGATTACAGGGTTCAACTAAAGAAAGTAAAGGAAAATTTATGCCCAAGCATGTGGTGTCATTAGAAGAGTTGTATGGCCTACAAAATTGGTTCAATGGATGAGTTAATGCAAAGATTCATAGCTCCACTTTTTTGCACGAAAAAGTGAATCATCGTATAGAAGAAGATCCGAAGTATGTAAATCTCAGTACTTGTTTCACACCTAAAGAGTGGTAATATTTCATCTAGTTCTTTAAGTAGTATCAAGGCATGTTCACATGGATGTACAATGATTTAAAAAATTACGACACATTAATAATCCAACAATTGATTCCCCTTAAAGAGAGGGTTAAGATGTTTCAGTAGAAACTGAGGAAAGTGCACCCTAGGATTGAACCCATCATTCAAAAGGAACTCAAAAAATTATTGGATGCTCAGACCATATTTATAGTTTGTCATTCAACATGGGCCTCTATCTTGTCGAGGTAAGAAAGAAGTCAAGATAAATATGCCTGTGTTGATTTTCGCAATTTGAACGAGGCTTCGGATAAGGATAGCTACCTCCTGCCATCAATAGCAAAAATTTTACAAACAATATCGGGGTCGGAGATGTTATCATTAGTATAAGGTTTTTCTGGCTACAACCCAGTTGTAGTAGGGAACATGAAAGGCACAAGACCACTTTTAGGACGAAGTGGGGCAATTTTGTGTTCAAACAAATACCTTTTGGACTTATAAATGTAGGATATACATTCTAATGAGCCATGGACATCACGTTACGTGATTTTATTGGCTAAAGTTTTGTGGTCTACTTAGATGATGTGACAATATTCTCAAGGAAAAAATATAAGAACTTGTGTCATCCGAGGCATATTTTTGAGCGATGTCGCAAATACCAGATATCATTAAATCCTAAGAATAGAATATTTGGATGTTATGAGGGAAATATCTTGGGCCATATCATCACAAAGAGTGGAACTAAAGTGGACCCATAATGGGTCAAAGCTATCTCTCATATTCCCTTCCCGGTGAACAAGAACGTTATGTAGTCTTTCTTAGGGAAATTCAATTCCTCCATAAATTAATCTCTAACTATGCACAGATAGTAAAACCATTACAAAATATGATTAATAAGGATGGAAATTATAAGTGGGATAAACGAGAAAAGGATGTATTCAATCATATCAAGAAAGAAATTATCGAAGCTTCAGTGCTATATAGTCTAAATTTTGGAAAATATTTCATGTTGTATACTTTCGCTTTTGATACTTCTCTTGCATTCATTCTCAAGAAAAAGGACGATCAAGGTAACGATTAGCTCATATCATTAATGAGCTATATCTTGCAAGGATCCTAGTTAAACTACCCCGCTATTAATAAGAAAGTGTATGGAGTGTACAAGGCAGTGAAACATTCCAGGCCATACCTTCTGAAAAGTCACGTTATTATCTTTGTACCTCACCCAATGGTTAAATTGTTGTTTTTTAAACTAGAGTTGGGTGAAACAAGGGAGAACTAGATGACAATATTACAAGAGTATGATCTTGAATTTAAGCCAGTTCACACTATAAAGGGATATGGTCTATGCCAACTCACGACAGAAGTGGTTAACACACTAGATGAAAGTTCTTCTAGTTTGGACTAGGAAATTGAAATGTATTGTTAGAACCCCATAATACCAGTGACTCCCCCATTACTATTGTCATTGTATCCCTTATTGTTATTATTGTACCCCTATTGTCCCCATATTGTTATTATTATGCCCCAAAGAAACCCACTATTATTATTTTTGTGCCTTTATGTTATTATTGTTATGTCGGCTTGATTATATTGTGACCCCTTAGACTCCTATATATAGAAGGGAGGTTTAGTCATTTGTATCATCCAAGAATTGTTCATTTGTGTAATGTAAAGGATGTTGCCCCCTCGAAGAGGCTGAATTATAAGGCATTCATCTATATTTTCTATCTTTTCATGAGCTGGTTTCCTAACATTTGGTATCAGAGCTTTGGATTCTAGGGATTCGCTGCTCTAAACAAGTCATCGTGGAATTTTTACTATAACGTTTTTTCTACGACGTTTCAGAAGCTACAAAGAAAACCATTTGATACGACATCGTTCTAAACTTCGGGTCTGAGTTTCAGAGCTTGTATCACTATATTTGCGGAGATATGATCTGAGGAAGCTAGGGTTTTTGCAGACTCCCAAGTTACATTCCAAACATGCGACCTGGGGAAAATCGTCATAACTTTTGTTTTGAGCATCAGATTAAAATTTAGTAAGAATTTTCAGAAAGAGGATGGCCTGTAGTTTTTTTTTTTGTCATTTTCAGGTACTAAGGTCAAAACAATGACACTTGGCACGTCGTACAAGTTTGCTCTACTGAACTAGTCTATAATCAGGTCACCGTGGGAGATTTGGCATAACTCTTCCTTGGAGAATCCAATATTGATTAGACTTGTGGGGTTAGAAACAGGACTCAAAGGGCTACCGCAAGACATGGTTTCAGATATTCAAGATCTGAAGTTACAGAGATACAACAGATTCAATATTGACCTCTTACAAAGTGAAAAAAGAAAAGGTGTGTAGTTTTTTTTAAATTTCGCATAAGATTGGTTTTAAAAATTAGTTTGAAGGAATTCAAAGGGAATAGTGAAGAATTATTAGCATTAATTAAGGCCCCGAAGAAAGAAAATGGAAACACCTAGTAAGCAACCTAAATGCTCTAGCATGTCTTGTGAAGAAGAGGAAGAAATGCAACATGATATATCAATATTACAAGACCAGGTACAACAAATTTCACTCTCACTAAAGGTAAATGAAGCTAAGAATGGCGTGGAGGCTAATATGAATGGAATGCAAGTTAAGATGGATGGTGTTAAAGCTAATATGGATGGCATGCAAGTTAAGATGGATGGCGTGGAAGCTAAGATGGATGGCATGGAAGATAAGATGGATGGTGTGGAAGCTAAGATGAATGGCATGGATGCTAAGATGAATGGCATGGATGATAAGATGGAAGAATTGAAGATAAATTTGAATACGTTGCTACAATAAATGGTCACTAATGGTGAAATGGTAGTAAAGGAAACTCATGATGAGAACAAAAGAAATGTTAATCATGATTTCATAGACTCTAATGTTGGATTGAAGACCCACCATGTTTAAAAAATCGATATGAAGAAGTTTGATGGAAAGCATCCCGGAACATGGATACTATAGATGGAGCAATTTTCCGATCTCCATAATGTGCAAAACACACAAAAGGTACGTATTGCAACTTTATATTTGGAACCAAATCAGTTTGTAAGGTATCGATGGCTTTGCTCTCATAAACAAATTATGACTTGGGCAATTTTTACAAAAGAAATGATAGCACATTATGAGGATACAAAAAGAAACACCTTTTTTAGCCAATTGATAAATATCAAACAAAAGGGTTCAATGATTGAGCACATTGAGGACTTCCAAAAATTGAATATAAGGGTCAAAAATATTCCATAGGATCATAGGATTGATGTGTTCATAGGGAATTTAAAGGATAATATCCAACATGAGGTTTACCTTTGGGAACCTGATTCATTGGAGAAGGCATTCAGGTTAGCAAGAAAAATCGAAAGCAAAATTACGGCAACCGAGAAGCCTACCACTCACAACTATAAAGATGGAAGTGTTGTTTCCCCTAGCCTTCCACAACCTACAAGGTTGACACCACAACTATTGGAAGAAAAAAGAACAAAATGGCTTTGTTACAGTTGTGATAACAAATACACTAAAGGTCATAAGTGTGCCGAGAAGAAATTATTCTACTTAGATTGTGAAGAGGAGGAAGAAAAGGAACAAGAAATGTCAAAAGAAGAGGATATACTCCAGGAACAAACCCTAGATAAAGAAGAAATGAATCTGATCATATCTTGTAATGCAGTGACTGGAATTACCACTCCTCAAACTATCAAGATAGAAGGACATATCAAGAAGAAAAAGGTAATAGTGTTGATTGATTCAGGAAGTACCCATAATTTTATTCATTGTAAGATAGCAAATGATAGCACCAGAGTGTAGAGTGATGGATGCAAGTGGAGGAACCATAAATTTCTCTAGAAAGTGCCATAATATCAAGCTATCCATGGGAGAATATGTATTGAATAGCCCAATGCTTTCCATTCCAATGGGTGGTACTGATGTTGTACTAGGAGTCCAATGGCTACAATCCTTGGGTACAATAGCTCTTAATTTTGAAGAACTTTTCATGAAATTTTGTGTGGAAGGAAGGGAGGTTGAATTAAGGGTATTGCAGAGAAATCGAGAAAGATAATCAGCTCTAACGGTATGACAAAGCTTCTAAATAAGGAACAACGAGGTGTAATTGCACAATTATGTTCTCTAGAGGTTCCCACATTGAAATCATCTATTTCTCCAGATCTACAAAAAGTCTTGGACAATCATTCAAAGGTATTTGAGACTCCCAAATGTATCCCACCTATTCATGATCATGATCATGCTATTCATTTCGTTCCAGGAAGTGTTCCTCCAAACATCAGGCCGTACAAATATCCCTATGCCCTAAAGAGTGAAATTGAACGTATGGTTACAGAAATGCTAGAGGCTGGTATAATTCAACCTAGTCAAAGTTATTTCTCTGTTCCAATAGTATTTTTGCATAAGAAGGATGGATCATGGCACATGTGTCCCGATTATAGGGAGCTCAACAAGCTCACTATAAAAGATAAATTTCCCATTCCTGTCATTGATGAATTATTGGATGAATTGCATGGATAATTTTACTTCACCAAGTTGGATCTCCGTTCAGGATATCATCAAATTAGAATGAAGACTGAAGACATTCTGAAGACAACATTTAGAACTCATGAGTGTCATTATGATTTTTTGGTCATGCCTTTTGGCCTTACCAATGCACCTTCTACATTTCAAGGTTTGATGAATTCCATTTTCAAACCCTTCCATAGAAAATTTGTGGTAGTATTTTTTTATGATATACTAATCTAAAACAAGTCTTGGAAGGATCATGTTGAACATGTTGATAAGGTGCTCAAACTATTAGAGGAGAAACAATTATATGCAAAAAGCTCCAAATGTTTCTTTGGATTAAAAGAGGTGGAATATCTAGGTCATATTGTATCTCATGAAGGTGTTAAGGTAGACCCTAGAAAAATTAAAGCAATTAAGGAATCGAAAATTTCCACATCCATAAAGCATCTGCGAGGATTTCGCGGGTTGACAGGGTATTATCATAAGTTTGTTAAGAATTATGGGAGAATAGTAGCACCTCTAACAACATTATTGAAGAAATATGCATTTTCATGGACTCCAGAAGCAACAAAGGCCTTCGAACATCTTAAAGAGGCAATGTGCCAAGCACCGGCCTTAGCTACGCCAAACTTCACAAAAACCTTTACTGTGGAATGTGATGCTTCAGGAATGGAATTGGTGTTTTTTTAATGCAAGATGAAAGACCCATTGCTTTCGAATGTCATCCAATGAAGGGAAAGTATTTACAAAAAGATATTTATGAGAATGGAATGTTGGCAATACTACATGCACTTAAGAAATGGTGACCCTACCTAATGGGAAGAAACTTCAAGGTAAAAACGGATCATGGTAGTCTCAAATACTTTTTAGAACAAACATTATCCTCTAAAGAGAAACAAAAATGGGTCACAAAGATGTTGGGTTATGACTTTGAAATCATCTACAGAAAAGGGAAGCAAAATGTTGTGGCATATGCACTCTCAAGAAATTATGAGGATGTGGAAGCATTGTTGTGCGCCATTTCTATTATCCAACCAGATTGGATAAATGAATCAAGGGAGGAATGAAAGAATAACGAAGAAGTGTGGGCACTCATTCAAAAGTTACAACAAGATCCCACTACATCTGATACATTTAGCTGGAAAAATGATTCGTTATGGTACAATGATCACGTATACCTATGTAAGAATTCCCAACTCAAACAAAACATTCTTATGGAATTGCACACTTCTCCCTTAGGAGGGCACTCAGGATTTTTAAAAACTTACCACAAGTTTAAGAAGGAATTTTTTTGAGATTGCCTTAAATCAGATATTCAAAATTTTGTGGCGGAATGTTTGGTTTGCCAACAAAATAAAGTTGAAACAACTGAGACCCTGGGTCTATTACAACCTTTATCCATTCCAAGCCAACGTTGGGAGGAGGTTTCAATGGATTTTATCACAGGTTTACCCAAGTCCGAAGGAAAGAGTGTCATCATGGTGGTAGTTGACAGACTTACCAAGCATGCACACTTTTGTGCAGTATCACATCTATTTAAAGCTAGTACAATTTCTACTGCATTTATGGAAACAATTCAAAATCTACATGGAAACCCAAAGATTATTGTAAGCGTCAGAGATCCCATTTTCACTAGATATTTTTGGATAGAATTATCTTCTTTTCTCGGTACTCAGTTAGCTCATAGCTCATCTTATCATCCTCAATCTGATGGGAAAACTGAGATAGTAAACAAATGTTTGGAAGGATATCTTTGTTGCTTTGTATTTGATAGACAAACACAATGGATCAAATGGTTGCCTCTGGTTGAATGGTGGTATAACACTTCCTTCCATACTACAACAAAAATTACCCCATTTATGGCACTTTATGGATATCATCCACCATCCATCACATCATATTTAAGAGAAAATTCTAAGGTTCAAGCGGTGGAACATCACATCGAGAATCAACAACAAGTTCTCCAACTCTTAAAGGATAACCTCACGTTGGCACAGAATAGAATGAAACAATCAACAAATCAACATCAAAGTGAAAGAATTTTTTATGTAGGTGACTGGGTATTCCTACGGCTACAACCATATAAACAAATTTCCCTCAAGAAAGCTAAGAAGGATAATAAATTATCACCAAAGTATTATGGTCTGTACAAGGTTTTGCAAAAGATTTTTATTATGGCATACAAATTGGAGCTTCTTGTAGCTTCCCGAGTGCACCCAATTTTCCATGTTTCGTGTTTAAAGAAGGTTATAGGGGACAAGCTCCCAGTTCAAACAATATTGCCAGAACTTGACGAGGAAGAAAAAATCATATTGGAATCGGAAGCAGTCACAGAAACAAGAACTCGACAGCTACGAAATCGATCAATTTCAAAGTATCTCATCAAGTGGAAGAACTTATCCACTGAAGATTCCACATGGGAGGATGAGAATTTTATGCAAAAGCAACCAAAACTACTCAAGCATTGAGGACAACGCTTTTCGGAAGGAGAGGGGCATGTTAGACCCCTATAATACCTCGCCCATTACTATTGTCATTGTATCCCTTATTGTTATTATTGTACCCCTATTGTCCCCATATTGTTATTATTATGCCCCAAAGAAATCCACTATTGTTATTTTTGTGCCCTTGTGTTATTACTATTATGTCGACTTGATTATATTGTGACCCCATATACTGCTATATATAGAAGGGAGGTTTAATCATTTGTATCATCCAAGAATTGTTCATTTGTGTAATGTAAAGGAGGTTGCCCCCTCGAAGAGGCTGAATTCTAAGGCGTTCATCTATCTTTTCTATCTTTTTGTGAGCTGGTTTCCTAACATTGAAAACATTACCCCCATTGATGCATCCACCTCGCGGTACATGGATGTGAAACAATATCTTAAGCATGGTACCTTTCCCTCATATTTACCAATATGACCAAAAAGAGCTATTTGGCATAAAGCTCTATCATATGAGTTGGTACATGAGGTTATTTTTCGAAAGCACCATAATGGGGCCTTTTCCAGATGTCTGGAAGCACCTGATACAAAAAGGTTATTGCATGATCTCCATGATGGAACAATTGGTGGACATTATGTTGGTGATACTAATGTGCACAATATCATGTGGATCAGTTTATATTGGCCCACACTTTTAAAGGATGCTCATGCTTATGCCCGTAAATGTTTAGTTTGTTAGAAATGTGTTGGTCGTGATAGGATGTGAATTGTATCATTCCAACCCATCGTTGTAGAAGATCCTTTTCAACAATAGGGATTGTATATCATTGGTGAAATCTTTCCACACTTATCAAAGCAACATCGATACATCCTAACTACTACAGACAATTTCACACAATAGAGAAAAGAAGGGGGTCTATAAGCCATCTTACCTCCCAAAATCAGAAGATCATATGATCCAGTGGAAAATGTTATATTTGGGAGACTGGAAGATATTTTAAAATTGGACTAAAAATAGATAATTCTCGCTTTGTGGGGAATTTTTTGTCAAACTTGTGGGGATTCATGGACACTAAATTGAAAAGGAGTACAACCTTTCATCCACAAATAGATGGTCAAACAAAGGTAGTGAGGAAAACAGTGACACATTTTCTGCGTGGGTATTGCAGCAAGCACCATAAGTTGTGGGATGAACAATTGCACTATATTCAACATGCTTACAACCGAACCAAGCACCCTTCCACTCAAACTTATCCATTTGAGACATACATGGGATACTTCTCTAAATCTACTTTGGATTTTATTTTTGGCAAAGTTGTTGCTATTGAAGGTCATAGCGACATAGACAAAGCAAGAAAGTTCATTGAAAAAATACAATTAGCACACCAAAAGGTTCTAGAATAACTTGAGAAAAGCCAAGGGAAGTATAAATAAAGGCATGACAATCATCGTCAAGATCACAAGTTCCAAGTTGGTGATGAAGTTTGGCTTCACATTAATAAAGAGAGGCTCCGAATAGAAGGTAAAAAGCTAAAACCAATTAGATATGGTCCATTCATAATTTTGCAAAAGATTGGTAACAATGCCTTCAGGTTGGATTTTCCTTTATATATGCAAATTTATGTTGTTTTTAATGTTGATAATTTAAAGTTGTATGAGCCTCCTTTGATTGAAAAGCAAGGAGAGAATGTTCAACCCCATCTATTGAAGACTTTTCTCTAGAATTCCTTGATGTGCTTTAGCAAGACACTATACTTGATAGAAGAAAAAGGACAACAAAATGGGGAATTATTGATATCTTCTACTCGGGCTCAAGGGTACAATTCCTTAAAAATCCAAATGGATAGAGGTTGTAAAGGTGAGGGAACTGTACCCTCACTTGTTAAACAATTGAAAGTGATCCTTTTGGGGTCTAAAGGGCTTCCAGTGGGGACGAGTGATCAGGTGATCAAAATTAGGATCAGAAATAAAAGTGTTGGGATCTTGATAAACATAGATTCAGATCGAAGAGCTCATCATTCTGATTCCAACAATGTGAATGACACTCAAATTTGAGCTCATATGAAGAAGTTATAGAAAGTTAAAGTTTAGGTTTGACTTGCTCACATGGCAGGATTAGATGATGTGGAAAGGTCCTTCATTGAATTAGGAGGTGCCAAGTGGCAAGCCTCCATTGGCTCCTGTATGTTGCAAATCACAACCGCAGGTAGGTTGGCATTAAAAATTAGCCCCTGGGCAAGGAAAGGTTCTGATGCGATAAGGTAGGCGAGAAGGCATTCAAGAATCAACCGGGGGCGCGATCGATGGATTTACATCACACGTCATCGAAGGGACGTGTTATAGAATCGACCCCAGCAAGTTTGGGTAGTGATGCGATATCATAATCATAAATCACAACATGGTATAGAGTCTTGCTTTATGATTGTTGTTGGTTCTCCGCCGACGATGAAATGCGATAGGTTCCTCGAATGCGATGTGACTATATGTTGCATTTTAACGGTCCTTCAGGTCCTCCGTATCGCAATCACACATTTCCCACCTTATTCACAAACAATAATCCCATAGGACTCTGACTATTGTGATTTGGGATGGACAGTCAGTGCCAACAGATTCTGGCTTGCCGCGCAGAAAAATTATCGCTT
Source organism: Pinus tabuliformis (assembly GCA_031772625.1). NCBI lineage: Eukaryota > Viridiplantae > Streptophyta > Pinopsida > Pinales > Pinaceae > Pinus > Pinus tabuliformis. The sequence goes on from CM062809.1 coordinate 751,367,659, forward strand.
GTTTAGCGAATTTTTGGAGTGAAATTATGGGTTCCTGTCGAATGTGGAGAAATTTTTGGAGAGAATAATGGGAAAACAAGGGAAAGTCATGAATTCTTCAATTTTCCACCAAATTGGTTGCAAAAAGAGGCTAGATGGCCATTTTTGGATTCTTGACTGATGAGAGTAGGTTTGTCGTGGCGGAAAAAGTCGTTTGTGCGGACACAACTGATCTCCCTAGGAGTCTAAACTCTCTAGCGACAAACAAGACAAAATGGAGTGATCTTTCTCTAAATATACCTTTTAAAACATGAAAACTACAAGTGTTTAGGCTTACCTTATTCCAAAACGTTGTTGTTGTAGTCCGTCCTTGCCGATCCGGATGAGCTCCTCCTTCACATCAATTCCTGCAACCACAAACAATCAAACAATTACCAAGCACTTGCATTTCATATAATAAAACATATATTCAACATGCAGACCAAGGAACACATGAAATAACTCATTAGCACAAGCTATTGAGAAAAATAAACCAGTTTGTATTAATAACGAAACAAAGAAACTCTTACAACCTGGCCTTGGTGTTGTGCAAGTTCCTCCCAGGGTCCATCAAGGGTTTTCCTCTACTTTGACAAAGCTCACCCACTTCCAAGTAGAATCAAGCAAAGACAATCTCTCCTCACAAGGTTCTAAATGGGAGTCCTAATTCCTGCAGCATTTACCCAAAGAAAATGTATAGCTCCAACCTCCTCTCCCTCTGGCTCAATGCCTTTATTTATAGTGTTGTAAAGAGGTTATTCAGATCCACCATCAATGGGATAATCCCCCTCTTTGGGTGGGATAGCTCCCTTATTGATGGGATAAGTTCCTCCTTAATAGGGATACATGAACCAACTGGAGGCGCATCCATTTCATCAAACCGACCTCTAGAAAGTTCTAGAAGTAACCACAAGTAACTTTTTTAAGATGAAACTTGCGCATTTTGCCTTTTACAGAAGGACGCACCTGTCCCTTAACATACAGAGCGTCCAAGGACGCAGCTTTTGTGAACATTGTGAGCGTCCCCGCAGGTAAGGCTAGAGAGAACCTGCGACCCCAGAGATAAACACATTTTTTACAAGACTTTCTCTCTTCTTTGAGTTTGAGATGGATAGAAGAGGCATAAGACTTGCCTAAGAGGGTAGCATGACTGTTGATTTGAGCCATACTAACTGTAAGTAGTCATGGTGACATTTTTAGTGTAACAGATTGCCCCCTAAAGTGCGAAGCCTGGAATAGATTAGGGTTTGTAATTCTAGGAAGGGTGAAGCGCTTTATCATTTCAAGGATTGTCTTGTGGATGACCTGGTTGGAACCTGCAATTTTCAACACAAAATACATGTATAAGATTATATCATCACTGAGGTAGGCATTCCCATACTCAGATTCAAAACTTTAACTAATGGACTAACTACTCTGATACAGGAATGATCTTGCAGTACATCATTTTTATAGACTTTTGTAGACACAGTATGGACGCAGCCATCTGTTTATGATTAGTCTACATAGATAATGAATACAAAACTCCTCGCAGCCTGGATGGTAGAAACTAGATCCAGGGTCTTCACTTCTACTTCCCGAATTGGTACGATTCTAGCCATGTGATTAAATGATTTGATGTCGAACATGTTAGAAACCACTTGATTACCAGTTGATGATGTAAACTGTTAACAAGCGTGAGAGAGACCACCAGTAATGTCAATGGTTCTCAAAGTACCAAGCACAACCCGTGAAATGTGAATAGATGTTTTGATGTCGAACACTTCACGGAATCCTTTGATCGAAAGTCAATGATGTAAACTGACGTCAAAGGCGAGAAACCTGCCATTGATGCATGCAGACTTCAAGGTACTGTCGATTCCTAAGTCATCTTTCTAGATAATGTGTCGATGTCGATAGAAAGCGACCCGTTGCAGGCAAGCCCGCAACACGAAATCATTGTTCAAGTTGAAGAAATGTTGTTGTAAGGACTGACTTCAGGGATGGTCAAATGGATGACAAGTATTTTGCAGATGAAATTTTTGCTTGCAGACCTCTTGAACACATAACGACACGACAGATGGCTTGGTGATGAATAACTCAAAGTTAATCCCCGGAACCCGGTTAAAGACTTTCAAAGTGGTTTGATCAACTGTGAGGTAAAAGATTTCCCAACCCAGGTGAATGAAAAAGTGTCGTGTTCAAGAGTGGTAATAAAGTTTCTTTTGAGACAAGAGGTAACAAACAGGTTCATTCTTCTCTCTTTTCCCCCACCATTTCTGGCAAGTACCTCTTTATTTTTTAACAAGCTTGAGGAGGATAACATATGCTTGATTATAAGCTCATCCTTCGGACGAGTCCAACCTAGTTTAAATTCGAACCCTAGGAAGGAGTGGTTCGTTCCTGTTTGTAATTGAACAGGTCCTCTACTGTAAAAGTTTAACGAGCCCAGTATAGGAGAAACTCGGCGTTTTTCAATTTTAGAGAGTCTGAAAAAACTAAAGGAGACTCCACGTTGAACTTTTTCGTACATTTGTGTCCCTCAAGCCCGAAAAAGTATAAAATAATACCTGGGGGAACCGCTTGATCTTGCGACCAAGGAGTACTTTCATAATAGTGTCGTTGACCTGAAAAGTAAAAAGTGATCAAGGACACGTCGTTTTATTTCCTTATCGAGTTTGAAACGACAAAAACCCGGCAATCTTTTCCTGATTTTGTGGTCAGAAAAGAGCTAAAAGGGGACCGTCTTTTAATTCCGTTTTAACGAGTGTAAAAGAAACGCTCGGCGATCTTTTCATGTTTTAGGAGTCAAAAAAGGGCTTAAAAGAGAACTCCAAGGTTTCACTTTTTCGTAAGTTTTAACGAGTTCGAAAAAGGGATAAAAATGTACTCATGGTTTTCACTTTTTCGTAAGTTTTAACGAGTTCGAAAAAATGATAAAAATGTACTCATGGTTTTCACTTTTTCGTAAGTTTTAATGAGTTCGAAAAAATGATAAAAAAGTACTCATATGGCCGACTTTCAATTTAATTTACGAGTAGGAAAAGACGGAAAGATCTCGGCATTTTCATTTGTTTTACGAGAATGAAAGATAGCAAAATAATCTCGGTATTTTCATGAGTTTAACGAGTCTTGAAAATAACTGAAATTGACTCGAGATAGGTTTCATTTTTACAAAAGCTTGAAATAGAGAAAAACTATGCTTCAGAGTAGTTTCATTTTTACACAAGCTTGAAACAGAGATAAAACTGTTCTTGATGCCCCCTAAGCATAACTGCTAGAGTGCATGCCCCCCTAGCTTCATTTCATTCAACCATTTGGATGAAATGAAGGTTTAGTGACGAGATCATTTAAAAGACTTTGACCTAAAACTGTAAGAAAATTATGCAAAACACCGAAATAACTAACCTAAACACTTAACATTTACGAGATCTAGTCAATCTCTTGACTCAATTAGAGGAGGATTTGTTTCATTTTTTAACGAGCTTGACACAGGAAAAGAACTATGCTCGGATTCAGTTTCATGTTTATGCAACCTTGAAACGAAAAACTATGCTTGTTATAAGTTCACATGCCCCCAGCATAAAGATGCAAACCAAGGTACATGCCCCCCAAGCTTCATTGCATTCAATGAGGTGGATGGAATGAAGCTTTACTTTCAAGATCTTGGAAAGACTTGTGGGAGATGTTTCATTTTTTAGTGAGGTTGACACAGGAAAAGAACTATCCTCAAAACCCTTGTTTCATTTTTTAAACGAGCTTGACACAAGATAAGGAACTATGCTCGTAACTACTCTACAATCTACCTAACAAAAACTTAACTCTAAAAACCTTGATTCATTTTTTAACGAGCTTGACACAAGACAAGGAACTATGCTCTAAAATCCTTGATTCATTTTTTAATGAGCTTGACATAAGACAAGGAACTATGCTCATGACTACTCTCTACAATCTACCTACTTAACCTACCCTTGTTTCATTTTTTAATGAGCTTGACACAAGACAAGGAACTATGCTCAAAAAGTTCGCATGGCCCCAGCATAATGACGCAAAGAGAGGTACATGCCCCCAGGCTTCATTGCATTCAACCGGCTGGATGAAATGAAGGTTGACTTTCAATATTTAACTTGAAAAGGGAGTTGTTTCATTTTTAAGGAGGTTGACACAAGAAAAGAACTATCCTCATACCTGATTCATTTTTTAACGAGGTTGACACAGTAACAGGAACTATCCTCAAAGCTGATTCATTTTTTAACGAGGTTGACTCAGTAACAGGAACTATCCTCAAAACCCTACTTTCTACAATCTATCTACTTAACCTAAAATCTAGCTGATTCATTTTTTAATGAGGTTGACTCAGGGAAAGAACTATCCTCATACTAGCCTGTTTCATTTTTTAATGAGGTTGATACAGGAAAAAACTATCCTCGTTCCTGATTCATTTTTTAACGAGGTTGAGAGAGGAACAAACTATCCTCGTACCATCCAGTTTCATTTTTTAACGAGGTTGAGAGAGGAACAAACTATCCTCGTACTCACTGATTCATTTTTTAACGAGGTTGACACAGTAAAAGGAACTTTCCTCGGCTTCCTTGTTTCATTTTTTAACGAGGTTGATACAAGAAAAAACTATCCTCGCACTCACTGATTCATTTTTTAATGAGGTCGACACAGTAAAAGGAACTTTCCTCGTCTTCCTTGTTTCATTTTTTAACGAGGTTGATACAAGAAAAAACTATCCTCGCACTCACTGATTCATTTTTTAATGAGGTCGACACAGTAAAAGGAACTTTCCTCGTCTTCCTTGTTTCATTTTTTAACGACGTTGATACAAGAAAAAACTATCCTCGCAACATTGATCATGGCTTCCAACTGGAAGAAAGACATGTCAATGGACACACCTTGATCATGGCTTCCAAGAGGTCTTCATCAGAAGGAAGAGTAGTTCTCTGGAAGGAACACATGTCAAGGGACTCAAAAGGGATAAGAACATCATGTTCAAGTAATCCCATAGAGTTTTCCATGTCAATTACCGGAGCTAAATCAAAGGAAGATGAGCAAACAGTGAGAGGCTCACTTACATCGGTAACTGAAATCATGGGACCGGTTGCCACATAATTAACCCGTGGCAGGGTAGATACCACTTTAGAATCAGGAACATTTAGGGGTGTCATATTATTGGTAGTTGAAAAAAAACTAGGGAACGAAAGCTGGTCTACAGTCACAATACTGCCATTGTGAGGGAAAGACATCACGCGAAAGAGTGTCGATACGACAGCTTTCATTGCATAAACATAGTCTCGCCCAAGGAGTAAATTGAAATCCAAGGGACCTCGAACTACCATAAGATCAATACAGACAGTTTTACCTTCCAAGGTAATAGAAAACTTAGGAAGGATCCCTAAAGGTTCACTAATGGTTTTGTTAAAAGCTTTCAGATTCTGCGTAATAGGCGCAAGCTGAGGGGAACCCAAAGCTTTCCAAACAGTTGAGGATAAAATACTAACAGAAGCACCTTCATCTACCTGAGTACGATGTATGTCCCTACCACCAGCCTTGACAATGATTTGGAAAGGGATGGAGGAAGGAAGACGAGGTTCTGTCAGTCTATTCCAATCAAAGGAAAAGACCTCAGTACTTGGAGGGGGTTCTGTAGAAACAGGTGAAATGCCCCCCGGCATAGAAGAATCCGATGTAACAAGAAGAACATCAGCGGTATGAAATTTACTCTCGAAAAGGAGAGTGTGATCGACCGAATGTGAAATTGAATCGACCACTTGATCAACTAATGGATCATCAACCTGAGTGACATGAGTTTCACTCTCCAATGGGAGAGTGTGATCGACTGTACTTGAATTTAGATCAATCACTCCGTCAGTTGACGGTAGGTTGGGAGAAAGTTTACGGTAACCAGTTGGAAATTCTTGCTGTGGAACAGTAAGGTTTTCCAACAATGTTGAGGCTTCATCCATGTGAGGGCAAATGTGAGTTTGATGACTCCCTTTGCATAACTTACAAGGAAACCTAACTTTACCCTTTTTCCCAGGAACCTGACTATCACTGGTTGATGGATCAATGGAAAGTTGATGAGATTTTTCTGACCATACTTCCAAGACCTTTGGAATACCAGGACAATTGACAAGGAAGTGGTCACCCTTACAAAGCCTGCAAGGGTATTTGGGTTTACGATGCATGTCGGAATTTTCCTCAACACAACTAACACTTACAGCCATGGTTGGTTGGTTGACTTCTTTCTTATCTTGCTTCTTCTTCTTCTTCTTCGTCTTCCCTTTCTTCTTCTTCTTAGCCTCCTGGTTACTAGCATCAAGGCTTTTACCAGGCGAAGAGGAAGAAATGGAGGAAGAAAAATTAGGCGAAGAAGGTAAAGGGTCAACAAAAGGTTGGTGATGTTGAGATGGTGAACTCTGTTGAGGTGAAGCATCCGGTTGAGATGGAACAATTGGAGTACTTTGGGCCAACGAAGTTGAAAATAACCATATCGGTAATCCTATTGTAAATCCAGGTAATGAAAAAGTAGCCATATAAGGAGGACCAACATTTCCAAAGTAAGGAAAAGTACTAGGATTCTCATTAGGAGGGGTTCCTAGGTTGATAAATTCCGGAACATTTGCCATTATATTCAACTTCAGTGAATTTTATTAACAATTTAAAACTAAAATCAACAATTCACAATTCACACCTAACAATTAAAATTCACAATTCACACCTATGGTCTCTAAAAGTAAAAACAAACAAATTAACACGCGCTATCAAATCTAGGAGTCAAACCACACACAAACAGTAAGCTCTCCGGACCGAAAACACTAGTTGGTGATGAAGCCCAACCTCGCAGAATTCAGTACAGAAATGGCGGGTGGAACAGTTACCCCGGCAACCTGCTTAATGAATAGACCGGCACAAGTTCCTCCACTTTAACCGTCTCGAAGTGAAGTGAACCCCCCGAAAAATCCAAGTGAGTATAACCGACGTCTGCTCCAGGTACAGTGGGACCTTCCCTCCACCGTCACCTCGGTAGAACCCTAAAGATTATGGTCACTAAGGTCACCAACAGTAACAAATACACCTGGGGGAACAGTCTAAACTCCGACAGCACGCAAGGGCAGAGTAGCAAGCTCAATCCCCTTACCGGCTCCTTGACAACAATCCAAGGTTTACCGATAAGTGACCCCTGGCTCCTCGACAATGGTTAATCCGAGGTTTACCGTTTGTAATACGTACTGTCTGGCGTCGTTCCCAACGAGGGGGGAATGATCCCCTCACTGGTTCGGACACGAGCTCGTGCTTCTCCTTTAAGAGGAGCTTTCCCAGAGTGCAATTGAAACAATTGGATTTATTCTACTCAAGATAAACTATATGTTTGGTTTTGTAGTCTTGGAGAGTTAAGTACTCACCTACTCCAAGACCCTAGCCTAAGCTATGTTGGTGTTTCAAAGCCCTAGGAATGTAAAAATTACTAGATGAATTTTAATTAAGCGCTGTGTTATTAAGGCTGTTATTACTCAAATGGGTAAATGGAGATGAAACCAATGGTGTTATGACCCGACTCAACTGAATGCAATCGAATATGATAATGCAATCCTTTCAATTCGATGAATCCTAACTAGAGTAGGGAGAGAGTTTCCATTCACTTCCAACAATGCAAAAAATTGATCATTAAGAGAAAATTTAACAAATTCTCTAATGCACTAATTTCATCAAGAAAAACTAATGCAAATCAATTCCAAACCAATTTTTATTTTTATTTTTGTGTAAATTCAAATCAAAGAAAGCTGATCTAAATCTACGATTGATTTTTCAGAATGTAAACTATGCAATTGTAATCTATGCACAATTCACATGAAAAGTATGCAAATGTAATCTATGCACATTTTTCATTCATATTCTGAAAATGAGAATTCTAATTATGCAAATGTGATCTATGCAAGAGAATTCTCAAACACAAGATGATTCTAATGTAATCTAAGAACCAATCAAGTGCAAGTCGAGAAAATTGGGTGAGAGTTCCAAAGATCAAAACATAAAAACACTCAAAGGCGATTAACACTCATACATAATTTAGCCCCCCCCGGCGAATGAGGGGGAAATTTTTTTGCAAAAACAAAAGCAAAAAGATGCAAAATTGTGAAAAGACTGAGAGAAACCTCCAAGTAATGACCAAAGGAAATCAAATTAAGAATTTCTCAAAAAAGAGACTCAAAACACCCAATTGATGAAAGCTAAAAGCAGGAATGCTAATGAAACAAGTTCAGGTGAAAAGTTTTGACAGGGTACTAAAGGATCTGGGCAGAAAACACTAAGAAAAACCAAAATCTAAAAGCAATTAAAGCAAAAATGGAGTTTTCCTAAATTTTTACAGGAAGACGCAGGCAACCCGTTAGAACAGGCGCGAGCCCGCTCTGTGCAAACGGCAACAACGCGTCCAAAGACGCACTGTGCAGTACTCAGAGGGTGCGTCCTTCTGGAAAAGTTAAGAAAAACCAAATCTAACCAAATCTAAAGCTAAGCCACCCAAATACTAATTCTCACAGTCAAAAACCAGAAAATAAAAATGATTTTCTCAGAGCAAAGTTCACACAAAGGAAAAGACTTTCACATTAATGGCTTCCCCAGCGGAGTCGCCAATTTGTCGTGGCGGAAAAAGTCGTTTGTGCGGACACAACTAACCTCCCTAGGAGTCTAAACTCTCTAGCGACAAACAAGACAAAATGGAGTGATCTTTCTCTAAATATACCTTTTAAAACATGAAAACTACAAGTGTTTAGGCTTACCTTATTCCAAAACGCTGTTGTTGTAGTCCGTCCTTGCCGATCCGGATGAGCTCCTCCTTCACATCAATTCCTGCAACCACAAACAATCAAACAATTACCAAGCACTTGCATTTCATATAATAAAACATATATTCAACATGCAGACCAAGGAACACATGAAATAACTCATTAACACAAGCTATTGAGAAAAATAAACCAGTTTGTATTAATAACGAAACAAAGAAACTCTTACAACCTGGCCTTGGTGTTGTGCAAGTTCCTCCCAGGGTCCATCAAGGGTTTTCCTCTACTTTGACAAAGCTCACCCACTTCCAAGTAGAATCAAGCAAAGACAATCTCTCCTCACAAGGTTCTAAATGGGAGTCCTAATTCCTGCAGCATTTACCCAAAGAAAATGTATAGCTCCAACCTCCTCTCCCTCTGGCTCAATGCCTTTATTTATAGTGCTGTAAAGAGGTTATTCAGATCCACCATCAATGGGATAATCCCCCTCTTTGGGTGGGATAGCTCCCTTATTGATGGGATAAGTTCCTCCTTAATAGGGATACATGAACCAACTGGAGGCGCATCCATTTCATCAAACCGACCTCTAGAAAGTTCTAGAAGTAACCACAAGTAACTTTTTTAAGATGAAACTTGCGCATTTTGCCTTTTACAGAAGGACGCACCTGTCCCTTAACATACAGAGCGTCCAAGGACGCAGCTTTTGTGAACATTGTGAGCGTCCCCACAGGTAAGGCTAGAGAGAACCTGTGACCCCAGAGATAAACACATTTTTTACAAGACTTTCTCTCTTCTTTGAGTTTGAGATGGATAGCAGAGGCATAAGACTTGCCTAAGAGGGTAGCATGACTGTTGATTTGAGCCATACTAACTGTAAGTAGTCATGGTGACATTTTTAGTGTAACAAGGTTTCGAAAGCATTTGAGCAGTGTAAACACAAATTTTTACACTTTTGAGCATAATAGAGAGGCTCAAGCCATTGGAAGTTGGACCAAGGATACATAGCCCAGGAGGGGCAAACTCCTTTATCATGTGCTTGTTGTAATGTGTTTTATATGGTGTTTTTTACATGTTTATGTTGGTGTTCAGTTTCTAGTTTATGTTAAATTGCTCATAAAATTAACATAAAACCTCTTCATTTCACTTGCAAAAATTCATGAATCCTTAAGCACAATGAAAGCATTTTGTTTATAATCTAAGGAAGATCTTATCACTTCCAACTAATATTCTAAATTATATCAATTATTGTGCTCATATTCCTATTAATATTATATAGGAATCATGCCAATATCTCCAAGGAAATTAATAATCTAATTCTCTCATAATTTCCTCGCAATCTTTTCTTTAATGAAATAAATTATTTTCTTTCTCTTTTGATATGAAAACTTTACATACATTCTTTTCATGGAATAAAATCATGATTTGTTTAATCTTTTTTTTGCAGGTTTCACATGTGTTTTCTTTCCAAGAAAATGACATCCCTAACTTATCTTTTACCATCCAATTTTTATTTCAGTGAAGTAATATGGTTTCTTTATCTTTTACCATGCAATTTTCTTTCGAGAAAGTAATATAGTTTCTTTATCTTTTACCATGGAAAGTTCACATGCATTTTTCATGAAAAGTAGTATGACTTCTTAAATCTTTTTGTTTGCAAGATTCACATCCATTCTCTTTTTAGGAGTAAATATAATTTTTTTAATAAAACAACATGGTTTCCTTGTTTTTAGTATGTAAATTCCTCATGCATATTTTAAAAAAATTATTGCATAGAAACCATGTAAAACCTTCCAATGAAATAATTAATTCCTTTACGCAAAAACCCCTGCAACTTTCAAGAGTCTAGAGCAATATTTCCAATTAATAAATTAACCAATCATTCTTTACACAAAGCACATGCAATTTATTTCCAAATAATTCAAGGTTACTTATATTTTGTGTGCAATAACTGAAGTCCCATGTGCATACCTCATGTTCGAGAATACCTTTCATTGGACCCACAACGTTCCTCACCAAAGTTGTGATGATCAATGCCTCGAGACATCACATGAAAAAAGCTCCAGTTGATGAAGATGAAAGTCATTTTTTTAGTCACGAAGGAATTTGAAGAACCTCTAAAACAAAATTTTCTCAAAGAGTTATCATTTTCTTTATTGAATTCAAATTGGTTTCCAACTAAATCATAATCGTTCTTGTTTTCAACCATGTCATTAAACATAGTAAAAATAATCTTTCCCATTGTGAATGTCAATGTAAATGCAATTTACAGGGATAGTACATACTCCCCCCATTGAAGTAAATGCCTTCCTCGATGTTATCATTAAATTTTACTCATGATATAATGATCTAAAAAATCAAAAGAAAAACCTTTCCCTTTAAAATGAAGTATTTTATTTCTAGGCAATATCAATAAGCCAAAAAAAACAACAATGTTTATCAATAGTCATAAGCATTTACAACTACAAAAATATGAAAGTTGTATTTTCCATCACATATCCATGATTCAAATTCATAAAATACAAAAAAAAAATCACTATATCAGCTTACCATTACTTACCAATTACTCTTGAAAGTCATGGTCACTTTTATGCAAGTTTACTAGGAATGTTTTGACAACCCATCCACACTTCATTGCAAGCACCTTGTAATATATGATTAAAAAATCCAACATAATCATATTAGTCACAACATTTTCAATCAAATGAAATATTTTTAGCTATCAAATAATTATGTAATGTCATGTGTTATTTCAATCACAGTACTTCTACAAGTACTTATAGAGCACTAACACTGTTATGAAACCATCTCACAAAAATATAGAAAAGATAGATCAACGCCTTAGAATTCAGCCTCTTCGAGGGGGAAACCTCCTTTACATTACACAAATGAACAATTCTTGGATGATTCAAATTAAAAAACCTCCTTTATATATATAGGAGTCTAAGGGGTCACAATATAACCAAGCCGACCTAACAATAATAATATAAAGGCACAAAAATAACAATAGAGGGATTCTATGGGGCACAATAATAACAATATGGGGACAATAGGGGCACAACAATAACAATAAGGGATACAACGATAATAGTAATGGGGGAATCATTAGTATTATAGGGACCTAAAATGCCCCTTTCCTTTAAAAAAGTGTTGTCCTCAACACTTGAGTAGTTCTAGATGCTTCTGTATAAAATTCTCATCCTCCCATGTGGAATCTTCAATGGGTAAGTTCTTCCACTTGATGGGATACTCTAAAATCGATTGATTTCGTAGTTGTCGAGTTCTTGTTTCTTTGACTGCTTCAGGTTCCAATATTATTTTTCCTTTCTCGTCAAGTTCTAGCAATATTGTTTGAACTAGAAGCTTATCACCTATAACCTTTTTTAAGCATGGAACATGGAAAACTAGGTGCACTAGGGAAGCTACAGGAAGCTCCAATTTGTATGCCATAGTACCTATCTTTTGCAACACCTTGTACAGACCATAATACTTTGGTGATAATTTATTATCCTTCTTAGCTTGCTTGAGGGACATTTGTTTATATGGTTGTAGTCGTAGGAATACCCAATCACCTACATCAAAACTTCTTTCGCTGCGATGTTGATTGACCTAATGTTTCATTCTATTATGCGCCAAGGTGAGGTTATCCTTTAAGAGTTGGAGAACTTGTTGTTGATGCTCGATGTGATCTTCCACTGCTTGAACCTTAGAATTTTCTCTTAAATATGATGTGATGGATGGTGGATGATATCCATAAAGTGCCATAAATGGGGTAATTTTTGCTGCAGTATGGAAGGAAGTGTTATACCACCATTCAGCTAGTGGCAACCATTTGACCCATTATGTCTGTTTATCAAATACAAAGCAACAAGGATTTCCTTCCAAACATTTTTTTACTATCTCGGTTTTCCCATCAGATTGAGGATGATAAGATGAGCTATGAGCTAACTAAGTACCAAGACAAGAAAATAATTTTGTCCAAAAATTTCCAGTGAAAATGGGATCTCTGCCACTTACAATAATCTTTGGGTTTCCCTGTAGCTTTTGAAATGTTTCCAGAAATGCAGTAGAAACTGTACTCACTTTAAATGGATGAGATAATGCACAAAAGTGTGCATACTTGATAAGTCTGTCAACTACCACCATGATAACACTCTTTCCTTCAGACTTGGGTAAACCTGTGATAAAATCCATTGAAACCTCCTCCCAACATTGGCTTGGAATGGATAAAGGTTGTAATAGTCCTGGGGTCTTAACTTTTTCAACCTTATTTTGTTGGAAAACCAAACATTCTGCCACAAATTTTGAATATCCGACTTAAGGCCATCCCAAAAAAAGTCCTTCTTAACCCCGTGGTAGGTTTTTATAAATATTGAGTGCCCTCCTAAGGGAGTGTTGTGCAATTCCCTAAGAATCTTTTGTTTGATTTGGGAATCGTTACATAGGTATAACCGATCCTTGTACCATAACGAATCATTTTTCCAGCTAAATGTATCAAATGTACTAGGATATTGTTGTATCTTTTGAATGAGTGTCTACACTTCCTCATCATTTTTCCATTCAGTCCTTGCTTTGTTTATCCAATCTGGTTGGATAATAGAAATGGCGTAAAGAAATGCTTCCACATCCTCATCCTTTCTTGAGAGTGCATCTGCCACAACATTTTGCTTCCCTTTTTTGTAGATGATTTCAAATTCATAAACCAACATCTTTGTGACCCATTTTTGCTTCTCTTCTGAAGATAATATTTGATCTAAAAATTATTTAAGACTATCATGATCTATTTTTACCTTGAAGTGTCCTCCCATTAGGTAGGGTCACCATTTCTTAAGTGCATGTAGTATTGCCAACATTTCCTTCTCATAAATAGCTTTGTGTAAATACTTTCGTTTGATTGGATGACTTTCAAAAGCAATGAGTCTTTCTTCTTGCATTAAAACAACACCAATTCCATTTCCTGAGGCATCACATTCCATAATAAAGGTTTTTGTGAAGTCTGGTGTAGCTAAGACAGGTGCTTGGCACATTGCCTCTTTAAGATGTTCAAAGACCTTCATGCTTCTGGAGTCCATGAAAATGCATCTTTCTTCAATAATGTTGTTAGAGGTGCTGCTATTCACCCATAAGTCTTAACAAACTTACGATAATACCCTGTCAACCCGAGAAATCCTCGTAGATGCTTTATGGATGTGGGGATGTTCCATTCCTTAATGGTTTTAATTTTGCTAGGGTCTACCTTAACACCTTCATGAGATACAATATGACCCAGATATTCCACCTCTTGTACTCCAAAGAAACATTTGGAGATTTTTGCATATAATTGTTTCTCCTCCAATAGTTTGAGCACCATTTCAACATGTTCGACATGATCCTTCCAAGACTTGTTGTAGACTAGTATATCATCAAAAAATACTAACGCAAATTTTCTAAGGAATGGTTTGAAAATGGAATTCATTAAACCTTGAAATGTAGAAGGTGCATTAGTAAGGCCAAAAGGCATGACCAAAAATTCATAATGACCCTCATGAGTTCTAAATGTTGTTTTTGGAACATCTTCAGTATTCATTCTGATTTGATGATATCCTAAACGAAGATCCAACTTGCTGAAATAAATTGATCCATGCAATTCATCCAATAATTCATCAGTGACAGGAATGGGAAATTTATCTTTAATAGTGAGCTTGTTGAGCTCCCTATAATCTGGACACATGCACCATGATCCATCTTTCTTGTGAACCAATACTACTGGAACAAAGAAATACCTTTGACTAGGTTGAATTATACCAGCCTCTAGCATTTCTGCAACCATACATTCAATTTCACTCTTTTGGACATAGGGATATCTGTAAGGCCTCATGTTTGGAGGAACACTTCCATGAATCAAATTAATATCATGATCATGATCACGAATAGGTGGGAGGCCTTTGACAGTCTCAAATACCTTGGAATGATTGTCCAAGAATTTTTGGAGATCTTGAGAAATGGATGATTTCGATGTGGGAACCTCTAGTGAACATAATTGTGCAATTATGCGTCATTGTTCTTTGTTTAGAACCTTTGTCATTCTGTTAGAGTTTATTATCTTTCTCGGTTTCCCTGTAATACCCCTTAATTCAACTTCCTTTCCTTCTGAAGATAATTTCATGAAAAGTTCTTGAAAATAAAAGCTATTGTACCCAAGGATTGTAGCCATTGGACTCCTAGTACAACATCAACACCATCCATTGGAATGGAAAGCATTGGGCTATTCAATACATATTCTCTCGTGGATAGCTTGATATTATGGCACTTTCCTGAGCAATTTATGGTTCCTCCACTTGCAACCATCACTTGACACTCTGGTGCTGGATATAGGAAGAAATTCAATTCCTTGGCTATCTTACAATGAATAAAATTATGGGTACTTCCCGAATGCAGCCAATGCATTACAAGAGATGGTCAGATCCATTTATTCTTTTCTAGGGTTTGTTCCTAGTGTATATCCTCTTCTTTTGACATTTCTTGTTCCTTTTATCCCTTCTCTTCAAAATCCATGTAAAATAATTTCTTCTCGGCACACTTATGACCTTTAGTGTATTTGCAATCACAACTGTAATAAAGCCCTTTTGCTCTTTTTTCTTCAAACTATTGTGTTGTCAACCTTGTAGGTTGTGGATGGCTAGGGGTAGTAACACTTCCATCTTTATGATTGTGAGTGGTAGGCTTCCTTGTTTCCATAATTTTTCTTTCCATTTTTATTGCCAACCTGAATGCCTTCTCCAATGAATCTGGTTCCTAAAGGCAAACCTCATGTTGGATGTCATCTTTTAAAGTCGCTATGAACACATCAATCCTATGCTCCTCTGGAATATCTTTTACCCTTATATTCAATTTTTGGAAGTCCTTAATGTGCCCCATCATTGAACCCTTTTGTTTGAGATTTATCAATTGGCTTAAAAAAGTGTTACTTTTTGTATCCTCATAATGTGCTATCATTTCATCCGTAAAAATAGCCCAAGTGACAATTTGTTTATGAGAGAAAATCCATCGATACCATACAAACTGGTTTGGTTCCAAATATAAAGTTGCAATGCGTACCTTTTGTGTGTTTTGCACATTATGGAGATCAAAAAATTGCTCCATCTATAGTATCCATGTTCCAAGATCCTTGCCATCAAACCTCCTCATATCAATCTTTGGAAGATGGTGGTTCTTCAATCCAACATTAGAGTCTATGAAATCATGATTAACATTTATTTTGTTCTCATCATGAGTTTCCTTTACTACCCTTTTGCCATTAGTAAGCATTTCTTATAGGAACTTTGTCAAATCTGTCTTCAAATTTGTCTACAAATCTTCCATGCCTTTCTTTAAATTATCCATCTTAGCTTCCACGCCATCCATCTTAGCTTCCATGTCATCCATTTTAGCTTCTATGCCTTTCTTTAAACCATGCATTTTAGCTTCCACAACTTTCTTTAAACCATCCATCTTATCTTCTATGTCTTTCTTTAAACCATCCATCTTATTTTTTGTTACTTTTTGTGCGAGTGAAATTTGTTGCACTTGGTCTCATAATTTTGATATATCATGTTGCATTTCTTCTTCTTCTTTATGAGTCATGCTAGAGCTTTCAGGTTGCTTACTAGGAGTTTCCATTTTATTTCTTTGGGGCATCGATTACCGATAATAATGCTTCACTATTCCCTTTGAATTCCTTCAAACTAATTTTTCAAACCAAGATTATGCAAAAATTTAAAAAAATACACATATTTTTTCACTTTGTAGGATCTCGGTATTGAATCTGAGGTATCTCTGTAATTTTGGATCTCCCAGGTCTAAAGTTGCTTCCTGGAGTAATCCCCTGAGTAATCTTTCTAACCCCACAAGTCTGATCAAGATTGGATTCTCCAATGAAGAGTTATTCCAAATCTCCCACGATGACCTGAGTACAAACTGGTTCAGTAGAGTGAATTTATATGACATGCTATGAGTCACTGTTTCAGCCTTAGGTTCTTAAAATTATACCCAAAAAAACTACGGCCTGTCATCTTTCTATAACTTCTTATGAAAATTCAATCGGATGCTCAGAGCGAAAGTTATGACGATTTTACTAAGGTGACATGTTTGGAATGTAATTTGGGGGTCTGTAAAAACCCTAAATTTCTCAGATTATATCTCCAAAAATATAGAGAGACAGGATCTGAAATTCGGAGCTGAGGTTTACACCAATTTCTTCTCAAATGGGTTTTTTTTAGCTTGTAAAAGTTCGTAGCAAAATAGTTATAGTGAAAAATCCACGATGACCTATTTTAGATGAAATTTTGGAGCTTGCAAAAACCCTAAGTTCCTCAGATCATATCTCCGAAAATATAGCTAGACAAAGTTAAAAATTCGGACCAGATGTTCAGCGCAATTTATTCTCAAATGGGTTTTTTTAGCTTCTGAAATGTCGCCGAAAAATAGTTATAGCGAAACTTCCACGATGACCTGTTTGGAGCAACGAAACCCTAGAATCCAAAGCTCTGTTACCAAATGTTATGAAACCAGCTCACAAAAAGATAGAAAAGATAGATTAACGCCTTAGAATTCAGCCTCTTCGAGGGGGAAACCTCCTTTACATTACACAAATGAAAAATTCTTGGATGATTCAAATGAGAAAACCTCCTTTCTATATATAAGATTCTAAGGGTCACAATATAACCAAGCCGACCTAACAATAATAATATAAAGGCACAAAAATAACAATAGAGGGATTCTATGGGGCACTATAATAACAATATGCGGACAATAGGGGCACAACAATAACAATAATGGATACAACGACAATAGTAATGGGGGAATCACTAGTATTATAGGGACCTAACAAACGCTCTAATCATCAAAATGATAAATCACTGCACCACGTGCACATTGTCTTAGCTCCCACAAAAGACATCCACATAGTACTTTTAAAAGTATTCAGAGAGATCTTACCTCTCTAATTATTGAAATGATTAATAATTGCGCCAAGTGAAAATTTTCCTAGCGTCTGCTAAGACATTCAAAATATTATTAATACAATAAAGGAACTCCACTTCCAATCATTTCTTACCGAGCACTAGGGTCCTTTCCTGTCAAGGTGTACATAACATGTTTACACAATTATATATAAAATTCATTTTTAACATAACACATAATTGGTTAGTTAATTGTTTCAGCTATGAGAACCAAAGTGGAAAAAGAATTCTCTTCCCAACCCATGGGAATAGGTTTCCACAACCAGATTGAGTGATTTTCACATCTAGATATTCCTGTGACAGATAACATACTAGGTCCATTCTAGAATTTCACTGGCCAACCAGCTCAAGAATTCCAATGACCACAAAGGATCCAATACAGGATTCCTCTTGGCATCATCCTACCTATTCCTCAAATAGTGTTTCATCTATGAGGAATTTTAGGCCTCCTTCACCAGGCTCCAAATCAATAGAGTTGCCTCAATATTTTTACCCTCTTCACCATCTTGGCTAACTATTTACCTTTACTGAGATCACTTATCTTTAGGGAGAAGAATTTGGGCAAGAAAGTGCCATCAACCCCTCTGGGCAGACAACTGTCATCAATGTAAGGCCTCGTGGCCTTTCACAACTATCCACAACTATATGACATGTAAAATTTTCTTTTAGCACTCTTTCCCACGATGATTTACATAATGAACCATATGCACAGTGTCATTAGCAAAAGAAACATTTATGTACACCATGCATTTATAATTAACCATCAACATGGGTCCATAATATCTAGATTGATAGGAAACATAACTCACATACATGTGATATGCATTCCGATTTTTCCAAATAACAAAATCATACATATCATAACATTATACTTTCTCATTTATGGTTGTAAGTTGCATTGCAATGTTTTAGTTTCATAGTTTTTCTTGTTTCCATTAAGCTAAACCTACTTATTCCCATTAGAAACAATAGTCATAAATATGTATTCACTTTCAAAATCACTTTATTTTTATGCATACAATATTGTCACACATTAATGTGTAAATGGAAATAACAGTTAAGGTAACAATCCAACATTGACAATTCCCATAGTGCATGTTACCAACATAGTGGTACATGAAGTAACTACCATAATCACTTGTCTACAACTTGTAATAAGCTTAAATCAAATCCAATTCATACTTATAAGTTTTAATGGTTAGTCCTACAACAATAACTAATCATCTATGGCAAACCTCAATCAAAAACTAGTTATTACAGTCAAGTCTCGCTACTCGACTGATGGTTTATTTTTAACATTGAGAGGGGTTCTTTCAATGTCCTTTCAAAAAAATCTATCGTCTTCTTCAAGGATATTCCCCATATTTTTCCTTCATGCATTTATTCTTTATCAGTAGTGCATTGTAACTATAGTCATGTTGATTAAATCATTAATATTTTCATATTTTGTAAAGATAGGTCATTGATTCTCACTTTCACTAGTAAGTACTCAAGTTGTTCATAGGTGTAATAAAGATTTTATTTATTTTTATCCCTAATAAGATTCAAATGTCATGAACATAGTTTTGCAGCACATTTTATTACTTATTACTTCTCAATGCAGTTATAAACATGCATCATGCATCTCAAGTCAAAAGTAATCTACTGCATATATCATTATATAGATTGTTAGACTCATACATAAGTTGATGCCCATTAGCAGCATATCTCATTTATTTTCTGCTTAACAATTCAAAAAGGTGTTAGTGATGCAACCTTGAGATTTGGTACCACTTGCAACATTCCCTAATAACCTTGTATGAAAATGTAAGGAGTTACAAATTTTTTACACAATTTACCCACAGGTAGTCATCCAAAATACTATTCCAAATTCCTCATTAACCATTAGATATAATCTTCATCGTACATACAGTAACTTTAGTAATGGAATAGTAAATCACATAACTATTAGCAACCACTATTGTAGCATATTAACATAGACTTTCTGATGTAATCTTGCATTAATTCCATGATTCTTTTAACTCAGTTGCTTAATTGTATTCCTGATAATATAAATGCCACGTCATATAAGGAATCATCATCATCAAACCGACATAATAAGTTAGCACATCATTGAACACCAATATACCCTAGAAACCTTGTAGGGTGAAAATAAACAAACATTTAGTTTTATTATTAAACACTCGTGAGGGTGTTCACCCCTCACTCAATGGTTATAAGGGAGTCTATCCCTTGACCACTGTTATAAAATATTACCAAAAATATCATCTCAAAAGCAAAATAACTTGTTATAAGCTATTATAATCATAATGACATCATTTACCCACAAACCCTTGAGCATTGTGTCTCTAGGGTCTGGTTCTTGCCATCAATGGATTATCCCACAACTGACATTCCTTCAATCTGCATAGACCACAAACTTATTTCCCACCGTAATGATAACTTAATCCATATTTATATGTCGCGTCATTTTCCTGCAAATGTTATTGCCAATAACCTTTGATATCGTTATTAAATCAATTATTAATAAAATCAATTCATAAATATATATTAGTGTTGTTTCACCATATATTCATGTACATTCATTAAATGAAAACAAAATATCATGACATGCTTCCTTTAAAACTACATATGAATTAGTTATAATTGTATAACCATTAATGCATTTCCATAAACAAATACCATATAAACTAATATTCCCCTCACATAAGCCCACATTCTTGCAACAAAAATCACTACAACTATCCAAACATTCCTTGAAAGGAAGCTAACACATCAGTTATGATCTTCGTGCACGTGAAATACATAAACTTTATCAAAATAGCTAGCCCTCCAATTATTACTTTTGGTGCATGCAAATATGTAAAAAAATAACAAAATGAATGTTGTTCCTATGCATGCAAATGTGTATATTTTCAAAAAGAGTGTTTAACACAAGAGAGCATGCAAGACATGTTTTTTTTTGAGTAAATCTAGTATAATAGAGCATGCGAAAACATGTTTTCTTTTCCTAAAAATTAATGCAATAAAGCATACAAATACATGTCTTATTTCCTAAAAGTTATACCAACATTACCCATATATATATTCCAAGGAAACCAACACATTACTATGGTTTTTGTGCATGTAACTTCATCTTCTTTCCCAATGAATCTTTTCCAATATATGCTAACACAACATAATAGTTATGATAGCATAAAATTAATCACATTTAACTTTTTCTAAAGAAATATAGCTCAATATTTCATCTATCCATGCGAAGAAAATACCTCTATAACACAATGACTATTCTTTGTGTATGCAAGAGCTTATCATAATAACCCTTCTTTAATGTATGCAACACATATTCCCTTTTCTAGAATTATACCATCATTAACTATTATTTTCATGTAAACAAATACATACTTCTTTTTTAAAAAGATGTTAATATAACATCATTTCTCTATCTTTCTATATGCAAGTTTCTCATGCTTCCCTTTCAATAAATTACCACAGCTAGCCATCTTTTATTCATAAAACCCTTTTATATACCTAAATCAAAAAATCAACATAATTAGTCTAGCGAGACAATATTTTCAAGAGATTATTCTTTTCAATAATATTTATATAATAACTTTCTCTATCTACATGCAAAAACATATTTTCTATATCGCAATGACTACTCTTTTGTACATGCAACATGTGTTTTTTTTTACACAATGACCATTACTTCAATGCACACAACCTTTTCAAGAAACAAACACGTGTTCTTATTTTTCTATGAACGAGATTCATATACATGTTTTAAGAAAAAAACTCCTATGCATGTCCTTGTGCGCTCAAATACTTGCATTCTTTAAATAAAAAACATGTGTAATATATGCATACAGATTCTTAAAAAGCCTTCCAAGAAAATTAATCTAATTAATTTTATTCTTTTCCAAGAATTTGATAATATATGCAAAGATATTTCACTTCCAAATCTAATACAATGATGCATGCAAATAATATTTTTTTTAATTAACATAGAAATTTACTTCAAGAATTCCAATATAAGGGATATTATTATTGTGCACATATTCCTATTAAGATTCTATAGGGATCATGCTAATATCTCTAAGGAAATTAATAATCTATTTTTTCTCATAATTTCCTGGGAATCTTTTCTTTAATGCAATAACTTTTTTCTTTCACTTTTTAGATGAAACCTTACATACATTATTTTCATGAAAAAATATCATGATTTATTTAATCTTATCTTTTACAATGCAATTTTTCTATCAGTAAAGTAATACTATTTCTTTATCTTTTACTATGAAAATTTCTTTCAAGAAAGTGATAGTTTCTTTATCTTTTACCATGGAAAGTTCACATGGTAGTATGGCTTCTTAAATATTTGTGTTTGCAGTATTCACATGCATTCTCTTTTTAAGAGTAACAACGTCCCTGCAATATATTTTTTTAATAAAACAATATGGTTTCTTTATTTTCGATATGTAAAGTTCTCGTGCATGTTTTTAGAAAATTATTGCATTGAAACCATGCAAAACCTTCCACTAAAGAATTAATTCATTTACACAAAATTCAGGGGAATTTTCAAGAGTCAATATTTCCAATTAATAAAATAATCTATCATTGTTCGCACAAAACACATGCAACTTCTTTCCAAAGAAGTCAAAGGTTAAGGTTAGTCATCTTTTGTCTGGAATCCCCATGAAGTCCCATGTCAATACCTCGTTGGAGCGACAACATTCCTCACCAAAGTTGTGGTGATCAATACCCAAAGGCTTTACAAGATGAAAACTCGAGTTGATGAAGATCAAAGTCGTTTTTCCAATTTAAGAATGAATTTAAAAAACATGTAAAGTTTCTTTTTCTCAATAAGTTATCATTTTCTTTGTTTGATTCAAATTAATTGTTAACTAAATCATAATTGTTATTATTTTCAACCATCTTGTTAAACATAATAAAAAAAATCTTTTTCTCTGATATTTAAATACAATTTATAAAAATATTATGCTATAAAAAGTGTGTCTCATATTCTTAAGATGGTTATCAAATTGTAAATGCCTCTATGATAAAAATAAAAAAAAGCCATCATAAAATAACATGCCATTATATGTTACTTAAAAGTGATGGCCCCCACACACATTTAATTTCGCCATTCAAAATTGTCTCATGCTTGTTTTAAAGTGATTATTCTGTTCAAGTCTTATCATAGACGACATCCATCCATGATTCAATCATGACTAGGGGAGAGATTCCTAATGTTGTGCAGTGACCAGTAATTGATATAGTATTGGTCCCACCAAACTACCATAAATTGAGACTTTTGAAACCAATATTTAAACAAAAATAAATAACATTAAGTATAAATATGTATTAATTTATGTCCGAAATTTCCCCATGCATTGACTAGGCCCACAACTATCCATAAATAGTATTTTACTAGTTAAGACAGCAAACCATATTGACCCAACTAGAAAACAGCTAAAACCATAAAGGCTTCCAAAATGGTCTATTCCAGAAGTAGAAAGCAGCAGTCACTTCAACCGCCACTTATCAGAACTGCAGCTTTACATCCCAAATAAATATGCCTACCTGCACATAACAAAAGGGAATGTATGTCAGCCATAACTACTGTGTTGTTCAACAACTAAACACCCTATGTTCAATAAATGACACCCAACCCAATAACATTTAAACCCACTTTGTGCAATAAATGGCACCCAGACCCAATAACTGCAATAAATGACACCCAACTCACTCTATTTCTCATTAAAATAGATCAAAGCACATGGATCAACAAATAACCAATTCCCAACCATTAGATCACATCAAATTAAATCCAGACCACACATTCAAAATTAAGCCATTGAAATCCATGTGCATCCATGTCCACCAATTAAATTCAAGTGCCCAAAACTATAAAAGAAGTCCACCCACTGTTCAAGTTGCATCTTATGCTTTCAAACCATTCAACAAACTTGAAGACAACATCACAAAAGAGTTGCCAATATATCCAGGTTAGTTATATGAATTACAACTCATTCTTCTTACAGTTCTGTCTTCATTGTTTTCATTTATCAGATTTATTACATGATCTGTTTGGCCATAACTGCTAGAATGATACTTAGATGGTTTCACAAATAGCCATTGAAAGTCATTGTTCTTACAGTTCTGTTTTCATTTATCAGAGTTCTTACATGATCCGTATGGCCATACTAAATATTCAGTGTAACTAAATATTCTGAGGGAGGTTTTTCTTGGTTTTCTTGAAGATAATAGGGACACGGTTCAAAAGAGTTCCATGCTACTGTAGCAAAAATAAATTCAAAATTTTATTTAATAACCATGTGGCAACAATGAGGAGAACAAGAGCAAACAATCTTGATTATAATTTATCATAAACTAGAGACACATCAATAGGGCTCTTTAGTGTCTTCATTACATAGGTAAGCCTATGTTTTTGGAGGTCATTGCTTGATGTTGGAATACAATACAATTTAGCATCAAAAGAGACTTCACTAATTTGAATGAGTATGGTATCAAAAATCATTGGGGTATTGGCATGGACCATTATCTTTGTTGTGTTTAATAGTGAGATATGGGCTGAAAGGAATCATGCTTTGAGATGGTCAAAGGAGGAAAACAAAACATTGATAAACTACTTGACAATTATCCTGGTTTTCATCACTTCTGAGATTTTGGCATTGCTTCTTTTTATTCTTCGTTAAGATTGTTGCTTGCAAATTTCCTCTTCAATTACTATTTCCAAATCAAACCTATGGTCTCTCCAATGAACACAAAATTGAAGATTAAAAATATTCCATGCAAGTGGCATGTTTTACTTAATGAAAGTAACAAAATTTTTGTGGTGTGATCATGGGTCCTGGTTATTCATGTATTTCATGGACACCTTGATATGGTATTCTATTCTCACATCCTTCATTTTTTGTGGGAATATTCTCCCATCTTGGTGAGATAAGGAATATTAGACATTTGAGGTTGTGAGTGCTATCCAAAACCTAGAGAAAATATTAAAATGTAAATCCATCAATGTGAAAACTAATTTTTGCAGGTGGCCCTAGGAGGTGAATTTTGATTGCTTATTTCAGGAAAACGAAGCAAAAATTTGAAAATCCACAAGAAGTTACAGTACTGAGACATTTTTGGCAATGCCAAATAGCAAAAAAAATGGAAAATGATATTTGAAACAACTATCATAGAATCCTACTTGAATCCATATAAAAGTTGCTAAATTGATGAACTATGGATTTACTTGGAATGAAATTTGCAAAATTTTGGCACTGCCCTATGAAAGTTAAACATTTACTCTCATTATGAAAACAGATGAATACATGGAAAAATCCAGTGTGAACGAAAAAGATACTAAATATTCAGAGTAACTCCAGAATATTGAAATACTCGATAAGTTCCCTGCGAAAAGAGGATTTGCATTAAATCGAAGGCTAGAAAATGTGAATTCATACTGATGTGCAATATTAATATGATTTATCATTTCTGGTGCTCCCATATCCAAACTTCAACAGCTTGAGAAAGAGAATCTTTTGAAATTGGATGTAGAATTTCATAGTTGTGTGATTGGTCATATAAAAGTTGCTAAATTGATGAACAGGTAGGCAATTGAGAGACCACAAGGCTGATCACAGCTACAAGTTGTTCCCAGCATAGAATTTATGCTTGGAGTGGTGGCCATGGACTGCAATGGAGAAGTTGCAGTACTGAGACATTTTTGGCAATGCCAAAAAGAAAAAAAAAATGGAAAATGATATTTGAAACAACTATCATATAATCCTACTTCAATCCATATAAAAGTTGCTAAACTGATGAACAAGTAGGCAATTGAGAGACCACAAGGCTGATCATAGCTGCAAGTTGTTCCCAACATAGAATTTATGCCTGGAATGGTGGCCATGGACTGCAATGGAGAAGTTGCAGTACTAAGACATTTTTGGCAATTCCAAACAGCAAAAAAAATGGAAAATGATATTTGAAACAACTATCATAGAATCCTACTTGAATCCATATTAAAGTTGCTAAACTGATGAACAGGTAGGCAATTGAGAGACTACAAAGTAATTTGCAATGAGACTACGAAGTAATGAAATTCGATTTCCTGTAACATAAGTAATGCGATTCAATTTCGTGTAACATACATGTTGATAATTTCCTGTAATAAAGGAAAAGTATTTTTGCAGAAGTAATAAAGCATAATTTACAAATATTCTAATGTCTAAATGCATGCAATAATTTTACAGGTTGTTGCATCTATGGCAAAAGGAAGTTACTCTGCTCATACAAGGAGAAGTGGTAGGAGAGTGACAAGGGGTGCGCAGCTGTGATTCACATTGCCTAATGATGATAGGCCAGATGATGTAAATGCCAACAATGCACCAGGGAACATTGTTGACGATGACCATGTGACAACAGCTAATGTTAACACACCATTAGCCACAAAACCACCATCAACAACAGTCCAAGGGGCAAGCTCAACTAAAAAGATCAGTGCTATAAGAGGATGGACAAAAGAACAAATGTTAGTTGCAATTAACGACATAGAGTTTAATGGATACTCAATTCGGGCATCTGCAGAAAAACATGGTATTCCTCCCTCATCAATACATTATTGGATAAATGGACTGACTCATACAAAACGTAGAGGGCCTCTTAAAGTTATGACTGAGGAGGAGGAGGCCGAGGTGGTTGAGTGGTGTAAAGAGATGGCCCAACTGGGACATGGGCTAGAGTTGATACAACTCAAATCAACATTTGCTCAAATCTGTCAAGGGAGGCCAAACCCATTCAAAGATGGGTTTCCTGGTAAATCATGGTGGTTTGGGTTTAAAAAAAGGCATCCATAACTTGTATTGCATACTGCTGAGGGCCTTGACAGAGACAAAGCATTAAATTTGCCTCCTGCAGTTGTGCAAAAGTTCTATGACACACTTTCTAGTGCTTACGATAAACATTCTTATGGAGCAAACCATATATGGAACTATGATGAAACAGGTTTACATGTAAGGAGGAATTGTGGCATGTGGGTAATTGCCAAGAGAGGGAACCGAAATGTGCCAAATATTTTTCCCAAGAGCAGGGAGTGGATAACTATTTTATGTTATGTCAATGCAATAAGTACTTCAATCCCAGGATTTTATCTATTCAAAGGTGAAAGTCAACTAAAAAACTATATACAGAACTATGAACCAGGTGCATGCATGGATGCACATCCCCATGCATGGATGACTAAAGAACTACTTCTAAGTTGGATTTTTCACTTTGTTGCATCGATACCAGGTGGCGTCTCGCCTAATAACAGACACCTTTTGATATTAGATGGCCATGGGAGCCATATGGCTGTACAAACAATTGAGGAAGCAAACAATTTAGGCATTGACCTATTGACATTTCCAGCTCATACCACTCACAGACTGCAACACCTTGATGTTAGTGTGTTTGGCACTTTCAAGAACTATTTCAGGTCGGAGCGTGTTGCATGGATGGCAAAAAATCCAAGGGTTGAGGTGAAAAGGTTTGAGCTAGCAGAGCTTGCAAGTAAAGCTTTTAAAAGGGCTTTGACACCATAAAATATCAAGGCTGGCTATAGGAGGACAGGAATCTGGCCACTGAACTATGATGCTCTTTTGCATGATACTGGTTGTAGCCAAGTGTTTCATGTGGATGGTCAGGAAGAAGGGAATGCCCAAACAGGTGTTGAAGTGCAAGAAGTAGATGACCAAGATGATGTTGTTGCAGCTGGTAATATGATTTCCCTGTCTCAAGGACACTTATATGTTGAAGATGATGAAACTGTATGTGAAACACAATATAACAATGAACAAATTCGCAGTAACATGGAGATAGTTCCACCAACTCAAGAACATGAAGTTCCTGTTGCTGATATTGTTAATGATATTGTTGAACATGCAGTTGACAATGACCAATTGACATTGCCAAGCCAAGTAACCCCACCTTCATGGCTAGCAGAAGGAATGATCAATATGAATGCACATAGTGTCTCAGCAACGAATGAAGAAAGCATGAACATGCCCTCACAACCAGCAGAATTGAACAATGAAATTGTTCATTTTTTTGTGGACAATAGATCAATGGAAGAAGATGAAGGACATAATGAGGCATCAAATGAAGATAATGATATAGTTCAATCAATTCCAACAGATATTGAAAGGGAAGTACCAAGCAATGACATGCAGGTGGGAGGGGTGGATAAGACACTTGGACGGTTCCTAAAGCTACCAGTAGAGAGAGTATCAATGAAAAAAAAGCAAGGTGCACCGAGTAGTCTTCATCTGGGCCGAATCTCACAGTTACTGACCTCATAGGACTATATAAACCTGTTAGTTGAGTCTGAAAAAGATAAATTTGAAATGCAAGAATTAAAACAGAAAAAGAAGGATCTAGTCAAGGAGAAGAAGGCAGCAAGGATTGTTGCAACACAACGTCGAGCAGATGAAAGGATTGAAAGAGATAAAGCAAGGCAGGTTAAGGACCAACAAAAGCAAATGGCAAGATAGGAAAAGGAAAAACAAAAGGCACAACAAATGCTTGAAAAGGAACAAGGGATGATCAACGATACAAGAATAGTTGATGAAACCAAGATTATTTCAAACTCATTGGACTCCATTGCAGATAATACACCATTATTCCAAGATCTCATAAACATCCAAGTGCCCCACTATCAAACTGAGGGTTTACCCACTTTCCTTGTTCCTACCAGAGTTGGTGTCAATTCTCTGTATGCTCATTACACACCTCCACTTAATGCAGGGGTCAGTAGTGCAAATGTGAGGTATGGATACTCAGTACCTACATGGTTGGAAGCTGCAAATTGGAATCAATCATATGGCAGCAATCAACCATTTCCTAATTAGCCCTTGACTGGTAGGCCAACCTACCTGGCTCAAGAAGGTAACACTGGGAGTTTTGGCACTCAAGATTCTCAGGGCCATAAAGAATAGGGGTGTCATATATTTTTGGTTCTAACCACATTATGATGTGGATTTTGGATGGATTGTATCTTTTTCATGGCACAGAAACATTTTGGCTTACAACACTAGATTGTATCTTTTTCTTGTCACAAAAACATTTTGGCTTACAACACTAGATTGTATCTTTTTCTTGTCACAGAAACATTTTGGCTTACAACCTAGTAGCGATTTCCTGTGGCAACCTAACTATGTGTTGAAAAGAAATTTTCAATGGAATATGTCTTTCTATAAAATATTAATTATGATAAAACTATTTCTATAAGTTATTCTGTGTGTCAAAGTGCATGGATCCGGTAGGACACCTGTCCACCATGGAGGTCCACGTGTTGGGTATCATGTCATCACATAAAATTTTGTGTTTGTGCCATTTCCACCGTTTTTTTGGGGTCATTGTTGCGATGTTTCTAAATTATTCTTAATCCTGGGTCATTGTGGCCTAGAGTTTCTAAATTATTCTTAATCCTAGGTGGATGCAGTCGTTAGGATTTTCAATCTAAGGCTTAAAGTGTTGAGATATGGAATTTCCATGATAATAATCGAGTTTTGAATCAGAGCAGGAATAGAGCACTGGAAAATAAGTTGTTGTTCAATTTTGACAGCGTTCCATATGCAGCATTCACTCCAAAAAAGAAAATTGCTTTGATGTTGATCTGAATCAGAGTTGATTCATGATTCACTCACAATTCTGTCAGATGGAGTCATTGACACAACCTTATGAAATGCAACACATAACAGGCCATAACAATAAAATAACAGATTCAATACACCATTCCCATATACTTCTAAAGATATACATCACTAGAAAAGAGCAAACTTTACTCAAAATAACGAATAATGTACCAATAACATTTATGACTGTTTTCCAAGTAAAATCTTATAAAGATAGTCAATGAGGCCTTGAAAATGACCAACTATATCTGCAGCATTCCTTCAAAAAAATAAAATTGCTTTGATGCTGATCTGAGTTAGAGTTGATTCATGACTCAGTAAGAATAACTCGCAATTGCTGTTACATGGACACAACCTTATGAAATGTAACACAAAACAAGCCATTAGAAATATAGTTCCAACATCTCATTCTTACAATAAAATAACAGATTCGACACTCCATTCCCAGATACTTCTGAAGGTATATAGCACTAGAATAGAGAAAACTTAACTGAAAATAACAAATAATGTACTAATAACAATTGAGTGTTTTTTAAGTAAAATTTTATAAAGTCGGTCAATGAGGCCTTGACAATGAGCAACCACACCTGTGGAAGCTCGTACTCAATTACTAAAGTACTCTAATGCAAGTCAAACGTCAGCAGAAAAGGACTATGGATATCCTTCATTCACAAGCAAACACAACCGCAACCATTCATGGGTGGGGAAAATGAAATTTCACCCATCTATGAAAGAACTGAATGGTGCCAAGCCAAAATAATTTGTCATCGTCCTCAAGATCCCTTTCCATGAACATCTGTGCTTATGGTACAAGAATGAGTATTGAAAACATAAAATAAATATTGCTATTTCTGCTTTAATTTTCCCATCTCGTCCCATTTAAGACAACTATGAGACAATATCCATCATAAGCTTCTTTCTCACAAAACTAAGCAGTAATTTCCAACTTCTAATGAAATAAATTTTGAAAAAATAATCATGTCTATAGGCATAACATACATGCAAGGCTTAACTAGCAGTTTCAATAGGCCAGACAAGCATCAACAAATAAGAACACAAAACTATGCTTGCCAGTCTAAATAATGTCCAAGTCAGTCAACTACCTCCCCTTTCAAAATTATTCTTAATCCTAGGTGGATGCAGTCCTTAGGATATTCAATATAAGGCTTGAAGTGTTGAGATAGGGAATTTCCATGTTAATAATCGAGGTTTGAATCAGAGAATGAATAGAGCACTGGAAAATAAGTTGTTGGTCAATTTTGATAGCGTTGCATATGCAGCATTCACTGCAAAAAATAAAATTGCTTTAATGTTGATCTGAATCAGAGTTGATTCATGATTCATTCACAATTCCTGTTAGATGGAGTCGTGGACACAACCTTATGGAATGCAACACATAACAGGCCATAACAATAAAATAACAGATTCAATACACCATTCCCATATACTTCTAAAGATATACAGCACTAGAAAAGAGCAAACTTTACTCAAAATAACGAATAATGTACCAATAACATTTATGACCGTTTTCCAAGTAAAATCTTATAAAGGTGGTCAATGAGACCTTGACAATGACCAAGTATATCTACAGCATTCCTTCAAAAAAGGAAAATTGCTTTGATGTTGATCTCAGTTAGAGTTGATTCATGACTCAGCAAGCATAACTTGCAACTACTGTTACATGGAAACAACCTTATTAAATGTAACACATAACAATCCATTAGAAAGATAATTCCAACATCTCATTCTTACAATAAAATAACAGATTTGACACTCCATTCCCATATACTTCTGAAGGTACATAGCACTAGAATAGAGAAAAATTAACTAAAAATAACAAATAATGTACTAATAACAATTGAGTGTTTTCCAAGTAAAATTTTATAAAGTTGGTCAATGAGGCCTTGACAATGAGAAACCACACCTGTGGAAGCTCGTACTCAATTACCAAAGTACTCTAATGCAAGTCAAACTTCAGCAGAAAAGGACTATGGATATCCTTCATTTGCAAGAAAACACAACTGCAACCATTCATGGGTGGGGCAAATGAAATTTCACCCATCTGTGAAAGAACTGAATGGTGCCAAGCCAAAATAATTTATCATCATCCTCAAGATCCCTTTCCATGAACATCTGTGCTTACGGTATAAGAATGAGTATTCAAAACATAAAATAAATATTTCTATTTCTACTTTAATTTTCCCATCTCGTCCCATTTAAGACAACTATGAGACAATATCCATCATAAGCTTCTTTCTCACAGAACTAAGCAGTAATTTCCAGCTTCTAATGAATCATAAATTTTGAAAAAATAATCATGTCTATTAGCGTAACATACATGCAAGGCTTAACTTGCAGTTTCAACAGGCCAGCCAAGCATCAACAAATAAGAACAAAAAACTATGCTTGCCAGTCTAAATAATGTCCAAGTCAGTCAACTACCTCCCCTTTCAAAATTATTCTTAATTGCCGCTTTCGATAATTAAGGGTTAACAACAGATAACTAATTTGTTCATATTTATAAATGCAGGGAAGCTATATATGCTTATAGTTAAATAATTGCAATGGTAGACTTATACAGCCCCATACATATGGCCATTAAAGAATTTGTTATTTTCAGCCCAACCAAAATAACCCCAAATTTGCTTAACTCTAAATATACTCAAATTAGTCAATCTAACGACTTTCTACAAAAGTGCAATGGCTTAATAATGATATCCATTGATCTTAGACTTTAAAGAGAAGCGGATTGTGGTCATTCAGAGTGGTTGGAACCTGAAAATTATTTTTAAAGTGAATTTAAGAAAATTGCAAGATGGAACCATTGGATAGGTGAGCAGAGAAATAGTGAGAGAGGCTTCATTTCAAATACAAAGAGTGAAGTTCCTGACAAAAGCTTTCACAGACGAGGGAAGGCAGGTGATCGATGCCATGAGAGGATCAACTTTTAAAAGGGAAGCCTAAGGGAAATGTTATGCAAGTCAATTGAGAGCAGCGATAGAGAGTCTACTTAAACACCATTTCAGAGAAGTAATGGATGCATTGTTCCAGAAATACGAAGAAACACTGAGGAACAATTAAGTAAAATTAAGGAATTTGAGATGCAGAGATGATATCTCATCATGGCCTAGGAGCGTAAATCAACTTGTTGACCATTTACACAGTAATTAACACTCTTAATTCATATAATCATGTGCTCTATCCTTGATGCCAGGAAGAGAGCGGAATTGTGGGCCAAGAGGAGAGGGAATTGTTGTCCTGGCTGGTTGTTGGGCGAAGCCCTCCGCTGAGGATGGCACGGGACGACCAAGGATGTCACGGGGCAAAAATAACAGCGAAAACAAGGAATCTATCAGACATATCAAAAATTAAGTCATACCAAAAGACAAGAGGGTTTCGAGGGTTTGTTTGGGGTCATTGCTGCAATGTTCCATTTTCCCTTTGTCTTTCTACTCGGGGCCGGTTGTTGGGCGAAGCTCTCCGCCGAGGATGGCACGGGATGCCCGAGGGCACGGGACGGCGAAAATAACAGTAAAACAGCGAAATTTCCACAAAAAACCTAAACCCTCAAAAAAATGCCATAGGAAATTTACAAAATATCTAAATAGAGTTGCTTGTGTTGAAAAACACAGAGAAATCGCTGGTAGGATTAAAATCCTACTGGATACAGGCCATGGATGGTCGCTGACCTTCCCCACCTTCCCCGGAGCTTGCCAGACCTTCTCCACACCTGCAATGACCTTTTCCACACCTGGAACAAGAAGAAAAAGCCATTAGACAACAGAAAACCACCAAAAACACCAGCACAAAACAACAAATTAACAACAAATTCTTAAATTACCTCGAGCTCAGCAAAACTGCAACTGGCTCCTCCTCAAACAAAAAAATAACTGAATAAGACCACCACCAGAGAAACCCTAAACAACCGATAGTCCAGAATGACCAAGAAATCCAGGCGGAAAACCACAAGAAAAGCAGAAGCTACGTTCCAACCAAAACCCTAAACCTCCAGCAAACATTTGCACCAGCACCTTCATAGCATACGAGGCGCACAGGTCCACAAACCATATCAATCTAACAAACACTTGCAACAACACATGAATACAGGATGAAGCGCGAAGGTTTTGGGGCCGGCCAGCGCCATCTTTGGCGGGGGGCTTCGCCCAACAACCGGCCCCGAGCAGAAAGGCAAAGGGTGACTAGAACATCGTAGCAATGACCCCAAACAAACGGAGGAAATGGCGCGGAGTGAAAATTTTATGGCATGACATGATACCCAACATGTGGAGCTCCACGGTGGACAAGTGTCGTACCGGCTCCATGCACTTTGTCATGTGGTTTTCCGATGTGGTGGGGAGGGTGCACAGGTAATGGCGACCCTCCCCTATATAACAAGAGAATAATGCCATAACTTGTTGATCTTCGGGTTAAAATACCATAATATTCTTCAAGTTATTTTTTGCGGCCATACATGTGCTGTCTCAGATTTCTTCCCTGGGCTCACATTAGGTTGTGCCTGGAAGTCCCTGCGGCTCATAACATAACTGTTGCACATGGAAGTGAAGTCTCTTGTATATGGTTAGAAAATTGTTGCAGATGGAAGTGAAGTCTCTTGTCGAAGGTTAAAAGTCTCTTGTTCAAGTCTCTGTGGCATTTCATATGTATATATATATGATAGGGTTAGATTGTGTAGGTCAAGTTTCAATAGTTTTTAGAATTTAACTTCAGGAAAGAAGATTGTCATTTTCAGTCTTTATAAGATTTTAGCTTTTAACTAAAAAACTAAACTAAACTCTTTACAAACAAATTACTATATGCCTTTTTTGTTTTCAAAAAAAAAAAAATATATATATATATATAGATATATATATATAATTATTTTCTTTCATATCAATAATCAAAACACCTTAAATTTATATTATTTTAATATTATTTTTCGCTTATTAATTTTTGTTTAAAAATTAAAATTAAAGATTGATTTGAAAACATTTGTCCTATAAGAGAAGTCATGACAACTTTAGTTTCTCCAACGGTATATATTTAACATGAAACATTCACTGTAATAATTTTTTTGTGTTATTTTATCTCTTTTTAAATATTTCGGATTCAAGTGAATTGGTTTATAAATTTACTGTTATTAACATTCATATATTATACATTTCAATTGAAATGATAATAAAAATAAAAAGTATTTAACAATTACGTAACTTTATAATAACGCCAAAATCACATCAATTATCAGAAAATTAGTTTGTCAATCCAACGCCTTTCAATGGGAGAATTCATATGAGCTGAGACCCAACAACCTCCGGAGAGGAGTTTACAAATGAAGCGATAAATTCCTGTCTTAGAAACTATAATATTGTAAGTCAAGACGATTTTTGACGGCAAATTATTGACCATTCTACCGAATATTTTTTCCCAATTGAAGACACGTTGATAATTAATAATTAATTATCAATTTATCGAAATTTCCATATTTGTTTATATAATTATAGTGTAGTCAAAAAAATATTTCATCAAAGTAACCATCATAATGTATCCATTATACTCGTAATATCAATATATTTCATAGTTTTTTATATGACAATCATTGTAAGAATACCTAATGATAGCCATAGAGCTAGAATTGAACCCGAGTGAGGTAAGCACAATGATAAGCGTCAGCCTCTAGGGAAAAAAAAAAAAAAAAACATTTTAGGTTGGTAAAAAATACGCAAAACCCATGCAATCGTAAAATTGGACTAAGGATTTTGTTTTAACTATATCAAAGCAGTAATATTATGGTAAGATACACCTTTTGTAATTATATCGAAGTAGTAAATTGCTTCAATTGTTTTTATGTATATTTTTTTTTCAGAAAGAAAAAAACCAGCTAAATTATATTAAGAGAATATAATAAAACAGGATTACATAAACAAGATAAACCCATATTGCCGTATTAGAAACCGCGGCTATCCAGGAAAAACGAGACTTTAAAGTATTGTACAGATAAAACCATGCCGTCTCTCTGGAAATAAGAGGCCTATGCCAGATAAAAGACATATTATAGTTCATTCAGATCTTAGAAAAAAGTAACAGAAACTGCAAACACATGGATGAAGAAACAGCCCAGTGATAGCCCTCGCCACATATTATGTTCATGATATCATCGAAAAAGCCTGAAGGAAGTGTTCATCAGCCCTACGCATCAGGATCATATGATAACTATGTAACCCGCAGCAGTATGGATTCTAGGGAAGTCCTGGAGTCTTGGAAAATTCTATATTCAACACCGTCTAATAAATAATATTTTGACGGCCAATTTGACGCAGAATCCGCTGGGTGCACGAGGTTAAAACGAATTATAACGACCGTCCGATACAATGGCAAAATTATAACGACCACTAACCGGGCTTCAACCTACGTCCGGGGGCAAGTAGAGCTGCGAGGTGAATAGAAACATTACCCCGACCTTTCATTGTCGACCGACAGCTAATCGGAAGCCTGGTGGTGAAGGAAACAATCGCATAAAAAATAAAAATTGCAGTCTCCCACCCCGACTCCAGTGGGCCACCAATCGGAGGTCGGGCCTCGGTGCCAAGTGATGCAGGAGCATCTGGCTAACAGGGCAATGGTTTCTGAGAAGGACAGAGAACACAGTTCGCTGGATGGACAATACATCTGTCTTTATTTTTATTTTACTTTTCTTTTTCAATTGCCTAAGAATAATGTAATGACTTTTAATTAGGAGCAGTGGTAATTAGTTAGAATCGTTTGTTTCCCAAATAGCTATATTACTGTTGTAAATGCATGTAAAACAAAATGTGCTAACTAGCTATGGAGAAGTTCCGTATATGAAATAATTGATATAACCAACAACACAACTAACAACAGTTACAAAACTGTTTGAAAACAGTGTTACAAAAGGTGTGAAACAAACCATTACAGGGGTTCGACTTTGTATGGAAAAAGAATAGAGAGATTAATAAAAACATTCGGTGCACATATAATCCTATCGTGTCCTCAATGATTGTGTAATTTCACTAGTAAATTGTTATACAAATACTGTTGAATGTACTGCTACAGGTTCTAGACCCAGAGGAGAAGATAAACCAGTTGGACGACAAGTAACAGCAAGAGTCCATATAACCAGGCAATAAAAGAAAGACCTCGTAACAGGTATGTGGAAAATACAACGCAAGTCTTAACTATTCATCATTAAATTCATATGAATACATAATACAGTCGGCCAAAATTTCCATATATGTTTACATACTGTCTGAAATAGAAGACTGGACCAAATCCACAGTCGTAAGACATTAACTCCAACAGTAAACAAGAAACCAACTTCCCGTATGACCCAGAATCACAACCCACGTTGTGCCCAGTGACTAAAGAAGAGTTGAGTACAGACAGAGAGCAGCTTAAGGCCAACAAACCAAGTTCAGCAACAAAGTCGAAACACCCCTATAGAAAAGCTACCAAACAACAGAGAAACTACCCGTGTTTGCCGAACAGCCGAGAGCTCAAACACCGGAACCCTCGAAACGGTCTCACCTGCAAGAGAATGAACAAGAGTGGTTAGACCCAAGCAACAGCATCAACTGAGTTAAGAAGAAATTAAAGGAAACGAGAAAACGAAAGGGAACGGCACCATACCTGTTCGGTGAGCCATAGCCTCCATTCAACCCTGAGAAACCCCTTGCTCACGAAGGAGCCAAGGCATCAGGTACAGGTAAAGGAGGGTTGCAAAAATTCCAGCATAAAACAAAAACTTACCAAATGAGTTTGCAGAGACCCCAACTGAGGACGCTGCCATCAGATTGCCAAAGACTGTGAAAAAGCTGAACCAGTGTTGGAATAAATAGCAAATGTTACATAACTGTCGTATAGCTTAAACCCTCACTAGAAGCGAACAACAACACACAAAGGCGGAAGCTATTAACATATTAATTGTAACCACTCGCAGGATACAAATAGCACACACAGAGACGGGGACCCTTGAAAGAAAAACAAAACCCAAATCACAATAGAAATCGACATGCAAGCCGAGGAATAGTGCCATGCAGAACTTACCAAAGTATTCATAAAACGCCGGAAGAGAAGAGGCATACCAAGCCGGGAACCAAAGACCAAAGTCGAAAGGGGAACCAGGAGCCACAACCAGAAAATCGTGCAGACAAGTCGCAGGAACCCACATCCAAAACAAACAAACCACCGAAGTTGCAGAGCTCGCAGAGCAAAAGACCAGGCGAAACAATGAGAATGAAATGAGTGCGAAGGAGTAAAAACCCCAAACCTGGGCGGATTCGTGGGATCCGGAGGAGGGACAGGTGTTCGACGGGTAAGCCATTAAGGTACAAACCTTCATAAAACAAAATAAATACGGCGCCGATTGCAAATCAACCAACATAAATATCCAAAAATCCAAAACATTATTATATTCATTACGATCGCATAACACCTCAGCACATCGACAGTGGGAACACGTGGGCTGGCCCCATCAAGTGGTATCAGAGCAACATTTTAAGGAAACAGGGGAATATGGAAGTACAAAGACGAGGACGAGGAAGAGGTGCATGCAGAGTAGCAGACGAGGGCTTGAGGGAACAGTTGAGAATCCTTACTGCTCGCTTGGAAGCA
Organism: Pinus tabuliformis; assembly: GCA_031772625.1. Lineage (NCBI taxonomy): Eukaryota > Viridiplantae > Streptophyta > Pinopsida > Pinales > Pinaceae > Pinus > Pinus tabuliformis. Next base: position 751,405,726 of record CM062809.1, read on the forward strand.
GTAGAGGCAGGTAGGCGAAGGGACCCAAAACTTGGGGATGATAGTGAAGGCGAGGCAGCAACTGTTACGGACGGGTCAGAGGAAGAAGCCTTGGAGTTAAGACTGTTGAGATTAGTACTGTTAGCTAGCAGCAAACCCAAACCTGAGATCCCTAACTATGATGGCAATCTGCCCGCTGATGTTTTACTGGATTGGGTGAGTGAGTTAGACAAGTATTTTGAAAATGAGGAGATCAGTGAGGACAAAAGAGTTAAATTTGCTGCGACTAAGTTAAAAGGACACGTTTCCCTATGGTGGGATAGTGTCCAAGCGGACAGAAGACGGATGAACAAGTTGCCGATAAGAAAGTGGCCAAGGATGGTGGCAAAATTGAAGGGCAAGTTTTTGCCTAAAGACTACCAGGTTGAACTTTATTGACGAGTACAGAATTTAAGGCAGAAAGGTATGACTGTAAAGGAGTACACCGAGGAATTTTATCGAGTAAATTTACGTGCTGGTTATACGGATGATACTCCAGAAAAAACAGCGAGGTACATAAATGGCTTGAGGTTAGAAATATTGGACGAGATCAGTATTCTCTCTCCCCGAAATATTGAAGAAGCCTTTCAGAGTGCTGTAAAGGCTGAAGAGAAAATTAACAGGAAACAGAACAACAGGAGAGGGAGAGGAAATGGCAGAGGACGAGGATAGTCCTATGGCAGAGGGAGAACTGCCACTAACAACGAAGAAGGCAACAGTTCCAGGGCTTCAGGGACAGCAGAGAAGGGAGATAGCACTAGAGGAGGTCGGCCATATTAGCGGGGTTGAGGAAATGGTCGCGGAAGAGGGACTAATGTCCAGTGCTACAGGTGCCATAAGTGGGGGCACAGATCCTTCGAATGCCCGGAAGCTGAGCACGCTGGCGAGAGGGGAGCATTTGTTGCGCAGCCTGAGGAAGCTGAAGCACAACCCCGGGAGATAGAAAACGTGGCAGAAACAGGGGAAGCTTTAATTTTGAATAAAGTATTGTTGAAGCCAGCCAAGGAGATGGCTGAACAGACCCAGCGAAAGGCGTTGTTTCGAATAGTTTGCAAATCACATGGGAAGTGTTGTAAATTGATTATAAACAGCGGGAGTACAGACAATTTGGTTGCCACCGAAATGGTGGAAAAGCTGGGACTGAAGCGGCTTAAACACCCCACACCTTACAAGGTGTCGTGGCTATAGAAAGGCCACCAGCTACTAGTTGATGAATAGTGCGAGGTTGAATTTCACATTGGCAAATATCAAGACACAGTGGTCTGCGCTATTATGCTAATGGACATGTGCCATATACTGCTAGGGAGACCGTGGCAGTATGATCGGAAGGTGACGCACGATGGACGGACAAATTGTTATAAATTTGTGAAAGATGGGGTCAAACATACGCTTGTACCCATCAAAGAGGAGGATGCTGCAGAATCAAGTGGAACAAAGGCATTGTTAATTGGAGGAAAACAGTTTGTGAAGCAGATTGAGGAAAATGAGGTCAATTATGTGATTGTAAGGAGGACAAAACCGATGTTTCTAAACACAGAAAAATCAGAACTACCTGTAGAAATTCAGGGGCTGTTAGAAGAATTTCAAGACATTGTAGTTGACGATCTACCAGATAAGTTTCCTCCCAAGAGGAGTATTAGCCATCATATTGATTTTATACCTGGAGCAAGCTTGCCAAACAAGGCAGCGTATAGGATGAGTCCGAAAGACAATGAAGAAATTTGTAAACAAGTGCAGGAGTTGCTGGATAAGGGACTGATCAGAGAAAGTTTGAGCCCTTGTGCAGTACCAACAGTACTTGCACCTAAGAAGGGTGGAGAATGGCGAATGTGTACAGATTCACGGGCTATTAATAAAATCACTATTCGATATAGATTTCCCTTACCCAGGATGGACGACATGATGGATTGTCTTAGCGGAGCAGCTTATTTTACAAATATTGATCTGAAGAGTGGTTATCATCAGATCAGGATTAGGGAAGGAGATGAGTGGAAAACAGCTTTCAAGACTAATGAAGGGCTGTACGAATGGCTGGTCATGCCATTTGGATTGAGCAACGCTCCTAGTACCTTTATGAGATTGATGAATGAGATGTTAAAGGAATTTATTGGCAAGTTCGTGATAGTTTATCTTGATGATATCTTAATTTTCAGCAGAACGAAAAGAGAGCATCTTCAACATGTTCGAAGGGTGTTAGAGAAGTTACAGTAGAACAAACTGCTGATAAACTTAAAGAAATGCACTTTCCTGCAGAAGGAGCTGGTCTATCTGGGGTTTGTAGTTGCAGAAAATGAATTGAAAATGGACCCCGAGAAGATTGCAGCAATTATAAATTGGCCGTCACCGAAGAGCTTATTTGAGGTACGTAGTTTCCACGGACTGGCAAGTTTTTATCGAAAATTTATTAGAAATTTCAGTGAAATCTGCGCACCAATGTTAGAGACCATCAAAAAGGCCAATCAGCCTTTTTGTTGGAACAAGATGGTAGAAGACAATTTTCAACTTTTGAAGCGGAAGATCACGGAGAGGCCAATCTTGAGGCTGCCCGATTTCAATAAACTTTTTCAAGTTTGGTGTGACGCAAGTGGAACAGCTATTGGCGCTGTGCTCAGTCAGGAAGATAGACCAGTGGCATTTTTTAGTGAAAAACTAAACGAGAGCCAGCAGAAATATTCCTCGTATGACAAGGAATTTTATGCAGTGGTCCAAGCTTTAAAACATTGGAGGCACTACCTACTGGGCAATGAGTTCGTCTTATTTTCTGATAATTCGGCATTATAATATGTAATGCAGCAGCACAAGTTAAACCATAAGCACGCCAAATGGGTAGAATACTTGCAGAGTTTCACTTTCATGTTAAAACACATAAGTGGGCAAGCCAACAAAGTGGCGGATGCCTTGAGCAGAAGAGCCTTGCTCTTACAGGAGAGTAGCATACAGGTACTGGGATTCGAACATTTGAAAGATTTGTACCAAACCGACACAGATTTCAAGGAAGCTTTTGAAGCCTGCCAAAATCCCGTATTAAGGAATGCAAGCCCATGGTTGGACTATAATTTACAGGAAGGATTATTGTTCAGAGGTGGGCAGTTATGTATCCCGGACTATTCAATGAGGGAGAATATTGTACGGGAGAAGCATAGTGGTGGATTAGCGGGACATTTTGGCATCAACAAAACTTTGGAGCAACTCGGACATTTTTATTATTGGCCTAAAATGAGCAGGGATGTACAGAGATATGTAAACAGGTGTAAAGTCTGCCAACTATCGAAAGGACACAATCAAAATGCTGGACTTTACACACCACTACATGTTCCAAGCAGGCCATGGGACTCAGTCAGCATTGACTTTGTCTTAGGACTGCCTAAAACGCAACGAGGATATGATTCAGTAATGGTGGTGGTAGACAGAGTTTCGAAAATGGCTCATTTTGTTCCTTGCCGGAAAACTAGTGATGCCACGTATGTGGCACACCTATTTTTCACGGAATTTGTTAGACTGCATGGCCTACCGAGATCTATCATTTCAGATAGGGATGTAAAATTCACAGGACATTTTTGGAGCACCCTGTGGAAAAGGTTGGGCACGCAACTGAATTTCAGCTCTACGTATCATCCGCAGACTGATTGACAAACGGAAGTGGTGAACAGGAGCTTAGGGAATTTATTACGAAGTTTAACTGGAGAAAATTCACGATTATGGGATCGATCTCTCGCCCAGGCAGAATTTGCTTATAACGATTCGCCCAATCGTAGCACTGGACATAGCCCATTTCAGATTTTGTATGGCATGCATCCTCGGGGAATACATGAACTGCGAGATTTGGGAAAGTTGGAACGGAGAAGCGCGGATGGGGAAGACTTTGCTGGAGCAATGAGCGAACTTCATGAAAAAGTCAAAGTAAGGTTGCAGGACAGCATACAGAAATACAAGTAGCAAGCAGATTCAAAGCGACGAGAGGTGCATTTTAATGTTGGAGATGAGGTCCTTGCGCACCTGCACCGGGAACGGTTTCCTAAGGGCACATATAATAAGCTAAAATATAAGAAAATTAGTCCATGCAATATCTTACGTAGATTTTCAGCCAACGCTTACGAGATTCAGCTGCCACCTGACATAGGCATATCACCTATTTTCAATGTGGTAGATCTGTTCCCATATAATGCCCAGGCAGAGGATGATAGTGTGGTATGGCCAAAACAGGACACCCAACTTGGAGACAGTTCTTGGAAGAAACAATTGCCTTCAACCCAGTCCCATGAGATTGAAGGGATCCTCAGTACCCAGGTAGCCAAGAAGACACGTAGGAAAGAATATCTACGTTACCTCGTCAAGTGGAGAGACCGTCCAATGGAGGACAGCTCATGGCTCGACGCGGTGCAGATACAGAAGGCTGGCTATTCGGTGGAGGAACCCATGGAACGGAGCCATGAATTTCTTTTACCCCGGTAGCCTGATGCAGGAGCATCTAGCTAACAGGGCAATGGTTTCTAAGAAGGATAGAGAACACAGTTCGCTGGATGGACAGTATATCTGTCTTTATTTTTATTTTACTTTTCTTTTTCAATTGCCTAATAATAATGTAGTGACTTTTAATTAGGAGCAGTAGTAATTAGTTAGAATCGTTTGTTTCCCAAACAACTATATTACTGTTGTAAATGCATGTAAAACAAAATGTGCTAACTAGCTATGGAGAAGTCCCGTATATGAAATAACTGATATAACCAACAACACAACTAACAACAGTTACAAAACTGTTTGAAAACAGTGTTACAAAAGGTGTGAAACAAACCATTACAGGGGTTCGACTTTGTATGGAAAAAGAACAGAGAGATTAATAAAAACATTCGGTGCACATATAATCCTATCGTGTCCTCAATGATTGTGTAATTTCACTAGTAAATTGTTATACAAATACTGTTGAATGTACTGCTACAGGTTCTGGACCCAGAGGAGAAGATAAACCAGTTGGACGACAAGTAACAGCACGAGTCCATATAACCAGACAATAAAAGAAAGACCTCGTAACAGGTATGTGTAAAATACAACGCAAGTCTTAACTATTCATCATTAAATTCATATGAATATATAATACAGTCGACCAAAATTTCCATATATGTTTACATACTGTCCGAAATAGAAGACTGGACCAAATCCACAGTCATAAGACATTAACTCCAACAGTAAACAAGAAACCAACTTCCCATATGACCCAGAATCACGACCCACTTCGTGCCCAGCAACTAAAGAAAATTTAAGTACAGACAGAGAGCAGCCTAAGGCCAGCAAACCAAGTTCAGCAACAAAATTGAAACACCCCTATAGACAAGCTACCGAACAACAGAGAAACTACCCGTGTTTGCCGAACAGCCGAGAGCTCAAACACCGCAACCCTCGAAACGGTCTCACCTGCAAGAGAATGAACAGGAGTGGTTAGACCTAAGCAACAGCATCAACTGAGTTAAGAAGAAAGTGAAGGAAACGAGAAAACGAAAGGGAACGGCACGATACCTGTTCGGTTGAGCCATAGCCTCCATTCAACCCCGAGAAGCCCCCTGCTCATGAAGGAGCCAAGACATCAGGTACAGGTAAAGGAGGGTTGCAAAAATTCCAGCATAAAACAAAAACTTACCAAATGAGTTTGCAGAGACCCCAACTGAGGACGCCGCCATCGGATTGCCAAAGACTGTGAAAAAAGTTGAACCAGTGTTGGAATAAATAGCAAATGTTACATAACTGTCGTATAGCGTAAACCCTCACTAGAAGAAAACATCAACACATAGAGGCGGAAGCTATTAACAGAGTAATTGTAACCACTCACAGGATACAAATAGCACACACAGAGACAGGGACCCTTGAAAGAAAAACAAAACCCAAATCACAATAGAAATCGACATGCAAGCCGAGGAATAGTGCCATGCAGAACTTACCAAAGTATTCATAAAACGCCGGAAGAGCAGAGGCATACCAGGCCGGGAACCAATGACCGAAGTCGAAAGGGGAACCAGGAGCCACAACCAGCAAACCGTGCAAACAAGTCGCAGGAACCCACATCCAAAACAAACAAACCACCGAAGTTGCAGAGCTCGCAGAGCAAAAGACCAGGCGAAACAACGAGAATGAAATGAGCGTGAAGGAGTAAAAACCCCAAACCTGGGCGGATTCGTGGGATCCCGAGGAGGGACAGGTGTTCGACGGGTAAGCCATTAAGGTACAGACCTTCATAAAACAAAATCAATACGGCGCCGATTGCAAATCAACCAACATAAATATCCAAAAATCCAAAACATTATTATATTCATTACGGTCGCATAACACCTCAGCACATCGACAGTGGGACCACGTGGGCTGGCCCTATCACCAAGTTACGCAGAAGTGGCATAGAACCTTTTCGACCTGAGTTGTTTCGTAAAAATTCTAAAATTGAAATTATTATACATGTCATACGTCTTGTGCCTTTTCAAAGGTTTTCACGGTGTAATTATAGAGTTATTAAATAATATATTTACATTTTAAAAGTGTTTCGAGGTGTAATTATAGGGTTATTAAATAATCAATTTACATATATATAAGAGACAAAACTGTCATATATTATAAAAATTGAAGAGAACAAAAAGTGAGGATTGTTTTTCTCAATATTCAAATCAGTTGAATAAGATTATATTGGAAATATGAACAATAAATGACTCCAGTGAAATTAACTAACTGAAATTGAACTAGGACACTTGGATGAACCATTTTGACACCTAACAAGTGGTTGGAATTAGATTCTCAACACTCCCCTTAATTACAACCACATAGAAATTCAATTAAGATGTTTGTTGATCTTTGTCTCAACTAAGCTTACAATTTAAAAATTGACTTCAACTACATTTATTTTTCTTCTTCTCTTCTTCAAGTTTCTATAGTCTCTAAATTGTTTCACCTTTTTCGTCTCGGTGTAGGCTTCAAATTTTAGGGAATCGCAAAAAACGACTTGTATGTGGGATGCTACCACATATTATGTTATGTAGTGTTATTTTCATCATCAATCTGCTACAACATAAGATTATAAGAAAATAATATTTCTTCAGGACTCCAATACCTGAAAATATCATTGATTTTTTCATCATCAATGTTGTCTTCAATATTCATTTCTGCAACTTCTATGAAGAGTTCATCAAGGCATGGTGTTGTAAGTCATGCTTCAAGGAAAAATTGGAAATCAATGCTAGAAATAAAAATACTTGTAGAACCACATTGGTTCTGTTCCTTCTACACTGTAATGAGAGTTTTTTTTGTTGCGCCTCCTCCTTTGCTTCTACTTTTGTTTCCATTTTCTCTTTGTGGACTTCGTTCTTTGCTTTTGTTTCTGTTTTCTCTTTGTGGACTTCCTTCTTTCCTTTTTCCTCTGTCTCTCTCTCTTCCACTTTTGTACTACCCTATGCTACTACACGGAGGTTTTTGTCCACTTGGTTTTCAGATTCAAGTGAGATTATCTCACCAAACAACATCATGTCAATATGATGTTTTTGTTGCATCATCTGCAACCATTCATCTTTAGCCAATAATTCCTCATCTAATTTTACATCAACAATATTAATGGTTGGATTCATAATAACATTGACTGCTCTGATGGCAGTTTCACTATCATCAGCGAGCTCTATTGCTGGATTTACCAAATCTTCATCCACTTGCAGCTGTGCATAATGAGATTCAACAAAATTTTCATCTCGATGTAGATATGCTACTATAGATCCACCTTCATCTTCAACTTCCATGTTCCCCCTTATACCAAAACTCCTTTCAAGGGTATCCCAAGCCTCTTTGGTTGTCTTGGCATTTGAAATCAGGGGAAGAATGTTGTCATCCACAGATTCTTTTATGCATGTCAATGTGAAAACATCATTTTTTCTCTTCACTTCCAAATCGAAAAAGATCTCAAGCATTGTCTGTTGTCGCATTGACCTTGTCACGCTCTTGGCTTTTCTCATTTGTTTAGTGTTGGCTCATTACGACTCAACAAGAAAAACAAATTGTAGGCATCACATCTAACTGCATTAAAAATGCCTCTACTTCGTAGCTTCCACAAACAAATAAGTCTACAAATTTTCACAAAAACAAAGCTTACACAGGAATTTTTACAAAAAAATCACATTGACCATAATCAACTAAAACAATGTGCCTTTTTCAGATCTCCTTTTTAAGAAAAAAGATGGAACACCCCTTTTCAAAATCCATCTTTTAAAAAACATTTTTAAGTTCTTTTAAAAACATTACATGCACCTCCTATATAAAATAAAATATAGGCCCTTTCCTCATACACACTTAAAAGGTACATCATATCATATAGAAATTAGTTTTGTGCTCCATAGTAATACTTTGAACCTACATATTTTTGAAAAGTATCGATGCTCTTTCCAAAGAACATTGAATACAACTTTTTTGGGAAAAAATCATACGTTCCTTTTTTGAATTACCATGCTTAATAAAAACACTTCACCTGAAAATACGAATACCCTTTTTTTTAAAAGGAAAAACGAACACGTTTTAAATAAAATTGAGGCCTCAAAAAATATTCAACGAAAAACCATTTCAACGGTGAGCTATGGTGCTTTGATTGTCGTAACTCGTGCTCCCAATCAATTCTTGTGCTCAGAGGCCGGGAGTTCTTCAACCTCTTGAGTGTGTTAACGCGTCTTTTGCACTGCTAGGAAATATTTTGGAAAATATATCGGCCTTATCTTTAGAATTGCCTTTTTCTCTGTTGTTTTTTCGCAGGAGGTTTCTCTAAATTTTTGCTTTTGCTCCTCTCAAAGAGTCTTATGCTGGCTAGTTCTCTCTACTGCTCTCACATCACTTAGGTTGCTGCTCTCTGATGGAGTTTATGTAAACTAGTTAGGGAGTTTTATTTAAACTAGTTTTGATACCATGACAAAAATTAAAGAGAATAAAATGTGGATGAGAAGACTGTTCTTCTCAATATTCAAATTAGTTAAATAAGATTACATTAAAAATATAGTAAAAAATGACGGGACTGAAACTCGACTTAAATTAGAATAACTAAAACTAAATTAAAACACTTAGAAAAATAATTTTTACTTGGGTTAAAATTAAATTACCCAACAATACATGCATGCAATTATAATAACCTGAGAATTTTTGAAAATGCACAAGACGTATGACATGTATAATAATTTTGATTTAAGAATTTTTTGTATTAACGAAACAACGCAGGTCGAAAAGATTCCAAACAGTAAGATGTCATGATGTGGTTAAATAACCCTCTCAGTTACAATGCATGAATAATACGGTAGACGAAGAGATACGACATTGTAACTGCCAACTATTATTCATTCATTTTCCTGCAATTGATTGATTTTTTTGTATATATCGATGGAGAATATTAGTGATAAAATGGTTGTAATGTACTGCTGCAGTTTTCACTGGAAACTCCTTGCAAAGTAGATTTGTAAAAGGTAGAAATTACTGATACCTTGGGGAATTCTTGCGGGGCAGGTTAAAACAACTTGCGTGTGGATTCAGTAAAGAAGAGAGTAGGTAGTAAATAAAACAAGTACTTAAGTAGCGTTCCTACCTAATCCATTTAAGCCTCACAAAGAAAGAAAATAAGAACAAAGGAAAAAAGATATCTCCAGAGTGGAATGTATGAACCTTGTCACATTGAACCTGCACATCCATCCAAATTTAGCCTCATTACATGGAAACGAGGATCTTAAACGTGAACCGTCTAGGCAACGTAAATGGTTGAAACTGTACATCGAACCTTGACCCATTGGACCCATGCTTGAACCTATATTGTGCCTCCAATCTCTCCGCTTTCTTTGAACTTTGTCACATTGAAACGGAGGGATGAAGATTTCGGAAAGAAAAATACAATGAAGCTATGAAGTGAAATGCATTTCATGTCCAAGTGATACACACAACATTTCACCTCCCAAGTAACAGGTGGCTAGTCCTTCAATCTCCACGTCCATGCCTCTTTCAACTCTATTTCATCACAGCATTCCATCAAGCTCTTTGACGAAAAATATTTTGGCAACAGGCTATACTGGCCCTGGTTAAATAAAAAAAAATTCCATTAACCAACTTCCACCGCTTATCCGCAAAAAATAAAATAATGAAACATGAGGTAGAAGAGTTTTCCTAAAGCCTAGAGATTATATCACACAGTTGATTCCCGCAACAAAACGGAGCTAAAAACTCAGAAATTGAAGGCACAACAAAATAGAGTAAAACAGAGTGGTTGCACAGTAAATACCAGAAGTGAAATTTCCATAAACATATCGCTTGCATTAAATATAGAGGTTGCACTTGCCTCACTAAGTAAAACAAGAGTTGTTACCAAGACTTACACTTGGAGTAACTCACTGTAAAACTGTGTAACTAAGTTGTTTTGACGTCGTCCACCACGAATTGCTCCATTCAGCAAAAGTATTTTACATACATGTTTCTTCAAAACATACATTTTTTAATATTTTAATATATTAATTCATGATATTGTCAAAATATTAAGACACAAGTACGTCATTCTACAAAAATGATTTTCTATGTTACATAAATGTCTAACCATAAGTTTTTACCAACCCTGCATTAAATGTCTATTTATTGCCCAATGGTAAGTTTGTATTCCCGTTCAAAATTTCATTTAATTCATGTCCTTTAACCTAAATTCACAATGTGCAGTGAAGCTCCACTTGCTTGATTTACTTATGTACCACAAGTAGGGTTGATGTTAGTTTATTTAAAGCAGTGGTTGGGATTAATTTTCTAACACTCCTCCTTAATCACAACTACCTCCATTGACAATTCCCAAAGAATCTAAGAGATAAATAAAATTTTCTCCTGCTTTGTGGAGGTGACCTACAATGATGCAACAAAATTTCACCATTGTTAATCAATTCTCTAATAAAATGATATTTAGTGCCAATTTGCTTTCTCTTGTGAAAAACAAAATTCTTTGATAGTGCAATTGCAGAATTATTGTGGCAGAAAATAGTTGTTGTTCCCTTTTGTTCGTGGCATAAATCCCTCAAAATTCTTGTCATCCAAAGTCCTTGACACATTCTTTCTATTGTGGAAACATATTCAGCTTTTGTGGTTGAAAATGATATTATCGATTGCTTCTTGGAGGCCGATGAAATGGCTCTTGAACATAAATGAAAAAGATATTATGACGTGCTCTTTCTATTATCAACACTTCCTGCCCATTCACTGTCAGTGTAACCAACTAGCCTAAAATCATTTGATGTAATTTACAAAATACCATACTCCAGTTTCCCATTAACATACTTTAAAATCCTTTTGGCTGCTTGCCAATGCGTCTCCTTGGGTGTCTCCATGAACCTTGACACTAGGCTTACTACATACATTATATCCGGCCTAGTTGCTTTCAAATACATCAATATGCCCACCATACTTTTGTATAATGTCGAATTTACATTGTTGTTGCAATCTTCTTTGCTCAACTTCAACCCCATGATAGTTGGAGTTGGTGTGGCCTTGTTGTTCTTCATATTAAACCTCTCCAAAATGCTTATTACATACTTTTCTTGGGAAATAAAAATGCCATTTCCTATTTGCTTCACTTTTATGCCCAAAAAATACCTTAACAACTACAAGTCAATCATTTCAAACTCGGTTTTTATGAATTCTTTGAAATTAGCAATGAGGAAATCATCACTCCCTGTAAAAATCAAATCATCTACATATAAAACAACAATAAGAAGCTTATTGTCACTCTCTTTGACGTAGAGAGTAGGCCCGTCGTCACATTTTTCAAAGTCGTTGTCCATCAAGTAAGCATATAACCTACTATACCATGCACAAGATACTTGCCTCATCCCATAAATAACCTTCCTCAACTAATACACCTTGTCTTCTTGGCCTTCTACCTCATAACCAAGTGGTTTTGCAACATATACTTCGTCTTTCAACACTCCATTCAAGAACGTTGATTTTACGTCCATTTGTTACACTTTCCATTTATTTTTTGCAGCAATTGACAACAACGTGTGCACTGTCTCCATCCTTGTGACTAGCCCAAATGTCTCTGCATAATCTCTTCCATGTTGTTGTTTGTATCCTTTTACAACTAGCCTTGCTTTATGTTGTTCAATCTTTCCGTCAATGTTTCTCTTGGTATTATAGATCCACTTCACTCCAATGACTTCTTTTCCTCGTGGAAGGTCCACTAACTCCCATGTATCATTCTTTTTTATTTCTCCTATTTCTTCATCCATTGTTGCAATCCATTTTTCCTCTTTGACTGCATCCTCAAAATGGATTAGGTCATCTACATGATAAAACAATGCAAATAAGGAATTCTGACCTGCACTACTATCAATTCCATTTTGGTCATAAATTTCACTTAAATTTCTAAAATTTTGCCTTCTTATGCTTGCAGAAGATGGACTTAACATATCACTTAATGTTATGCATAAATTTGATGACATTGTGGGTCTTTGCGGTGTGCTTGGAGTAGTACTTTCTTGGTTGTGCGACATTGTCCTATTATTTGTTGATGATGTTACTTGCTGACTTCTTTGTTGCACTTGAATAAGAGTAGAAGGATTCATCATTGAGGTGTTACATGTTGCGGTTAATTCCTCTTTGTTTTCATGTGGTATACATGTTTTCACATTGATTGTCTTCTCTAAACTTCCATCCCATGCTTCCTCTTCTATGAATTGCACATCTCTGATTATTATGACCTTCTTGGTTAATAGATTGTATAGCTTGTATGTCTTCGATTCATCACTCTATCCATAAAAATATGTATTTCTCCCCTTTGTTGTACAACTTCTTCTTTAATTCATCTGGGACATGTGCATAAGGCACACATCCAAACAGTCTCATGTGAGTGACACTATGCTTTCTTCCACTCCATGCCTCTTTACGAACCATATTCTTAACACTTTTGGTTGGACACTTATTAATGATATATGTTGTGCAAGTGAGAGCTTCAGCCCAATAATCATTTGGAAAATTATTTTCCTTCAACATACTCCTTGCCATTTCCATAATGGTCCCATCTTTCCTTTCCATGACACTATTTTGCGAAGGTGTATACCTTGTTGTAAATTTCTTGTGAATTCTATGCTCCCTGCAAAAACATAGGAAGTCATTTGAGATGTATTCGTCACCTCTGTTAGTTCTGAAAACTTTGATGTAGTGTCCACTTTGTTTCTCAACAAGAAATTTGTATTGGCGGAAGTGCTCAAACACTTCACTTTTCTGTTTTGGGAAGTAGACCCATGTCTTCCTTGTATACTCATCTATGAAAGTCAAAAAATAATAGTTGCCCCCAATTGATGGTGTATGCATTGGTCCACATAAGTTTGAATGGAAAATCTCCAAAGGTGCCTTTTCCCTTATTAACTTACCTCCTGAAAATGTCTATCTATGTTGGTTTCCCAAGATGCATCCTTCACATAGGCTATCCAATTTTTATATGAATGGCAATCCCTTCACCATGCCTTTCCTATGCAGCAAATTCAAACCTCCAAAATTGAGATGAACAAATGTAAAATGCCATAACCAATTTTATTCATTGACCTCTGCTTGATATTTTACTTGTGTGACAACTGCAACTTTTCTTTCGTCCTCTTGTGAATTCATTGACAGTTGTTCTTGCGCACCTTCTTCCTTCAAATCTGGTTTTAGCTTTGGGGAAACATTTTATTTCTTGTCATCTAAACTTTTGCAATCAATTGTTTGCTTGGAGACTTATCCAAAATTATGCACTCATCATTTTTGAAAAATACATTGTAGCCCTTTGGCATGAGTTGTCCAATTCTTATGAGGTTATGCTTCAAACCGGGGAAAAAATAAACACTTGAAATGTACTTAATCTCCTCCTTATTTGTTACAATGTTGACTCTTCCTTTTCCCATGACAGAGACTTTGTTATTAGTCCCTAATGTCACTTGAGGTTTCACACTTTCATCTATAATGATAAACATTTCTATGTTCCATGTCATGTGATTGCTACACCCTGAATGTACAAACCATACATCCTTTTTTTTTCTTATGCTACATTAGAAGCTAAAAACATGCTATCTTGGCTCTAATTTTTCTTTGTCAAATTTTCACTTGGTTTGTTACTTATATCATGTTGCTTCTTTCTACATTCATTTGCATAATGACCATACTTCTTACAATAATGACATTGAACTTGAGATTTATCATACCTCTGACCTGGTGCTTGTTTTTGGCTTGAGCCTTAACATGGATTTGATTGTTGCCCCTTCCACTTGATCTTAAAGGGCTGCCTATTCCAGCTTTGTGTGGGATTTTTCCACTTCCTCTAGCATTTAATCTTCCTCTGCCTCTACCTTGAACAAATGAAACTTGTGTCTAGAAGGCCTACTCACATGAAGAGTTTGTCGATCTATTCAATCTACATTCATGAGAAATTAGTGATGCATGAAGCTCATCTACTGAAAATTGTGAGAGATCCTTTGTCTCTTCTATGGCTACAACAATGGCATCAAATCTTCTTGTTAGACTTATCAAAATTTTCTCCGCTATTCTCCTTTCTTTAAGTGTTTCACCATGAGACCTGATTTGAGTAACTAGTCTAATTACTTGCGTAAAAAATGAGTTCTCAGACTCTTTCATACAAATTGTCTTAAAATCTCTCCTTAGCATTTGTAGCTTTGTTTTCTTAACTTTTGCCATGCCTTGGTACATTGTCTGGAGTGTATCACATGCTTGTTTGGACTTTGTTGCTGTTGCAATCCTTGGGAAAATGCTTTCATGAACTACTTGAAAAATGTGGAAGAGAGATTTTGAATCCTTCTTTTTCTTGTCCCTCAATAAATCATTTTCTAATTGTGTCAATGCATTGTATGTTGTTGCATCTGCTGGTTCTTGAAAACCATTCTCCACCAAATCTCAAATATCTTGAGAAGAAAATAAAGTCTTCATTGTAATAGCCCAAGAATCATAATTTTTCCCATTAAATTGAGGTATTTGAGTTATTAGTCAAGCTTATTCTTGATTCTTCCATTTTAACTGTTAAAAAACAACTTTTTTCTTTCTAGTAAATATGCTACCTAAATGTGCTTTCAAAGCAACCTTTAACTCCGAGTAAGAACACTTGCTCTTACAATAATAAAATTTCACCCACTTTGATACCACATGAAAGATGAGCTAGAAAAAACAAAGTTAAACAATCAGAAATTTAATGAAAGACATAAGAAAGTAAAAGTAAAACATAGTGGTTGCACGGCAAAACCCAGAAGTGAAATTTCTATATGGAGGCTGCAACTCCTTCACCAAGTAAAAAAAGAGTTCTTATTGAGATTTAGGCCCCCACCAAAAATTGTTTCATGATTTTCTCCTGATTTTTTCCTCTTGACCTCTTAGACTTACATCAATTCTTAGAAAAAGAAATTTTACATGTTTAATGTTTGTTCAAAAAAACACATTTTTTAATATTTTAATACAGTAATTCGTGACAAAGTCCAAATATTAAGACACAGGATGGGCGATTGCACAAAAATGATGTTGTGGAATAAATACCTGACCATACATTTTTACCAACATTGCATTGAATTTCCATTTGTTCTTAATTTCATGATGTGTTGCAAAATGGTAAGTTTGTACTCCAGCTCAAAATTTCATTTAATTCATGTCCTTTAACCTGCAAACTAAATTCGTAGCCTGCAGTAAAACTCCACCAGCACGATTTACCTGCTTACCACAATTATGGCTAGTGTCAGTTTATTTAACACGCTGGTTGAGATTAATTTTCCAACAACTAATTGGATAACGTGTAACTGCAAGACATTATCAAGTAATTGTAAACAATTATGTAATTAAAAAGCCATGTTGTCACACTATGATGTTTAATTTTGACATGAATGATAACTATAAAAACATTTCCATAGAATGTTGCACATTATATAAAAAGAAGCTTCATTTAACTTTAATAATGGTCATGTAGAACAAGAATGATTGCTAACCAACCATTCCCTGTCATACAGGAACTGTAACTTATCAAAAGGATGGCTTTATTTAACTTTAATGATTTTCATGTAGAAAAATAATGGTTGCTAAGAAACAAGTCCCTCCCATGCAAGAATTGTAACTCATCAAATGGATAGTGTGAAAACTGTTTTCGTCTGCTAACCTTTCTCTTTGTGCTGAGCGAGAACTGTAACTCATTGAATGGATAATGTGAAAACAATTTTTGTCTTTGTGCCTGCATAAATTCTTCTCTAATGGGTAGCCATTGAAGAGACCTGTGAGAGTGCTAGCAACTCCGTAGAGAAATAATCGATTGAAATGTTTTTAGCGTAGTTCTTTTGTGATGGATTTGAAATCAGGATGTTGTCTGTAATTTGTCATATAGATATACATACAAAATAAAAATTGTTGTCTATTTCAGCTACAAGTTTTTTTTCTACTGCGAACGAATTTAATAAAATAAGGATGTTGGTGCCTGTTTTAGTTACAAGGATGTTCTTCCTGAAGGACATTTCTTGCAACGTTGTTCTATATCTCTTAGAGGTCTTCGATTATCTGTATTTTTTTGTTCAAGGAAATTGTCCCTTTGATGCCACAAAAATTTCAGCGAGAACTGCTTCTTTTAAAGGGAGATGCATATTTCTTGCACACTACGAGGGAAAAGAAAAGGAATTTGACTTTAACATTTGCAGATATGGTGAACTTTCATGGTCAGGTGAGATCTAATGCATATTTAGGTTACTTGTGTTGATGAAGTTCAATATATGACGATGATTAAAATTGTATGATTAAAATGTGTGCTCTAATTTTCATAAGGTTTATGCCTTTGTTGGTAGACACATCCCAAATAATTACAAGAGGCGTTAATATTTTATGCAAAAAATTGGAGATCCATTTTACAAAGAATTTCTCGCAAATAATCCCCATTCAAAAAGAAGCAGAATGTTGCGATTTCCAGATCCTACCATATAAAATGAATGTACTAATCTTGAATTTGCAACAGTTGAGGTGGGTTTATATGATGTTTTTATATTTATACACGCATTCAAGTTCCAAGGAAAAAAGAAGGCCTCACAGAAAATATATATTCATGTTACATAACTTGATAATCTTGTTAATTCATATGGCATGGATTTGTAATGCTGACATAGACACATGCCATCACATTTAAATGATTTTTTTTATAATTTCATTAAATTTAAAAAGAAAAATTATATTTTTTGCATGGATATTGGTACTTGTTCAAAACATAAGACAATAAATATAACAATATGGGGAAATAAGTAGTAATTGAAAAATAAAAAAATAAACTTTTGAAGTGGAATGTGATGTTTTACATGCAAACCACCTTCCCCCTCGACTCAGCCCAATACCTTGACTTTGCATTAATATGTCCATGCGCAATAATAGCTCCATGTAACTTGGAGAAATAACGATGTAAGCCACATAGGTGATCTAAATGCAACCCACTAACCAGTTGCAGAACCAGGGAAAGAAAGCCGACTGGAACAATAGGTAATGAAAACTAGGCTTTTCATGTTGGAGATGTTACCATCCCTCATCAATGGGCTGATACAGGCCTTTGGATGTGGTGGGTCTTGAATTTTCCTCTTTCAGCTTTATTTTTTAAAATTTCATATATATATCCGAAAGTTTTTCATGTAAATTGAAATAAAGTCAATGACCTTATTCCTGCAAATTGAAATAAAGTTGGTGGCTCATTAATGTGTGATTGAAATAGAAATGTGGGCAAGGAGAGTGACAAACTGCCCATGGAAGAGAATGCGGACTACACCCGTGATATTGGGTACCTCAATTTTGCCAATTACAATGCTCCAGTGGGGAAACATATTGATAATCTGATGAATAATCTATGTCTGACTAGATGATATTTTCCCAGTGAATGGAACTCCAAAGGTCTGAGAACATATGTTTTAGATTCCTGTTTCACAGTCCTATTATGAGCTTGCACAAACTATAGATGTAATTTTTTAGTGGCCATGACTGGGGTTTATGTTAGACCTTAAAAGAAATGTACTAATTTTTATTTTTGAATTGGCACGATGGAAACAACAAAATGTAAAGTTAGATTCATGTGTGAACTCGACATGTCTCTTTCATGAGGCAGGGATTGTGCGAGTGGATATGGATTGCAGTGCCAACGTTTATGTGGCTAATTCTGCTTATAGAAGATTCCTCCATGACAAGTTTAACGTTACTTCTTTCGATATGGAGAGTGCAAGAGTTGCAATGGTAATTAAGGATTTTCCAATTTCTTTGGTGAAAGTATAATTTATTTAGTACTTGTCACTAGCAAGTGTGATTACATTACCATCCAATAGTTGAGAATATAGCTCATAGTGGGCTCCAATTAATATATAAGGTTAAATCACAAGTTCATGTCGTGCTTTCAGTATTGCAAAACATGTTCTGATATGGGTAGCCTTTTTTGTTTGCGGATTTTCCTAAGTGACAGTAAGCCCTTCACAAGTATGAGAGAATTGGTATCTGAAGACACTACAGAAGGTGCTCGGGAAGAAAACAAATATGGCATCTTTATAGAAGTTGCAACTAAATACAGAGTGACAACAATCAGTCAATTCATAAATCTACTGTTATCCCCTTAGGTACATACCTTTAACCTTTAATCTATATGCAGATCATGTTACTGATATTTAAAATTAAACTTTATTTTATATCAGTTTGTGTTTCTATCAAGTTATCTGGAAAGTTATTTGATGTATGTACGACATAATCCTTAATGAATCATTTAAGGAATAGACCCATATAGTAGGACTTCCATAATACAAAACCCAAAATTTGATGTATGTACGACATAATCCTTAATGAATCATTTAAGGAATAGACCCATATAGTGGGACTTCCATAATACAAAGCCCAAAATGAATGAATAAGAATACTTTATAAAGTATTTGATTTTCATAATACAGATAGTAATAAAAATTCTTTTTCCCAAGGTTGTAGGATTATCCCTCTACAGAGTAATCAAATACCCCAACTTCTATCGCTACAGAGCCATGGGAAGGAATGTTATTACATAGGCTAGATAGAAGGAATAACAATGGGGGTTACACTCATTAATTCCCTTTTGGAGGATGCGCATATCCACCCATTAAAAGCACCATTCATAGCCGATACCTAATGGCATAACTAGTCAAGTCATCGCCAAGGGGTAATTTTCCATAATTGTTTCCACCTATGCTTCATTCATTCCATTCCAGAACACTTTCTTTTAGATACCACTTAGTGCACTTGCAACAAGTCACACCAACGACTTGCCCCGTTTTCTTGAAGTTTGATGCATCCCTAGAGAATATAGGAGGCAATTAATTGGAATCAAAATGTTAGGTGGTAGTTTCATATTTTTAGAACACATCCGTGGTGCCAAACATGAAATTTGTTATGCAACCAGCTCACAAAAAAATATATCAATGACTTAAAAATTATCCTCTTCGAAGGGGAAACCTCCTTTACATTACATAAATGAACAATTCTTGGATGATTCAAATGACAAAACCTCATTTCTATATATAGGAGTCTAAGCAGTCACAATATAATCAGAGTTGATATAACAATAATAATGTAAGGGCACAACAATAACAATAGTGGGCTTTTATGGGGCACAATAATAACAATATGGGGACTACACGGGCACAACAATAACAATAAGGGGACTACACTGACAATAAGGATGAGGGAATCCACTAGTATTATAGGGACATAATATTCCCCTCTCCTTCTAAAAAGTATTTTCCTCGACGCTTGAGTAGTTATGGATCCTGTATAAAAATCACATCCTTCCATGTGGAATCTTTAGCGGGTAAGTTCTTCCACTTGATGAGATACTTTGAAATTGATCAATTTCATAGCTGTCAGGTTCTTGTTTCCATGATTGCTTCAGGTTCCATTATGATTTTTCCTTCCTCATCAAGTTCTAGCAATATTGTTTGAACTAGGAGCTTTTCACCAATAACCTTCTTTAAGCATGAAACATGGAAAGCTGAGTGCACTCCGAAAGATGCACAAACCTCCAATTTGTATGCCATAGTACCAATCATTTGTAACACCTTGTAAGGGCCATCATACTTTGGTGATAATTTTCTATCCTTCTTAGATTGGTTACGGTACAATTGTTTGTATGGTTGCAGCCGTAAAAATACCAAGTCACCTACATCAAAACTTATTTCTTTGCGATGTTGATCTCCCTGTTGTCTTATTCTATTCTTCACCAAAGTGAGGTTGTCCTTTAAGAGTTGGAGAACTTATTGTTGATGCTCGATGTGTTATCCCACTACTTGAACCTTAGAATTTTCTCTTAAAGATGACGTGATGGATGATGGATGATATCCATAAAGTGCCATAAATGGGGTCCTTTTTTCTGTAGTATGTAAGGAAGTGTTATACCACCAATTAGCCAGAGGTAACTACTTCACCTATTGTGTTTGTTTATTAGATACAAAGAAATGAAGATATCCTTACAAATATTTTTTCACTATCTCAGTTTTCCCATCAGATTGAGGATGATAAGATGATCTATGAGCTAATTGAGTACCCAGACAAGAAAATAATTCAGCCCAAAAAATTTCAGTGAAAATGGGGTCCTGTCGCTTACAATAAGCTTTGGGTTTCCATGTAGCTTTTGATTTGTTTCCATAAATGCAGTAGAAATTGCACCAGATTTAAATGGATGAGATAATGCACAAAAGTGTGCATACATGGTAAGTCTATCAATTACCACCATGATAACACCCTTTCCGTTGGACTTGGGTATAAATGTGATTAAATTCATCGAAAACTCCTCCTAATGTTGACTTGGAATGGATAAAGATTGTAACAGAACCGGGGTGTTAATTGTCTCAATTTTATTTTGTTGGCAAACCAAACATTCCACCACAAACTTTTGAATATCAGATTTAAGGCCATCCCAAAAACATTTCTTCTCAACCCTGTGTTAAGTTTTTAAAAATCCTGAGTGCCCTCCTAAGGGGGAGGTGTGTAATTCCAGAAGAATCTTCTGTTTGAGTTGAGAATTTTTACAAAGGTATAAGAGATCTTTGTAACATAATGAATCATTTTCCCAACCGAATGTATCAGATGTATTGGGATCTTGCTGCAACTTTTGAATGAGTGCCCACACTTCCTCGTCATTCTTCCATTCATTCCTTGCTTCGGTTATCCAATATGGTTGGATAATAGAAATGGCTGTTGTGGGGAAAAATGCCTATGCAGGACGATCCTATCCACCTAAGGTGTGACAGTGCCTTAGCAACAAACAGATACAACTATTCTGGTTCTTTCCTTTATGAAATATGAAAGAGGGGAGATCGATAGACTTACCGTTGTCTTCCGTTTGTCCCTCGATCTAGATCCTCTCCTCTTTGGGTGTTCACAGCTACTTGCCTCCTCGCTTCCTCAAGAGAACAGCTACTTGATTCCCAGGAGATCACAAGAGAACAGCTACCTGTGACAAGAGAACAACTACTTGGGAGAAGAGAAGAACACAACACAAAGGAAAATATACATATTCATAAATGATTCAGGATTAGAAGTAAATCAAATACACTAATGCAATCATAGAAATACACCAGTATATAGGAGAAAACCAAGATAACTTTATTGATTGATAACAAGGTTCAGGAAGAGATACAACCCAGAGGGCTCCAATCCAGCATCTCCTTCCCAACAGAATGGAATTCCTTCTTTAGCTCCCTTCAAAGCATTAAGCACCCAATGTCTCCAGTCTCAAACCAACATCAATTCTTTACATTCACAAAATTCCAGCCTCTAGATCCCATGGAGGTGAGATCCATATATAGATGTTTGGAGAGAGGATGAGTCAGCTTGAGATCTGACTAGTGTCCTCTCCCTCTTTCAGTTCTTGAGTCCACTTGGAGGTTCTTGCTTCCACTTGGAGATTTGGAACCTCTTACTCATCACCAGTCGAATTCCTTGATGCAAGTGTCATTTTGGAAGCTTCGTGGGCATTGACACATTGAGGAATGAGCCTGCCACTTGTCCAATTATGCTCAGCGCAGGTAGCCTTTGTTGGAGTTGACATTCAACGCAGGTAGACAGTGGAGCAGTTGACATTCAGCGCAGATGCTCAGTGGAGCAGTTGACATGATCCAGAATTGGCTTGTTTTTGAGTGTTTTCAGGTGGAGAACTTCTGTGAATTGCTGTGGTTAGTTTGCCTTGTTCCTCTAGGGGTAGGAACAACATGTTTAGGGACTTTGGATCCCTTAGATTATGGACATTTCATGCTCGAGGCTGTAAGGCACAAAAATGCCTATAACAGTTGCCCCCTAAAGTATGAGGCCGTTTATCGGGTGAAATGCTTTATTCAGGAGGGTCCGAAGTTCATCCATTTTCTGGGAGGAGACCTGTAATAAGATACAATACAATACATTATGATTCATACTGCTTTCATGACCTAGCTTAGGCGGGCATTCCCATGCTCAGCTTTATAAATTCATTTTTGTACATAGAACAGACGATCGTCTGATGGTAGACTGATAATTTTGGCGAAATTATTATCCTTTGAGTAGGATGATCATCTGCTGCAATGATGTACATCTCAAATGTCTTTATTTTTCCTGAATATATATCGCAGCCCGGATGGATGAAACTAGATCCGGGGTCTTCAAACTCGTTCGATCTTCACTCTAAGTACAAGTCGATCCATGTGATGTAAACCGGTCAATGATGTAAACCGTTAACAAGCGCGAGAGGAATCACCGATAATGATAATGACCCTCAAGGTACTGCAGTACAATTCACGTGGTGTGAATAAAGGACTTGGCGTCGAACACCACGCGAAATCTTCTGGTCGAAGGTCATTGATGTATACCTGTCGCCGGAAGTGAGAAACTTGCCATTGAGGCATGCAAGCTTCAAAGTACTGAAGGGGTTGTTCCTAGATCCACTTCTTGGATAATGAGCTGATGTCGACAAGAAGCAATCCGTCAAAGGAGGGCCTTGATGAATCCCACATCAGTGACACGGAACGGAGCTAATGATTTTAATGGAGGTGAAAACAATCTGTGACATATGATTCAGGGTGGCGGTCATGAATGGATGAAGGATAATGTATGGCAGTGGATGGGACCCGGCTGACTCTTTCTGAACGACTTCTCTTGAACATATGGCGACACTGATGCGATGGATCGGTAGCATTACCCCAAATATGGATGGTATGGCGAGACCATGGTGATGTGACCGGTGAATGAGACAACCCAACCCGATTGTGGTACGGAGGAAAAGTGTCATGTTCAAGAGCGACCTGCTACCATCAAAGTTCTCTTTAGTTTTCTCCCAATTTTTCCCCAGTCATTGCTGACCAGTACCTCTTTATTTTTGTCAAGCTTGAGGAGGATAACATATGCTTGTTCTATAACCTGCCCTTCGGGCAAGCCCATCGCTATGTTTTAACGAGCCTAGCGATAGGGAAACTCGTTCTCATCTAAAGACAAGTTTGTCGCTATTTAATAATTTTAACGAGTCTAACGACAAGGATAACTCGGTTCTTTTCATTTTAGAGAGTCTGAAAAGATACATAAAGTCAACTCCAAAATTCCTTTTTCGTCATCTAATCCCTTAAGTCCGAAAAAGTATAAAACAATACAGAAGGGATGAGTTTTCGATAATTTTAACAAGCCGAACAAAACAAGTGCTCGATCTTTTTGTGCAATAATCCCTCAGGTCCAAAAAGATTAAAATCTAGAGGAGGGATAGCACTTCCGGTCCTTTAACGAGTTGGAAGGCCAAGACTCGGCAATCTTTTCATATTTTACGAGTCAGTTGAAAAGAGCTTAAAGAAGACTCGTCTTTTGAGGAACGAGTGATAAACAGGGATAGCAGCAGATTCCAGGTACAGGTTGGAATTTTCCAATCACGGCAGTGTCACAAGGATGGCTAGGTGAAATCACTCTTCACAGTTGTTCCTCAAAATGGGTAAACAATCATATGGGGGTGAACGATCGGCCAAATGAAAAGTGGAGGTGGCAGGTGCAAACACGACCAAGGCTTTTATGGCTGATAAATTTACGATCACAGTGGTTATTTACCAGGATAGGTTCATTTCTTATTTAAAAATGAGCTTAAACACTGGAGGAAACTTTTTCTCACTGCTTATATTTATTTTTTAACGAGCATGAAGACCGTGTTAAAACTGCTCGGATCTTGCATTTATTTTTTAACGAGCATGAACTTTATGCTAAAACTGCTCGATTACCCAGTCATTTGATAAGAGTGTCTCATCAAGATTCTATTTTTTATGGAGCTTCATCTCACTAAGCTTTGCTCCCCATCCTTTCTTTATGCAAGTTCGGAAACGGCTAATCCTACGAGTTTAAAGGGTTAGACCTACAGGTTTAAAGGGAGGACCTAAAAATTTAAAAAATAAATAGTCGTCCCTTGCTTGCACTCCAAAAGGTTTGCATGCCCCCAGGTATAAAACAGAGTTTCAAGGTTACCTCTACTTTTCTGCCATCGAAACTTTCGTTTCACCGGGAGAGGCCTACCTCTTTCAGGTTATCCAAAGATTGTCTCGTTAATCTTTCAAACAAAACACTTCCTCGGCAATGTCTACCGAAATAGACAAGGGTGAATGACTCTGGCGCCAAACACGTAACTTTGACAAAAGAATCCTATTCTAGAACAACCCCTCTTCCATCCACGGACGGGGTACGGACTAGTCATATTCTCCCGCGGAAACCTACCCTATACCCAAAGTTTTCCTGCCGAAGCAGGCCAGGACGCATGCCCCCTGGGTTCCGTTCATATCCTCCCGGATTACTCGCGCTCATCAGGAGGACGGACCGTGGGTTGAGACACTTCTTGCATGAATAGACCATTTAGGGATGGCACATGACTATTTTCGATGCGTGATCCGGGAAACGAAAGTTGGTCTACGAGCTTGACCATTCTTCCTTCATGCGGAAAACACATTACTCTAAAGAGTGAGGAGACTACAGCTCCCATGCAATATATATAGTCTCGTCCAAGGAGTAGGTTATAATCCAAGGGTCCTTGAACGACCATCACGTTCATTTGAACGGTCTTCCCTTTCAATGTTATAGGCACATTGGGGAGGATCCCTAAAGGTCGACTAGTTCCTTTATCAAAACTTGATAGATTTCTCATTTCAGGTAAAAGCGCTGGCGAACCAAGTGCTTTCCAAGCAATAGAGGAAAGGATACTCACAGATGCCCCCTCATTAATGATAGTGCCAGCCATTACCATTCTGTATATTTGACAAATAATTCTGAATGGTATACTGGCTGGCAACCGGGGTCTGCCTAGTTGGTTCCAGTCAAAGGACACAACTAGGTTGCTTGGTGGTGGGACCGAATATACGGCCGGATAGCGCTCTGATGAACTTCCTTCCTGCGATAAAGGAATGGTGGCATTGCCCCCTTGATCATCAGAGTCAGTGCTGATGAAGAGAATCTGGACAGTGTCGTCTTGATTCTCCTCTGTGACGGTGTCATTCGAAGATAGAGCCTCTGAAGGCAAAACCGGGTCAACTGCCGTATCAACCTTTTGACTTTCGTCAGGCATGGATCCAGACGGTTCATCTTCAATGACAGGTGCTTCGGCTGACCACCTGGGTGGGTCAGTCGGATTCTCAACTAGCGAGGGACTTGGCAAGAGTTTTTGATATCCAAGAGGAAGTTGCGCTCGTAAAATCGGGCGATCTTCTAGAACTCTTTTTGCCTTGTCTAAGAAGGGACAATGGTGGATGGCGTGATCGCCTTCACACAATCTGCAGGGAAATTTAGCTTTCTCGCTCTGTCCTGGGGCTTCACTCCCGCTAGTTGACGGTGAGCAGTCGACATGGCTATCAGAGGTCGATGCTACCGAATTGTGCAAACGGGGGGACCAGTTCCTTAGTATCCGGGGGATACAGGGACAATCTCTATGGAAGTGGTCTCCCTTGCATATGACGCATGGCGATTTAGGCCTTACGAGTGCGGTGTGTGGATTTTTGTTAGATGACACTTGTTTGCCCCCAGTCGCCTTAGGCTCCTTCTTCTTCTTTTCTTTCTTCTTCTTCTCCTTCTTCTCCTTAGGAACATGGTTTTTTGATTTACCAGTTCCGTCAAGCGAAGAGGAAGGAGGGGAGGAAGATGAAGTGGAAGGCTGGGAGGCAACTCTTGTCTGATCTAACTGTTGACTCGACTGTTCAGGAATGGTGGTATTCTGAACGACATTGGTTGAAAAGAGCCATACTGGTAGGCCAATTGTCAGTCCTGGAAGCGACAATGTGGCCATGTGGGGCGCACCAACATCTCCCCAAGAGGAGAAGGGACTAGGATTTCCACCAAGGGGAACTCCTTGGTTGGTGTGCTCCATCTTTTCAAACTAAAGATCAATGCAGGATTAAAGGGTGATTGTTCCGTTTAAAATAAATTGTTAACGATGCTTTAGACACAACTTGCTTTTTCACTTTTAAAGAGTCGAGAAAAAGCTAAAGATGACTTTAGTCTCCTTCGATGTTTTAACGAGCCCGAAGTGACAAATGCTCGGATGGAATTTTTCTGTTATAGAGTCTGAAAAAGGCCAAAAGAAACTGCTCTGGAGATCTAGGCAGAGGGTTTGCCAAACTTTTCGCAAAACCGCAGAATACTTTTTAGGGTACGGGCGGTCAATCTTCGTGAATGTTGTGTTCACTGCATTGCGATCAGTAGGGCGGTCGACACAGCTTCCTAAGGATAAAAGATATATGCCTATAGGGGTCTCCCAATATATACACGACGGTACGTGGGAGCACAATCCGTACTAGCGCTATCGTCCCTCAGGAGGAATCACCCACCTTCCACGAGATCGACAGTCACTAGGCTTAACGACGCCGGAATACGTCTCTAGCCTAGACCTCTATGTTGTGCGTTATGTTACAAAGCATTGTTAGGTTCATTCAGTTTATTTTAGGTTGATCTTTTTAAAGTTTGCCTTTCAAGGTTCACCACGAGATGTATGATGCAAATTCCTAGATGCAGTCTAAAGATGATAAGCAAACTTTATAATCTTTTCAACTTTGAAAATCCTAGCTACTAAGGGAAAAGGAACTATCTTTTCTCAAAGAGCAATCAACACACTCTAATGCACTTTTCCTAAATCCAACATGCAAACTTATCAAATGCAAATGCACAATGCAGGTGTTTGTTTTCCACTTTCTTAGTATAAATGCCTACAAAGAAAGCTTTTTGCACAACTCTGAATTTGCTTTTAAAATGATCAATACAAACAAGTTCACTCTTTCGAGAACAACAAGGGTAGAAGAGATTACAATCACTTTGCGATTTTTGAAATAAAGACTTGTTTTGACACGTAAAAGAGACAAATTCGAACCAATAAGCAAAAGTAAATCTATAATCAATCTGCAAACAGCCAATGAACTCTCTTCCAAGATCACGATCAATCAGATCTGAATCAAAGGCTACAGGATGACCACTTTACTCATGCAAAGGAAAACTGTAAATGACTCCACAAACACATAAAAACATTCACAGTCTTTTTGTACAAAAAAGAGGCGGAATCTAAGCAAAGAAAAGAGGTTATCAGACTGGTACCTATGCTGGTTAAAGGCTGCAAAAACAGAGATCAAAACAGGGCAACAGAGGACAGAGAACCCCAGCTGCACAAGGCTAAACTGGTTCAGCGCAAGCCCAACACTGAGGACTTGACATTCAGCGCAGGTAGCCCTCACGGGACCTGCGTTGAAATGCAGACTGCCTTCACAGCAGTTGCGCTGAAGGAGAAACTCTCGTTTCCCCTGGGTTCTGGGTCATAAAATGCTCAAAAATCAACTGTTTCAGGCCAAATCAGAAACACAAGCAAGGTATAAACAGAGGGATGCTTTGAGAGGGTACTAAAGACTATCACAAAGGATCATCACATCATTTGGGGATCTATTGTTTAGACCATAGACAAGTCCAGCAACTGGATCAAAGCAGCAACTTTCTACTTTGCATCCGGGAAAGATGCAGTTCGATTGTTGCTGTCAAGTCTATGAAGTAAACAAAAATGACGGAAACACAAATGAAATGAATAAACAAGTTCTTCCCCAGCGGATTCGCCAATTTGTTGTGGGGAAAAATGCCTATGCAGGACGATCCTATCCACCTAAGGTGTGACAGTGCCTTAGCAACAAACAGATACAGCTATTCTGGTTCTTTCCTTTATGAAATATGAAAGAGGGGAGATCGATAGAATTACCGTTGTCTTCCGTCTGTCCCTCGATCTAGATCCTCTCCTCTTTGGGTATTCACAGCTACTTGCCTCCTCGCTTCCTCAAGAGAACAGCTACTTGATTCCCACGAGATCACAAGAGAATAGCTACCTGTGACAAGAGAACAACTACTTGCGACAAGAGAAGAACACAACACAAAGGCAAATATACATATTCATAAATGATTCAGGATTAGAAGTAAATCAAATACAGTAATGCAATCATACAAATACACCAGTATATAGGAGAAAACCAAGATAACTTTATTGATTGATAACAAGGTTCAAGAAGAGATACAACCCAGAGGGCTCCAATCCAGCATCTCCTTCCCAGCAGAATGGAATTCCTTCTTTAGCTCCCTTCAAAGCATTAAGCACCCAATGTCTCCAGTCTCAAACCAACAGCAATTCTTTACATTCACAAAATTCCAGCCTCTAGATCCCATGGAGGTGAGATCCATATATAGATGTTTGGAGAGAGGATGAGTCAGCTTGAGATCTGACTAGTGTTCGCTCCCTCTTTCAGTTCTTGAGTCCACTTGGAGGTTCTTGCTTCCACTTGGAGATTTGGAACCTCTTACTCATCACCAGTCGAATTCCTTGATGCAAGTGTCATTTTGGAAGCTTCCTGGGCATTGACACATTGAGGAATGAGCCTACCACTTGTCCAATTACGCTCAGCACAGGTAGCCTTTGTTGGAGTTGACATTCAACGCAGGTAGACAGTGGAGCAGTTGAAATTCAGCGCAGATGCTCAGTGGAGCAGTTGACATGATCCAGAATTGGCTTGTTTTTGAGTGTTTTCAGGTGGAGAAATTCTGTGAATTGCTGTGGTTAGTTTGCCTTGTTCCTCTAGGGGTAGGAACAACATGTTTAGGGACTTTGGATCCCTTAGATTATGGACATTTCATTCTCGAGGCTGTAAGGCACAAAAATGTCTATAACAATGGCACAAAGCAATTCTTCCATATCCTCATCCTTTCTTGAGCGTTCATCTCCAACAACATTTTTCTTCCCTTTTCTTCTAGATGATTTCAAAGTCATAAACCAATATCTGTGTGACCCATTTTTGTTTTTCTTCTAAAGATAATTTTTTTTCTAAAAAGTATTTAAGGATAGATCATGATCCATTTTTACCTTGAAGTGCTTTCCCATTAGGTAAGGTCGCCATTTATTAAGTGCATGTAGTATTGTCAACATTTCCTTCTCATAAATAGCTTTGTGTAAATACTTTCCTTTGATTGGCCTACTTTCAAAAGCAATGGATCTTCCCTCTTGCATTAAAACAACACCAATTACATTTCCTGAGGCATCACATGCCATAATAAATGATTTTGTGAAGTTTGGCGTAGCTAAGACCGGTGTTTGGCACATTGCCTCTTTAAAATGATCAAAGGCCTTAGTTGCTTTTGGAGTTCAAGAAAATGCATCTTTCTTCAGTAATGTTGTTGTAGGTGTTGCTATTCCCCCATAATTATTAACAAACTTGAAATAATACCCTGTCAACCAAAGAAATCCTTGCAGATGCTTTATGGATGTGGGGATTTTCCATTTCTTAATGGCCTTAATTTTGTTAGGGTCTACCTTAACACCTTCATGAGATACAATATGACTCAGATATTCCACCTCCTATACTCCAAAGAAACATTTGGAGGTTTTTGCATATAATTGTTTCTCCTCCAATAGTTTGAGCACCCTATCAACATGTTGAACATGATCCTTCCAAGACTTGTTGTAGATTAGTATATGATCAAAAAATACTAACACAAATTTTCTATGGAAGGGTTTGAAAATGGAATTCGTCAAACCTTGAAATGTAGAAGGTGCATTGGTAAGGCCAAAAGGCATGAACAAAAATTCATAATGACCCTCATGAGTTCTAAATGTTTTTTCTGGAATGTATTCAATCTTCATTATTATTTGATGATATCCTGAACGAAGATCCAACTTGGTGAAGTAAATTGGTCCATGTAATTCATCCAATAAATCATCAATTATAGGAATGGGAAATTTATCTTTAATAATGAGCTTGTTTATCTCTCTATAATCCGATCACATGCGCCATGATCCATCCTTCTTGTGCACCAATACTACTAGAGCAAAGAACAAACTTTGACTAGGTTGAAATATACCAGCCTCTAGCATTTCTACAACCATACGTTCAATTTCACTCTTTTGGGCATAGGGATATTTGTAAGGCCTTATGCTTGGAGGAAAATTTCTTGGAATCAAATGAATAGCATGATCATGATCACGAATAGGTGGGAGGCCTTCGGGAGTCTCAAATAAGTTGGAATCATTATCCAAGCCTTTTTGGAGATATGGAGAAATAGATGATTTCGATGTTTGAACCTCTAGTGAACATAATTGTGCAATTACACCCTGTTATTCTTTCTTTAGAAGTCTTTTCATGCCATTAGAGTTGATTATATTTCATGGTTTCCGTGCGATACCCCTTAATTCAACTTCCTTTCCTTCCCAAAAAAAAATCAATAAATGTTCTTAAAATTGAAAAGATATTGTACCCAAATATAGTAAGCATTGGACTCTAGTACAACATCAGCACTACCCATTGGAATGGTGAGAATTGGACTATTCAATTCATATTCCCCCATAGTTAGCTTGCTATTGTGGCACTTTCTAGCACAATTTATAGTTCCACCATTTGCGACCATCACTTGATACTCTGGTGTTGGGTATAGGAAGCAATTTAACTCCTTGGATATCTTACAATATATAAAATTATGGGTACTACCTGAACCAATCAACACTATTACCTTTTTCTTCTTGATATGTCTGTATATATTTAGAGTTTGAGGAGTGGTAATTCCTACCAATGCATTAGAAGATATGGTCAGATTCATTTCTTCTTTCTCTAGGGTTTCTTCCTGGTGTATATCCTCTTTTTTTGAAGTTTCTTGTTCCTTTTGTGCCTCCTCTGCACAATCTATGTAAAATACTTTCTTCTCGGCACACTTATGACCTTTAGTGTATTAGCTATCACAACTGTAGAAAAGCCATTTTTTTCTCTTTCTTCTAATTGTTATGGTGTCAACCTTGCAGGTTGTGGAAGGCTAGAGGTAGAAACACTTCCATCTTTATAGTTGTCAGTGGTAGGCTTCCTTGTTGCCATAATTTTTATTTCAATTTTTCTTGCCAACCTGAATGCCTTCTCTAATGAATTGGGTTCCCAAAGTTGAACATCATGTTGGATGTTCTCCTTTAAATTCCATATGAACACATCAATCCTATGTTCTTCTGGAATATGATTTACCCTTATATTCAATTTTTTGAAGTCCTCAATGTGCTTTGCGATTGAACACTTTTGTTTGTCAATATTTGTCAATTGGATAAAGAAGGTGTTTCTCTTTGTATCCTCATAATGTGCTATCATTTACTCCGTAAAAATTGACCAAGTGACATTAGTTTATGAGAACAAAGACAATGATACCATTGAAACTGATTGTGTTCTAAATATCAAGTTGCAATGTGTACCTTTTGTGTGTGTTGCACATTATGAAGATCAAACTATTTCTCCATTTGTAGTATCCATGTTACTAGATCCTTTACATCAAATTTCCTCATATCGATATTTGGAATATGGTGGGTCTTCAATCAAATGTTACAGTCTATGATATCATGATTAACATTTTTTTTTCTCATTATGAGTTTCAAATATTACATTTTCACCATTAGGAAGCATTTCTTGTAGCAACTTTGTCAAACCTTCCTTCAAACTTTCCATGTTTGCTTTTAATCCATTCCTCAAATCTTCCATGATGTCTTTCAATTTTTCTTCTATGTTATCCTTGAAACCTCCCATGTCTTATTTTAAACTATTCTTCAAACCATCCATCTTAGCTTCCATTTCATTTTTGGTTACTATTTGTGAGAGAAAAATTTGTTGCACTTGGTCTCGTAATTTTGATATCTCGTGTTGCATTTATTCCTCTTCTTCATGTGTCATAGTAGAGATTTTTGGTTACTTACTAAGTGTTTACATGATTCACTATGCCCTTTGAATCACTTCAAACTGATTTTTCAAATAAACATTATGCAATTAAAAATAAAACATACACACCTTGTTCTTGCTTTTAGGAGCTCGATCTTCGAAGGATTGTAACTATGTAATTTCAAAACTTGAAGTTCTAAAATTTCTTACTTTGGTTTCTTTGTGAGTCTTCTTTCCAGCCCCATAACTCTAATCGAGATTGGATTCTTCAAGAAAGAGTTATGCCAAATCTCCCACGATGACCTGATTATGGACGAGTTCAGTAGAGCGAAGTTGTATGGGATGCCATGTGTCATTGTTTCAAACTTCGGCCCTGAAATTCCTACAAAAAAAACTACAGTCCATGAAATTTCAGCCACTTTTTACAAATTTCAAACCTGATTCCTGCAATGAAATTGATGATGATTTTCTCTAGGTCACTTGTTTGAGATAGAATTCTAGAGCCCACAGAAACACTAACTTCCTTAGAGCATATCTCCAAAAATATACTGAACCAAGATATGAAATTTTTAGACACAGTTCTCTGAGATTTAGGGTCCATGTGCTAAAAATTTCTACTTTTTAAGCCTCGTAGAAAGAAATTTATATGGAAAATTCCAATAGGACTTGTTTGAAGAAGCAAAACCCTAGAATCCAAAGCTATAATACCAAATTTTATTCAACAAGCTCACAAAAAAAATAGATCAATGACTTAAACATTATCATTTTTTGGGGGAAACCTACTTTACATTACATAAATGAACAATTCTTGGATGATTCAAATGATGAAACCTCCTTTCTATACATAGGAGTCTAAGGGGTGACAATATAATCAGATATGACATAACAATAATAATGCAAGGGCACAATAATAACAACAGTGTGTTTCTATAGGGCACAATAATAATAATATGGGGAATACATGGGCACAATAATAATAATAAGGGGGATACACTAACAATAACAATGAGGGAATACACTACTATTATAGCGACCTAACACACTTCCGTAATACACAACCCAAAATGTGTGAACAAGAAGATTTTTTAAAGTATTTGATTTTCATAATATATACAGTAATATAAACTCTTTTTTCCAAGGTTGGAGGATTATCCCTCTACAGAATAATCAAATACCTCAACCTGAACCATGGGAGGGAATTTTCTTACCTGGGCTAGATATAAGGAATGACAATGGGGGTTACAGTCATTAATTCATTTTTGGAGGATCCACATAGCCACCCATAAGAGGCACCAGTCATAACCGATAACTAATCATAACTAACTAGGTCATCGCCAAAAGGTAATTGTCCAGAACTGTTTCCACCTATGCTTCATTCAATCCGTTCCACAACACTTGCTTTCAAATACTAATTAGCACGCTTGCAACAAGTCACACTAGCGACTCACCCCATTTTCATGAAGTTTGATGTATCCCCAGAGAGCATAGGAGGCAAGTAATTGGAATCCAAATGTTAGGTAGTAGTTTTGTCTTTTTAGAACAAACCCATGGTTTTTAACTTGAAATTTTTTTATGCTTGTGTCATGTCTTTATTAAAGAATGTTGTTCTTAAAATGGTCTCCCTTAGAAAATAAAAGAAGGCTATAGGATTACGATGGTTCCTCACTTCAGGTAGTACATGCAAAGCACAAAAAACAGTGAATTTACTTATAGATACAAGCCACGCTTTTGGTAGTACATGCAGAGAAAAGAAGCTAGTGAATTTATTTATAGATGCAGGGCACACTTCTAGTCGTAAATCCAGAGCACAGAAGTCAGTGAATAAACCTACTGTCTTTTGTTATATGAGCTACTTACGGGAGGCCTTCTTGGTAGTGAAGCCAAATCATACCAAAGCTAGTAGAGGCTATTGCAGGGTGCAAAAGAAGGTCATGCTCAAAACTTCATAGCTGAAAAACATCGTTTGCCCAACCATTCACAAGTAGCAAGTAGAAGATGGCCAACTTTTGCATGAATCTAGCCATGTACATGGGCTGGCTGGTTATAAATTATGGTAGGCTATCAAAAGGCCTACGTATTTTGAATTAACATGTAATATATTTTGAATTAACATTTAATGTGGAGAAGTAATGCTAGAACTACTTGGTCTAGAAAAATAAGTTATTCAAATTTTACCTTATGCTAATATTTTGGAACTTAATGTGTCTCCTTGACCTTGAGAAGAGACCAAATAAGACCTTCAAAATTATAATTGGTTGGAGAAAAGTGTTGCCATGATTTAATAGGTTTCACAAATAAAATTGAATTATCTAGCATTTGCACCACATGTTGCAAAGGAAATGCCATAAGCCATAAATTTGAGAAGAATGGCATCATCAAATGTTGGTAGTAGCATCATGATAATTTATATGAAATTGATAGAGTTGTGAATTTAACCTTTCATCCATTAGTCCTTAGATAAGCTTCCCCTTGGTTATCCTGGTCAACTCTAGATGTGATGTTGGGAGAAAAAAATTATAGTCAGAATATTATTGCGAGACCATTTAAGTTATATTAGACAAAAGAATATATAGTGTTCAATTTCAATGTTTAAAAGACAATATACCCTGTCCATGAAGCTATGCAATCCATTACCTTTTCCATTTGTCTAATGTCTCCTATAGTTCTTTAGCTGTTTGCAATCTTCGGTGCCTGTCTCCTATAGTTCTTTAGATGTTTTCAATCTTGGGTGCCCAAGTTCCAGGACTCTAGTCACCCCTGCAGAATCAAAACGTTTTTGTAGTCAAAGCATTGATTTTTTTATTAAGGATAGATTATTCTTTATAAATGCATCTTACCCTTAACCCAGCGAATAGAATATAGGGTCATCTGCCTTGCTAAGAGCTTCACTCAATTTTGAGTACTTGTATTATTTTTAAATGAGGTCGATACAGAAGTCTATAGCCATGTATGGAAATTTTTCTCTTGAAACTATTCCAAGGATTTGTGCCAACCTTACAGCAGTTAACATATTTTAGATGGTCAATTCCTTGTATTGTAATGATTGCATGATGCAACAAAAATCTATCAAGAAGGTGATCAAATTCATTGACATCAAGTTACCTATAATGCAAATCAGGCCAGCACACAGGCTAGTCACTTCCTCCTCATCAGAGGTTTTCACACTAGGAATTTACTTCCTCCTCATCAAAACTTTTCACGCCTCATGGAGCTGCCCCTTGACTACTTTACCTTTCAATATAGTGTCACTATATCCCGTTATTCATCCACTGACGATGATGTTGTGACATTGGCCTACCATGAAACAGTTTAGGCCCTGTTTAGGTAGGTCTTGCAATTTCGTTACTTGAACTATATGTTGCTTATGGGCTACAAAAACATCATTATTCTGTTAGTTACCAAGTTCATGAGCTAACATCCACTTCATAATTTACTGCTATTGCAGAAACAAATTTTAAAATAAAATTACATTCCAACAGACTACAAACCATTTTCTATTCATTGATATCCTTTCTGAAGCTACCTTTTGTTGCTTTGAACTTCAATTTAACATATGCATCACCTGGGAAATTTGGTTTCTGCTGTACAAATACAAAAAGGCATGTTTAAAAACATTTCTCTATATTACAAATATCTCCAAATAGGCAATGCATATTTCCCTACTACAAGCTCTGTCCAACATAGCTAGATGGTACATAAGTTTTGCCCCATTAGGATTTAAAAAAAATTGTGGATCAATAGTATTTAAGATTGTGAATCAATAGTATTTTTTGAAATAGAGAAAAAATATGGGTTACATAATACCTAAGATTGTGAATCAATAGTATTTTTAGAAATAGAGAAAAACTATGGGTTACATAATACCTAGAAAGCAAGGAATGCTCTTTCAACAGTGGATTATCCATAAATTTATAATCCACAAATTCATTTTCAATTTGAAGATATTGGAGGTCTATCAGGGCCACCACTAGTATTTATATGACGTGAGCTACTCATACTATGGTCAGCCTATATTTGAGCATTTATTTTCACGACCCCCAATCTTTGTATGTTTCTTGCTTACCACAAGGACTACTATACCCTGTCAGATTACTGTGGTGAGCTAATAGATTTATTTTATGAGTTCGTTCTACTGTGTATGTTTTTTCATCATCAACATCATTATATTTATATCTAGTGTTCTCAGTCTTTGCATAACATTAAGATCTACATCTATTACAGAAAACAATGTCAATGATGATCACAAGTCATAAATAATAATAATAAAACTAAAGGATTCATAATAATGGAGTACGTATTATGAATTCCAAAAAAAAAAAAACTAGAAAGCGAGCCAAGAATAACATACTCCCATCTTCATTCATGCAATCAAAGATCTTAAATTCCAAGCACATACATGCAGAATAAAACCATGCAGTCACAAACAAGCTTAGAATCAGGGTATCGATACCAATTAGAATTGTATCAATTTCTTCCAAAGACAAATGATGTTCCTTTTATATTCAACTTCGATCTGTTTCTCAATGTGATTGAAGGTGAGATATCATTTGGTCATGGAAGAAACCCTGAATTAAGCATAAATTATATTACTGGGTAGTGATAGCTAGGGATGAAATCTGATCCTAGTGGGAACGTAAGAGAGCTTGTAAAGAGAAGAAACATGATTGCCGGATTTCTGCATAATGAGAATGATCAGCATGCTACACTGTCTTTACGGAAGAATATCACTGTTCAACTATCAAATTGAAAAATTGCCAAAATATTTAATGTGCCCCAAGCTAGTGAGTTTAATCTTATCCTTATATGAAAATCCATTAATTTATCCTATTCCAGAGAACTTTCTAATCAGGCTTAGGGTAGATCATGTAGTAGTTGTCCTCAAACTTATTCTTATTTTTATTGTAGATTATCACACACTCTTAACATCTCTTGGATGGCCACCATCAATGGAAACACATGTTGTAGTTAATGATCAAGGTGGAACCCCAAAACTCTAAAACCCACTATTTGCAATGCATGGAAATGTGAAGGAATAATACAATGAGAGATTTTTAGCTGTTTTTACTCTACAATAAGTCCTTTTGCACCGCAAAGCACATCAAGTTGATCAATTTAATTATGAGGACTCTTAAAAATTATATCTTCATGAAACTCTTTGGAGTATTGAAGAATTGGGTTCACAAATTACGATTACATGGGTTGTGGTAAACTAGTATCATATTTTGCGAGATCAGTTTAACTATGAGGACTCTTTTGTGGGAAATCTAAGGCAATTAAAAATAAATTATATCTTCATGAAACTCTTTGGAGTATTGAAGAATTTGTTTCACAAATTGTGATTACATGGGTTGTGGTAAATCATTGTCTTATTTTTCTAGATGCTTCTCTACGCTTTAAGTTCATCAGATCTGTTGTGACTCCAATTTTGGCATAGTATCTTGATTTCTTGCTTCAGCGATGTCGAGAAGTTGAAGCTCTGACTATTCTGGTAGATGATGAGGCTATGGTAAAAGTTTCCATATCCATCAATGCTACCCAATATTGTGAGTGCATTGTGAAGGAATGGTGTGAGGATATATTCTTTTTTGGAGCTTCAGCTAGCCCATGAGTCAAAATGGAGGGAAGAAGATGGAACATACATGATGGAAGGTGTGCATTCAGAAAAATAGTTAGAAAACATCACTGGCCTAAATGGTTCTGTTTTTTATAAATAATTTGAAAAATTCAAGCAATTTCCAATAAGTCTTGTCCAATGTTACGTGAGAAGAATAAGTCTTGTCCCTGTGGTAAAACCCAAACACGCATTAAAAGATAGGAACACTGCTCAAACTCCGTGTTTTGAAGATACATAAGTGTTTCGACTTGAGGAAATTGCCCAAAGGGATGGAAAAGTTAGATCATTTAATAATATATGGTGATAAACATTGATGGGAACAAATAACTTGGGAGGACAATAACATGAAAATGCACCTCCACACATTATTCAAGGAAATTTAAATGACAGTTAGAAATTTCAAGATGTAATATTTAATTGAAGTATAATAATCTGTAAATTCTAGGATTGTGGTCTTTCCATTAGTCAATAATTTGTAATTTCTTTGAGTTAAAGTACTTTTAATGAATTTGTATTGTGAAAAGATATCTTTATTTCTGATTTTGTGTAAATGCTACATGTATTTTTTTAACCAAGATCAACAGTAGTAGAGGCCTTCAAGGTCAAAGATTTTCGCAGAGGTAGAAACACTAGCTCATTTGGTTTTACATATCATACAATTCAGTCAGTGTAAATGTGATCTCCAACTTAAGTCAATTTGGCATCATCAAGGAATGCAATGAAACTAAGGAAATCCAAAACTCTGCTAAGGTTGCCATGTCATTTGTCTAGATACAGACATCGGAAGAGATGCCAAAGATGCAGAGTCTTGAATTGGATGATTAAATTGGAGTGAAATTTCCCAAAAGGATGTGTGACTTTCAATGGCTGAAAAGGTTATAACTGGATGGCAATCGCTATGTGAAGGAGCTTCCTCCATTGGAGAGGTTGTCCACTTTGAAATTTCTAAAACTAAGGAATTATAGTCGCCTTGCAATAGTTGTTGATGTTAGGGTAGATCATGTAGTATTTGTCCCCAGTCTTATTTTTATTTTTATTGTAGATTATCATAGACTCTTGACATCTCTTGGAAGGCCACCTTCTATGGAAACAAATGTTGTAGTTAATTAGCAAGGTGGAACCCCAAAACTATAAAACCCACTATTTGCAATGCATGGAAATGTGAAGGAATAATACAATGAGATATTTTTAGCCTTTTTTACTCTACAATCAGTCGTTTTTCACTGCAAAGCACATCAACATGATAAATTTAATTATGAGGACTCTTAAAAATTATATCTCCTTGAAACTCTTTGGAGTATTGAAGAATTGGGTTCACAAATTGCGATTACGTGGGCTGTGGTAAATCATTGTCGTATTTTGCTATATTAGTTTAATTATGAGGACTCTTTTTTGGGAAATCTAGGGCAATTAAAACTAAATTATATCTTCATGAAACTCTTTGTGGTATTGAAGAATTTGTTTCACAAATTGTGATTACATGGGCTCTAGTAAATCGTTGTCTTATTTTTCTAGATGCTTCTCTAGGCTTTAAGTTCATCAGATCTGATGCGACTCCAATTTTGGCATAGTATCTTGATTTCTTGGTTCAAAAATGTCGAGAATTTGAAGCTTTGACTACTGTGGTAGATGATGAGGCTATGGTAAAAATTTCCATCTCCATCAATGTTGCCCAATATTGTGAGTTCATTGTGAAGGAATGGTGTGAGGATATATTATTTTTTGGAGCTTTAGCTAGCCCAAGAGTCAAAATGGAGGGAAGAAGCTGGAACATACACAATGGAAGGTGTGCATTCAGAAAACAACTTGGGAGGACAATAACATGAAAATTCACCTGCACACATTATTCAAGGAAATTTAAATGATAGTAAGAAATTTCAAAATATAATATTTAATTGAAGTATAATAATCTGTAAATTCTAGGATTATGGTCTTTCCATTAGTCAATAGTTTGTAATTTCTTTGAGTTAAATTACTTTTAATGAATTTGTATTGTGAAAAGATATCTTTATTTCTGATTTTGTGTAAATGCTACATGTATTTTTTTAACCTATCAAGATCAACAGTAGTAGAGGCCTTCAATATCAAAGATACTCGCAGAGGCAGAAACACTACCCCATCTAGGTCTGCATATCATACACTTTAGTCAGTTTAAATGTGATCTCCAACTTAATTCAATTTGGCATCATCAAGGAATGAAATGAAACTAAGGAAATCCAAAACTCTGCTAAAGCTGCCATTTCATTTGTCTGGATACAGACATCGGAAGAGATGTAGAAGATGTAGAGTCTTGAATTGAATGATTACATTGGAGTGAAATTTCCCAAAAGGATGCATGAATTTCAATAGCTGGAAAGGTTAGAATTGGATGGTAGTTGCTATGTGAAGGAGCTTCCTCCACTGGAGAGGTTGTCCACTTTGAAATTTCAAAAACTAAGAAATTATAGTTGCCTTGTAATAGTTGTTGATGTTAGGGTAGATCATGTAGTAGTTGTCCTCAGTCTTATTTTTATTTTTATTGTAGATTATCAAAGACTCTTGACATATCTTGGATGGCCACCTTCTATGGAAACAAATGTTTTATTTAATTATCAAGGTGGAACCCCAAAACTCTAAAATCTAGTATTTGCAATGCATGGAAATGTGAAGGAATAAAAAAATGAGAGATTTTTAGCCCTTTTAACTCTACAAAGCACTGAAACTTGATCAATTTAATTATGAGAACTCTTAAAAATTGTATCTTCATGAAACTCTTTGGAGTATTGAAGAATTGGGTTCACAAATTGGGATTACATGGGATGTGGTAAATCGTTGTCGTATTTTTCTAGATCATTTTAATTATGATGACTCTTTTATGGGAAATCTAAGGCAATTAATAATAAATTATATCTTCATGAAACTCTTTGGGGTATTGAAGAATTTGTTTCACAAATTGTGATTACATGGGCTGTGGTAATTCACCGTCTTATTTTTCCAGTTGCTTCTCTAGGCTTTAAGTTCATTAGATCTGTTGTGACTCCAATTTTGGCATAGTATCTTGATTTCTTGCTTCAGTAATGTTGAGAAGTTGAAGCTTTGACTGCTCTGGTAGATGATGAGGCTATGGTAAAAGTTGCCATCTCCATCAATGTTGCCCAGTATTGTGAGTGCATTGTGAAGGAATGGTGTGAGGATATATTCTTTTTTGGAGCTGCAGCTAACCTAAGAGTCAAAATGGAGGAAAGAAGCTGGAACATACACAATGGAAGGTGTGCATTCAGTATGCTAGAGAATGTGAAATATTACTTGATAAGAATATTACTCCAACATGAGAGACTTGGGAATAGGAAACTTTGGAGACTCGGGGGGATTTATGATGTTAGAGACCATGAATTTGTCTAGTGTGGCCAAGCTTCAAAGCATCGCTGAGGAAGGTGTGTTGAAGACTAGAACACTGCTCAACACTGACCAAATTTCCTTTAAAGTGTGCTTTTGTAACCAGTTAACCTATTTCCCAATATCAGTTGCCTAGATGGAATAAACTATTCAACATGTTGGATATTGAACAAGCTGGAAAAATGGTGTGTAACCTCACATCACATTTGGAAGAAATCCTTCCATCCCTATTTTACATAAAACAGGGAACTGTGTTCAACTTTGCCATGGAGCACATTTTTCAAATGAATGAAAAATCATACTTTGAGGGTATCCACTATGATTTTCATCAATTCCAATCTTCTCAAGCACTTGTATAACTATCTATCAGACTACATCTATCATATTTTCCAGTTGCTATGTGAATGAGCTTCCTCCATTCAAGAGGTTGTCCACTTTGAAATTTCTAAAACTAAGGAATTACTCCAACATGAGAGACTTGGGAATAGGCAGCTCTGGAGATTCAAGGGGATTTCCAATGTTAGAGAGCATGGATTTGTCTAGTGTGACCAAGCTCTGAAGCATCACTGAGGAAGGTGCATTGAAGATAAGAACACTGCTCGACACTGACCAAATTTCCTTTAAAGTTTGCTTCTGCAACCAGTTAACTTATTTCCCAATCTCAGATGCCTGGATGTAACAAACCATTGAACATGTTGGATATTGAACAAGCTGGAAAAATAGCGTGTAACCTCATCATATTTGGAAGAACTCCTCCCATCCCTATTTTACATAAAACATGGAATTGTGTTAAACTCTGCTTTGGAGCACATTTTTCAAATGACTGAAAAATCATATTTTGAGGATATCCACTATGATTTGCATCAATTCCAATCTTCTCAAGCACTTGCATAACTGTCTATCAGAATGCATCTATCATATTTCCATAATTAAGAGAAATAAAAATAATTACTCAAAACCCCATCATACACAAAATATTTGTTACTCCTAGCTTTCTCATCATCATCTTTAACAACATTTTCTACAAATCCTGATAGAAAACCCTGTCTCAATTCTAAAAATAACTAGTGGCGTTGAAAATAAACATATAAGCTCAAAAAAAATTCTTATACTTCTCAATCAAACGCCCAAGTAGGTTCTAAAATACCCAAAAA
Source organism: Pinus tabuliformis (assembly GCA_031772625.1). Lineage (NCBI taxonomy): Eukaryota > Viridiplantae > Streptophyta > Pinopsida > Pinales > Pinaceae > Pinus > Pinus tabuliformis. The sequence continues at coordinate 751,448,064 of CM062809.1, forward strand.
CACAAAATATCTTTATACAAGTTCATTGCAATAGAGAGTATAGCCTATAGCATGTACATGTACTAGCTGCTCACTTGGAGTCCTCTAAAAAAAGGGTCCATAAGAATCTCTATAGCAGAAGGCCTCACCAACGCTGGTGCCAGGCATTTTTCAATAAATTGCCTCGTCTCTAAATCGGTAACCATTTGCAATGATGCAGCCTTTATACCATAACTCACCTTCTTATAAATGTGAGGAACATTACGACACTCGCTATAATGAATCTCGAGAGTAACCATCTCCATTAAGCACATGACAAAGGAATAAACATCTACATGTTCATCATAAACGTCTTCATATAATTCTCGAGCCATGAATTCAAGTGTACTAATGATAGTGTGTGCAACACGACCATTTGAGATTTTTAGCCTTTTTCACTCTAAAATAAGTCCTTCTACACCGCAAAGCACATCAACTTGATAAATTTAATTATGACTCTTAAAAATTATATCTTCATGAAACTCTTTGGAGTATTGAAGAATTGGGTTCACAAATTGTGACTACATGGGTTGTGGTAAATCGCTTTCATATTTTTCCAGATCAGTTTAATTATGAGGACTCTTTTGTGGGAAATATAAGGCAATTAAAAATAAATTATATCTTCATGAAACTCTTTTGGGTATTTAAGAATTTTTTTCAAAAATTGTGATTACATGGGCTATGGTAAATCATTGTCTTATTTTTCCAGATGCTTCTCTAGGCTTTAAGTTCATCAAATCTGTTGTGACTCCAATTTTGGAATAGTATTTTGATTTCTTGCTTCAGCAATGTCAGGAAGTTGAAGATTTGACTACTCTGGTAAATGATGAGGCTATGGTAAAAGTTGCCATCTCCATCAATTTTTCCTAGTATTGTGAGTGCATTGTGAAGGAATGGTGTGAGGATATATTCTTTTTTGGAGCTTCAGCTAGCCCAAGAGTCAAAATGGAGGGAAGAAGCTAGAACATACATGATGGAAGGTGTGCATTCAGAAAAATAGTTAGAAAACATCCTTGACCTAAATGGCTCTGTTTTTTATAAAGAATTTGAAAACTTCAAACAATTTCCAATAAGTCTTCTCCAATGTTACGTGAGAAGAATAAGCCTTGTCCCTGTGGTAAAACCCAAACACACATTAATTCATATTATATGTTGGAGAATGTGAAATGTTACCTGAGAAGAATAAGTCTTGTCCTTGTGGTATCCAATGTTACCTGAGAAGAATAAGTCTTGTCCCTGTGGTAAAACCCAAACACGCATTCATTAGTATTATATGCAGGAGAATGTGAAATATTACCTGAGAAGAATATTACTCCAACATGAGAGACTTGGGAATAGGCAGCTCTGGAGATTCAGGGGGATTTCTGATGTTAGAGACTATGTGTTTGTCTAGTGTGACCAAGCTCCAAAGCATCGCTAGGGAAATTGTGTTGAAGACAAGAACACTTCTCAATAGTGAACAAATTTCCTATAAAGTGTGCTTCTGCAACCAATTAACTTATTTCCCAATCTCAGTTGCCTGGATGGAATAAACCATTGAGCATGTTGGATATTGAACAAGATGGAAAAAAAGTGTGTAACCTCACATCACATTTGGAAGAACTTCTCCCATCCATATTTTACATAAAGCAGGGAATTGTGTTCAACTCTGCCATGGAGCACATTTTGCAAATGACTGAAAAAACATACTTTGATGGTATCCACTGTGATCTGCATCAATTCCAATCTTCTCAATTACTTTTATAACTTTCTATCAGACTACATCGACCATATTTACAGTCACTATGGGAAGGAGCTTCCTCCATTGGAGAGGTTGTCCAATTTGAAATTTCTAAAACTAAAGAATTACTCCAACATGAGAGACTCAGGAATAGACATCTCTAGAGATTCATCGGGATTTCCAATGTTAGAGAGCATGCATTTGTCTAGTGTGACCAAGCTCCGAAGCATCACCGAGGAAGGTGTGTTGAAGACAGGAACACTGCTCAACACTGACCAAATTTCCTTTAAAGTGTGCTTCTGCAACCAGTTAACTTATTTCCCAATCTCAGTTGCCTGGATGGAATAAACCATTGAACATGTTGGATATTGAACAAGATGGAAAAATGGTGTGTAACCTCACATCACATTTGGAAGAACTCCTCCCATCCCTATTTTACATAAAACAGGGAACTATGTTCAACTTTTCCATGGAGCACATTTTTCAAATGACTGAAGAGGCATACATTGAGGGTATCCACTGTGATTTGCATCAATTCCAATCTTCTCAAGCACTTGTATAACTACCTATTAGAGTGCATCTATCATATTTCCAGAATTAAGAGAAATACAAATAATTACTCAAAACCCCATCATACACAAAATATTTGTTACTCCTAGCTTTTTCATCATCATCTTTAACAACATTTTCTACAAATACTCACAGAAAACCCTATCTCAATTCTCAAAATAACGAATGATGTTGAAAATAAACATATAGGCTCAAACAAATGTCCCATACTTCTCAGTCAAACACCCAAGTATGTTCTAAAACACCCCAAAACACAAAATATCTTTATACAAGTTCATTGCAATAGAGAGTATAGCCTATAGCATGTACATCTAGCTGCTCACTTGGAGTCCTCTTAAAAAAGGGTCCATAAGAATATATACTGCAGAAGAACTCACCAATGCTGGTGCCAGGAATTTTTCAATAAATATCCTTGTCTATTAATCAGTAACCATTTGAAATGATGCAGCCTTTATACCACAACTCACCTTCTTATAAATGTGAGCAACATTACGACACTCACTGTAAGGAATCTCCAGAGTAATGATCTCCAGTAAGCACATGCCTAAGGAATAAACATGTACATGTTCATCATAAACGTCTTCATATAATTCTAGAGCCATGAATTCAAGTGTACCAATGATAGTGTGTGTATCATAGTCATTTGTGAGGATAGCAGCAAAACCTAGGTCCCCAATCTTCAGAACACCATTATTTCCATTCACAAATATATTGCTTCAATTCAGATGTCTATGAATTATGCGAGGGTTATGATTATGAATATAATTCAATCCTTCCAATATTTGACGTGCTCAATTCTTCACTGCCTTCATGGAGACATGCCAGTGCTTTTGATGGTATTGCCTCAAGGTCCCCGAGGTGCAGAATTCTCCTTGCTAAAGCACGAAGATTGTCTCAAATAAGAGAATTAGATCTTTCCTGAGATTTATGTTGAGAAGACTCTGCTTCATCAGCACCAAGATTATGTCCTTCTCGGAGTTTCTTAAGAGCTCTTAGAACTGGTAGATTCCCCACAGTAAAGAAGAAAATACAAGGGAAATTTCTTCGCAAATTGCACAAGCCTCTTATTCAGCTCTCGCTGGCAACCTAGTGATGAATCGAATGGGTCCAAACTTAATAGGGGTCAGATTCTTCCATAAGGAACTGAGCTTACGTGTAATGGTAGATGGAGACAATGGCGTAGTACAACACCTGTAGCAAGTGCCCTTCGTTTATGTAAATATTTGAACTCTCTGACCACTCGAAGTTGAAAGGGGTTAACTCTTGACAGACCAGCTTTAGCAGCCTGTATACATAGCGTCTAAACTTTCATATAAAAGTAATGAAATATAGCAATAGCTACTCTCTGTCGTTATGGATTTTCCCCTGTGTGTATTAGTTGTTATGGATTTGGCCCTGCGCATGAGGGAGGAAGGGATTTATTCATTTTTTGCCATAATTGTCTCAACTTAGAGGGAGGAATGAAGTTCTATAGTTGTCTCAACTGGGAGGAAGGGAGTAATATAGTTTTTATCGTAACTGTCTCAACTACTAAGTATTAATCTAATGGTGAACAAAACTTCAATCATCTAACATTTGATCAAAGGGTGAAAATCCGTTCATGGTGGCAGTTGAGGCAATTGATTTCAAAGGGAAACGCCTACATAAAACAGGGAACTATGTTCAACTCTGCCATGGAGAATATTTTTCAAATGACTAAAAAGGCATACATTGAAGGTATCCACTGTGATTTGCATCAATTCCAACCTTCTAAAGCACTTGTATAACTGTCTATTAGAGTGCATCTATCATATTTCCATAATTAAGAGAAATATAAATAATTATTCAAAACCCCATCATACACAAAATATTTGTTACTCCTAGCTTTTTCATCATCATCTTTAACAACATTTTCTACAAATCTTGACAGAAACCCCTGTCTCAATTCTCAAAATAACTAGTGACGTTGAAAATAAACATATAGGCTCAAACAAATGTCCTATACTTCTCAATCAAACACCCAAGTAGGTTCTAAAACACCCAAAAACACAAAATATATTTATACAAGTTCATTGCAATAGAGAGTATAGCCTATATCATGTACACCTAGCTGCTCATTTAGAGTCCTCTAAAAAAAAGGGTCCATAAGAATCTCTACAACAAAATACCTCACCAACATTGGTGCCAGGCATTTTTCAGTAAATTTCCTCATCTCTAAATCGGTAACCATTTGCAATGATGCAGCCTTTATACCACAACTCACCTTCTTATAAATGTGAGCAACATTACGACACTCGCTGTAAGGAATCTCCAGAGTAACCATCTCCAGTAAGCACATGCCAAAGGAATAAACATCTACATGTTCATCATAAACGTCTTCATATAATTCTGGAGCCATGAATTTAGGTGTACCAATGATAGTGTGCACAACATGATCATTTGTGAGGATAGCAGCAAAACCCAGGTCCTCGATCTTCAGAACACCACTATTGCCATTCACGAATATATTGTTGCAATTCAGATCTCTATGAATTATGCGAGGGTTATGATTATGAAGATAATGCAATCCTTCCAATATTTGACGCGCCCAATTCTTCACCGCCTTCATGGAGACATGCCTGTGCTTCTGGCGGTACTGCCTCAGGGTCCCCGAGGTGCAGAATTCTCCTTGCTAAAGCACGAAGATTGTCTCAAACAAGAGCATTAGATCTTTCCTGAGATTTATGTTGAGAAGACTCTGCTTCATCAACACCAGGTTGATGGCCTTCTCAGAGTTTCTTAAGAGCTCTTAGAACTGGTAGATTCCCCACAGTGAAAAAGAAAATACAAGGGAAATTTCTTCGCAAATTGCATAGGCCTCTTGTTCAGCTCTCGCTGGTAACCTAGTGCAGAATCGAATGGGTCCAAACTTAATAGGGGTCAGAGTCTTCCATAAGGAATTGAGCCTATGTGAAATGGTAGATGGAGACAATGTCGTAGTACAACACCTGTAGCAAGTGCCCTCTGTTTATGTAAATATTTGAATTCTCTGGCCACTCGAAGTTGAAAGGGGTTAACTCTTGATAGACCATCTTTAGCAGCCTGTATACATAGCCTCTAAAATTTCATATCAAAGCAATGAAAGATAAAAAGAGCTACTCTCTGCCATTATGGATTTTCTCCTGCATCTCTGCTGTTATGTATTTTCCCTTGCGCATGAGGGAGGAAGGGAGTTATAGAGTTTTTGCCATAACTGTCTCAACTCGGAGGGAGGAAGGGAGTTCTACAGTTGTCTCAACTGGGAGGAAGGGAGTTATACATTTTTTGTCGCGTAACTGTCTCAACTACTAAGTATTAATTTGACGGTGAACAAAACTTCAATCGTTTAACATTTGATCGGAGAGTGAAAATCCATACACGGTGGCAGTTGGGGCAATTGATTTTAAAGGGGAACGTGTTACGGTGTAATTATTTGTTTAATATAAGAATAACTTTATTTAAAATGGAAATGACTTCTTTGTTTTCATGTGGAACTAATAGCTATCGAAAAATGATAACTATAGTCCACTTCCCTTAAGGGGCAATGACTAATAACGTATAATCATAACATACAAATGAAGGGTGTTCAAAAGCTAACATGGAATTGTTGTATTTGTTTTAAATTGGAAAGTAAAATTGAACAAAGTCATAGATATGGGTGTGATTTTGGATATTACTTGATTCATATAATATATTCTTTCAAAATATGCTTTAATATTTTGGAGATAATGTGTGGTTTTATGTTTGTAGAGAATGTTGGTAAAAGTAGTATAGAAATTCAAATCTATCCTACATTGATTTTTTTTTAAGTATTAAGTAAACACATAAAAAAGTTTTAATGTTAAATGGAGAATAATACTATTAGGTTCTTCTCATTATAAAAAATACTTTATATTGAATACTCACAAAGATTTGGACGAGGATATAATTTTGTAGAAGAAGGAAGAACCAAATTGTATACAGCAACAATATGTATAACATGTTGGCCTCAATAGACAAACACCATGGAAAGTGAAATAGTGTGAGGGGAATCAAGTTAATTGGAAGATTTTAGGGATCAAAAACGTCCCAAATGAGGGAGGCATGACCTTTAATTGGATCTAGAAAACAAGTTTAAATGACTCTTATCTCATATTCATGCAAGGAACCTAGTAAATTAGTAGTTTTGTGATGGAATAAAGGTACATGGTTGTGAAGGGAAATAATAATATTAGAGATCTTGTTGATAGTGTGAAGGGCCCAACTAACACCATTGACATCAACTCCAATAATTAATGTCGCGACGTAGAAAGAATATTGAAAATGAAAAAAAAATAGGGGAAAATGAACCAAAATAAGGCTTATGAGAACTAAGCATTGAAGATTTTTTAAGAAAAATTCAAATAGAAAAGGGAAGAATTGGACTTGGGAAAAGCTAAAGTGTTGAGCATGAATACCATTATGATTGAACCCAATAAAACACATTTCCTTATAACTCTAAGAAAAAAAATGTAGAAAATGTTCTTTTATAGATATTGCAAGGGAATACATCTCAAACTTTCATGAAGGTACTATAAATGAACTGGAGAGTTGGAGTGAGTTTAAAACTTGCAAAATTGATAAGGAATAAAAGAATAACCAAAGCCATTGACATGCTAGCTTTTTTTTTTTGAGGCCGAATATTATATTCGATGTGTGATGAATTACTTTGATATTGTTGTGTGATGACTATGTCATGGTATTTTTTTTATTACTTATGTTTAATTAAATTTTATGATACATTTTTCATATTAGGGAGATATTGATTTATGCGTAGATTTAGTTCTTTACCATCATTTTGGTAATCCAAAACGAAAAAAGAGCCAAATTGTCCTTTTAATCATACTCATGAAAGCAGTCATTATAATAATAGGGTTGTTGCAATTTTCTCATTATCTTCTAAGTTAGCAAGTCATTCTTATTTTAGGAAATTGGGCACTCAATATGGGTTTATGCGCTAACAATTGGGTTTTCCTTACTATTTTGGAATTTTGGTTTAGTTGCATACCAATGAATTAAATAGATGTAGAAGTTCCCTTACATACCCCATACTCCATTGATACCAGCATCATAGGATTTTACCACCCCATGCATCCTTTGACAACACATGTTTCAATTGGTGAACTAACATGTTAGTGGTCAAACTTGAGATTATGCTAAGTGAGTACATAGCCATGGGGTATAAATTTGTTGACAAATATCTTGCCATGTTCATTCATAAATAGAGTTTTAAGATTGTGGAAAATAGAGTCAATATATTTTAGGTATTGGCGATTTGATGTGAGATACATGAGTTTTATAGATATTAGGGGGTATAAAAAGGGGTGTTTGGTATAAATAGGGGCTATTTTGTATTATAAATATGTTGGAGGGGGTTCAACTAGAGGCTTTTGAGGCTTTTTTTATCAATATCTAGTGAGATTAGAGGTATTGTTTAATATCTTGTGAACAAGGATGTCATGATACAAGTTGACTAAGTGGAGACCGCATATACCTAATATGGGATAGAATAACATGGACATACATGGCACACTATGTCATTACTCTAATTTATGTGAGACATCATATACTAACAAATGGTCACCTCATAAATTAACAAATTGGACATCTTTGCATCGTCCTTTTAGCTCTTAACTTCTAAATTCACCCCCTTCTATTGGTTTGGATGGATTGGGGTGAAACATCAATAAATCCCAACTAAAGAACATGTCCTTTATCTTTTTATTGATTCTAATTGTCCATCTTAAGGCCCTATCCTCTAATTTTTTATTGCTCCTCATGATTTTTTTATATTTGGTTTCAAGTGGCATTGCTCCTATCTTCCCCCAATAGCATTTATTAATCTTTTTTCTTCAAAAAGTGCCCCAAAATTTTTGGTTTTGTACATGTCGTGGGAACACCAAATGTGAAAATTTCTTTAAATGTCAAATTAAATATTTATAGTTAAGCATGATGTCCCTCACGAGAGGCCACTAGCCTTTGCAAGCTTTCTTATTATTTATCTTCTATGGTTTTCCTTTAAAGTAGATGTACATAAGTACCATGTGAAATTATTGATGCTTTAGAGTGGGAATATTTATATTTTGGTACCTCTTAAAGATGATATTTATTTTTTAGATTCAAGGACATAAAATTCAAGATTGTATGTCCCTAAACAACAATTTTGGCCTTTTGTAGGATCATTAACTGGAAAAAGTTATTCCTCTATTTCATTTCTTCCCAAAAAAATATGTGTCTAAAACAAAGCTCGTAAGTGAAAGTTACGTGCTAAATAAGATAGGCATTTATATTTCCCCTATATGCATGAATAGTAGCAATACTAGCATATCATAATTATAAATTGGAGCATTAGTAACATATCATGGAGATTCTAACAGGGTCATGAAACTTTAAATTTAAAACTAAGCCTACTTCTAGGTATTCAAAATCGAAGTATGAGAAAGGAAAAGGGTTAACTTTTTAATTGTCATACTAGTATTCCATGGTATGAGTAAGGGTAGGAAGAGATATTAAGAAAAGTAAAGAGATATAAAACCATTTTAAAGGATTTTAGAAGACCAATACAATAGTGCATAGATTCATTATGAGCTTCGACAAGTTTCTAATATGTATGGCAGTCCCCTATATGAAGATGGAAGACACAATCATTCAATGATTGTTGGATTTCCCATATGGGATTGCAAGGTAATTATTTATGTTTTAATGTGTTCTTTTGTTATTATAATCTATTTCATGTGTTGTAGTGGTTAAAGAATTTGAATTTTGTTTTCTTATTCATGTTATATCATTAAAAAAAAAAAGATAATGGTGCAAAGCAACATAAGCTCAATATTGTCATTTTGCATGTGTTATTACATTAATGTAAGTACATTGTAGCCATTTTATGTGTGCACTTACACAAGAGAATGTAGAGATGATATGGTCTCTTAGAGCCTTGGCATACCAACATTGGCCTTCTAATCTAAAACTAGAGAGAATTTAATGATACTTCCGCATAAAACAAAGACATTAAGTTTGCTAAGCTTCTAAGTATTTCACGCTATCAAGGGAACAACCAAGGTTCTCCCTTGATTCATCAATCATTCTTTCCAAATCATAGATGTGGTTGGAGATTCATTTCTTATAATCCCTCAAAATTTATCCACGTATGGAGAGTCCAAAGAAGCGCCATAAGAAAACAAACATGGTGCCAATTAGAGAACTTAAAAAATGGAACAAATGCATATGTAGGGAAAGAAGCCATTACTCTATCACCATAGTCTCTAACGAAGTTCAAAGAGAAGCTCCCAAAAATTCATTATAGCTAGATGCAAAAACTATTGTTGGAGACTTGAAACAAGTTCCAAGAAACAATACAATATAGGGATGAAACTTTGACCCTTTGCACTTATATTTTATGAAAATCAATCATCTTTCTATGTAAAGTAAGAAAAAACCTAACAATACAATATAGGGATGAAACTTTGACCCTTTCCACTTATATTTTATGAAAACAATTCATCTTTCTATGTAAAGTAGGAAAAAACCTATAATACTTAAGGTTATCATCCTATCTTCGATTGATATAATCTCATTATTATAATATGTAGCAATATCATTTTTTTTAAGATATAACTAAGCCACGTGAAATGACCAACAAATAACTATGAAGGAATAAACTTCCATCCATATGAAATACCTTTGGATTCTAAATTGTTAACGTATTTCCTTGTATCCAAAAAAACCAAACCATTAATTAAAAAAATGAAAACCTTAATCAATTAAATATAATTTTAAATTACACTCCATGCAATTCAAAACCAAATCAATTAAATATAATTTTAAATTACACTCCATGCAATTCAAAACCACAACCAGAATCTTAATCATATACACATTACCGTGTACTTTTTACCGGTTATAATTTAATCCCTTATCCAAAACCATCTTTATAAAACTACTAATATAACCTATCATGATAATTTAGGATCCTCAAAACTGCAGCACCGTCACCACGCCAAAAAGTCAAGCACACGTGAAAATTGAGACGCTGGGCAGTGGACACGATTTCAATAAAATATGAAATATTTAATCGGTTTGACTTTAGCCCTCATTCGGCCTCTTCGTTTTGTTTTGGGGTCTCTTCGTTCACAGAATGATGTTATGTTTCAACGATAACACGTGGCTTTCCGTTATGGATCCTTTCCTTCTCATTTCTTAGTTTCACATTAATCTCAAGGGTTAGGTACATTGATTATCCTTCCGCTCTAGCTAACAACCCAACCCACCTTTGTTGCTTAATCTCTTTTCTCAGCCCACAATCACATTTAAGGCGTGTTTTGTATGCTTTTATTTTAATTTTCATCAAATAAGATAATTTTCCTAGTTGTATTAAAACATATATTCTATTTTATAGGTTCACATTATTCTTTGCCCAACTTATTACATATTTTTATATGTTTATACTATCCTTTTCCAACTTATTTCATATTTTAATAATAAAATAGTAGGTTCATATTATTCTTTGCCCAGCTTATTTCATATTTTTATATGTTTATACTATCCTTTTCCAACTTATTTCATATTTTAATAATAAAATAGTGTTGTAGATAATGTTGAATGGTTGACTATATAGTTAGTATGACCATGCAAATTAAAATAAATTAATTTTAAATTTATTAAATATTAAAAAAAATAAGTTTTTAAGATATAAATTTATAAGAGATATTGGAATAAGGACGTGTATTTATAAAGATTTGATTCCACTAATATAAATATATGATACAACTCTTTTACATTAGGATGTGGAATGCATGTTTTTGACCCAGTAAACCTATCAATATTATAGCTTTATAGCTATATGATGATACATAAACATAACCCAAAAAAACACTATATAATGATTATGATGTGCATGGAGACACATGATCTACTTGTATATAAGTATATTACTTTATTGTTAATTAGGATAATAATTTCAAAATATTAATGTAATATATTATGGTGATTTTTCAAAATTTTCTATGGGACTCACACAAAGAGAGTGTAAACGAAAAACACTAAGAAATTAAAATCTTACTGTTATTTATTTAGACATTTGTGTTGATGCAAGTTTAGATCTATAACAAAGTCTCTCTCATCTCAGTATGGTTTCCTAATTTCGAATTTTTATGAGCTAAATTATAATTGCAATTATAGGTCTAAGCACATCTAATATTTTAGTAATGAAATTTGATTCGTTTTCAATTTCTTTTAAGTTGCATAGTTTTAAAATTCTTTTTTACAACGAATTTTTATAAGAGTTCATCTATCGATTTCATTATGCACCTTATCCAAGTTGCTTGGGGTTTTAGTAGTTTATTTATTATTATTTCATGAGATTTGCAACTTTGTCAAGGTAAGAAGGATGATTAATGATGTTTTATAATAAAATATTTTTTTTTTATATTTAGTATTTTATCAATTTATAGGAATTTAGACATTTAATTTTTTAATTTTTGACTGTGAGTCTTTTTCATAAGCGAGAGTTTTGTAGAGTCCTAGATGTCCCAAAGATTTAACCATTTATCAAAGCCATTTTCCTAACAATGTTTTAGTGGAAGATAGGTTACAAATGATTACATGCCAATGATGTAAGTTTTTCTTGGTTGAGTTTTTCAAACTTTTTGTTATGTAGATATATAATGACATTAATGTATGAAATATTATATCAATCATATGAGAAAGGTTGTAGTTGATTTTATGGTTTACTATGTAGTGGATATGGTTGAGTACAAGATTAGTTGATAAGGTAATTGATGGATAAGACCTTATGGTTAGGATGATTGACATTATGATTATATTTATATTTTATATTGATATTGATAAGAAATGGATCATTATATAAATTTTCATCTATTTTGATACTATTTGGGTAGGAAATTGGGGTGATTGGATTGCAAGGACCATTTTAGGAGCAAGTCCCTCTTTGGAGATTTGGGCTGTCAACATCAGGGTCCTAAATTAAGCATCCAATGGAATTTTTGGGTAAAAAATTGTGAACAACATCCCATACTATAGACATTGTTCAATATATTGAAAGATTTAAAAGAATGTTGACCACAATGATAATGAGTTGATGTGACATCAAATTCCATTAGTCAAACATGTTGAGTTATACATGGGTGGAGTTTCAACTATGGGTTTGAAGACCCTAACCCTAACCATAGACATCTATCAAGACATTGGTAAGTATTGGGCTATTAGGATAAGAACGAATTCCACTATTATTGTATTGTTTATTCTTCCATAGTATAGTAGAGCAATAGGAGTGGTATATTGAAGCAAAGTAATATAAGTACAAGATCTTGTAGTACTGATACAAGCCACTAAATCTATGACAACTTGATAGTGAGTGTACTTTTTATTTACATTTCAAAATTGAGAAGAAAAGAATAAGGTGTATGTGTGACAACCCTTTTGCGATAATCCCCACTTGTTAATAATGTAAAATTTGTTGTAATTAAAATATAACTAGCTAAAAAGTGGGACATGGATTTCAGAACTTGTGGATGAGGGGAAGTTGGAGGATGTGATTATTAATACCAATGATGGGATGAATGGTGGGAATTGATAGTGGGATGAATGCACCTTATGGAATTAAAGGAAGAGAGGAGAATACTATACTCCTTTGGGAAAGTCCATAAGCAAAAGGGAAAAAAAAATTAAAAGGGAGTCGTGTGGGCTGTTGGAAGGATAACATGCCCACAACCACCAATAATTGTAATAGAATGATGGGAGGTGGCTGGAGAAAGACACAATTGGTAGAATAAAAGTGTGACATCCCTTTTGTGATAAGCCCCACTTGTTAATATTGTAACATGTGTTGTAATTAAAATATAACTAGCTGAGAAGTGGGGCATGGATTTCATAACTTATGGAGGAGGGGGAGTTGGAGGATGTGATTATTAATACCAATGATGGGATGAATGGTGGGAAATGATAATGGGATGAATTCACATTATGGAATTAAAGGAAGAGAGGACAATACTATACTCCTTTGGGAAAGTCCACAAGCAAAAGGGAAAAAAAAAAATTAAAAGAGAGTGGTGTGGGGTGCTGGAAGGATAGCATGCCCACAACCACCAATAATTGTAATGGAATGATGAGAGGTGGTTGGAGAAATAGACAATTGGTAGAAGAAAAGAGGAGGGACTTAGAGTAAGCAAGAGAGGAGGAAAGTCCTATAATAGCAAAAGGAGGAAGTCCGAAGAGGAGGAGTTACAACTTCCTGAGAAGCTCGAGAGTAGTGAGGACAAGCTTGTTGTAGTGAAAAAGAAATAAAAAGAACCAATCTCAACATTCTAGTGTATTCTAGGTTACCCTTCTAGGGTCGAGGAATTTGGGTATCAAAGTGTTTGGTGGTTGGGGAAGGTGGTTAGTTTCTTATTTTCCAGGAGAATTTTCTTGTTGGGTGGAGATAGGTGGATATTTGGACTCCCAATGGTGTTGAATGTGTGAGAAGTTACTTTGAGTAACCTTCCTCAAGCTCTAAAATATGGCTCGAGGGTGATTAACTACACGAAAGGCCACAATGTAGTCAATCTAAGGTTGGTTGGATGATTGAAGTCCCAATCTTAGTTGTCATATTTAACATCATAAGATAAGTGCTTTTCTAGAGCCTTGTTTGTGTGATTATTGTGTATATTCTCATTGTGTTAATAAAATGTCTATGCTAATGCTGAGGAATGTTTATTGCCTATATGAATATTATGGAATTTTGATTTCCTGTGTGATTGTTAAGGAATACGTTATCCTGTATGAAACTCTAAGAAATAAAAAATGCCAATTTATTTTTCTTATTATTGATATTGAAAACCATGGTTATTACTAGGGCATATGAGGTGCAAATTCTCTATTATTTAGCTAATTTTCTTGTATTAAAAGATTGGTGTTCAAGGGCTATGAAACTATTTGCAGGATTTGACTTTTCTTTTATGTATTTCTGTCACAAATGGATTGAGTCCCATATAATCTCAAGAGTGATAAGCCTATATAGTAGGTCGCCAAGAGTGTCCATATTCATATGTTACACACATGCGCGTGCGCGCGCACACACACACACATATATATATGCTAGCAAAAAGCTCTAGAGGGATAGACATCGCCAAGGACTAAGATCCTCAGTAAAGAATCACATGTATATCCATTTACCCATGCCTAAACCAAAATCGAGTATGTGTTATCACAGAGCCTTGGTGGGGTTGGAAATAGGAATCAAGGAGAAAGAACCAAGATTGATGGTTGATATCGATAGTTATATCCATGAAAAATAATGTTAGAATCCCTATCTTGGGTTGACGTCGCCTCCCGAGATCAGGCCTTGTGGTGGTCATGGTATATGCAATTGGGGACCTATAAAGGTTGAGGGAGATGGAGATTCCTCTAGTGGTTAATGGGAATGCTTCTGTCTCATCCCTCATGTCTATTTCATAGGTGGCAATATGGTGTGCCAAGGAGATGGGCCTAGGGTCGAGATTTTTTATAAGGGGGAATCGATAAATTGTAAGGCATTAGGGTGGCATAGTGGGGGTAATGATATGGTGACATGGCTTAGGCCATGGTGGCATAACCAAAAATAAGTGTTTTAATGTCAATCCACTTGAAGATGATATGGCATTAAGATGGAGCGCCACGTGGGATCCATGTGGGGACCATGTGGGTGCCATGTGGTAGAGACCAATGATGTGGAGAGTATTATTGGTCATTTTGAAGGACTAAGTAACCTATAAATGCATGACATATGATGCTCATGTGGAAAGACACATGACTGAGGTGATGTAAATAGGACATCATCCATGGAGTAAGGAGTTCAAGGTTTGGGATTGATTGGCTGGTTATTTCCTTGTTTGGTCCCAAACACCCCAATGGCTTGTTCGAGACCAAATGAGGCATTGATTGTGGAGATATTCAAAGGCACGAACTATTTGGGAGCTCATTGTTCAAGTATAGAGAGGGTCTACTCAATGGTCTTGGAAATAAGGTCTCAAACACTAAATGCAATCATATATATATACGTGTGTGTGGGTGTGTGTAAATTTCTCATGGTAGCCAACTAGTGAGGCTAGTGCAAGGAAGCTGACATGACACATGTTACATGGATATACACATCAAGTTATTGGAATGACGTAAACCACCAAGAGTGGTGGAACAATAATGTGGGAACCATGTGGGACAGCATGTGGGTGCTACGTGGTGGCTAATGATGATGTGGCAGGATTAAAATGGGGAAACATCAAATTCCCATAAATTTTGATTTAGGAGTCATTTTTTGATAAATTTTATATTTCCAGAAAGATCTCGATGAGGCAAATGTAATTTCGTTGTTTATTTTAGGTTTTGAAGAAGTTTAAAAATAAGGAATTTTTATGACCCCATTTCTATGACGAGACAATCGAGGTTAGGTTAAATTGAAGTAATGCCTTCCACTGAGATGGTTTAAGATAGGTTGGTGGAAGGGAGTGTTACAGAGTGGTATCAGAGCCAAGATAAACCCTTAGACCTCTATAAATAAGGTTTTGGTTCTCTGACGTTGTAGAGTAATGCGCTAAGATCTATTGCAGTCATACTAGAGAAGGATGTTTGACATCGAACCTATGTAGATGAAGTGGTGCTTTAGCATGGACTGTAATAGTTTAATGTGGTTGTGGTTGCGTTCTTTTTATAAAATTTGATTGTGCCTTGCATGTTGACTGCAATGACATTTCTAATATATTCAGTTATATTGAAAAATTCATTTTCATTGCATGTGGTTCCTATGTTGCATCTTGAAGGATTGAACAACCTATAATTACCATGTCTTTGGATGCTTTCCATTTCCTTAATAGTTGTAGGCCTAGCTAATAGCTATGTGTATGGTTACTTATAGTATGCTAACAATGTTAGTTAAATGGTGTGCCTTTACATACTTCAAATGACATGTAAATGTCAATGTACATATTTTATGAGGGGTTTGGGAAAATCCCCGTGTTTCTTATATTTACATAGCATTCTTTGATTATGTTGAATGTTAGGTGTTTATACGTATGTGTTTGTGTGTGTATGTATGTATTTTATATGTATGGGATGTGGGAATCTCATGGTCTGTATGTGGTGACAAAGAGCCTCAGGGGATCAGAGGCATAAGATTTTTGACTCTCTTACAAAGTGTTGTGTTTTTAGTGATTGCTTGCTTGTGCAAGTGGGTGTTGGTTATGGTATTATGATGATTGGCCATATACTAATTGTAGAATGTGCATTGTATCACAATATCATCATAAATATGCATACAATGCACATTCTACAATTAGTATATGGCCAATCATCATAATACCATAACCAACACCCACTTGCACAAGCAAGCAATCACTAAAAACACAACACTTTGTAAGAGAGTCAAAAATCTTATGCCTCTGATCCCCTGAGGCTCTTTGTCACCACATACAGACCATGAGATTCCCACATCCCATACATATAAAATACATACATACACACACACACACACAAACACATACGTATAAACCCGCGTATATCTTGCAGACTTCTAATTTAGTTAGCTAATCTTAATATGTGTATTAGAACCATAAAACAGTAATCAAGTGCAGTAAAGAATACAAGCAATCACACACATGAACACAAGATATAAAGTGGAAACCCAATGTGGGTGAAAACCACGTGTTGCAATTCGTCTCTATCTTCTTTTGATAAGAAACTTTTTTTTACAATTTTTTTGTACTGGTGCAGTCTTATACCAGTATGCAGGCTTCTACTTGCAGAAGGCTACAACCTTCTCTCGTTCTCTAGCTTCTCCTGGAAGGGAACTACAACCCCCTTAGCTCTTGTACTAGCTAATGTACTAGTACGTAGGTGCTGACCTATAGAAGGATACAACCTTCTCTTTTATTCTAGGGACCACGTTTCATAAATTTTCAGACTGGATCCATCAATAACATCAATCAAAGATCAAATACATCTGCATCAAACAATCTCCTTTGCACCCACCAAAAACTGAATCAAACGATCACTTCTCTGAATGTTGTAACCAGAATACAGTAACAGTAACCAAAAACCAATCCTGAACCCAGAACACTGCAGCAACAAACAAAAGTAGCTGAAACATATTTCATGAGACGTACGCTACTTCAATATGTATAACCTGTGTGCATATGCTATTATATTAAGGAAAACTTGCGTATACATAGTTTTGATATACCAAACCAGTGTGCATACGCACCTTTTCTATGCGGAACCTGTGTACAGATCTATAAAAGACAATTTACCCTTTTTCAAATATTTAGATATCAATTATACCCAGATCATCAGATTTATAGATCAAGTCATGCACCAAATATAACAGATCAAAATCACACAAAAATATTTCTCTTCAAGCCTTGAGATCTTGACCCATCAATAGAACTTATCCTTCTTCTAGTGCTCAGGTTCCTCCTTGATGCAGATCCAGCTATGCACCATAACTCAATGACAAGTATATTAGATCTTTCTCTTCATATGATATTCAATGCTTGAGTGCCTTTTCCTAATGATCTCCTTCCCCTTTTATAGTCTTATGCCTCACTCAATACCATGGTCCAAAACCACTTAGAACCAATACCTGGGTCCAAAAAAATGGGTTCAATACTTTAGACGAGATACAATGGTCCAAAAGCATAGTCCCAAATACCAAGGACCAAAAACCAAGATTTTCCAAACTGTACTCACTTTTCTATGCATGAAAGTGTGTGTATACACATATGCGCCTTTTGGTTTGTAAATCTGCGTGTATACGCAGCTTGATCAATGGGACCTTGCGTATACCTCATTTTCCTTAATTCTGAGAGCCTGTGAGCCTGAACAGTCATCTGAGTGCTTTGTCGAGTGTGTTGCCATAAAGGACAATACCTGTATCATAGTGCCAAGCCTGTGTCATAATGCCAAAAATCTCCCCCTTTGGACTTGATGGCAACCCCAAGTCACTCAAAGTCATTGTCCCCCTTTGTCATCAAGGGAAAAGGGTTATGCTCCCCTTGAGTACATGTTAAAATCTCTGCTCTGCTATGCTATCCATGCTCCCCCTGACTGTACGCAAGGTCTGCAAAAAGATGTTCTACAAGAAAGAACATGACTCTATACATCATAAATGACCTTCCTATCACCAAAGACTCATACATACATCCATCTCCCAACCAAGTGGGGAAACAAGATAGGTCATTACATGACCTTGATAATCAAAGAAATACATGACATAGAGACTAAATATTTAAGATAAGACTATGATAGTCATCAGCAACTATCATCAGCAGCATCTGTCAATCATCATCCAAACCAGCAACCATGATCTCCCTCTACACCTAAATCAGAAACAACTATGAAATTATACCAAGATCTTCTAAGGTAATGCCAACAATGCACTATTAGAAGAGTATGATCCCCTTGAACCTGTTCCAGATGATCTCTGTCAGACCCATTTCAGACTCTTTTCATCCTGAGTCTAGCCCACTATGTTTCTTCAAACCAACATATACGCGATTGTATCCTATGAAACCTACGTATGTACGCAGATATTCTTCATCAGACTCGTGTACACCCAGTTTCCTTTGAAACAAATAAGTGTCAATAGCAAGATGATGCATCAACTACTCCTAGCTTCTGTTTGAGGTATTCAAATGTCTCCCTGGGCAGTGGTTTGGTGAATATATCATCAACCTGTTCCTTGGAAGGAACATACTCCAATTTGACCTTTTGTTCAAGCACTTGTTCCCGAAGAAAATGATATTTGATAGGTATGTGCTTGGTCTTGGAATGCACGACAAGATTTTTTGAAATGCTGATTGCACTTGTATTATCATATAAAACGGAGATGGGTGGAGTGCAAGTGATTTGAATGTCTTGCAATGTTTGCATCATCCAAAGGAGTTGTGTGTAGCAAGATGCAGCAGCCACATATTCTGCTTCAGCTATAGATAAAGCAATTGAACTTTATTTCTTGTTGAACCAAGACACTAATATGGAACCCATAAAGAATGCACCACCACTAGTGCTTTTTCTGTCATCCATGCTTCCTACCCAATCTGCATCTTTATATGCATGAAGTGTGAGATCTGTATCACTGATTCACCCCCCCTCTTAGTATTATTTCCAACAATCCCCATGAGTTTTGGTGTTCAGTGTATCATTCACTACCATATATAAATGTAAATATATAAAATTCTACTCAGTCCTTTCCATGCTTTTTATTTTAAGTTTAAAGTTTCAACACCCCTCAAAATAGTTCATGGAGAGGAATTTAAACATGTGTGCATACATACATACATACACATAGATATATATATATATATATATATATATATATATATATATATATATAGAGAGAGAGAGAGAGAGAGAGAGAGAGAGAGAGAGAGAGAGAGAGAGAGAGAGAGAGCTTAAGGGGGTGACACACTAATAGTTCATATACTTGAGGCTTGCATGAACTATTGCTCCTTTTCTTCTATTTGCTGGGTTAGTCCCTTCTCAAGTGTTCCTCTCCATAATACCAACATGATATTCACTTTCTTTCCTTCTTAGCTTTACAAGGCATTTTTTATGGTCTTATGAGCATGACCTTCCTCTTTCGAGGGTAAGGAATGTTGCAACAAATATTACATGTATGATATGAACTTTTCCAATATCCATATTAACTATGCCAGTAATTGTTGCTTCATAACGAGCCTTTCAATCTTTTCATAGTATCTATTTACCTTGGCCTTCAAGCTTGTGAAGGTCCATGCACTTTCAAGGGAGATTCTTAAGTTTGTGTTGGACTACATTATCCATTCCCTTCTCTTCTTGTTGTAATTAATATTTCTTATGAACTGTCACACACACACACACACTTAGATGATAGTTATAATAAATAAAAACAACTCAACAATTACCTTTCCATGTTCACACCAAACATGCCACCCTATGGTTGTTCACACATTTGAATTTTCATGTTAGTTACATGTTATCAAAAACCTCGAATACTTATACATATATAATTTTTTCATTACAAAATTTAAACCAACATTTTTATGAAGGTTATCATCATCAATTAAAATCAACCTCTTTATCAAGACCAACATTATAAATTAAAATTATCCTCGTTTCCACACAACTAGCAACCATGACCTTTGGAATCCTAAAAGTTATCTAGAAAGAAATCTGATGCATTAACATTGTAAAAATTCTACAATCACAATATCATCATAAATATGCATACAATGCACATTCTACAATTAGTATATGGCCAATCATCATAATACCATAACCAACACCCACTTGCACAAGCAAGCAATCACTAAAAACACAACACTTTGTAAGAGAGTCAAAAATCTTATGCCTCTGATCCCCTGAGGCTCTTTGTCACCACATACAGACCATGAGATTCCCACATCCCATACATATAAAATACATACATACACACACACACACACAAACACATATGTATAAACCCGCGTATATCTTGCAGACTTCTAATTTAGTTAGCTAATCTTAATATGTGTATTAGAACCATAAAACAGTAATCAAGTGCAGTAAAGAATACAAGCAATCACACACATGAACACAAGATATAAAGTGGAAACCCAATGTGGGTGAAAACCACGTGTTGCAATTCGTCTCTATCTTCTTTTAATAAGAAACTTTTTTTTACAATTTTTTTGTACTGGTGCAGTCTTATACCAGTATGCAGGCTTCTACTTGCAGAAGGCTACAACCTTCTCTCGTTCTCTAGCTTCTCCTGGAAGGGAACTACAACCCCCTTAGCTCTTGTACTAGCTAATGTACTAGTACGTAGGTGCTGACCTATAGAAGGATACAACCTTCTCTTTTATTCTAGGGACCACGTTTCATAAATTTTCAGACTGGATCCATCAATAACATCAATCAAAGATCAAATACATCTGCATCAAACAATCTCCTTTGCACCCACCAAAAACTGAATCAAACGATCACTTCTCTGAATGTTGTAACCAGAATACAGTAACAGTAACCAAAAACCAATCCTGAACCCAGAACACTGCAGCAACAAACAAAAGTAGCTAAAACATATTTCATGAGACGTACGCTACTTCAATATGTATAACCTGTGTGCATATGCTATTATATTAAGGAAAACTTGCGTATACATAGTTTTGATATACCAAACCAGTGTGCATACGCACCTTTTCTATGCGGAACCTGTGTACAGATCTATAAAAGACAATTTACCCTTTTTCAAATATTTAGATATCAATTATACCCAGATCATCAGATTTATAGATCAAGTCATGCACCAAATATAACAGATCAAAATCACACAAAAATATTTCTCTTCAAGCCTTGAGATCTTGACCCATCAATAGAACTTATCCTTCTTCTAGTGCTCAGGTTCCTCCTTGATGCAAATCCAGCTATGCACCATAACTCAATGACAAGTATATTAGATCTTTCTCTTCATATGATATTCAATGCTTGAGTGCCTTTTCCTAATGATCTCCTTCCCCTTTTATAGTCTTATGCCTCACTCAATACCATGGTCCAAAACCACTTAGAACCAATACCTGGGTCCAAAAAAATGGGTTCAATACTTTAGACGAGATACAATGGTCCAAAAGCATAGTCCCAAATACCAAGGACCAAAAACCAAGATTTTCCAAACTGTACTCACTTTTCTATGCATGAAAGTGTGTGTATACACATATGCGCCTTTTGGTTTGTAAATCCGCGTGTATACGCAGCTTGATCAATGGGAACTTGCGTATACCTCATTTTCCTTAATTCTGAGAGCCTGTGAGCCTGAACAGTCATCTGAGTGCTTTGTCGAGTGTGTTGCCATAAAGGACAATACCTGTATCATAGTGCCAAGCCTGTGTCATAATGCCAAAAATCTCCCCCTTTGGACTTGATGGCAACCCCAAGTCACTCAAAGTCATTGTCCCCCTTTGTCATCAAGGGAAAAGGGTTATGCTCCCCTTGAGTACATGTTAAAATCTCTGCTCTGCTATGCTATCCATGCTCCCCCTGACTGTACGCAAGGTCTGCAAAAAGATGTTCTACAAGAAAGAACATGACTCTATACATCATAAATGACCTTCCTATCACCAAAGACTCATACATACATCCATCTCCCAACCAAGTGGGGAAACAAGATAGGTCATTACATGACCTTGATAATCAAAGAAATACATGACATAGAGACTAAATATTTAAGATAAGACTATGATAGTCATCAGCAACTATCATCAGCAGCATCTGTCAATCATCATCCAAACCAGCAACCATGATCTCCCTCTACACCTAAATCAGAAACAACTATGAAATTATACCAAGATCTTCTAAGGTAATGCCAACAATGCACTATTAGAAGAGTATGATCCCCTTGAACCTGTTCCAGATGATCTCTGTCAGACCCATTTCAGACTCTTTTCATCCTGAGTCTAGCCCACTATGTTTCTTCAAACCAACATATACGTGACTGTATCCTATGAAACCTACGTATGTACGCAGATATTCTTCATCAGACTCGTGTACACCCACTTTCCTTTGAAACAAATAAGTGTCAATAGCAAGATGATGCATCAACTACTCCTAGCTTCTGTTTGAGGTATTCAAATGTCTCCCTGGGCAGTGGTTTGGTGAATATATCATCAACCTGTTCGTTGGAAGGAACATACTCCAATTTGACCTTTTGTTCAAGCACTTGTTCCCGAAGAAAATGATATTTGATAGGTATGTGCTTGGTCTTGGAATGCACGACAAGATTTTTTGAAATGCTGATTGCACTTGTATTATCATATAAAATGGAGATGGGTGGAGTGCAAGTGATTTGAATGTCTTGCAATGTTTGCATCATCCAAAGGAGTTGTGTGTAGCAAGATGCAGCAGCCACATATTCTGCTTCATCTATAGATAAAGCAATTGAACTTTATTTCTTGTTGAACCAAGACACTAATATGGAACCCATAAAGAATGCACCACCACTAGTGCTTTTTCTGTCATCCATGCTTCCTACCCAATCTGCATCTTTATATGCATGAAGTGTGAGATCTGTATCACTGATTCACCCCCCCTCTTAGTATTATTTCCAACAATCCCCATGAGTTTTGGTGTTCAGTGTATCATTCACTACCATATATAAATGTAAATATATAAAATTCTACTCAGTCCTTTCCATGCTTTTTATTTTAAGTTTAAAGTTTCAACACCCCTCAAAATAGTTCATGGAGAGGAATTTAAACATGTGTGCATACATACATACATACACATAGATATATATATATATATATATATATATATATATATATATATAGAGAGAGAGAGAGAGAGAGAGAGAGAGAGAGAGAGAGAGAGAGAGCTTAAGGGGGTGACACACTAATAGTTCATATACTTGAGGCTTGCATGAACTATTGCTCCTTTTCTTCTATTTGCTGGGTTAGTCCCTTCTCAAGTGTTCCTCTCCATAATACCAACATGATATTCACTTTCTTTCCTTCTTAGCTTTACAAGGCATTTTTTATGGTCTTATGAGCATGACCTTCCTCTTTCGAGGGTAAGGAATGTTGCAACAAATATTACATGTATGATATGAACTTTTCCAATATCCATATTAACTATGCCAGTAATTGTTGCTTCATAACGAGCCTTTCAATCTTTTCATAGTATCTATTTACCTTGGCCTTCAAGCTTGTGAAGGTCCATGCACTTTCAAGGGAGATTCTTAAGTTTGTGTTGGACTACATTATCCATTCCCTTCTCTTCTTGTTGTAATTAATATTTCTTATGAACTGTCACACACACACACACACACTTAGATGATAGTTATAATAAATAAAAACAACTCAACAATTACCTTTCCATGTTCACACCAAACATGCCACCCTATGGTTGTTCACACATTTGAATTTTCATGTTAGTTACATGTTATCAAAAACCTCGAATACTTATACATATATAATTTTTTCATTACAAAATTTAAACCAACATTTTTATGAAGGTTATCATCATCAATTAAAATCAACCTCTTTATCAAGACCAACATTATAAATTAAAATTATCCTCGTTTCCACACAACTAGCAACCATGACCTTTGGAATCCTAAAAGTTATCTAGAAAGAAATCTGATGCATTAACATTGTAAAAATTCTACAATCACAATATCATCATAAATATGCATACAATGCACATTCTACAATTAGTATATGGCCAATCATCATAATACCATAACCAACACCCACTTGCACAAGCAAGCAATCACTAAAAACACAACACTTTGTAAGAGAGTCAAAAATCTTATGCCTCTGATCCCCGGAGGCTCTTTGTCACCACATACAGACCATGAGATTCCCACATCCCATACATATAAAATACATACATACACACACACACACAAACACATACGTATAAACCCGCGTATATCTTGCAGACTTCTAATTTAGTTAGCTAATCTTAATATGTGTATTAGAACCATAAAACAGTAATCAAGTGCAGTAAAGAATACAAGCAATCACACACATGAACACAAGATATAAAGTGGAAACCCAATGTGGGTGAAAACCACGTGTTGCAATTCGTCTCTATCTTCTTTTAATAAGAAACTTTTTTTTACAATTTTTTTGTACTGGTGCAGTCTTATACCAGTATGCAGGCTTCTACTTGCAGAAGGCTACAACCTTCTCTCGTTCTCTAGCTTCTCCTGGAAGGGAACTACAACCCCCTTAGCTCTTGTACTAGCTAATGTACTAGTACGTAGGTGCTGACCTATAGAAGGATACAACCTTCTCTTTTATTCTAGGGACCACGTTTCATAAATTTTCAGACTGGATCCATCAATAACATCAATCAAAGATCAAATACATCTGCATCAAACAATCTCCTTTGCACCCACCAAAAACTGAATCAAACGATCACTTCTCTGAATGTTGTAACCAGAATACAGTAACAGTAACCAAAAACCAATCCTGAACCCAGAACACTGTAGCAACAAACAAAAGTAGCTAAAACATATTTCATGAGACGTACGCTACTTCAATATGTATAACCTGTGTGCATATGCTATTATATTAAGGAAAACTTGCGTATACATAGTTTTGATATACCAAACCAGTGTGCATACGCACCTTTTCTATGCGGAACCTGTGTACAGATCTATAAAAGACAATTTACCCTTTTTCAAATATTTAGATATCAATTATACCCAGATCATCAGATTTATAGATCAAGTCATGCACCAAATATAACAGATCAAAATCACACAAAAATATTTCTCTTCAAGCCTTGAGATCTTGACCCATCAATAGAACTTATCCTTCTTCTAGTGCTCAGGTTCCTCCTTGATGCAGATCCAGCTATGCACCATAACTCAATGACTCGTATATTATATCTTTCTCTTCATATGATATTCAATGCTTGAGTGCCTTTTCCTAATGATCTCCTTCCCCTTTTATAGTCTTATGCCTCGCTCAATACCATGGTCCAAAACCACTTAGAACCAATACCTGGGTCCAAAAAAATGGGTTCAATACTTTAGACGAGATACAATGGTCCAAAATCATAGTCCCAAATACCAAGGACCAAAAACCAAGATTTTCCAAACTGTACTCACTTTTCTGTGCATGAAAGTGTGTGTATACACATATGCGCCTTTTGATTTGTAAATCTGCGTGTATACGCAACTTGATCAATGGGAACTTGCGTATACCTCATTTTCCTTAATTCTGAGAGCCTGTGAGCCTGAACAGTCATCTGAGTGCTTTGTCGAGTGCGTTGCCATAAAGGACAATACATGTATCATAGTGCCAAGCCTGTGTCATAATGCCAAAAATCTCCCCCTTTGGACTTGATGGCAACCCCAAGTCACTCAAAGTCATTGTCCCCCTTTGTCATCAAGGGCAAAGGGTTATGCTCCCCCTGAGTACATGTTAAAATCTCTGCTCTGCTATGCTATCCATGCTCCCCCTGACTGTACGCAAGGTCTGCAAAAAGATGTTCTACAAGAAAGAACATGACTCTATACATCATAAATGACCTTCCTATCACCAAAGACTCATACATACATCCATCTCCCAACCAAGTGGGGAAACAAGATAGGTCATTACATGACCTTGATAATCAAAGAAATACATGACATAGAGACTAAATATTTAAGATAAGACTATG
This sequence comes from Pinus tabuliformis, assembly GCA_031772625.1. Taxonomy (NCBI): domain Eukaryota; kingdom Viridiplantae; phylum Streptophyta; class Pinopsida; order Pinales; family Pinaceae; genus Pinus; species Pinus tabuliformis. The sequence continues at coordinate 751,474,537 of CM062809.1, forward strand.
ATAGTCATCAGCAACTATCATCAGCAGCATCTGTCAATCATCATCCAAACCAGCAACCATGATCTCCCTCTACACCTAAATCAGAAACAACTATGAAATTATACCAAGATCTTCTAAGGTAATGCCAACAATGCACTATTAGAAGAATATGATCCCCTTGAACCTGTTCCAGATGATCTCTGTCAGACCCATTTCAGACTCTTTTCATCCTGAGTCTAGCCCACTATGTTTCTTCAAACCAACATATACGCGATTGTATCCTATGAAACCTACGTATGTACGCAGATATTCTTCATCAGACTCGTGTACACCCACTTTCCTTTGAAACAAATAAGTGTCAATAGCAAGATGATGCATCAACTACTCCTAGCTTCTGTTTGAGGTATTCAAATGTCTCCCTAGGCAGTGGTTTGGTGAATATATCATCAACCTGTTCCTTGGAAGGAACATACTCCAATTTGACCTTTTGTTCAAGCACTTGTTCCCGAAGAAAATGATATTTGATAGGTATGTGCTTGGTCTTGGAATGCACGACAAGATTTTTTGAAATGCTGATTGCACTTGTATTATCATATAAAATGGAGATGGGTGGAGTGCAAGTGATTTGAATGTCTTGCAATGTTTGCATCATCCAAAGGAGTTGTGTGTAGCAAGATGCAGCAGCCACATATTCTGCTTCAGCTATAGATAAAGCAATTGAACTTTATTTCTTGTTGAACCAAGACACTAATATGGAACCCATAAAGAATGCACCACCACTAGTGCTTTTTCTATCATCCATTCTTCCTACCCAATCTGCATCTTTATATGCATGAAGTGTGAGATATGTATCTCTAGGATACCATAAGCCATAGTTTTGAGTTCCTTGAAGATATTTGAAAATTCTTTTAACTGCCTGAAGATGAGCTTCCTCTGGATTTTCCTGAAATCTTCCAACTATTCCTACTACATGCATGATGTTTGGTCGGGTACTTGTTAGATAGAGTAGACTACCAATCATGGATCTATAGGTTGGTTGATGTACTGCTGCTAATTCATCATTTTCGTTGAGGCTGCATCCTGTTACCATAGGGGTACATTCTGGTTTCGAATCTTCCATGCCATATTTCTTCAAGATCTGCTTGAGGTACTTATTTTGTGATAGAAAGACATCGTCTTTGTTTTGTTGGACTTGTAAACCAAGAAAATATGTGAGCTCACCAAGCAGGGAAATTTCAAATTCTTTCTGCATTACGAAAGCAAAGTTTTGACTCATGGCTTCTTCATTGCTACCAAAGATGATATCATCAACATACACAACAAGTATTAACAATTTATCATTGTCAATTTTTATATATAAATTGCTATTTGTTGATCCTTTTGAAAAACCTTGTTGATGGAGGTATTTTTCCAGACGTTAATACCAAGCTCTTGGAGCTTGTTTAAGACCATAGAGAGCCTTTTTGAGTCTGCATACAAGTTTTGGATCATTTCCAAGGATAAACCCATCTGGTTGCTCAATATACACTTCTTCTTCCAAGTCTCCATTTAGAAAGGAAGATTTCACATCCATTTGATATACTTTGAACTTCTGAAAGCTAGAAATAGCAATGAACATTCTTTTCGCTTCAAGTCTGGCAACTGGTGCAAAAGTTTCTTCAAAGTCTATACCTTCTTGTTGAGCATACCCTTTAAAAACAAGTCTGGCCTTGTTTCTAATAACATCTCCATCTTCATTCAACTTGTTTTTGAATATCCATTTTGTCCCTATGACATTCTTATCATTTGGTCTAGGAACCAACTCCCAAGTGTTATTCTTTTCAATTTGCTCAAGTTCTTCAATCATGGCCTTGACCCAACATTCATCTTTGCATGCTTCACTAACATTTCGTGGTTCAACAGAGGAGAGAAATTCTAGATAGCTTGAAGCTTCTGTAATAGTTCTTCTTGTTTTTACACCTACCTCTTTCTGCCCCAAAATTTGAGTCTCTGGATGATTCTTCTGGATGTACCTCGATGGAGTATTTTCTTCTACCCTTATCTATTCTTCTGGTGCCTCATAGGTTTCTTCTTCATCATTAGTCTGATTTGATGTTGAAGGATAGTCCTCATCATCTCCAAAATCTTCAGATTTTACCTGCTTTGGATTGTTGCCTGCTTCATCAACCACCACAACAATACTTTCAACAATTTTTCCAAGTCTTTTATTGTAACACTTATATCCTTTACTTTGTGAAGAGTAACCAAGGAGAATGCCTTCATCTACTCTAGGTTCAAACTTGCCAAACTTTTCATCAGTCCTTTTGATGTAACATTTTCTTCCAAAAACTTTGAAGTATTTTACCGTAGGAATCTTACCATATCAAAGTTCATGAGGAGTTTGAGTCTTGTTTACTCAGACGTTTGTTTTGTTGAGAATAGTAATGGCAGCAAATGCAGCTTCACCCCAGAAGGTTGTAGGAGTTCCAGACTCATCAGGCATAGCACGAGCCATTTGCTGGAGTGTTCTGTTCATCCTTTCCACCACTCCATTTTGCGGAGGAGTCCTTGCAGTAGAGAATTCCCTTCTTATTCCATGTTCTTCACAAAAGTCGAAAAATTCATCTGAGGTAAATTCCCCTCCTTGATCAGACCTGAGACATTTGATTATGCGATCTGATTTATTTTCAACCAAGGCTTTGAAAGCTTTGAACTTTTCGAAAGCTTTGTCTTTATGCTTCAAAAGTCCTATCTAACACATCCTGGAAAAGTCATCAATGAACAAGAGAAAGTATTCTTCTCCACAAGGTGACTTTTTCCTTGATGGACCTTATAAATTAGTATGGACAAGTTCAAGTGGCTTACTAGTTGATCCTTCCTTCTTAGGGAAATGTGTTTTGGTTTGCTTACCAAACTGACATGATTTTCATATTGTATTGTCTGGAATTCTGATGTCAGGAAGATCGCGGACAGCCTGATATTTGCATGGTTTTCTTATCTGAGGGAAGCTTAGATGCCCCAATCTTTTGTGCCATAGCCAATGTTCATCATTTTTTCTTAGATAGCATTGTTGTTGTCCTCCCTTGAGTGTGTATAGATTATTTGGAGTTCTTATGCCTTTGATCACTGTTTCTCCTGTATCAATCTCACGAACAATACATCCATTTGATCGAAATATTACCTCATTTCCTTGATCACACATTTGAATAACACTTAATAGATTATGATTTAAGCCATTAACATACATAAGATTTCTGACTTTGACCTTTTCTTTCAAAAGAACAGAGCCTTTACCTTTTATGAGTGCAGGGGTGTCATTTCCAAATGAGACCTTCTTTTCCTTTTCTAAGGCACTATATGACTGATGTTTTTCTTTATCCCCTGTCATATGTTTCGAGCATCCACTGTCGACGTACCACTGATTTTCCTGTCCTCCTGCATATAAGGCTATACCACATCTTTCTGGTTGCAGTTCTTTCTTTCTCCATGTTTTGGGACCCAATGAAGCTTTCTCCTTCTGAGATGTTTGTCGAAACCTACTCCTACGTTTACAATCTTCATGACTGAATTTCTTACAAATAGAACATTCTATTTCATTTTTAAGAGCATAAAAGTTATTGTAGGTCCTTTTCATGATCCCAGTCACACTCCTTTGATTTCGTGCTTCTCTAGTCATGATGGTCTTGTAGGAAACACATTGAGCAGCTTTGTGTCAAAAGTTATGACAAGAGAAACATTGGCCATTAAACAAATTCCTACGATTATCAAATCTACTGACCATGTGATTGTAGTTTCCATTGACATTCATTCTTGAAGCAAATTGGGAATGATTTACCTGTGGTCATTGTGGCTTCTGTTCATCCTTGAAGTAGATTGACCTCGATTTACCTGGTGATCCGCTTTATATCTTTGCTATCGATTGTCAACCTGTTCACTTCTCCTTGCTGCATCAAGATAACTTTTGGAGGTGGATGGTTTCTATGCTTGAGAAGATTCTTTAGTATATCGAAGACCTGTCTTTATTAGAGGAGAACGCTGCACTTTGATAGTCTCATCTAAAGTTTCAGATCGTTTAGAAAATATAAGATTAAGAGCTTTTGTTTTCTCAATATCTTTTCTAAGTCCCACAATTTCACATTCTAACTTTTCATTGTGTTTTTCCCTTTCAGCAAGTTGGAATGTCAGAGTATCTATAATCATACTCTTTTCCTCTAAACAAATTTTAAGATTAAAAAATTTCTTCATAGTGATCCGGACTTAAACAGGAACACAACAAATTACAGAGATAACCATAAACACAGATATGCAGCGGAAATAATACTTCATTTTATTAATGTAAAATACTGAAATATGCTTACAAACGGTAATGGAAATAAACTAGCTAGGGCGATGGTAGCTTATCTCTGAGGAGAGATGTGGTGGCTACATGCCTTTGAACTGTGTTACAATGAGGCTCGAAGGCCTATTTATTGTTGAGAAACAATGAAAAACCCTTAACATTCCAAGACCTAACACTAGAAAATGAAATGCCAAACTGTGGGCCCCGTTTGGGTAAATTGGTACACCAACTTCCCGGGGTTGTAACTTTGGCATACGATCTCCGTTTGATGCGTACAATAGCTCGTTAGAAATATCTATCCGAGCACTGCCACTTTGGGAGGAAACATCGGTCCATGGACCCATGTTGCCCCAGATTTCACAAAAAACGTCCTTTAGGGCCTCAAAACGGCTCCGGAAGTTCAGGACCCGAAAAACTGCTAAAAATAGTAAGTTGTGCTATAATTAAGGAAACTGAAAATGCTGAGAGAAAAAATGGTGGGGGTCTAGGTGGACTTGGCAGGTGGCCACAAATATCCACCTGGATCATTCCTCCCCCCTTAGGAAGCAATGGTCCCCATTGCGTTGAGCTCCTCCATGAGATGAGGAAACTTTTGCTGAACTTGTTCCTTGGTGAGCCACTTGCCCTGGTGAAGGAGTTGGCTTGCTTTGACAACTCGATACAGTTGGATATTCTGTTGCCGAGTGTTCTTGATCTATGTATCCATGATCCGATTAGTTGTAGCTTGTTCCATGCAATCTGGATTTAATTCTGTGGGTGTGAGCTGTTCTGCAATGTCGGATGTATCTAGCAATGGTGGAAATTATGGTCGAAGGCGGTCCACATTGAACACTGGGTGCAGGCCAAGGAATGGGGAAATGCTGAGCTCAAATGCATTGTCTCCCATAGCCTTAGTAATGGTGTAAGGACCATATCGAAGTGGTCTCAGTTTCCGATAGGTTCCAGTAAGGCGTTCCTTTTGCAAATGCAACCAGACTTTGTCGCCCACCTGAAACTTGTGTTGCACCCGATGTTGATCATGTCTCTGCTTGTACTTGGCATTTGATTTCTCCAGAATTTCATGGACCTGCTGGCAAATATGTTGGATGTGCTCAATGAAGCTGGTGGCCTTATCTGTTTCGGACTGGACATGAGCTGAATTTATGTGAGTAGCTGCAAGTGGCATGGCCACATCAATGGGGCATAGTGGCTGGAATCCCAAACCCACCTGAAAAGGGCTATGGCCAGTGGAGCTGTGAAGAGCTCAGTTCTAGCTGTGCTGAACATAGGGGAGGCTCTCGTCCCATGTGCGTGGATGCTTTGAGTTATACATAAGCAGAATGTGCACAATCATCCTATTGACAACCTTTGTCTGGCCATCAGTTTGAGGATGGAAGGCCGTGGACTTCATGAGTTTGGTGTCCAGCATTGACCAGAGACTGGACCAAAATGTGCTGAGGAACCGACTGTCCCGATCTGAGATGATAGACTCTGGGATCCCGAAGTGCACCCACACTCTTTCAAAGAAGAGTTTAGCAGTGGCTTCTACTGTGATATTCTTCTTGCAGGCCGCCATAATGGCCATCTTCGAGAACCTGTCGACGACCACAAAAACACAGTCATTTCCATGCTTAGTGTAAGGAAGGCCTGACATGTAATCCATGGAGATAGATTCCCAAGGTCGACTAGGGGTAGGCAACGGGGTATAGAGGCCTTGCTTCTTGATGGTCGGTTTGGCAATGGCACAGGCAGTACATGATCTGATGTACTTCCCAACATCCTGTCGAAGATTCGGCCAATAGAAATAATTTTGCAGTACTGCCACTGTTTTCTCGACCCCAAAATGCCCAGCAGCCTGATTGTAGTGTGCTTCCCAAATCATCTTGGCACACTCGCTTGAAGGAACACAAAGGTGACCCAGGTGGCATAACAGGGCATCCTGGAGGTGAAAATCTGGAACATGCCGACCCTCCAAGAGTGTCTAGTATGTGTGGCCGAATTCTGGGTCGCTTTTGTAGAGAAGTGGCCAATCAGAAGTCTCGTTCCCACAAGAGTTGAGCACGATGGTTAACGCCATGATCGGTGGTCAACTGAGGCAATTTGCAACATTATTGGTGCTGCCCTTCTTATACTTGATATTCAAGTGGAACTGTTGCAGGTATGTAGACCACTTCTGATGGCGATCATTCTGCAATTTCCCTTGGGTCTGTATGAATTGCAGGGGTCGGTGGTCTGTGTGGATGACCGTTTCCTTCCCCAAAATGTAATGCTTCCATTGTCGGCAGGCCTGTACAATGGAATACATCTCTTTATCATAAGTGGGGTACTTCCGGACTATGTCTGAAAGTGTTTCACTGTGATATGCCACTGGATGTCCATTTTGAGTAAGGACTGCCCCAATAGCATAGTCAGAGGCATCTGTCTCGACCTCAAATGGTTGTTGTAAATCTGGTAACGCGAGCACTGGTGCCGTGCAGAGGCGATCCTTCAACTCTATGAATGCCTTCTGTTGAGATTCAGACCAAAAGAATTTTGCTTTCGCCCCTCCCTTGGTGACTTGACTCAAGGGCCAAGTAAAATGAGAAAACCCCAACACAAACCTGCGATAGAAGTTGGCAAGACCTAGAAAGCTGCGGAGCTCTGTTAAAGTGGTTGGAGATGGCCAATCCTGAATGACTTGGATCTTGGCTGGATCGACATGCACCCCCTGTTCATCAATGATGTATCTCAGATACTGAACCTGGGTCATGCCAAAAGTGCATTTCTCCAAATTGGCACATAGCTTGTGTTGCTGCAGTGTTTGGAGAACCTGTCGGATGTGGTGGAGGTGCTCTTCCCAACTCTGGCTAAAGATCAGAATGTCATCCAAGTATACTACTACAAAGGAGTTGGTGAATGGCTGCAAGATGTCATCCATTAGCCTCATGAAGGTTGCAGGAGCATTCGTCAATCCGAAAGGCATAACCAACCATTCGAAAAGGCCCTCCTTGGATTTGAAGGCAGTCTTCCACACATCAGAGGGTTCGATTGGTACCTGGTGACATCCTGACTTCAGATCGATCTTGCTGAAATATTTCGCCCCCTTTAGTTGGTCCAGGAGGTCATCAATCCGTGGGATCGGGTACCTATTATGGACAGTGATCTTGTTCAGCGCCCGATAGTCAATACAGAGTCTCCACGTCCCATCCTTCTTCTGTACCAACACGATCGGGCTCCCACAAGGCGATGAACTCGGACGGATGTGACATTTCTGCAGGAGCTCTTGAATCTGCCTCTTGATTTCATTGTTCTCCAGAACGGAGCGCCAATAAATTGGTCCATTGGGCAGCGGTGCACCTGGGGTCAGATCGATGGAGTGCTTGACCTGACAGTGTAGAGGAACCCCTGCAGGGGAGGTGAAGATGTCCTCTTACTCCTCCACAACCTTGTCCATCTATAGTTGTCATGCATAGGGACCCCGTGTGGAGGCCGCGACCACCGTCTTCTTCTTTCCTTGAGGGTGTATCATCAGGAAAACAAATTTCCTGGTTTTGGAAATGATCTTACTGCATTGTTTTGCAGTAATCTAAGAGATGGCGGTAGGTGGTGCTACCTCTGGTATCCTGTACAACTTATTTCCCAATGTGATAATAACAGCACGGGGCCTTGATTCATACACATCATGTCGCTTCCACAAGTATGGCTGTCCTAATAATACATCACAAACTTCAAGGGGAGCAATGTCACACAATACCTCATCCGTGAAGGGCTTGATGTTGTATGGAAGGTGACATTGCTGGCTCACGCGAAGATCTCGGCCTTGGTGAAGCCACCCAATGGTGTATGGTTGTGGATGTGCTGTGGTCGGTAAGCCCAACCACTTCACGACCTCTGCCGAAATGAGGTTCTTTTGACTCCCGCTATCAACAATGAACTGTATCGGGGAGCCCTTTACCACATCTGGGAGTGGAAGAGACGCTCCTCCTCCTCTGGATCTTCGGGTTCATTTTTCTGGATCTTGGAGGTAGCAACAGTGGCGTTGGGATCCGCATCAATGATTTGCTTCCCTTTGTCATTCCCGTTATCGGGTTCTGACTCAAAGTCGGAACATGCATCTGATTCTGAAACCTTTAGCTCAGCCACCAGTGACTGCTTGGCCCGACACTCACTTGTGTTGTGAGTGGAGCTCTTGTGGAACTCGCACCATTTTCCCGTGTCCTTTTTCAGCTTCGCATCGCTGTTCTTTGCTTGCGGCTTCGGCGAGTTGTCTTGGGCTATCCCGCCTTGGCTTTGTCCTTTGTTCTATGGTTTAGGGGCACCTTTCCCTTGCTTTGGATTCGCAGATCCAAAGTCTCGCTTCTTTTGTTTAAACTTCTGCTTGACCTTGACAGCATATCGGTATGCTGCGCCGAGCGAGGAGATGTTCAGGAATTATATTTCTTCCTTGATGTACTTGTGCAGGAAGCCACGGTATTTGAGTATCAAATGTTGCTCCGAATCCTTGATACCCAACTTTGTGCGAAGGGTATGGAAAAGATTGGTGAACTCCGGCACGTCTTGGTCCCTTCCCTGCCGCAGCGTGGTCCACTTTATGTATTCATCCTCATAGCTTTCGACATGGTAGTACTGCTCCTTGATGGCATCCCGGAATGAATTCCAGGTGGGTGTGGCTGAAAATAGTGAGCCAGTACTTTCATCCTTCTGCTCGCAGTAGGTTTCCCACCAGTCCTTGACGTGGGGGGTTGCTTTGAGAAGAGCGAAAACAATCTTTTCCCGATTCGAAAATTCATGAACAGAAAAATAACCCTCTAGCAGATTTAACCATTTATCTACGGCATCTGCATCTATCTAACCCTCGAATATAGGGATCTCAAAATTAACTTGTACCTTAAAGGGCGTGGCGTTTCCAGAGTAGCTGCTGGAAGCATATGCGTCGCTTCTGGGTAGCTGCTAAAGGATCTGGGCAAAGTTGTCCATCATCGCGTTCCGTTGTCGCTCGAGGGCTTCTTCGAGCAAGATTTTGATGGGATCTCCTGCCCCCTCGTCTTTTTTCTCATCCGCCATGGGAGGCCGTCGGGATTTGCGAGGCTGGTCTTACAAAGGTTCGGCCAGTTCAAGCCCTAACTCCTTATATCCCGACCTTGTTGGGGACATGCAAAGAAAAACAGAGAAAAAGCAGACCGCTCTGATACCACTGATCTGGACTTAAACATGAACGCAACAAATTACAGAGATAACCATAAACACAGATATGCAGCTGAAATAATACTTCATTTCATTAATGTAAAATACTGAAATATGCTTACAAACGGTAATGGAAATAAACTAGCTAGGGCGATGGTAGCTTATCTCTGAGGAGAGATGTGGTGGCTACATGCCTCTGAACTGTGTTACAATGAGGCTCGAAGGCCTATTTATTTTTGAGAAACAATGGAAAACCATTAACATTCCAAAACCTAACCCTAGAAGATGAAACGCCAAACTGTGGGCCCCGTTTGGGTAAATTGGTACACCAACTTCCCGGGGTCGTAACTTTGGCATACGATCTCCATTTGACGTGTACAATAGCTCGTTAGAAAGATCTATCCGAGCACTGCCACTTTGGGAGGCAACATCGGTCCATGGACCCATGTTGCCCCAAATTTCCCAAAAAACATCGTTTAGGGCCTCAAAACGGCTTTGGAAGTTCAGGACCCGAAAAACTGCTAAAAATAGTAAGTTGTGCTACAATTAAGGAAACTGAAAATGCTGAGAGAAACAATGGTGGGGGTCTAGGTGGACTTGGCAGGTGGCCACCAATATCCACCTCGATCACATAGAGATCATCTTCATCTATAGCATCCAAGAAATCATCATCTTCAAAATCCATCAATAGTTTATAATCATTACCATGTTCATCTTCATCACTATTTGAGAATCCATCACTGTCTTCATGTGTATAATAGCTCTTTTTACTTACGTTCTATTTTCGGTTCCATTTAACTGGTTCCTTACCTTTATCAAGATTATCTTTATGAGGACATTTGGCTGCATAGTGACCGACTCTTCCACATGCAAAGCATTTGAAAGGTAGCTTACCTCTGAACCTTCCAGAACCTCGTTGAAGGTTCTTAACAAAGTTTGATTCTTCCTCTCCTTCTGACGTATGTCCTGACTCATTGTATTCTCCTTCCACAATATCCCAAACTTCTGTACCAAGAGATTGAAGATAGGCTGTGATTCTTACCTTCCAATAAACGAAGTTTCTCCCATCAAAGATTGGTGGCCTGATAGATGCCTCTTTTCCGTAGTTACTCATGATGATGGATCTTCCTTCAAGTGATCAAGCTTCTTCTGAAGGACCTGCTTTGATACCAATTGTTGGAAATAATACTGAGGGGGGGGGGGGGGGTGAATCAGTATTAGTTATTTAACAAATTTCCATAAACAAATTGATATACGCTACTTCTGTTAATTAAACCTGTGTATGTACGCAACTGTGTTTAGAGAAACCTGCATATATCTTGCAGACTTCTAATTTAGTTAGCTGATCTTAATCTCTATATTAAAACCATAAAAAAGTAATCAAGTGCAGTAAACAGGACAGGCAATCACACACATGAACACAAGATATAAGGTGGAAACCCAATGTGGGTTAAAACTATTGGCATTATGATGCATGTGTTGTACTTGATGGCAACCAACTCGTAGAAGATCATCTCACTTATATATATCCAGATGAATCTATGGAAAAGATATCGGATGTGACAGAACACATAGGATGCAGGACAACTCAAAGGAATCAGATGACAATTCTCAGTGTGACAAATCTCAGATGATAAATTATAGTGCAACAAAGTTCATGCACTTTCATGAAGATAAAAGTTTCTTTCATGTAGAGAAAAGTTCACGCACTTTGATGAAGATAAAAGTTTCTTTCATGTAGAGAAAAGTTCTCGCACTTTCATGAAGATAAAAGTTTCTTTCATATAGAGAAAAGTTCATGCACTTTCATGCAGAGAAAAGTTTCTTTCATGTAGAGAAAAGTTCACACACTTTCATGCAGAGAAAAGTTTCTTTCATATAGAGAAAAGTTCACGCACTTTCATGCAGAGAAAAGTTCCCTTCATGCAAGAGAAAAGTTCATGCACTTTCATGGTTGGTTCATGGTATTAGTCCGACAGTTTTTGATCCTATGGTTTCTGTCCGTGGTATTGCATCCAAAAATGTTGATCCCAAGTATTGGGTCCGTGGTATCGTGTTATTATGGTTTTTGACCATGGTATTGTGAAAGGCCTAAGACTATAAAAGAGGAAGGAGATCATTTGGCAAAGTATCATCTGAATTATTGAATATCTGATAAAGTGCTAGGTCTGGAATACTGTGATTGGGTTATGGTGCAGATCTGGATCTGAGCTAAAGAGGGATCTCACCGGGTGATGGAGAACCAGATATAAGGATAGATCAGGATCAAATGGTTTGAAATGAACTATCTCTATATGTCTGATTATGTTTATTCTAGATCTGTATACTGACACATGTAATGATCTGAACTGGGTATAACTTAAGTTTGAAATCGATGCAAGTCATGATTGAATATTTATAGATCTGTACGTGGGTTGGCTTTGGTGTAAGCGCGTATGTACGTGGGTTTTTTTCATTGTAGTAGTGCATACCTTTTGGGCTATGATGTTTGAAGTTACAGGTGATTCTGGTTGTTGATGAGTTCTGATGACTATTTGCTGGTGTCAGTATTCTACATATTCAGCGTGGTTGGTTATGTTTAGCTTCAGTATTGATGAATGAGATCTATAATGGATCAAGATCAGAAGGACTTATCTTTATATGATCTGATGAACTAGATCTGGTTGCTAACACACGTATTACCCTTGTATATGTAATGATCTGGGTATGTCTGAAGTCAAGAAGTGCAACGAAGTTATGAATAAGTAATTAATGACATATACGCTGGTTCGCTTTGGTGAAGTTGTATACACGCTGGTTCGGTACTTCCAAGTAGCGTATGCACTTTGATGCATGAGGTTGATGATATAGTTGGTTCTGAATATTGTTGTAGAGCTCAGTGTTCTGCTCTGTGTGTTCTGGTGACTGTGTTGTTGACAGGGTTTTAGTGTTTCAATGATTCAGAAATTGATGATGCTAGTATTGATTGTTTTGTGCTTCAATGATATTTATGGGTCCAGTATGAAAATTTGATGAAACGTGGCCTTCAGATTATAGTTTTGTGCTTCAGGAGTATCCAGTCTTAAAATTGATGAAACGTGGTACCTGGAGGAAGAAAGAGAAGGTTGTAGCCTTCGGTAGGTCGGCACCTACGTACTAGTACATCGGCTAGTACAAGAGCAAAGGGGGTTGTAGCTCCCTTCTAGGAGAGTCTGGAGAATGAGAGAAGGTTGTAGCCTTTTGCAAGTAGAAGCCTGTGTACTGGTATAAGTCTGCACCAGTACAGACCTATTGTAAAAGTTATTTCTTATTAAAGAAGATTGAGACGACTTACAGCAGGTGGTTTTCACCCACATTGGGTTTCCACCTTATATCATGGTGTTCATGTGTGCTTCTTGTGTGTGATGATCTGTTCTATTTTACAGCTCCAGTTTACTACTCATATGGTTAATAATGTTCTGATGCACTCATTAGAGATCAACTAACTGAATCATATGTTTACTGGATATATACTTGTTGCATCTCATATGAATCTTAATATGGAAAGTGAAAAGTTATATTGATCTGATAATACTGATTCACCCCCCCTCTCAGTATTATTTCCAACAATTGGTATCAGAGCAGGTCCTTTCGTAGAAGCTTGATCGCTTGAAGGAGATCCGTGGAACAATGGGAAAGAAGCTTAAGAAGAAAGCCCCTAAGAAGAAGAAGACATCTCAGAAGAACTATGACAGTGGGAGAATCGATTGGAGATTATGTGGAAGAAGCACTTAAAATTCAGAATCACTTCAGAATGAAGATGAACTATTAGGTATGAATTTGTTATCCTCCGGAGATATCTATCCATATAAAGATGATGAATGTGATGGTGAAATAACTGAATTTTCTCTTATGGGTGAACAAGAAAGATATCGAATAGAAGCAGTATTTAAAGGTCTTACAGATAAAATTAGAGATCAACAAGATCTATTGAACAAAAGGGAATGTGCCTGCAAAGAAGAAACTACCAAAATTAAAGCTCAATTAGAAGAAGGAAACAAGGTAAGGAAGTTATTCAAGGACAAGGAAAATCAATGTCAAAAGCTGCAAGATGAAGTGACATCTTTAAGAAGTGAAGTCAAGGAAAGGAGCACAACAATCAAGAAACTCAGAGATAGATCCAGTTACTATGAAAGTCTTGAAGCTAAGATCCGCTCGCTAAACGAAGATCTTGAAGAATCAAAGAAGCAGAATAAAGAACTACTCCAAGCACTTGAAAAACAAGAAAACGAAGTTCTTGAACTAAGACATCAGTTGGAAGAAGAAAGAAAAGTTGAAGAAAACATGAAGAAGCAGCATCGTGAAAGGGAAGAGCAACTTCAGTTTGAGGTAAATATTCTAAATGATAAATTAGAAGGAAAGGATAAGCGTTTTCGATTTCAAGATAGTACTAAAGTCTTGGATGATATTCTTTATAGTCAAAGGTCTCCTGCTATCAAAACTGGTCTTGGTTTTCATGAATCTATTGAAGGTGAATCTAGTTCACAAAGTAAGACAAGGGACTCTACTGCAAAATCTAAAATGCTCAATAAGGAGATGAAAGGTCAATCTCATCATCAACCAAGGAAAGAAATTCTTCAAAAAAACTCTTTTACTCCTCCTATGAATAATGTTGAATGTTATGTATGTCATAATCTTGGACATGTTGCAGCCAGATGTAGAAGAAGAAGGGTTCAAGACCATCATGCAGAAAGATGACATTCAAGGTACTTTAATGGATATTGCTTTACTTGCAATATGTTTGGTCATAGAGCTGTTGATTGCTATATGAGACATGTAATATGTTACACATATAACAAGCTTGGACATATAGCTAAGGAATGCAGGAACAAAGTATGGGCACCATACCAAAAGGAGAAAACATCATCATCACACTTGAAGATGTGGAAGAAGAAAGAAGTATAGTCAGAAAGAGGCGGCACAGCAAAACATACAGACATAACAGAACTAGAGGGAGCTGGAAGTGTAAAACTTCAGTGTCCTAAATCTCATACGCAAGTTTCTTAAAGAGAAGTCACGTATATACATGAGTTGGTGAGTCGCGTATATGATTGTTTGAGGAAAGGCAGTAGGGATAGGTTCAGGAAAAGGATCAGTTATGATTTGGTTTATTATTTGCGCTATTTGATAATGGTTACAATTTTATGATGATGTAAATGACTTGATGGTTAGAAGTGTTTTGTTTCTAACTTGATAATGATGATGCCTTGATACTTCTTGCTGATATGCATGATCAGATCTGATAGTAAACAAGATGGCACAGGTTTAGGGGGAGCATATGCTTTTAATGCATTTTTGGCATTATGGTTAATAGTCCTTGGTGATGACGCTTATATGGATAAATGATTCATCTTGCTATGATATGGTTATGAGTTGTTCAGATGATTCTTGGGGTTACATAGTTGATATTTAGATCAGATTTGTGGTTGATTCTCTAATGGTGCTTACTTGGTGATCTTCATAAGGATAAGGATAAGTACATAGCTTGAATTCACATCTTCTTTACTTGATGATGAGTCACTCATATGTTGTTGTCGTCATATGCATAAATATCATATATTACAGTTATGATGCCGGATTCCTATTGTTCTTGGCACATATATGGATGAGGATTTTTGGCTGGATACATGGATGATTATTCAAAGTTGCATTGTTGGAGACATGATGATGATGAGTTCTTACCTATATGATGATAGGTTGTTTCGTACATATGTTGATTGATGCAGATATTCCCAATTGATGATACTTGGTCCATGCATATCTCAATGGCTATGGTGTTTCTCGCATATGATAGAATGATTATGTATATATAGAATTCTGTTCAAAAGGATGAGTTGATACGGACATACCTTAATGATTCATGTACTAATACAAGTTGCTGGTCTAGTTTATGTTGACAGATGCTATGGAGCGGATCATACAGTGTCGTTGATGATGTTTATCATGATCTTATTTAGGTGTTTGGTCTCTGTTATAAATGTCATGTATATCATTCGATGTAAAGGTCATATCAAGAATCATGATGTAATAGTGTGTCTCTATCTATTGTAGTCATTTGATGAGATCCCTTCAGGACATGTAACGGCCTACGTTGGTTTCCCCACTATGCCTGGGATGAATGATGTTATTCTCTTATGTTATCATATGTAAACTTTTGGTATATCACCATTGTGATGGGAGATAGATGTATGTATGAGTCTTTGGTGATAGGAAGGTCATTCTCTTATGTTATCATATGTAAATTTTTGGTATATCACCATTGTGATGGGAGATAGATGTACGTGTGAGTCTTTGGTGATAGGAAGGTCATTTATGATGTATAGATGCATGTTCTTCTTGTAGAACATCTTTTTACAGACCTTGCTTACAGTCAGGGGGAGCATGAACAAGCATATTTCAGCAGAGCAGAGATTTCAGCATGTTCTCAGAAAGAGCATGGACAGATTGGTGCACCATGGCATATACAAAGGGGGAGCTCATTGAGAGATTTCAGCAGGTACTCAGGGGGAGTATGGACAACAAAGGAAGAGAATATCTTGGTCCACCCTTTGCCCTTGATGTCAAAGGGGGAGAGTGATTTGGTATTGTTGCCATCAAGTCCAAACGAGGAGATTGTTGGCATTATGATGCATGTGTTGTACTTGATGGCAACCAACTCGTAGAAGATCATCTCCTTATATATATCTAGATGAATCTACGGAAAAGATATCAGATGTGACAGAACATATAGGATGTGGGACAACTCAAAGGAATTAGATGACAATTCTCAGTATGAAAAATCTCAGATGATAAATTATAGTGCAACAAAGTTCATGCACTTTCATGAAGATAAAAGTTTCTTTCATGTAGAGAAATGTTCACGCACTTTCATGAAGATAAAAGTTTCTTTCATGTAGAGAAAAGTTCTCGCACTTTCATGAAGATAAAAGTTTCTTTCATGTAGAGAAAAGTTCAAGCACTTTCATGCAGAGAAAATTTTCTTTCATGTAGAGAAAAGTTCATGCACTTTCATGCAGAGAAAAGTTTCTTTCATATAGAGAAAAGTTCACGCACTTTCATGCAGAGAAAAGTTCCCTTCATGAAAGAGAAAAGTTCACTCACTTTCATGGTTGGTTCATGGTATTAGGCTGACAGTTTTTGATCCTATGGTTTTGGTCCGTGGTATTGCATCCAAAAGTGTTGATCCCAAGTATTGGGTCCGTGGTATTGTGTTATTATGGTTTTGGACTGTGGTATTGTGAAAGGCCTAAGCCTATAAAAGAGGAAGGAGATCATTTGGTAAAGTATCATCTAAATTATTGAATATCTGATAAAGTGCTAGATTTGGAATACTGTGATTGGGTTATGGTGCAGATCTGGATCTGAGCTAAAGAGGGATCTCACCGGGTGATGGAGAACAAGATCTAAGGATAGATCGGGATCAAATGGTTTGAAATGAACTATCTCTATATGTCTGATTATGTTTATTCTAGATCTGTATACTGACACATGTAATGATCTGAACTGGGTATAACTTAAGTTTAAAATCGCTGCAAGTCATGATTGAATATTTATAGATTTGTACGTGGGTTGGCTTTGGTGTAAGCGCGTATGTATGCGGGTTTTGTTCATTGTAGTAGCGTATACCTTTTGGGCTATGATGTTTGAAGTTACAGGTGATTCTGGTTGTTGATGAGTTCTGATGACTGTTTATTGGTGTCAGTATTCTACATATTCAGCTTGGTTGATTATGTTTAGCTTCAGTATTGATGAATGAGATCTATAATGGATCAGGAGCAGAATGACTTATCTTTATGTGATCTGATGAACTACATCTGGTTGCTAACACACGTATTACCCTTGTATATGTAATGATCTAGGTATGTCTGAAGTCAGGAAGTGCAGCGAAGTTATGAATAAGTAATTAATGACATATACACTGGTTCGCTTTGGTGAAGTTGCGTATACATGCTAGTTCGGCACTTCCAAGTAGCGTATGCACTTTGATGAATGAGGTTGATGATATAGTTGGTTCTGAATATTGTTGCAGAGTTCAGTGTTCTGCTCTGTGTGTTCTGGTGACTATGTTGTTGATAGGGTTTCAGTGTTTCAGTGATTCATAAATTGATGATGCTAGTATTGATTGTTTTGTGCTTCAATTATATTTATGGCTCTAGTATGAAAATTTGATGAAACGTGGCCTTCAGATTATAGTGTTGTGCTTCAGGAGTATCCAATCTGAAAATTGATGAAACGTGGTACCTGGAGGAAGAAAGAGAAGGTTGTAGCCTTTGGTAGGCCGGCACCTACGTACTAGTACATCGGCTAGTACAAGAGCAAAGGGGGTTGTAGCTCCCTTCTAGGAGAGTCTGGAGAATGAGAGAACGTTGTAGCCTTCTGTAGGTAGAAGCCTGTGTACTTGTATAAGTCTGCACCAGTACAGAACTATTGTAAAAGGTATTTCTTATTAAAGAAGATTGAGACGACTTGCAGCAGGTGGTTTTCACCCAAATTGGGTTTCCACCTTATATCATGGTGTTCATGTGTGCTTCTTGTGTGTGATGATCTATTCTATTTTACTGCTCCATTTTACTACTCATATGGTTAATAATGTTCTGATGCACTCATTAGAGATCAACTAACTAAATCATATGTTTATTGGATATATACTTGTTGCATCTCATATGAATCTTAATATGGAAATTTGAAAGTTATATTGATCTGATAATACTGATTCACCCCCCCTCTTAGTATTATTTCCAACAAAAACCACCTGCTGCAATTTGTCTCTATCTTCTTTTAATAAGAAACTTCTTTTTACAATTTTTCTGTACTGGTGCAGTCTTATACCAGTATGCAGGCTTCTACCTATAGAAGGCTACAACCTTCTCTCATTCTCCAGCTTCTCCTGGAAGGAAGTTACAACCCCCTTAGCTCTTGTACTAGCTAATGTACTAGTACGTAGGTGCTGACCTACAGAAGGATACAACCTTCTCTTTTCTTCCAGGGACCACATTTCATAAATTTTCAGACTGGATCCATCAATAACATCAATCAAACATCAAATAAATTTGCATCAAACAATCTCCTTTGCACCCACCAAAAACTGAATCAAACAATCACTTCTCTTAATGCTGTAACAAGAATATAGTAACAGTAACCAGAAACCAATCCTGAACCCAGAACACTACAACAATAAACAGAAGTATCTAAAACATATTTCATGAGATGTACGCTACTTCAATATGTATAACCTACATGCATATGTTGTTATATTAAGGCAAACCTGCGTATACGCAGTTTTGATATACCAAACTAGCGTGCATACGCGCCTTTTCTATGCGAAACCTGCATACAGATCTATAAAAGACAATTTACCCTTTTTCTAATATTTAGACAACAGTTATACCCAGATCATCAGATTTATATATCAGGTCATGCACCAAATATAACAGATCAAAATCACACACATATATTTCTCTTCAAGCCTTGAGATCTTCACCCATCAATATCACTTCTCCTTCTTCTAGCGCTCAGGTTCTTCCTTGATTCAGATCCAGCTATGCACCATAACTCAATGACCAGTATATTAGATTTTTCTCTTCATAAGATATTCAATCCTTGAGTGCCTTTACCTAATGATCTCCTTCCCCTTTTATAGTCTTAGGCCTTGCTCAATACCATGGTCCAAAACCATTTAGAACCAGTACCTGGGTCGAAAAACCTAGGTTCAATACTTAGGATGAGATACCATGGTCCAAAACCATAGGCCCGAATACCAAGGACCAAAAACCAAGATTTTCCAAACAGTACGTGCTTTTCTGTGCATGAAAGTGTGTGTATACACATATGTGCCTTTTGGTCTGTAAATCCATGTGTATACGCAACTTGATCAATCGGAACCTGCGTATACCTCCTTTTCCTTAATTCTGAGAGCCTGTGAGCCTAAACAGTCATCTGAGTGCTTTACCGAGTGTGTTTCCATCAAGGACAATACTTGTACCATAGTGCCAAGCCTGTGTCATAATGCCAACAATTGAGTTGGTTATTGTTTATTGAATGTATCATGTATTTTCTTCTATCGTGATTGGGTTTATATTTTATTTGCTACTTTGAATGTTGATTTGAGCATGGAATTGCTACCTTGTTTATGAGTTTGTACTACTATCATGAATTTTTCATTATGATCCATCCTTATTTTTTCCTTGTTTATTCATTCGGTCTTGGTCATTGTTAGCTACAAAGAGGGGCGTTATGGAACTCTAGGGAGTGTTGATTGAATCCCAATGAAAATATAAGACTCATATGAAAATGATGTATAAATTATAGGTAGAAGGGAGGATAGAAAAACTAGGCGGACTCACTTGGTCTATATAAACAAAGGGATAAGTCAACAACCATGAGAATGGCATGGAAAAAGAAGAGTTTCCTTGAAAAAAATAACTATCTATGGTTGTTACTCTACTTCTCATGAATATGAGAGAAAAGGGAAGATGAAATAAAGATATGAGGTTCAGGTTGGAACCATCATAATGGAAAGATAAACCATTTTTCCTTGAAAAATATTATGATGGTGTGAATGATGTGAAAACAAAAATTTCATTATTATGTTTTAACATTGGGGTACTTCCTAATGAATTCCTTGTTGAACCATCCATAGGTATTAGTGGTGACATGTTGGAATTATGCTCTTTGTATGAGCGTGAATGAAAATAATGCGAACTAAAAATTAAGTGGCACATGGATAGCTTAAGTGAAGAAAATGCTAGGTTTATTAAACTGTGGAATATTACATTAGCAATAATATTAACTGATAGTGTTGATGATGATAGCAAGGTAAAAAAAATGAAATTTGGATGAAGGATTCCTTTGGCTTAATTGGAAACTTCGATTTCAATTTTATGCATGTTATGCATAAATACAGGAGGTCCTCTTAACCTTAATTTTATTTGACAAATTTTTATATGGGCCATAGTCATAAGCATGATTGATGATTAAATGAATGTATGAAATTCCACTATAACTGATAGGTTTTTTTCAAGGATCGTTCTTGTGGAAGAGTGATTGATTATAGTCATGAATTTGATGCATATATGAATGGAATTCTTGGGATAACATAATGAATTTATCCAATGAGACTCTTTATTTTGTGAGGAAACTTCTAAGAAAATGTTTATTCTTGTTGATGATCATTATTGTTTATGATATCATGTGCCCATGTTTATATTATCATAATGAAAAGATTATTGTCATATCATTAGACATACTAGTTACTAATATTTATTGGCATAGGAATGTATGGGACTGCCTTGGCCTGTGATAATATTCTTGAGAGTTGCAACAAGCATGAAAGAGGAAATAACCTGGTGATGAAAAAAGCAAGAAGAGAGTTTAATGGAGTAGTGATGCCTTGGTGATAGCATGACTAAGAAACAAGTGGTATTCGTTGGATGAGAATCATTAGGCATGTGGCTTATCCTGGGGCTGATAAACCACAACAAAATATGCTAACTAAGAACTTACTAATAGGCTAAGGCACCCTAGTGCTAGTTTGATCGATACCTCCTAGTGTGGCCTTGGGATGAAAACAAGGGTGTGGGTACCATTGATAAGTTAATGGAAAAGTGTGCTCTTATTCCTGTAGAAGTAACACAACTAAAAATCCCTCCTCCTTATTTATACAAATATCTATCCAAAACTCAATTGAGACTCTCGGTGGCCTACTAAAGACGAAGTTGAAGAATAAATATCGCATGGAGCATATCCAACACTAGATGTTTGTTGGGTTTGAAAAACCAATCCAGTTCATCTGAATCAAATACTGAAGATTGCAAGGAGCATATCCACCAATGGATGCCTGTTGAGATTGGTAACTAATCCAATGTGCATAAGTTAAAGACTGAAGATTACATGGAGCGTGTTTTCCACTAGATGTTGTCAGGTTTTGGAAACTATTTCATTGAATTTGAGTTAAAGATTACATGTAGTTGTGTGAGCACCATTGAGTATTAGGTAGGCTTGGAAAATCACTCAGTACATGTGGACCTAGGAAGCCAAAAGAAAGCCAAAGATAAGTATCTACCATTTAATTTAATGAAATTTTTAACTATGAACACAAATTGGTTTTGCTTCAAGTCCTTATTAAAATGATTCAGATTATGGACTAATTGGTTTTGCTGTGATAGGAAGCAAAATAGAATTGCAAGGTTAACCTTACAAATAAATCTGTTGGTGAAGGTATTATTTAAATTATATTGCAATTTGTTTATAATGAGTCTCATGAAAACTATGTGCCCGCGATGCAAGAAGAGTATTGAGGTGTTCAGCATGAGTGTGTAAAATTTACTACAAGTCAAATAGAAATAACATAAAATAAATTTGAGTGAGAAGTGACATAAAAGTTCTACAAAACTCAAGAATAGGGCCACTATGGTGACACTAGAACCAATAATGTTCATTTATTTCAATGGAGCATGCCATTACAAATATGACCTATGTTGAGACAAGTAAATTCCCTAGTTATGAAACTCTTCCAATGTGAGGAAACCTTGCCAAGGGAAGGCGGTTCTTGAAATTGGAATGTGACTGACAACATGAAAGAGGAATCATATCGCCAAAGGGATTAGGAGTCATAGAAAGGGATGTTATGACATGAATTGGTTTTAAAATATTCATGGGGATGACATATTGGGATCAGAGATGCATTGGGGGAGCCTTGAGTAGTAATGGGCCAAAGTTCTTTGTCGAAGAAGCACTAAGCATGGTGGAAAAAAACGTTTGACATGGAGGTAGGTAGCACTCTAGAATAAGGAACTAATCAAAGCCAAACTAGGTACACTAGAAGCACCATGAAATATATAGAGCTACTAAAAAATGGTTGATTTAATGAATTTGTATATCCATAGAGTTGTTGGTAAAGCAACTATGCATGTAAGATATGAGTGTAAGCGAGCTATACTTATAAAGAACACAATGATTTATGCTTGGGTCAACCATGTTTTGCATTTTTGTTTGATATTATAACACCAAGGATAGTTTTCCTTCAAGGGGGTGGGGTTTGTGACAACCCCGTTGGGCTAATCCCCTCTTGTTAATATTGTAATATTTATTTTAATTAAGATATAACTAGCTGAAAGATGAGAAACATATTGTGTAGCTTGGGGAGTTAGAGAATGTGATTATTAATACCAGTCATGGGATGACTACACATTATGGAGTTAGAGGTCTAAAGTAAAATCCCATACTCCTTTGGCAAAGTCCAGAAGAAAAACGTACAAAAACATTCGAAAGGTTAGTGGTTTGTGGATCTTACATGATAAAATTCCCACAACCACATATAATCACAACAAAACGATGGGAGGTGGCTAGAAAAATAGAAAGCGGGTAGAGGAAAAATATAGAGGGACTCGTGGCAAGTGTGAGAGGAGGAAATTTGTGGAATCAAAAATGGAGGAATTACAAGGAGGAGTGGTGAAAACTTCTTGAGAAGCTATAGAGGAGCAAGGACAAGCCTGTTGTAGTGAATAAGCAATAACAAGGCTTCCATCTTAGCATTCTTGTGTCCTCTGAAATTTCTATTTAGGGTGGAGGAACTGTGGTATCAAAGCATTTGGTGGCTTGGTGGAGATGGTTAATATTTTATTTTTGAGGAGAATTTGGTTGCTAAGTGGAGAGAGGTGAGTTTATAGACCCCCAATGCTATTGAATGTGTGAGAACTTCCTTTGAGCACCCTTTCTCAAGATTTGAAATTTAACTTAGGGGCAATTGACTACAACGAAGGCCACAATGCAATCAATATAAGGCTGAGTGGAGAGTTGAAGTCCCAATTTCAATCTCCAGGTGTAACATCATAAAATAAGTTCTTCCTTAGAGCCTTCATTATGTGATTATTGTGCATATTCTCATAGTGTTAATAAAATGTCTATGCTAATTTGTAGCATATGTTCCGTGCTCTGATACCATATGTAACATCCTAGAAATTAAGCATAAAACAAATTACAACAACCAAGCTATTAACATATGAAAAAATATTAAATAATGATGCGTACCTGAAGAGTGAATATTTCTTACTGAGTTTTATGGTGTTGTGACATGCTTGCGCTAATTCGGAACCACTATCTGCAACAGGGATTTGGGGACGACTGTCCACCCAATTGTAGGCTTAGCTGCTTAGTATATTTCAATAGCTAGCCACCCACAAGCCCTTAACCAACTTACTACTACTAATGATCTATTCCTTCCATCCTTTTCTTCCCTAAAAATGAGTGAATGAATGCTTTCCTCTTCTTCACCCTTCTCTGCCATTAAATAGAACAAATGGTCTAAAAATCGTAAGGGGATTGCAAGGGGATTTGCATGGTCACCATCTATGTGTCATGCCAACTTTTATTTCATTTATTCATTCATATTGTTTCTTCATTAATTGTTATTTTATCTATTCTTTGTTAATTGTTCTTCTATTATTATTATTATTATTATTATTATTATGGGGTATTACACAAATGCTAAGGAATGACTATTGCCTCGATGAATACTATGGAATATTGATTTCTTGTGTGAATGCCAAGGAGTATTATTTCCTATATGAAACTCTAAGGAGTGGTTTAATTCATGTGTAAATGATGAAAAATGTTGATTTATTTCACTTATTATTGAGCTTGAAAAATGGTTTTAGTGTTGAGACATGAGAAGTGCAAATTCTCTGTTATTTGGCTATTTTTCTTGTACTAAAATAATGGTATTAATGGGCCCTATGATGTGAAATTGTTTACATGGATTTGAATTTTCTTTTATGCATGTTTGTAATGACTATATTGAGTCCCATATAATCTTAAGAGAGATAAGCTAGAAATTATCTAAGTGTTGAGAATGGGCATTTTTAAGCTCAAGAGACAAAACCCTTTATAGCAGTTTGTTGAGAGTGTCCATGTCCACATGTTTTACACACACACACATATGCTACTACACATATGAGGAGGGATAGGTTTCGCAAAGCACCAAGTGCCTTAATGAAGGTTCACGCGTATATCCATTTACCCATGCAAAAGGTGAAATTGTCTAAATGTCATCTTGGGCCTTTGGTGGGGTTGGAAATAGCCATTAAGGAGAAAGGGATAATAGGGCCTTGGGGTGGTCATTGTATGTGATATTGGGGGCCCATAAGGTCTAGTTTAATGGAGGTTAAGGGAGATGGTATTCCTCTAGTGGTTAATGAGAATTATTTTGTCTTAGACCTTAAGGATATTTGAAAACTGAAAACATGGTGTTCCAAGGAGATGGGACAAGGGCCAATATTTTATATAAGGTTGATTTAATGAATAGTAAGGCATGGGGTTGGTCTAGTGGATGCCACGATATGGTGACATAGCTTATGCCATGGTGGCATAACCATTGAGTAGTGCGTTGATGTGGACCCACTAGAATATTATATGTAATTGAGCTGGAGTGTCACATGGGGATCACATGGGTGCCACATGGTAGAGCTCGATGACATGGTTAGTATTATTGGCTATTTCATAGGGCCAAATGACCTATAAATGCATGACACATGACACTCATGTGGCGGAACATGTGAATAAGTTGATATTAGCAGGATGCCATCCCTGTCATAAGGACTTCAGGGGTTGGTAGTGATTAGTTAGTTGTTTCCCTATTTGGGTTTGAAACCCTAAATATCCTATTCAGGGCCAAATGGGGTGTTGACTACAGATATGGGAAAAGGCTCAAACTATTCAAGGGTTCATTGTTTAGGTTTTAGGAGGGTCTCCTTTGTGGTTTTGGTAATAGAGTCCCAAAACCTGAATGAAATCGTATATATATAATTGCATAAATTCCTTTTGGAAGCCAACTAATGGGGCCAATGTAGGGAATTCAACGTGGCGCATGCTACGTGCCTATACATGTTAGGTTATTGGAACAACATGGAGCACCAGGAGTGGTGGAGGGATCATGTGGGCACCACATCGGATATCACATGGGTGGCACGTGGTGGAAAATGATGATGTGGAAAATTTGAAAGGGCCAAACATTAAATGATCATAACTTTTCATCCATGATTTAGCTTTCAATAAATTTATATCATTAGAAATATCTCAATGAGTCGAATGAAATGGTTGTGTTTGTTTTAGGTTTTTAGGAAGTTGAAAAATGATTAATTTTAATTACTCCACCTCCATGATAAGACTATGGAGATCGGGTTAAATGGAAGTAACACCTTCCATTGAGATAGCTTAAGCTAGTTTGGTGGAAGGGAGTGTTATAGTAGGATTCACCTTTTAGATTGGTCTTTCTATATTAGTTTTTTCCAAGTTACATCTTGTGTTCATTGTGTAGATGGTTTCATACTTCCTTATCTTCTTTAATTTTAGTTTTAGTTTATCTCAATGTTTTGAGCACCAGGCTAGTAATAAATTTGAATATAACATAAAAATACCACATACTAAGATATTATAATATGTGTTCTAATGAATCATTCTAGTGAAATATCCACAACAAGTTATATATAATATTGGTATCAAAGCAACTTTATTTAGGATTTCTTTTTGAAGTTACAGGATCCAAGTTGTATAAGAAACAAGTCTTAAAACCTTAAACATCCCAGATGAATATAGTGATAATCCATGGGATGAGTTATAGGATAAGGTTTCAAAGATAAAAGCACATGTTGTGGAGATATATGAGATGATGTCCACACTAATGACAACACTAGAGAATAATTTTCCATCTTTCAAGAAATTTGGTAGATCTAACTAAAAATATGGCTTAGATATGAAAATTGATCATAATGAAGGTCCAAAAAAGAAGCCGAA
Organism: Pinus tabuliformis; assembly: GCA_031772625.1. Lineage (NCBI taxonomy): Eukaryota > Viridiplantae > Streptophyta > Pinopsida > Pinales > Pinaceae > Pinus > Pinus tabuliformis. Next base: position 751,500,782 of record CM062809.1, read on the forward strand.
AAAGGAGATAGATAAAGAGATATTCCAACACCATCACATCTTACCAATATCTATTTAAGGTGTAATAAAAAGTGTATTTCAAGCCCTATGAAGGTGAGCATGATGTTATTGATTTGAATCAATGGTTGCAATAGTTATAAGTTTATTTTCTCATTCACAATATAGGAGAAGAGAAAATTATTTCATTCACCGAACTAAAGTGAGAGGGAAATAGAATATTTTTGTGAGAAAGTTGCATGAAAATGCTTAATATTGAAGGGAAATCCCCTAGTAACTAAGTTAGAAGAGTTTAAAAACCTCATTAAATTTCATTTCTCAATATTGGGTAAGATGAGGACTAATGGATCCAATAGGAATACTTCTAGTGAGACAAAGGGTAGAATATGCAAGAGTACATGATTGAGTTTAGAAAATAAGCCATCATGTTGGGTACATCTCCCAAGAAACTAAATGTACTCCTTAATTATTTAGGAGGTCTACACAATCATTTAAGGAGGCAATTGATGATGTTTAAACCAATGACAGTTATTAATTATTGTGTGCAAGTGCATTACATAAAGAATATGGATAAGAAGAAATGACAACCAAGTGTTTCCAAGTAGAAAGACCACCAAAATTATTCTAAGAATGGAAAGATCAATTGCAAAAGGAAAGGAAAAGTAGGAAATAGGCACTGCACATTGCTTCATGGATCTAAAAAATCATCGTAACCATTGTAATATCAATGGTCACACTAAAGATAAGTGTTGGAAGCTACCTCTAGATTTGAATATAAGAACTGAAAAAAAGATGCCAAGAAGAATAACATGGTAACCATGGGTTTAGGAAACTAAGTAGAGATTAGTTGAAATGCAGATGAAAGTATTTTGTACACTACAATGTAAAAGGAGGTCAATATAAGAAGTCCTCATCTGAAGGAAGAGAAGGAGATGAATAAACTCTTTTATTAAGATATAATTTAAGAAGAAATTTGTGGATGCTCTATTTGATTCAAATTCATATGTGAACCTCATAGAAAAATATTTGGTTAACAAGATTGCATTGAAAGTTCATATCCATATCCATTTTGATGGGTAAATAAGGATATAGAGCTTAAGGTCACTAAGTTCTATTGTATTATTTTTTTTATAAGTGGAAAATATATTGTTGGCATAATAGAAGTAGATGTAGTACCACTTAATGCATGTTGTGTAGTGTTTGGAAGCCCCTAAATGTACATGAGAGATCGAATATTTATGACAAGAGTAAACCGATACTATTTAATCAAGGATGAGAATTCCCCCATCATCACTACACACAAGGATAAATTGAAAATCTCTTTCGTAATTGGTAAGTAGGCTAAAAAATTGATTACTTCTAGTATGAAAATTATATTACTCTTCTTTACAGAGAATTAACCAAGCGATGAATAGTGAAAATAAATGCATCTTTGGAGGGATAAAATAAAGAGGGAAGTGGAGAAAAATATACAATTGTTGTCTAGCATATCATTTCCATGAATTGGCTTGTACTAGTTCATATTGGAAGTAGATGAAATGAAGAAGCAAATGCATTGATTATTGGAGTAGAGAGAAATTCTACAAAACTCCTCACCTTCTGGATCAACTATCATCATAATATTAAATAAGGATTAGAACTGGAGAATGTGTATCAAATGTAGAGTTTTGAATAAGATAACCCTAAAAAATCGATACCATTTGTTGTGACCTTGGAGACTACTCTTGGCTCTGGGGAGTCAGTTCCTAGGACATAACTTAGAACTTCATAAATTTTTTAAAAAAGTGCTAGTTGGAGTTGGAAAATATATAATTCCACGAATAATTCTAAATTGTAGACTCATCACTCATAATCAGAATGGCTAGTTGTTGAGGGTTGCAGACCTCAAAATTAGTGAGATGGTAAGAGGAAAATATTAGAAGAGGGAGGAATAAAACTTAAAAAAAGACATAATTTAAGTTCTAAACCTGAGAATGAAATAATGGAGTGAATAAGGAAAAACAGTATATGAATGTATTTCTGAATAAGATGGAGCACTAATAATGCATTTCCCTCAAATTGTAGGTAGAATTTGGAACTAACAATGACATAGGTAAATATTTAATATTGGAATCATGCTAATTTTTCACAAGAAAAATCTAAAATTTCCTACTTCATACATCACTTTCAAAAAATAGAACATAACATGGAATAATTAAATAAAGACAATATGCATATGACAACTTGACTAAACAATGGAATCACAGCAGTATCCATTAATTCATCTCTAAAGGATTAATACATATCACAACTACAAAAACTCCAAAATATTTGAACCCCATTTCCTTCTCCTTTTTAACTTTTATTTCCCTCCAAGACCTAATTATCTAAGTGAGTTATGAACCTAATATTTTTATAGTCATAAAATAGTTTCTTTTAAAATTCCTTAATACAATATTGTAAAAATTTTAATATTATGTAAATAATATGTATAATATTAAATTACCTTAAGTAAAGTCAAACATAAGAACTTTATAACACTACATGACTTAAAATTTGAGTAGAGAGACAGGTGGCCCAAAAGAAAAACCACTTGGTGGTTTGAGGACTTGTTGTAGTTGCTACAACAACCTCCAAAATTTTGGATTGCACTAAATCTTTTAAGCCTTCCTTAGTCTTTTCCTTGATTGTTGCAAACACTCAAGCTCATCCCATGATCTCTCTTGAAGTTATTTGGCCCATTTTTCTTGTTGGATTAACTGTCATCTTTTGGCATGTTTGATTGTAATGCAATGTTTACAAGATTTTTTGGGTGGTTTCAAAGGTCATTCTTTGTGTATATGAGTTATCCTAACCATGAAAACATCTTTCGCACTCATACATAAGGTCTTGAACGATGTCACACAAGTGTCGTCACGATCTTCCTAAGGTTTATCTTAAATGTCGCACTTGTCGCATCTTGTCATGAGGAAGTCGCACAGAGGGGAATGCTTTATTTTTTTATTCCGATGATCCATGTTGTAATGTCATCAAAGTATGCTATGTGTGTGATCATAAAGGAAAGTTCATCACAAATCCATCTCCCTTCACACACTTATCTATTTTCGGAAAATCTTAGCTACCGGGCAACTTAGATTCATCGAGCCTTGACTTAGCTGCGCACTGCGCATTATCAACCCTCATTGATGTGACATTGCTACCTAGAAATATGAAATGCACATTCACTATCATCTAGGGCTATTGTTCTGTGCAATTCCATAGCCTAGCAACCTTCCTTGACCTCCAAATTTGCACAGTTGTACCTCCTAGTCTTCCTTGAACTGCGCTCTTCATACCTTCAACCCTCAAGCTTCTTCATTTCTTGTTGTAACTACACAATGTGTAGTGAGCCCAGCCTATCTCAGCCTCTAAAACTTGCATATGATTCCTTCGGTGCCCTTCCCTAGTCGAAGCTCATTGCTTTCATAAACTGCACAAATTTTCCCTTCAGATTTGTCTGCTGCTTACTCCCCCTTGCATATTGAAATTACATAGTTCGTCCTCATCGGGACCCATCCCATAATAGCCACTTCCTGATTGAACTACACAATCTTGACCCTCAGTGGGCACTCCGAAATGTTTCCCCTCAGTAAGGATTGTGCAAAAAAGCTCCTTAGTCAAGCCTGAGCTACGCACTGCGCAATCTCAATGATCAAGCTCTCTCCCTGTCTGCTGGAACCGGACAATGCATAGTCACTAAGCCCTTCCTCCTAGTTTGTGACTCGTCCCAAGCTCATTTTATGGATAATAATGCATCATATTATACTACGGAGTTTTCAGATTGATGTCGTCCTGTCATGAGTGAATTGGAATAACAGGTACACTATAATGTCATGGCGAGATGATGAAGAAGGAAAATAAGGAGGGAAGCATGCCTAAAGACGCACTTGTAGTTGAACTTACAAGTGGACCTATCAAGAGAAAGAAAAGGGACACAAGTTTTGAACCACATTCCAAGATCAAAGATCATTGAAGACCTCGCATCAGCAAGCTATGTGGAGGAGAAGAGAAATCATATCCAAGAACACATCTATCACTCAGTAGTAACAGTGACTTGACATTACCACATTATCAAGTCAGTTCATGTTAGCATTTTCATGTCAAGTCATGTCATGAGCTGTTATATGCCACATCACTAGTGTGGACCATGTATATTATAATCAAATGTATTGTGAAGTGGAAGTCCAAAGGACACACGTGAATATGAAGAGTCATGTAAGTTGAAAAGTCATAGGAATTTGAATAGTCATGAGCATAGTCAAAGAGTGACAAGGGGAAAGAATACTCCCTTTAGTTATATATACCCCATCATTATATGAGCAAGGGAATTTTTGCCTTGGCTCATCCTGCAAGGCATTAGAGAGACCAACTAGTTCTTTGATGAGCAAGGAGTGGCTCCAACGTCTTGCTACTGGGGCTAGTGATGTATAATGCAAATAGGTGTCTTAGAACGTTTTATTAATAATAGAAGACTTTTAAGGCCATCATGTTCTTCATGCATGAATTATGAATGTTTCTAATACTATTGTGTGGATGTTTGTATTTCATGTTTGCTTTCACATGTAGCTTTCACATGTAGTAAGATAGTTGAACTATTTTGGTTATTTTAGTGCTTATATTGTTGAGAATGTGTTGTAATGGTTATTATCATTGTCTCATCCTTATGGACTATTCTGCAGGATACTAGACATATATTTCCCTATGTATTGGTTATAATGATCATTTCATCCACTGTGGACTATTTTGTTGGATGTTAGACGAATGTTCCCTTTGTTTTTGGTTGTAACGATTGTCGCATCTGATTGGGCTATTCCTCTAGATGTTGGATAGGTCCTTTTGGTTTATGTGTTTCTCTTCATGGGTGATCCTATTACCTCTCACTTAGAGGCTCAATTTCCTCTCCCCTTTGCATTAGAAGGACCTTGACACAGTTGCACTACACACTCACCAGGAACACTCCCCTTTCTTTTCAAAGATACCATTGCATCACTCTCTTGTGCTGACAGCTAGAGCCAAGGTGAATCTTTAAGGATTTGGAAACCAAGCCCTTCTACTGGATGGTACTCCTATGCCAAACGACGTGAGGTCTGATTGGGACTTTATATCAGGGAGATCCACTAAATGTTGGTGGGTCTAACACCATAAACATTTTTGGTGCTAGAAGGAGGGAAGGTAGTATTTTATGGCTGATAGAACCACCGACCCCACGAATCCATCTTTTGTTCAAGGAACCAACATTCACTCCATATCCCCTTCTTATATTTCTAAAGGTGGTGACTCTTCCCATCCCAGGCCTGAATGTGAAATCTCGTACTATCATCTTCGGTCGTCCACCCAATAACCCATTTGTCTGAAAAATTTGTCAAATTGATTATGGGAGTAATTAGTCTTCCATATTCTCAAAAGAAGAAAAAGAGCACCGCACATGAATAGTAGTCATGTCCATTAAAGAAGTGGTTATTTCCACTCTTGAAGAATTATCAAACGTTATGGAAAGGGAAGAAGAACATCCACTCATTCAAAGAGGTAATGAAGGAAATAGCTTACTCTCAAGGTAAAATTTTGGTGAGAAAGACAAAGAAGAAGAGGAAGAGGAACCATCATATTTGGAAAAGGAAGAGGAGGAAAACAAAAAGGAAGACATGGCGGAGCCAAATCTAGACTGGATGACTCAAGACCCACTGGTACTTCCAGGTGTCCTACACAAGATGTCGAGGCATGCAGAGAATCCCTTAACGAGGTATGACCCTAACAAGATAATGAAGCCTAAAGATCACTTAGACAACTTTTACCTACATCTGCAAACACTTGAGGAACATTACGATGATGTTGCATGTAGACTTTTTCCATGTACCTTGGATAGTAGAGTAGTTTTATGGTACCAAAACCTTCCTCCAAACACCATCCATAATTCGAGGGGATTCAAAAATATCTTTCTTGAAATTTTTTTTGAAGACAATACCCCTCCCATGTTATTAAAGGAGTTGGGTAATCTAAATAAGGGGCATAAGGAAAAAGTTAAAGATTTCAATTAGAGGTTCAATCACATCTTGATCAAATTTTCTAACAACATAAAACCCCACAACCCCATCACCATAGATTACTAAACTTATGTCTTGCCAACAAATATTTTGTTTCTCGTAAAGCGAACTGCGAGACAGAAATTGACAGAAAACTACGAAGAGTCTATTGCCATTAAGAAAGACTTGCGCGCTATTGGATTCATCACAGATAATGAATCAACAAAAGAATCCAAGGACATGGATAAAAGGTCTTAGTCCATGAGCAAGGCTAAGGAGAAAGAACTGAATGATCTTGAATGCCTGACTCATCTTGGGAAGTCCCTAACGACTGAAATAGTTGAACTCAAACAAAGGACAAGAGAGAATACCATGAGTAGTAAGCCTTCCAAGTTCCTCCTTAGAAGGAGTTCAACTTCTGGTAGCAGCAAGAATAAACCAGCAAAATGTTATGAAACCAGCTCACAAAAAGATAGAAAAGAGAGATTGACGCCTTAGAATTCAGCCTCTTCGAGGGGGAAACCTCCTTTACATTACATAAATGAGCAATTCTTGGATGATTCAAATGACAAAACCTCCTTTCTATATATAGGAGTCTAAGGAGTCACAATATAACCCAGCCGACCTAACAATAATAATATAAAGCCACAAAAATCACAATAGAGGGATTCTATGGGGCACAGTAATAACAATATGGGGTCAATAGGGGCACAACAATATTAATAAGGGATACAACTACAATAGTAATGGGGTAATCACTAGTATTATATGGACCCAACATGCCCCTCTCCTTCAAAAAAGTGTTGTCCTTAATGCTTTAGTAGTTATGGATGCTTCTGTATAAAATTCTCATCCTCCCATGTGGAATCTTCAGCGGATAAGTTATTCCACTTAATAAGATACTCTGAAATTGATCAATTTCATAACTGTCGAGTTCTTATTTCTGTGACTGCTTCTGGTTCCAATATAATTTTTCCTTCCTCGTCAATTTCTGGCAATATTGTTTGAACTGGGAGCTTGTCACCTATAACCTTCTTTAAACATGAAACATGGAAAACTGGGTGCAATCGAGAAGCTGCAGGAAGCTCCAATTTGTATGCCATAGCACCAATCTTTTGCAACACCTTGTACGGACCATAATACTTTGGTGATAATTTATTATCCTTCTTAGCTTGCTTGAGGGACATTTGCTTATATGGTTGTAGCCGTAGGAATACCCAATCACCTACATCAAAACTTCTTTCGTTGCGATATTGATATGCCTATTGTTTCATTCTGTTTTGTGCCAACACGAGGTTATCCTTTAAGAGTTGGAGGACATGTTGTTGATGTTCGATGTGATGTTCCACTGCTTTAACCTTAGAATTTTCTCTTAAATATGATGAGATGGATGGTGGCTGATATCCATAAAGTGCCATAAATGGGGTCATTTTTGTTGTTGTATGGAAGGAAGTGCTATACCACCATTCAGCCAGAGGCAACCATTTGACCCATTGTGTCTATTTATCAGATACAAAGCAACGAAGATATCCTTCCAAACATTTTTTTACTATCTTAGTTTTCCCATCAGATTGAGGATGATAAGATGAGCTATGAGCTAATTGAGTACCAAGACAAGAAAATAATTCTGTCCAAAAATTTCCAATGAAAATGGAATCTCTGTCACTTACAATAATCTTTGGGTTTCCATGTAGCTTTTGAATTGTTTCCATAAATGCAGTAGAAATTATACTGCTTTAAATGGATGTGATAATGTACAAAAGTGTGCGTACTTGGTAAGTCTGTCAACTACCACCATGATGACACTCTTTCCCTCAGACTTTGGTAAACCTGTGATAAAATCCATTGAAACCTCCTCCCAATGTTGGCTTGGAATGGATAAAGGTTGTAATAGACCTGGTGTCTTAATTGTTTCAACTTTATTTTGTTGGCAAACCAAACATTCCGCCACAAACTTTTGAATATATGATTTAAGGCCCTCCCAAAAAAATTCCTTCTTAACCCTATGGTAAGTTTTTAAAAATCATGAGTGCCCTCCTAAGGGAGAAGTGTGCAATTCCATAAGAATCTTTTGTTTTAGCTAGGAATTCTTATAGAGGTATAAGCATTCTTTGTACCATAACGAATCATTTTTCCAGCTAAATGTATTAGATGTATTGGAGACTTGTTGTAACTTTCGAATAAGTGCCCACACTTCTTCGTCATTCTTCCATTCCTCCCTTGCTTCGTTTATCCAATCTGGTTGGATAATAGAAATGGCACACAACAATGCTTCCACATCTTCATCCTTTCTTGAGAGTGCATCTGCCACCACATTTTGCTTCCCTTTTTTGTAGATGATTTCAAAGTCATAACCCAACATCTTTGTGACCCACTTTTGTTTCTCTTCAGAGGATAATCTTTGTTTTAAAAAGTATTTAAGGCTATCATGATCCATTTTTACCTTGAAGTGTCTTCCCATTAGGTAGGGTCGCCATTTCTTAAGTGCATGGAGTATTGCCAACATTTCCTTCTCATAAATAACTTTGTGTAAAAACTTTCCCTTGATTGGACGACTTTTGAAAGTAATGGGTCTTTCATATTGCATTAAAACAGCACCAATTCCATTTCCTGAAGCATCACATTCCACAATAAAGGTTTTTGTGAAGTCTAGTGTAGCTAAGACCGGTGCTTGGCACATTGCCTCTTTAAGATGCTCGAAGGCCTTTGTTGCTTCTGGAGTCCATGAAAATGCATCTTTCTTCAATAATGTTGTTAGAGGTGCTGCTATTCTCCCATAATTATTAACAAACTTACGATAATACCCTGTCAACCTGAGAAATCCTCACAGATGCTTTATGGATTTGGGGATTTTCCATTCCTTAATGGCTTTAATTTTGCTAGGGTCTACCTTAACTCCTTCATGAGATACACTATGACCCAGATATTCCACCTCTTGTACTCCAAAGAAACATTTGGATTTTTTTGCATATAATTGTTTCTCCTCCAATAATTGTAGCACCCTATCAACATGTTCAACATGATCCTTCCAAGACTTGCTATAGATTAGTATATCATCAAAAAATACTAACACAAATTTTCTAAGGAATGGTTTGAAAATGGAATTCATCAAACCTTGAAATGTTGAAGGTGCATTGGTAAGGCCAAAAGGCATGACCAAAAATTCATAATGACCCTCATGAGTTCTAAATGCGGTTTTTGGAATGTCTTCAGTCTTCATTCTGATTTGATGATATCCTAAACGAAGATCTAACTTGGTGAAGTAAATTGATCCATGCAATTCATCCAGTAATTCATTAATGACTGGAATGGGCAACTTATCTTTAATAGTGAGCTTGTTGAGCTCCCTATAATCCAGAAACATGCGCCATGATCCATCCTTCTTGTGCACTAATACTACTGGAGCAGAGAAAGAACTTTGACTCGGTTGAATTATACCAGCCTCTAGCATTTCTGCAACCATACATTCAATTTCACTCTTTTGGGCATAGGGATATCTGTACGCCTTGATGTTTGGAGGAACACTTCCTGGAATCAGATGAATAGCATGATCATGATCACGAATAGGTGGGAGACCTTTGGGCGTCTCAAATACCTTGGAATGATTTCCCAAGAATTTTTGGAGATCTGGAGAAATAGATGATTCCAATGTGGAAATATCTAGCGGGAAATATCTAGCGAACATAATTATGCAATTACACCTCTTTGTTCCTTTTTTAGAAGCTCTGTCATACCGTTAGAGCTGATTATCTTTCCTTGTTTCCCTGCAATATCCCTTAATTCAACTTCCTTTCATTCCACAGAAAATTTCATGAAAATTTCTTGAAAATTAAGAGCTATTGTACCCAAGGATTGTAGCCATTGGACTCCTAGTACAACATCAACCCCTCCCATTGGAATGGAAAGCATTGGCTAGTCAATACATATTCTCCCATGGATAGCTTGATATTATGGCACTTTCTAGAGCCATTTATTGTTCCTCCATTTGCAACCATCACTTGACACTCTGGTGCTAGATATAAGAAGCAATTCAATTCTTTTAATACCTTACAATGAATAAAATTGTGGGTACTTCCTGAATCAATCAACATTATTGCCTTTTTCTTCTTGATTTGTCCTTCTATCTTGATGGTTTGAGGAGTGGTAATTCCTGCCAATGCATTACAAGATATGGTCGGATTCATTTCTTCTTTATCTAAGCTTTGTTCCTGGAGTATATCCTCTTCTTTTGACCTTTCTTTCTCCTTTTCTTCTTCCTCTTCACAATCTATGTAGAATAATTTCTTCTTAGCACACTTATGACCTTTAGTGTATTTGCTATCACAATTGTAACAAAGCCCTTTACTTCTTTTTTCTTGCAATTATTGTGGTGTCAACCTTATAGGTTGTGGAAGACTAGGGGCAACAACACTTCCATCTTTATAGTTGTGAGTGGTATGCTTCCTGGTTGCCATAATTTTGTTTTCCATTTTTCTTGCTAACCTGAATGCCTTCTCTAATGAATCAGGTTCCCAAAGGTGAACATCATGTTGGATACTATCCTTTAAAGTCCCTATGAACACATCAATCCTATGCTCCTCTGGAATATTTTTTACCCTTATGTTCAATTTTTGGAACTCCTTAATGTGCTCCATTATTGAACCCTTTTGTTTGAGACTTATCAATTGGCTAAAAAAAGTGTTGCTTTTTGTATCCTCATAATGTGCTATCAATTCTTCCGTAAAAATTGCCCAAGTGATAATTTGTTTACGAGAGCAAAGCCATTGATACCATACAAACTGATTTGGTTCCAAATATAAAGTTGCAATACATACCTTTCGTGTTTTGCACATTATTGAGATCGAAAAATTGCTCCATCTATAATATCCATGTTGCAGGATCCTTGCCATCAAACTTCCTCATATCGATTTTTGGAATATGGTGGGTCTTCGATCTAACATTAGAGTCTATGGAATGATGATTAACATTTCTTTTGTTCTCATCATGAGTTTCCCTTAATACCCTTTCACCATTAGTGACAATTGTTTGTAGCAACTTATTCATATTTATCTTTAATTCTTCCATCTTATCATCCATGCCATCAGTTTTAGCGTCCATGCCATTCATCTTAGCTTCCATGCCATCCATCTTAGCTTCTACACCTTTCTTTAAACAATCCATCTTAGCTTCTACACCTTTCTTTAAACCATCCATCTTAGCTTCTACATCTTTCCTTAAACCATCCATCTTAGATTCTGTTGCTTTTTGTGCAAGTGACACTTGTTGCACTTGGTCTCGAAATTTTGATATATCATGCTGCATTTCTTCCTCTTCGTCATAATTCATGCTAGAGCTTTCAGGTTGCTTACTAGGTGTTTGCATTTTCTTTCCTCGGGGCATCAATTACCGATTCAAACTAATTTTTCAAACCAAGCTTATGCAAAAATTTAAAAAAAACTACACACCTTTTTTCACTTTGTAGAAGCTTAATATTGAATCTGATGTATCTATGCAATTTCGGATCATCCAGTTCTGCAATTGTGATTTGTAGTAGCCCTCTGTGTCCTCTTTCCAATGCCATCAGTCTGATCCAAGTTGGATTCTCCAAGGAAGAGTTATGCACAATCTCCCAAGATGACTTGATTATAGACTAGTTCCGTAGAGCGAACTTGTACGATGTGCCACGAGTCACAGTTTTGACCTTTGGATCTGAAAAAGATGTAAAAGAAACTACAGTCCGTCCTCTTTCTGTACCTTCTTACTAAATTTCAATCTGATGCTAAGAGAGAAAGTTATGACGATTTTCCCCAGGTCACGTGTTTGGAATGTAATTCGGGAGTCTGCAAAAAGACCAACTTCCTCAGATCATATCTCCGCAAATATAGCGTGCAAAGATCTGAAATTTGGACCCGAGATTCAGTGCGATTTCTTATTCTCAAATGTGTTTTTTTTGGCTTCTGAAACATTGCGGAAAACAAGTTATAGTGAAAATGCCACAATGACCTTTTTGGAGCAGTGAAACCCTAGAATCCAAAGCTTTGATACCAAATGTTATGAAACCAGCTCACAAAAAGATAGAAAAGAGAGATCCACGCCTTAGAATTCAGCCTCTTCGAGGGGGAAACCTCCTTTACATTACATAAATGAGCAATTCTTGGATGATTCAAATGACAAAACCTCAAGTCTATATATAGGAGTCTAAGGAGTCACAATATAACCCAGCCGACCTAACAATAATAATATAAAGCCACAAAAATAACAATAAAGGGATTCTATGGGGCACAGTAATAACAATATGGGAGAAATAGAGGCACAACAATATTAATAAGGGATACAACTACAATAGTAAGGGGGTAATCACTAGTATTATAGGGACCGAACACAAAATATGCATAGAGTTCCAATGTTGTCCTGAATATTGAAAAAATTGGCAAGGATTCGTATTGCACATTTCATAATGAGAATCATTCGGATAAGATGTGCCCATCATGGAAGAAACTCATGAGAAGAATGGTTGCGCAGTTTGTTGCTCAACCATTTTTGAGGAGCAGGTTGAGCCCGATGAGGAGAAGGAAGAAGTTGTTGCAGTTTCTGAAGCTTCGAGCATTGGGCATGAAGTGAACATGTATCATTGCATTCTTGCAATCCAAAAGAGTATTGTTGATAAGAAAACTTTGATTGATGGTCCAGACCAGAAGGAGAGACATCGATACAGCTTAAGAATCCAAGGGTCGACCACTGTGATTGAGGTGCTGAAACAAAAGTACAAAGAAAGTCGATTAAGGAAACTCAATCCTCCGGATAACTTAGCGCAAAACACTCAGAGCAAGTGTGGGAAAGAATTCTCGACAAAAGGTGTTTCCGACAGTAGTAAGGTTAGAACCATCCTTCTAGAAACCACAAACCAATTTTCATCCCAAGACACCTTGGTTAGTATACCCGTCATGGATTATAACATTATAGACGATATGAAGAAGGTTCATGCAAACATCTCCATGTTCGAACTAACAAAGATCACGAGCCAACAGGACATCCTTCTATGGGAACTTGGGAAAACCTCCTCAGATAATGCCACCTATTTGGAAAAGGAATCTAGTAAGTCTCTCGACTCTCTCACATATGTACTTAATGCACTCACGATGGATGCAAACACACTCTGCCTACCATTCTTGTTAACATTCGAAATCTTCAATTTCAATGTACACAATTACTTGGTTGATTAGAGTACAGTGGTGAATTTCATGCCACTATCTGTGGCTAAGAAGATCAATGATGAATGTGAAAAGATAGATGCACAGATTATTCCACTGGAAGGAACTCATGTCTAGGCAATTAGTGAACTTAGGGATGTCATCATTCGTTTATCATCTAATGAACAAGTTCACCAATGTATCAACATAGTGATTGTGGACATTTAGGAAGCATACGGAGTGTTACTGAGAAGAGACTGGTCAAGGAAGCTTCAAGGATACTTTGCCAAAGATTGGTCACACCTATGGATTCTATACAGAGGCAGGAAGAATCATATTCAGGTAGAGTGAAAGAGATACATGAAGCATATGGTGAATCCTTCAATAGACATAACGAGCCAATGAATTTCACAAAACTATTATTTTGAAATTATTTTTCAGAGACACAGTTGGGGTGCTATCTTGCAAAGCCATCCCCAGTTCCATCAGACACAGTGTGGGATCTCCTTCCATGTCCAAATGGCAATAATGAACATTGTACAGTTAGTAGTAGTAATACCAGTACTAGTGCAGTTCGCAGTCCCTGTACATATGATATGTGGACTATGTACTGCGATGGATCCAAGTCATAGGAGGGCTCTAGATCTAGTTGTGTTTTAATAGACCCGTTGCAGAGAAAAAAATTTATATCTAGTCTCTTGGAATTTGAGTGCACGAATAACACTGTAGAATATGAAGCACTCACCATGGGCTTACAGAAGGCCATCATCCTCAATATTTCCATTCTAAAAGTGGTAGGTGACTTTGAAATCATGGTGTGTTAGGTACATAACACTATACACTATGTGTCACCTCATATTAAAAGTTATCAAAAAGAGGTATGGTGATTCATCTCTCACTCCCAAGATTTAAATATTATTTTGGTTCCAAGAATGCGTAATGTAACAATGGATGCCTTGGCAAACACTGCTACTAGGATGTCATCTTTAAGGGACAACATTTCTATTGAAATTTTGTATAAACCTTTTGTCTTGAATAATATCACTAGCTTACTCATTTTTTATGACAATCGAAGGATACTGTATCTTATGCTAAACACTGATGTATTGAAGGATGCAACTATCGGTGAGGATGAGCATGAAAAGGAAATGTAGGATGCAACCAATGCAAGTAAAGGAAACCTCATTCCTAAGGGTGTGATTTCACTAGAGAAGTTGTTTGACCTACAAAACCACTTTTGAGGGCCCGTTAATGCCAAGACACACAGTTCCACATTCTCGCATGAGAAAATCAGGTTGGGAACTAAGAAATATCTAAAATATGTCAATCTCGGTACTTGTTGCACATCACTAGAGTGGAAAGCCTTCATCTGCTTGTTCAAGAAGTATCATGATATCTTCATATGGACATATGATGAGCTCAAGACATATGACACGCAAATCATTCAGCATGTAATACTAATCAAGGAAGGGGCCAAGCCATTTCTATAGAAACTAAGGAAATTTCATCCAATACTTGAGCCCCTCATACAAAAAGAGTTGAGAAAAATGTTAGATGCTCGGATCATGTACAAGGTGCGAAATTCAACATGGGTATCAAAATTGGTTCCCGTGAGAAAGAAGTCCTGGGAGATTTACCTATGTGTATATTTCTAGAATCTCAACCTTTCCTCGGACAAGGATAACTACCTTGTGCCATCCATGGAGAAAATGCAACAAAAAATATTGGGGGCCAAAATTTTTTCTTTTCTTGGTGGATTCTCAGGATACAAAAAGGTTCTAGTTGTAGAGCCTAACAGATTAAAAACTACTTTCAGGACGAAGTGGGGCACGTTCGCATTTCGACTAATGAAATTTGGGATAGTCAAAGTTGGTGCAACATTCCAATGTGTGATGGACATCACCTTTCATGGGCTTATTGGACAAAGCATAGTGGTCTATCTTGATGCTGTGATAGTATTGTCCAAACAAAGGTCAGACCACCTACACCATATGAAGAATATTTTTTAGTGATGACCTAAATACGGGATATCCTTGAATCCCAAGAAGAGTCTATTTGGAGTTTCTGAAGGTAAAATCCTGGGACACATCATTGGTAAAAGTGGGATCAAGGTAGACCCAGATAGGGTCGAGAATATCACGTAGATTCTCTACATAGTGAACAAGAAAGCCATGCAGTCTTTCTTGGGGAAGATTAACTTTTTCCATAAGTTCATCTCTAACTATGCCTAGATTGTTATACCAATACATGAGATTATCAACAAGGACACATTCTATAAATGCGATAAGAGGGAAAAGGACATGTTTTCTTGTATCAAATAAGCTATAGTAGAGGCACCCACGTTGTATAGCCTCGTCTTTGGTAAAGACTTATTTCTCTACACTTTTTCTTCCGACACTACTCTTGTTATTGTTCTCACTTAGAATGATCAGTTAAATAATGAATGACCTATCTCCTTCATGTGTACAAGTCTGCAAGGATGATAACTCAATTACCATGACATGGAAAAATAGTCTTATATAGTGTACAAAGCAGTAAAGCACTTCAAATCCTATCTTCTAAAGAATGATTATGTTATCTTTGTTCCACACCCAATAGTCATATCACTACTTATTCGAAAAGGGCTCGATGAAAGGAGGACGACCTAGATGAATGGGTTACAAGAGTATGATCTAGACATCAAGCTAGTTTAAAAAGTCAAGGGTCATGGTCTTTTCCAATTAGGAGTTGAGTTAGGAAATGCAAAAGAGGAATAAGAAGATCTCATAGGATGGGAGCAAGATATTGAAATGTACAACGTTGAGCAAGCCAACCCCACTACAGACATAGACTCTTGGTACATAGATGTGGACTAATACCTCGATCATGGCAGAGTTCCCTCTCACTTCTCCACACAAAAGAAGAGGTCACTCCTACTTAAAGCATTATCATATCACTTGGTGCATGGGGTGTTGTTCAGGAAGCACCACAATGGAGTATTGCTCAAGTGTTTGGAGGCACACGATTCAAAAAATATCTTATGTGATCTCCACAATGGATAAACTAGGGGACGCTTTGCAGGAAACACTACAATGCATAAGGTTATGCAGGCTAGATTTTACTGGCCTACATTATTCAAATATGTTAATTCATATGCCTGAAAGTGTCCAGACTGTGAAAGGTGTGCCGCCATAAATCAGAAGTCAGCAGCCCCACTGCAGCCCGTCGTAATGGAAGAAACTTCTCAATAGTGGGGCTTGGATATCATTGGGGAAATTTTCCCACTCTCATCAAAGAAACATCGCTATATACTAACTACAATAGACTATTTCATGTGGTGGACAGAGGAAGTTCCACTAAAACAGGTGAACGATCAAGAAGTCATCAACTTTCTGCAGTAGAACATCATCTCCACGTTCAACGTTCCTACATCACTTGTTTTTGACAATGCAACATATTTTTCATTGTTGAGTCTTTATGATTTTTTATTGGAAAATGGTATTATATTGAAACATTCAGCTAATTATTATCCACAAGGGAATTCTCTTGTTGAATCCATGAACAAGAACCTCATTTGTACCATCAAAGAGACCATATTATCTGAACAACGAAATTGGTACTCTGCTTTATTGAATGCCTTATGGGCTGACCGAGTCACACCTAAACCTTCTCTGAACACCTCCCCTTACTTCCTGGTGTACGGAAGAGAAGCCCTGCTCCCACCAAACATCTACTTGCCCACTCTCCAACTGTCCCAAGGTTCGCAAGGAAAGCCATGTCTTTTAGCTTAGCATAGGATGGACACTTTGAACAAGCTACAAGATGAAAGGTTGAAAGCTAAAGTAAAATTATGACTTCACTAGAGTCATATCAAGAGGTGGTTTGATGGAAAGTCTACATGGAAAAATAGCTTTAGTGTGGGTGACTTAGTTTTAAAGCGGGATAAAGCCCACGAGGACAAAGGAAAACAAACTAAGTTTCAGTCCCTGTGGATTGGAACATACACAGTACACTAAAATCCTGGCCAGCACATGTATCATCTTCAATCACTTTACGAGAAGATTGCATCTCTCCCTGTCATTCGAAAAAACTTAAAGAAATATTTTCAATGAAGATCTAGGACTGTGCCCCACGCTATGTACATACTATTTTGTTGTTTGTAATTTGTTTTTTTCTTGAATTATGTGTTGTTTTTGTCATGTAAATAAGTATTGTGCTTGATTGCATTGTGGCTTCTAGGTGTGTGTGTGTGTGTGTGGTTGAAGTCTAAAGAGTCTTGTGACACTACAACATTTGGTTAGATTTCTGTCTGTCTTCCTTGTGTTGGTTAATATTTTGGCCAATGAAGTTCCGACGGAAAATACGATCCATTTGTAAGGAGATTTTTGGTCCAACCACGAACCCTTGGCTAGTCCAGAAACCTCATGCATATACTAATTATTTTATTTCTATTTTTATTTTTATTTTTATTTATTTATTTTTATTTTTATTTTTTATTTATTTCTTTATTTATTTATTTATTATTATTTTTATTTATTTTTGATTTTTGATTTATTTTTATTTTATTTATTTATTTTATTTATTTATTTAATTTTATTTTTTATTTTATTTTTTCTGGTGTTCTTAAGATTATCCAATTAGTATAAATGGAGAAGGTTAAAATCTAAATGAGCAAACCTAATGTTGGCATTTTGGCTCAGGTATGGCGCTATGATACAGGTGTTGTCCTTGATGGCAACTCTCTTTGATGACAGATCTCCGTTCAGTCTACAGAATGAAGAGAAATCTCATATACGCAGGTTAATTAAGTCCAAGTTGCGTATACACGCTGGTGATATGCATACTAAGTCGCGTATACGCAGGCGAGCTATATAATACGGCGCGTATACACGCAGATGCATGAACAGAAAAGTGCGTATATGTCGGGAAGTTTCCTTTTGGTCCATGGTAGTTAGTCCTCGGTACTTGTGCCCATGTCTTTGGACCAAAGTACCTCGACAGTCGTGTAGATCTCTAGTTTTGCAGTTGATGGTTTTGGATTTCTATGGTTTTGGCTCTTGGTATTGAGCAAGGCCTAAGGCTATATAAGGAGAAGAAGATCATTAGGCAAAATCATCTTTTTCGAAAAGGCTTGAATATCTGAAAAAGAAAGAGATCTGATATGCAGGTTCTGGGTTGCTTGATCTAAGCCAAGGAGAGATCACATCGGTTGATGGAAGACTAGATCTAAGGATAGATCGGGATCTAATGGTTTGAAATGCACTATCATGGTTGATTATGCGTATTTCTAGATCTGCATACTGTCGCAATGTTATGTTCTGGGTCTAACTGATGTCTGGTACAGCTGCAAATTGAGAAAGTTTATTTTTAGATCTGTACGCAGGTTGGCTTCGGTAAAAGCGCGGGTTTTTCTCATTGAAGTAGCGTATATCTTTTGAAGCTTGATTTTGGGTTTACAGTTGGGTCTGACTGTTATTGCAGAGTTCTGTAGTCTGCTCTGTGTTCTGGTAACTGGTGATTGACAGGGTTCAGTGGTTCAGTGATTCAAAGTTTGGTTGTTTTATGCTTCAATGATCTGTTGTGAAAGGTGAATGAATTGTGGCCTTCAGATTGTAATGTTGTGCTTCAGGAATATCCAGTCTGAAAATGTATGAAAGGTGGTACCTGAAGGAAAGAAGATTGTAGGTCAGCACCTACGTACTAGTATCTTGGCTAGTACAAGAGCAAAGGGGGTTGGAGCTCCCTTCCAAGGAAGTTTGGAGAACGAGAGAAGGTTGTAGCCTTCTGCAGGTTGTAGCCTGCGTACTGGTAGCACCAGTACAAAAGATTGTAAACTGAAGTTTCATATTAAAGAAAGATAGAGACAACTTGCAGCAGGTGGTTTTCACCCACATTGGGTTTCCACCTTATATCTTGGTGTTCATGTGTGTGGCTTTTGATCTGTTCTGTTATACTGCACCTGTTTACTGTTAATGTGGTGAATAATGTCCTGATGAACTTAACTGAAGAATAAGCTAACTAAATTATGAGTTTTCTTCTTATACGCTGTTTTATTTAGTCACAGTAGCGTGTACACGCTGGTTCACTTAACTGAAGTAGCGTATATGTTTCTGAGCATTGAAAAAGTTTGATTGATCTGATAATACTGATTCACCCCCCCTCTCAGTATTATTTCCAACAATTGGTATCAGAGCCAGGTTCTTCAGAGAAGCTTGATCGCTTGAAGGTAGATCATTCATCATGAGCAACTACGAGAAAGAAGCATCAATCAGGCCACCGATTTTTGATGGGACAAATTTCAATTATTGGAAGGTAAGAGTTACTGCATATCTTCAATCTCTTGGTACAGAAGTTTGGAACATTGTAGAAACAGGCTATGCTTTTCCTTCAGCTACTCCTACAGATCCAGCTGAGAAAAAGCAGTATGAAACAAATGCAAATGCAGTCAGTACTCTATTAGGAAGTATATCCCAAACAGAATTCATGAAGGTCATGCACTTCAAATCAGCAAAAGAGATATGGGACAAAATGATCACTAGCTATGAAGGAGATGAACAGGTAAAGCAAGCTAAACTTCAAACTCTCAGGATTCAATATGAGACTCTCAAGATGTATAATGATGAAAGTGTGGCTAATTATTTTCTTCGGGTAGATGAGATTGTTAATTGTATGAAAAATTTGGGTGAAGAAATAAAAGAGACTATAGTAGTTCAAAAGATTCTAAGATCATTATCCCCCAAGTTTGAATCTAAAGTATCTGCAATAGAAGAAAAAGAAAATCTCCGTGTTCTCACTATGTCTCAGCTACATGGAATTCTAACTGCTTACGAAATGAGAAAGGGAGGTCCATCAGACAGAAGGGAAGCTGCTTTTAAGGCATCAGGAAAAGAAGATTACTATGAAGCAAGCCATGTTCCAGAAGAAGAGGAAGAAGAATCAAATTTTGTCAGAAATCTTCAAAGGGGTTCTGGAAGGTTCAGAGGTAAGCTACCTTTCAAATGCTTTGCTTGTGGAAGAGTAGGTCATTATGCTGCAAAATGTCCTTATAAGGATAAAGGAAAAGAACCTGCTAGATGGAACAAGAAACAAAGTGCAAATAAGAAAAGCTACTACACCCATGAAGATAGTGATGGCTTATCAAACAGTGATGAAGATGAACAAGGTAATAAATATAAGCTGTTAATGGCATTTGAAGATGATGATTATGAGGATGCTGTAGATGTGGATAATCTCTATAATGAAATTACTAGACTCAAGAGATGCATAGAAGAAAAGAATGTGATCATTGATACTTTGCAATTTCAAATTGATGAAAAGGAAAAACATCTTGAAAAACTAGAAGGTGAAATTGTTGGTCTCAGAAAAGAAATTGAGAAAACAAAAGCTATTAATCTTAAGTTTGTCAAAGGATCTGAAACTTTGGATGAGATTATCAATGTGCAGCGGTCTCCTCTAAACAAGACAGGTTTGGGCTATAATGGAGAAACCTCTCAAGCATCCACCTCAAAAAGTTATCTTGATGCAGCAAGAAGAAATGAGCAGAAGAACAATGAAGATAATCAGGTAAAGCAGGGACGAATTACAAACAGAAACTATCAGGGACAATCCTTCTTAAGGGTGAACAAAAGCTACAACCAACCACAGGTAAAATCTTCTCAGTTTGGCTCAAGAATAGATGAAAATAGAAATTACAATCAGTTGGCTGGTAGATTCAATAACCGCAGAAGCTTCTTCAATGGACAATGCTTTTCTTGCCATAACTTTGGTCACAAAGCAGCTCAATGTGTTGCATATAAAACAATCATGACTAGGGAAGCTCAAAAACAAAGAAGTATGACAGGGATTACAAAAAGGACCTATAACAACTTTTCGGTTCTTGAAAATGAAGTTGAATGTTCTATTTGCAATAATTTTGGTCATAAAGACTCTGAATGCAGGAGCAGGTTTCAGGAGAAAAAGGAACAAGCCACGAGCACCAAAACATGGAGAATAAAGGAACCTCAAACAGAAAGATGTGGGATAGCATTTTATGCAGAAGGACAGGAAAATCTATGGTACATTGATAGTGGATGTTCGAAACATATGACAGGTGATAAAGAAAAACTTGAATCTTATTCTACTTTAGAAAAGGGAAAGAAAGTTTCTTTTGGAAATGATACTCCTGCAACTATAAAAGGAAAAGGTATTGCTCCTTTGAAAGAAAAGGTCAAGGCTGGAAATGTTTTATATGTTGATGGATTGAAGCATAATCTACTAAGTGTCAGCCAGATGTGTGATCAAAAAACCGAGGTTATTTTTAGATCGAATGGATGTCTTGTTCGTGATCTTGACACAGGTAAAACAGTTCTCAAAGGCAAAAGAACTCCAAATAATCTGTACATATTTGAAGAAGGACAACAACAATGCTATCTTAGCAAGGATGAAGAGCACTGGTTATGGCATCGAAGGTTGGGACATCTAAGCTTCTCACAAATAAGGAAAGCATGCAAATATCAGGCAGTTCGCGATCTTCCAGATATCAAAATTCCAGACAACACCATATGCAAATCTTGTCAGTTTGGAAAGCAAACCAGAACTAACTTTCCAGAGAAGGAAGGATCAGCTAGCTTGCCTCTTGAGCTAGTCCATACAGATGTATGTGGTCCATTTAGGAAAAGGACACCTCGAGGAGAAGAATATCTGATATTATTCATTGATGATTTCTCAAGGTTTGTTTGGTTAGGGCTTATGAAGCACAAAGATGAAGCATTCGAAAAATTCAAATCCTTCAAAGCATTGGTTGAAAATGAATCAGGACACAAAATTAAGTGTCTCAGATCTGACAGAGGTGGGGAGTTCACCTCAAATGAATTTTTCGATTTCTGTGACGAACATGGGATAAGAAGAGAATTCTCTACAGCTAGAACTCCTCAGCAAAATGGGGTTGTGGAAAGAATGAACAGAACTATCCAACAAATGGCTCGTGCTATGCTCGATGAATCAGGTACTCCTGCAACCTTCTGGGGTGAAGCTGCACATGCTGCTGTTATTATTCTTAACAAAACAAATGTCCGAGTAAACAGCACTCAAACACCTCATGAGCTTTGGAGTGGTAAAACTCCTTCCGTGAAGCACTTCAAAATCTTTGGGAGCAAATGTTATATTAAGAATACTGATGAGCAACTTGGCAAACTTGAACCAAGAGCAGATGAGGGCATTCTTCTTGGTTATTCTCCACATAGCAAAGCATACAAGTGCTACAATAAAAGACTTGGCAGAATTGTTGACAGTATTGATATAGTGGTTGATGAGAAGGGATATATTCCTAGGCAAGTTCATCATGAAGACATTGAAGAAGATGAAGGTTACTCTCAAAGGCGAAATGATGAAGAAGAAGAACCTCAAGAAGAAGAAGAATCTCAAGAAGAACCAGAGGAGCAGACAAGAATAGAAGAGAAGACTCCATCCAGATATGTTCAAAAGAATCATCCAGAAACTCAGATTGTGGGGCAGAAAGAAGCAGGAGTACAAACAAGAAGGACACTTGCAGAAGCTTCAAGCTACTTGGCATTACTCTCCTCCACTGAACCACAAAATGTGAAAGAGGCATGCAAAGATGAATGTTGGGTCAAAGCAATGGATGAAGAACTTGAGCAAATCGAAAAGAACAACACTTGGGAATTAGTTCCTAGACCAAAAGATAAGAATGTAATAGGAACAAAATGGGTCTTCAAGAATAAATTAAATGAAAATGGAGAAGTAATTAGAAACAAGGCCAGACTTGTTTGTAAAGGGTATGCACAGCAAGAAGGAATAGATTTTGAAGAGACATTTGCTCCTGTGGCAAGACTTGAGGCCATCCGAATGTTCCTTGCTCTCTCAAGCTTTCAAAACTTCAAGGTATTTCAAATGGACGTGAAATCAGCCTTCCTGAATGGAGACTTAGAAGAAGAAGTATATATTGAGCAGCCAGATGGCTTCATTCTTGGGAATGATCCAAACCTTGTATGCAGATTGAAAAAGGCACTCTATGGACTCAAACAAGCTCCAAGGGCTTGGTACTATCGGTTGGACAAATATCTTCACCAACAAGGCTTTTCAAAAGGATCAGCAGATAGCAATCTCTATATAAAAGTTGAAAATAACAAATTGCTAGTTCTTGTTGTTTATGTAGATGATATTATTTTTGGCAGCAATGAAGAGGCTATGAGTCAAAACTTTGCCTTGGTTATGCAGAAAGAATTCGAAATGTCACTTCTTGGAGAATTGACATATTTTCTTGGATTGCAAATCCAACAAAATGAAGGAGGTATCTTCTTGTCTCAAACCAAATACCTCAAGCAGATCTTGAAGAAGTATGGCATGGAAGAGTCAAAGCCAGTATGTACACCCATGGTTACAGGATGCAGCCTCAGTGCAAATGATGAATCAGCAGCAGTTCACCAACCCACTTATAGATCCATGATTGGGAGTTTGCTTTATTTGACAGGTACTCGACCAGATATTACACATGCAGTAGGAATGGTTGGAAGATTTCAAGCCAACCCAAAGGAAACTCATCTTCAGGCAGTCAAAAGAATCTTCAAATATCTTCAAGGGACCCAAAACTATGGCTTATGGTATCCTAGAAATACAGATCTCACTCTTCATGCTTACACAGATGCAGATTGGGCTGGAAGTGTGGATGATAGGAAAAGCACAAGTGGTGGTGCTTTCTTCATGGGTTCCAGATTAGTATCTTGGTTCAGCAAGAAACAGAGTTCGATTGCCTTATCTACAGCTGAAGCAGAATATGTGGCTGCAGCATCTTGTTGCACACAACTTCTTTGGATGATGCAGACCTTGCAGGACTTTCAAATCACTTGCACTCCACCCGTCTCTATCTTATGTGATAATACAAGTGCAATCAGCATTTCAAAGAATCCAGTCACGCACTCAAAGACCAAGCACATACCAATCAAGTACCATTTTCTTCGGGAACAAGTGCTTGAGCAGAAGGTCAAGTTGGAGTATGTTCCTTCTAAGGAACAAGTTGCTGATATTCTCACAAAACCACTGCCCAGGGAAACTTTTGAATATCTCAGACAAAAGCTGGGAGTAGTTGATGCTTCATCCTGCTGTTGAAGTTTGTTTATTCTACAGAAAAGTTGGTATACGCAGGTTACGGAAGGGCTATCCGCGTATATACGCAGGTTACGGAAAAGGAAGTCGCGTGTATGTCAGACGCTTGTTGCAGAAAGTATATCCGCGTACATACGCAGTTTCATGCAGGAGAAAATGCGTATATGAAGTTCTGAACAGCAAGGGCAATCTCTGGAGTTCTGAACAGCAATGGGTATGTCAGAATTCTTCAGGCACAGTTTCAGGGGATGCAGCAGGCACAGGTTCAGGGGGAGCAGCTTAAAAGTCTCATAAAGCATTGTTGGCATTCAGATGTTTTGGTTGTTGGGTTCAGGAGAAGGAGCTCAGAAAGAAATCCTGGTTGCTGATCTAAAAAGATGTTTCTCAGATGCTGCTGGTGACTTTCATAAGTCTTGGTCTAGATCTGTTGTCTCTATGTCATATCTCTTTTATGATGTCAAGGTCATGTAACGGCCTATGTTGGTTTCCCCACTATGCCTGGGATGAATGATGTAATATAATTGATTGTCTCTGATGTGTCCCCTCTTGGTAGGGAGTATGGATGTATGTATTGAGTCTTTTGGTGATAGGAAGGTCCCTTATGGTGTATAAGTCTTGGTTCTTGTTGAAGAACATCTTTTGCAGATCTTGCCTACAGTCAGGGGGAGCATGTTTCAGCACAGCCAAGCAGAGGTATCAGCATGTTCTCAGGGGGAGCACAGCCCTTTGCCCTTGATGACAAAGGGGGAGAATGATTCTAAGGATCTGAAGGTTGCCATCAAGTCCAAAGGGGGAGATTGTTGGCATTTTGGCTCAGGTATGGCGCTATGATACAGGTGTTGTCCTTGATGGCAACTCTCTTTGATGACAGATCTCCGTTCAGTCTACAGAATGAAGAGAAATCTCATATACGCAGGTTAATTAAGTCCAAGTTGCGTATACACGCTGGTGATATGCATACTAAGTCGCGTATACGCAGGAGAGCTATATAATAAGGCGCGTATACACGCAGATGCATGAACAGAAAAGTGCGTATATGTCGAGAAGTTTCCTTTTGGTCCATGGTAGTTAGTCCTCGGTACTTGTGCCCATGTCTTTGGACCAAAGTACCTCGACAGTCGTGTAGATCTCTAGTTTCACAGTTGATGGTTTTGGATTTCTATGGTTTTGGCTCTTGGTATTGAGCAAGGCCTAAGGCTATATAAGGAGAAGAAGATCATTAGGCAAAATCATCTTTTTCGAAAAGGCTTGAATATCTGAAAAAGAAAGAGATCTGATATGCAGGTTCTGGGTTGCTTGATCTAAGCCAAGGAGAGATCACATCGGTTGATGGAAGACTAGATCTAAGGATAGATCGGGATCTAATGGTTTGAAATGCACTATCATGGTTGATTATGCGTATTTCTAGATCTGCATACTGTCGCAATGTTATGTTCTGGGTCTAACTGATGTCTGGTACAGCTGCAAATTGAGAAAGTTTATTTTTAGATCTGTACGCAGGTTGGCTTCGGTAAAAGCGCGCGGGTTTTTCTCATTGAAGTAGCGTATATCTTTTGAAGCTTGATTTTGGGTTTACAGTTGGGTCTGACTGTTATTGCAGAGTTCTGTAGTCTGCTCTGTGTTCTGGTAACTGGTGATTGACAGGGTTCAGTGGTTCAGTGATTCAAAGTTTGGTTGTTTTATGCTTCAATGATCTGTTGTGAAAGGTGAATGAATTGTGGCCTTCAGATTGTAATGTTGTGCTTCAGGAATATCCAGTCTGAAAATGTATGAAAGGTGGTACCTGAAGGAAAGAAGATTGTAGGTCAGCACCTACGTACTAGTATCTTGGCTAGTACAAGAGCAAAGGGGGTTGGAGCTCCCTTCCAAGGAAGTTTGGAGAACGAGAGAAGGTTGTAGCCTTCTGCAGGTTGTAGCCTGCGTACTGGTATAAGGCTGCACCAGTACAAAAGATTGTAAACTGAAGTTTCATATTAAAGAAAGATAGAGACAACTTGCAGCAGGTGGTTTTCACCCACATTGGGTTTCCACCTTATATCTTGGTGTTCATGTGTGTGGCTTTTGATCTGTTCTGTTATACTGCACCTGTTTACTGTTAATGTGGTGAATAATGTCCTGATGAACTTAACTGAAGAATAAGCTAACTAAATTATGAGTTTTCTTCTTATACGCTGTTTTATTTAGTCACAGTAGCGTGTACACGCTGGTTCACTTAACTGAAGTAGCGTATATGTTTCTGAGCATTGAAAAAGTTTGATTGATCTGATAATACTGATTCACCCCCCCTCTCAGTATTATTTCCAACACCTAAATCATAGGTCCTTATATGCTCCTTTGAAGGAACAACCTCTTCTTCTCTCAATAAGTCAAGATCCCTCTTCTGCCCCAAAATAAATAAGTGTGCATGCAAAGTTCTCTTCACATAAATAAATAAATAAAGGTGAAATAAGAGAAAGGATTCCTGCACAGAGAGGTGAAGCAAACAACTGCGTTGGGGTACTATCAAGGTTCATTGGCAACAGACAAATGTTTTTGTTCCTACATGACTCTGTCGGGTATTTTTCAGGCCTGGTGGCAGTGGAGAAACACTAGAGATGAAAAATATACTCTGAAAATCTTAATCTCATGAGCTAAACTACTCTTCCCAACTCAAAACATTGTGGTTATGCTAAATCTTAGGTTTTGTCCAACTAAGAAGGTATATAGGGAACCATGTATGCCCAAGGGATGAGTGGGAAGGCCAAAATGATATGCACAATGAATCAATACTCCTTGGGGAACTAAGGTGCTACGCATAAGAAACTAACCAAGACAGAGAAGTTGGAATTCAACTAGTGTGTCACCAAGTGTTGTAGCTGCTACAAAACCCTCCAAAATTTTGGCTTGCACTCAAATTTCGGAGCCTTCCTGAGCCTTTTCTTTGATTGTTGCAAACACTCAAGCTCATCCCGTGAGCTTTCTTGAAGTTCTTTGGACCTTTCTTCTTGTTGGATTAAGGGTCATCTTTTGTCATGTTTGTTTTACTAGTATGCAATGTTTTCAAGCATTTTCTGGTGGTTTTGAAGGTCAGACTTTGTGTATATGACTTTTCCTAACCATGTAAACATTTTTTGCACTCATACACAAGGTATAGAACATTGTCGCACAAGTGTCCTCACGGTCGTCATAAGGTCTATCTGAAGTGTCGCACTAGTCACATCTTGTCATGAGGTATTCGCACAGAGGGGAATGATTTTTTTGTTTGTTCCAATGATATATGTTATCGTGTCTTCAAGTTATGCTAAGTGTGTGGTCACAAAGTCAAGTTCATCATGAATCCAACACCCTTCCCACACTTAGCGATTTTCGAAAAATATTCCTGACTAGGAAACTTAGCTTCACCAAGCCCTCACTAAGCTACGCATTGTTTAGTATCAGCCCATGTGACCTTTCTGCCTGAAACTATGCAATGTGTAGTCATTGTCCTCTAGGGTTGTTTTTCTATGCAATTCGAGAGCCCAACAACCTCCCTTGACCTCCGGAATTGCATAATTGTACCTCCTAGTCTTCCTTGAATTACATGCTTTGCACCTTCAACCCTCAAGCTTTTCCCTTTCCTATTGGAACTACATAATACACAGAGAGCCCAACCTCCCTTGGCCTCCAAAACTGCATAGATGCTTCCTCTAGTTCCCTTCCCTGACCGGATCTCACTGTTTTCAAAAACTGTGAAAATTTTCCCGTCAAACCTCTTTTCTCCCCAGCCCTCGTTGCCTCTTGAAATTGCACATTTTTTCCTCCCAGGATCCCATCCTGTAGCAACCACTGCTGGATTGAACTATTCAACCCTGACACTCAGTGGGCACTGCCCAATTTTTCTTCTAAGGAATGTGCAGAAAAGTTCCTGAGTCAAACCATATTTGTGAATTTCGGAGTCTCAGTGCTCAAGCTCTCTCCATATTAGATGGAACTATGCAATGCGTAGTCACTAAGCCCTTTTTCCCAATTTATGACTTGTCCTGGGCTCAGTTCATGGATAATAATGCATCATCTTATACTAGGGAGTTTTTGTATTGATGTCGTGCCGTCATGAGTGAATTGTAGGAATAGGTACACTATCAAGTCATGGCAATATGATGAAGAAGGGGAAGAAGGAGTGAAGCAAGCTAAAAGACTCACTTATAGTTGAACTCACAAGTGGACCTATCAAGAGCAAGCAAAGGGACACAAGTTTTCAACCACCTTCCAAGATCAAATATCATTGAAGACCCCGCATCATCAAGTTATGCAAAGGAGAAGAGAAAGCATATCTAAGAACACATTTAGCACTTAGCAGCAATAGTGACTTGACATTGTCACATCATCAAGCTAGTTCATGTCATCAGTGTCATGTCAAGTCGTGCCATGAGTTTTTATATGCCACTTCACTAGTGTGGACCCTGTATATTGTAATCAAATGTATTGTAAAGTGGATGCCCAAAGGACACGTGAATATAAAGGGTCATGTGAATTTGAACAGTCATAAGGTTAGTCAAAGAGTCACAAGGAGAAAGCATCACCCCTTTGGTTAGATATACCCCCTCATTGTATGAGAAAGGCAATTTTCACCTTGGCTCCTCCCGCAAGGAATTAGAGAGACAATCTATTTCTTTGAGGAGAAAGGAGTGGCTCCAATGTCCCACTACTAGGGCTAGTGAGGTACAATGTAAATATGTGGCTTGGAACTTTTTCTTAATAACACAATCCTTTTAAGGCCAGCACGTTCTACATGCATGAACTATGAATGTTTGTAAGACTATTTTGTGGATGTTTCTATTTCATTTTTTCTTTCACATGTACTAAGATAGTTGAACTATTTCAGTTATTTTAGTGCTTATCTTGTTGAGAATGTGTTGTAATGGTTGTTAATGTTGTCTCATCCTTGTGGACTATTCCACATGATGCTAGACATATATTTCCTTTTTTATTGGTTATAACGACTGTTGCATTTGCTATGGACTATTATGCTAGATGTTAGATGGATCTTCCCTTGTTTATTGGTTGTAATGACTCTCACATCTATTGTGGACTATTCTACTAGATGTTGGACAAGTCCTTCTGGTTCATGTGTGTCTCTTCGTGGGTGGTACTATTACCTCTCACTTATAGGCTCACTTTCTTCTCCGCTTTTGCAGTAGAAGAACCTCGACACAATTGCACTCCACACTCACCAAGCACACTCCCCTTGGTTTTCGAAGATACCATTGCATCACTCTCTTTTGCTGACAATTAGATCCAAGGTAAATATTTAAGGATTTTGAAAATGGGCCTATATACCAAATGGGAATCCTACACAAAGTGGTGTGAGGTTTTATTGGGACTTCATATCAAGGAGATCCCCTTAATGTTGGCAGGTCCCACACCGTCAACAAGACCCGCTCCCTTCTTTTGGAAACTAAGCAAGTGTTCCCTCAACAAATATTTGATGTTGATACATCTTTATGGTTTGGGAATTGATCCAAATGAGGTACCCGCTCCTGCTAAACTTTGATGGGGAAGGGGGACTGTCTAATAGAAAAAAATAAGAGAGATGAGAGAGTGATTACACACAACACCAAACACATGCTCTTCATTTATTGGTCACATAAAGTAGTTACATATATAAGAATTAGATCATCGACTTCTAGATGATATGATCTAAAGAAGGTGGATCTATGGCTCATAGAAAACTCACACAAATAGGAAAATAACTACTTCTAGAATGACACCAAGGGACTAACAATGAGAACCCACAGCACATGGAAGCATTACTTCCAATACCCTCCCTTAATGCTTACAAGAAAAACATTGAAAACAAATATTACAACAACATGGACAATCTATGTCTGACTAGTCTCATCAAATGCTCACATCCACTCTCACAAACACTGCTCTTTGACCACCACATCTTTGAGCTATTACTTGACCTCCATTTAAAACGTAACCTCCTCTGACCATCATTGATAAACATTTAAAGATCAACAATATTGACACCTTGGCTCATCGAGGCTTTCGTGATAAGAGTCATCAAGTAATGAACCTTCCTATGGACCAACCACCATTTTTCGAGTATTTCTCTTTCGACTATGCGTTATTTTCTAGGATGGAGGTATGGATACTGAATGTGTTCAAAATTTGAACAAACAACTTGACATTACTAACACAAGAATTGATGTTTTGGACACCGAGGCTTCCAGTTTATGAACAACCAACCATTTTTATAACCAATATTGAACATAATAATACTAAAACACACCACACAATAAAAAATAAATATTTTACGAGTTCAAATCTAATATGAGAAATGCTAACATTCCAACTTCCTGCCACAAATGTAAACTTGTTATAGTGTCGAACAAATAGATCTGATCACTGAAAAAGGCTTCAAATCTCTGCAATTTATTCATCATTTCTCGTACACCATAACCTTCATTGTGCTTTGTCGGAACTTTGATAAATACTTCCAGAATCATTAAAGATCTACCACAGGAAAAACCATATGAACGATACAAAATATAAGAATAGGTCAACATTTTTTCATCTGGTTCAATATTTATCTTGGATTTTTCTCGTCTTCACAAAGCATTTGTTAGAGTGGTCAATTCCAACAAACTTACACTCAAATATTGAGTTGATGAGACTCAATATGTTTAAAATTCAAACTCCAAAGTTTGAGATCGAAAGAAGATTCCAACAGAAGAATCTGACACAAATATATCTTCCCTGGAGAAGCGAAAATTTATATCTAACTCCAATTTTAACAATTTTGACATATCACTAGCCACTTGAAACTCCTTTGCACCAAATTTTAGATCCATATCCGTTTAGCAACATGTACATTTTGTGGGCATGATTTTTCAGATTTATAATATGACAATGCACACAATTTGGACAAAACCATACAGGCATGAATTTAACTCCTTTGCATATTTTGGGGAGATAAGCACAAAAAAAGCTTTATAGATAGCAAGATGACAAAAGGATTTGATGATGCTTGAAGAACCTACAAAAAAAACAAACAAATATACACACATGCGATCAAAAACAAATTTCACCCACTAAAATTAAACTCTCACACATGTATATTAATATGTATAGAAACATTAACACTTAGGATCCCTCACATATTCCTAGCCCTCCCTTGAGGGAGTCAAGCCAGTATGAGATCTGATACCATAATAGAAAAAATTGAGAGGTATAAGAGAGTGATTACACACAACACCAAACACACTCTTCATTTATTGATCACATAAAGTAGTTACATATATAATAATTAGATCACCGACTTCTAGATGATAAGATCCGAAGAAGGTGGATCTATGACTCATAGACAACTCACACACATAGGGAAATAACAACTTATATAATGACACCTAGAGACTCACAATGACACCTCACAACACATGGAAGCATTACTTCCAATACTATCAAACAATTGATATGGCTAACTCTCGAGCATTCTTATGAGAATATCAAATGCTCACATACTCTCTTCATCAAAACCTCCAACAAATTGGTAAACACGAAAATTGAAATACACTCCTTGTAGAAGTAGAAACGATGTTAATTTGTTCCTTTTCTGAAATATTTTCAATATTATCTGGCATTGATACCACAGGCTGCATGTACTTTCTTTCCAGTTGGACATAAGAAAATTGAATATTTCCCATAAGGATAGAATCAAGAAACCAATAAATAGGAATATTGAACTCTTTATGGCACGAAACTACCATATCTCATACATGTGGAAGAGCATACATATTTTTCTCCACTGATTTAAGTAATAATTCATGCTATGAAGGGACACGTCAAAATAAAGTTTGAGATCATCAACAAAGGAGTAAATCTCTCACTCCATCTTTTTCAAATCCTAATATTCAAATGTTACTTCCCTCAAGCATCAAGTTCACCCTTGGGCCAATAAAAATGCTTAAGAAAACAAAAAACAATAGTTCTTCATCTAACCAACACACAATGTCAACAATACCTTTAATGATTTCGTAAGAAGCTACCCAAACTTCATCTGCCAGTGATTAAACAAAGACACCTTGAGTCTCAACATCAAATTTAATTATTTTACTACAAGGATCTAAAATGTTGCTTGATGTTGTAGATGCCACATCTAAAATTTGCATGTGTGTTTCTTTTTTTTTACTAGCGATTAATAGAATTTAATTACTTGTGGCACTCTTTTGCACTTTATCTCTTGTTTTCATTGAGACTCAAGTGAGCATCTAGTTGGAAGTGGTGGTGGAGTTGGAGGGTGTAACGCCCTCCTCCCACATCTACCAAAGTAACCTTGCCAACCAGGGTAAACATGCAACGAGAGGCTACTATGATTGGATTCAACCTCGTATGTGACCTTAAGGAAGTGGAATCAAAGGAAACTTAACCCACATACATTCAATATCATCTTCAGGACCCTCAGGAACCAATCCAACACTTCAGACATCTTTCCCTTGGGTCCTACTAAAGTTTTGACCAAATTAATACATATTCGCCATCATGTTATAGGCATGACAGTGTCCACAAACCAAGAGTTTCTCTCACAGGCTTGCCTACCAGCGTCTAGAGACTGATTTTTCCAGTTTTGTGCTAGCATCCCTGGGATTTGAGCCACTTTTTCAGTCCCAGTGCCCAAGTCACTGCCCAGAATGGAATGATAACTTAGGAGCAGTAAAAGAAAATGGAAACAATGATGCAAAAGAGATAAGTAAACAAGACCATAATCAGACCTCTACTAGCCATGACAGTCATTTCGTCAAACATGTCACAAGCATGTAATCCATAGGTGTAACCAATAGAATTAAACATACATATCTTGTATTTATCTAAGAATTAACGATCATTGTTCCCCCATGGCATTTGTTGCATTACCATCTATTATACCATAAATGCATGGTCCATTCATTTACAAGTAAAAATATGTTGAGAGCCATACATAGTCGTTGTCATAAAACACACATATAACCAACATAATAAGAAGAGAAATACTCGTGAAAGTACAGCCATATATATCACATATAATCGATCAAAATTCTCATGTAAATACAAGGAGAAATAACCTTTCATTAACGATGCAAAAACCAAACCCGGGATGGGACTTAGATGTTCCACGGACCATAGAATGGCCGAGCCAAATCTCTCTTCAACCATTCACCCCTGTGCCATATTCTAAGCATGAATGTTTGACACAAACCAAAAGAACCAATCAAGGCATATTAAGGCTAAACCACCTCACCCTCATTAATAGAAACCAAGCTTTACCATAGTCCATCCTGGATCAATATGCCAATACAATGAGCACATCATAATAGCCTTTGTCGTGATCACCACCCGATTGCTAGGCCAAACAAGCATGGATGTCACTGAATTTCTCCACCTACACCGTGAGAAATTTTCCTGCCTCCTAGTCTCTCAAGATGTACTACAGTCCAAACCCAGATCACTAGGCCCTAAACCGAGACCCACTCTCCAGGCTTTATCGCATATCCCAAACCCAAGATTACTAGGCCCAATGGAGAGCAACCCACCTCTTGGCTTTACCGAATATCCTGCCATTCACTGGCAAGGATTCCTAGTCCATCTGAGGCAAGACAAAATACGGATTTACAACAACCCATAGTCTGGTTAAGGGGTTACTAGGCCATGTTTTCTATCATTTTGGAGATCCACCTCACTTAGCTTCGAATCCATTGCCAATCCAGCTCAGCTAAAACATGAGAACCACATCTCAACATGGATATCCAAAAATGCAAAGGCTAGGCTGAAAACATTGTTACACCTAGAAAAACCCATTCCACAAGAGCAAAAGTACCACATGAAATACCATGCATGCCAAATCTAGCAAGGAAAATACACATGCAAATCAATAGCTATATTGGATCTTTTTGTAGCTACTTGATCTTGCCTTTTCCTACTTGATCATTTCTTCCTCTTCCCTTCTTTTTCCTTTCTTGATCCAATGAAAAAATGCTCCAATAAAACTCGAAGTGTCTAAGAGTGAGTGAGAGAGAGAGAGAATAATGAGAAAGATCCAAAACTAAACTAAAAAAAGGTTAGCAACTGATCCTCAAAAGCCTTTTTATGAATGAGGCCTCTATTTTCTTGATTTCCAT
Source organism: Pinus tabuliformis (assembly GCA_031772625.1). Lineage (NCBI taxonomy): Eukaryota > Viridiplantae > Streptophyta > Pinopsida > Pinales > Pinaceae > Pinus > Pinus tabuliformis. The sequence goes on from CM062809.1 coordinate 751,535,180, forward strand.
TATTTTCCTTCAATTTCCTTCTCACATGCAACATGTAACCTTTCACCTCATTTTTCTCCTAATTTCCATTATTTTCCTAAATAAATGTGCCAAAATATGCCATTTTTCCTTTCTAAATCCTTAGCCATTTCCTTAGCCATAACAACCAAATGAACACCCCCTAGGATGAGTGTCCCATCAATCGTGGTTATTATATTTTCCTTTATTTACTTTTATTACATGGAATTTTCACCAAGGCTGTTACAAAACCTTCTTTGTTCGGTAACACCATCCTCAGTGTTAAGCCACAGCAAGACCTCAGCAAAACTAATGAAAAGCAAACATACTACCCATGGAGATTTATAACATAGCTTGATGCAGTATTTACAATGATCACCTTGCTGAAAAGCAAACCAACATCATAACAACATGACAAAATAATGATATGACACCCATACTTCTTATTGGAGCTTTATAACTTAGATCATGGAAGTATTTACATCCATATACATATGTACATATACCAATCATCATCAAAACATATACGAGGAGATATACCAAAGAATATACAAAATTCACACCAAAACACCAAGTCAAAACTGCTTTGCCTCAACCCGCAAACAAGGAAGGATACATAACCCGCATTTGATCTTCCATCTCCTATGTAGCTTCATCGAGCCCAAAGTTCTTCCACTGCACTATAACTTGCTCAATTGCTTGGTTCCAGAGCATGAGCAAATTTTTCTGCAATATACAGTGAGGCTCCAATTAGAATTCCCCATCTGGTTCCACCTGCAATATAGACCAATCAATCACATGATCAACATCTTTAACATACTTCTTAAGTAATGATACATGTAAAACATCATGGAATTTCATTGTTGGAGACAATGCAAGTCAATAGGCTACTGGCCCAATCCTCTCAATGATACTAAAGGGACCAAAAACTTGTGGTACTAGCTTGGGACATGATCCAATCTGTAAGGAGCTCTTCTTTGGTTTGATGCACAAGTACACCTGTTCTCTAACCTGGAACTCCTTGAACAACATGTTCCAATCTGCATAGCTCTTCTACCTATCCTGTGCCACCTTTAGATTTTTCTTGATTACCTGCATTTCATGTTCCATGTCTACCAACATATTTGGTCCAATAAGTACGATGTTAATTGGTTCACTCGAACTGATAGGAGTATTGCAACTCCGCCCATACAATGCCTCAAATAGACTCATCCTCAAATATTCCTGATACACGTTGTTGTATGTGAACTCTACCAAGGGAAGATACTCCTCCCATTATTGTTGTTGATGCATCACATACATCCTCAACCTACCCTCTAATATCCTGTAGACTCTCTTTGTCTATCCATCTGTCTATGGATGATAAGTCATACTAAATTCCAACTTTGTACCCAAACCTACAAAGAACTTCTTCCAAAGCTTGGGATTGAACTTCGCATCCCTGACTAACACAATATTATTTGGAATGCCTTGAAATCTAACCACATCTTGGATTAATACCTGTGCTACATCGCTAGCTGAGAATGTAGACTTCACTGGAATGAAGTGTGCAACCTTTGTCAAACTATCCACAAAAATCATGATGGAATCATGTTGTCTCATTGTCTTCAACAACCTTGTGATGAATTCTGTGGATATGACCTCCCATTTACACTCCAGAACCGTGATCGGATGTAGCATCCCACCTAGATATTTACAATCTACCTTCACATGCTGACAATAAAAACACCTAGCTACAAACTCTGTTACATCCCTCTTCAGATTCAACCAATAATAAACTTTCATCACCGTAGTCAATGTCTTTTGATAACCCAAGTGACCTGAATAAGGTTTTTCATCAAACTCTCTCAATGTTGCCTTATTGAGCTCACTGCTATCTGGTACATATATAGGGTCTCTGAATCTGAATAATCCATCTGTTGTAAGAAAATAATACATTCCCTATGCACCTGCACCTGTACCTATGCCTGTACTTCCACCTATACCTATACCTATACTATCACATGTACTTGTACATGTACTATCACATGTACTTGTACATGTACTATCACATGTACTTTCCTACAACATGTTCAAAATCTCCATATACTTGACATCCTGCTGACCTACCTACATGATCCTATCCTGTAGATCTGTCCCATTGGAGCTCATAGCTTCCAAGTGATTTACTTGTACCCACTTGTTGAGAGTACCTTCCACCCTAATCTATTTACCTTTGATATACCTGATCTCGAAATAAAACTCATTGATCGTGGCTAACCATCTAGCTTGTTTGGCGTTTAGATACGGTTGATCAAACAAATACCTCAACCCAATATGATCACTCATCATTACAAACCTCCTTCCAAGAAGATAGTCCCTCCACATCTTCAATGCATGTATAATCGATGCCAAATCAAGATCATGTGTGGGGTAGTTATGTTCATTCTCATTAAGTTTCCATGACTCATAGCATACCACCTGTCCATCCTACATAAGGACTCCACCAACTACTCTCTTCCAATTATTTTTGCATACTACAAACTCTTTGTCCAGATCTGCAATCTATAGCACTGGTGCATGTCTCAACAACTGCTTAAGTTGCTCAAAACTAGCCTCACACTCCTCTATCCATTTGAACTTCTTACTTTTCCTCTGCAATGATGTGATAGGATAAGAAATATGTGAGATGTTCGTGATGAACATCCTATAATAGCCTGCCAAACCTATGAAATATCTCACCTCATCCACATTCTTAGGAGCTACCCATTCCATGATGGCTCTTATTTTTTATGGATCTATTGCAATGCCCTCCTTGGAGACAACATGCCCCAAGTAGTTTACATCAGTCTAAAGAAACTGCACTTGCTGAGCTTAACATACAACTAATGCTCTCTCAACAACCTCAACACTCCTGCCAAATGCTCAACATGCTCTTCCTCATTTTTAGAATATACCAATATATCATCAATGTACACAATAACAAACTTATCCAAATATGGACACAACACACTATTCTTCAAGCACATAAATGTTGTTGGAGCATTAGTTAAGCCAAATAGAACTAAAATAAACTCATAATACCCATACCTGGTTCGAAAAGTGGTCTTGTAAATGTCCTCCTCTTTGATGCGTACATGGTGGTATCTGGCTCTCATATCGATCTTAGAGAACATTGCTTCTCCCTTGAACTGATCGAACAAGTCTTAAATCCTCGGTAATGGGTACCTATTCTTATAGTCACTTTGTTCAACTTCCTGTAGTCAATGCATAATCGAAGGGTTCGATCTTTCTTCTTTATGAACAACACTGGTGCACCCAAAGGTGATACACTTGTCCTAATGTATTCCTTGTCCAACATTTCCTTCAATTGTAGCTTTAACTCAACCAACTCAGGTGTGCTCATCCTGTAAGGTGCTTTTGATGTTGGAGCTGGCCCTAGCATTAACTCAATAGAAAATTCTACCTCCCTATGAGCTGGAAACTCTATAATTTCCTCAGAAAATACATCTTGAAACTAATGCAAAACTAGGTACTTGATCAACACATCAGCATCTTCAATGTCCTTACCTTATCACTATAAATGTGTATTGTAAATAACTTGCACCCCTTCCTGCAGCTATGCTTTTCTTGCATATTTATCGCAATCCTAACTGATGTGCCTTTCTTCTTACCCTGTAATAATATTGGTTCCCCATTGTCATCAACACACTCAATAACTTTGTCATAATGTCTACCTTGGTTCTATGAAGATACAACCAATCCATGCCCAGCAACATACTGTATGATCCCAATGGTAGTAGGTTTAGATGTGTTGCGGTAGGTCCATTTAAATTAAATACGCAAGCTCTTAACCAATGATGAACTCACTTCTTTGTACCTGTAGCCAACTACAATAACCAAGACTCAGCATGAAACTCTTTACTCAAACCACATTTATCCTCCGAGTCATGACTAACATATCTATAATTAGATCTAGGGTAAATCAAAATAGAAATAGCTTGATCACAAATATTACCATCCATCTCAATCATAGATGCCTGATGTTCTTCCTTCCTGTTGTCCACAATTACATAAATATGAGGAATACTCTAGCCTACATCCCCAATAGTCTGTGCCTCCTGTTCACCATATATTTGAGGCCTATCACCCTAATTTTGTGGACAATATGTCTTAAGGTGCTCCCTTCCACATGTCCAACACTCCAATTGACTAGTAACAACACCTCTATGCTGCTGTTGTGACTCATGTCCCTGTCTAGATGCATAAAACCTCTTTTGTGGTGCCACATTTTATTTCTCATCTACATTCTAAGGCCTTGTTCTCTTAGGCTGGCATTTATCTTTACCTTTGTCTTTTCCCTTCCATGCTTGTTGAGATTCATTCTTACACTTTTACTATTCATTTCAATGCTTCAATTTCCCAATAACATCCTCGAGTGACTGGGGCTCATCATACTCAATCAGATCTCTAAATGCTAATGGAAAACCACTGATAAGCTGTTGAAATTTAACCTTCTCATAAGTCAAATACGATGCATACCTCAATAGCTCCAGAAACTTGGTCATGTACTCTTCATTTATCATTGATTCCATCTTTAGCTCATAAAACTCTTTAGCCTTACTGTCGTAGTACATTTTTGACAATAATTTCTTCCTGAAAAGCCTCTTGAACTCATGCCAACTCAAATCATTCAGCCTAATTTCTTTGGCCCACTTCACATATTCTCACCAAATGTGTGCTTTACCTTCCAAGATGAATGTCATTACTCTGGCCTTCATGTTATCTGTGTAATTATGCAACTCAAAAAATTTGTTCATCCCAAGTATCCAAGCCTTTGCATCTTCCGTCTTCTTCATATCTCCATTAAAAGCATGTGGCTTCACTTTCTTAAAGTCATATGGCAAGTATCCCTTATCATTCCTCCTATAACGGTGATAATGATGACGATCATGATGTCTACCAGAATAGAAACTATAATAGTGCTTATACTCATTGCCTCTCCTATCTAGAGTGTCCAACAACCTTCCATCTCTCACTGTATCATATCTATCTGACATGTGTCTACCAAGAGACCTACTGCAATATGCCCCACTAGTTCTATCCTCCTATCCATGGTTGTTCTGAATTGGCCTACGTTGCTGCAATCCTGAAAAATGCTTAAGTAGTATAGCATTAACCTCGGCTTTTTTCTCTCGTGCGTATATGATCTTGTCATTGTCAGCCTTACAATTCCTTATGTCTTACTTCAGGCTTCCGAATGTGTCTTCCAAATCATAAGAGTGCCCCACACCATGTTGCTCATTTGATTCATAGGGAGAGTCTTTGTAGTCTACCATTGTAACAACCCAGGTAAAAACTCATGTAAAAAATATATAAGTCCACGAATGATGGGACACGTATTCCAATTTGAATGGTGGTGGAAACATCCTAATGGGTGTTGATTCGATTTATTATGGCTAAGGAAATTGGCAAAGGAAATGGAAAAGGATTTGGAAAGGCATAAGCCATTTATTGGTATTTTATTTATGAAATAATGGAAAATAGGAGAAAAGGAAGGTGAAAGGTCACATGTTGCATGTGAGGAGGAAAATGAAGGAAAATAATGGAAAATGAAGAAAATAGATACCTCATTGATAAAAAGGCTTTTGAGGATCACTTGGGGAGCTTTTGACAGGTTTTTATGGAGCTCTCTTCTATTCTATTCTCAATCTCATATTCTTGGAGACTTAGAGTTTTCTTAGAGCACTCTTGGAGGGTGTGGAAAACTTGGATTTTTAGAGCAAGAAAGTGCAAGAGGGCATTGGGATCAGTAGCTAAATCAGATTTTGTTGCAGGTACCGAGTTGCATGTATGTTCCCTTCACTAGTTTTTGCATGCATGGCATATGCATGTGGTTTTTTGGTTGTGATATGTCATTTGCATGGAGACTTGCCTGGATTGACAATGGATTTCCTATCCTTGCCATTTCATGGATATCCATGGTGATTGTGGGTTTACTTTAATTTTTTTCTTTTGGTTGGTTCTCATGTTTCCTTAGCTTGGGTTGAGTTACTAGTTCTTGGAGCCTTGGTTGGACAAACTCTCTGGAGCCCTGTAATAGCGTGTGTTGAGTTACTAGTCCTGTAGCCTTGGTTGGAAAAATGCTTTGGAGCTCCTGGTGGGTTGAGTTACTATTCCCGGAGCCTTGGTCGGACAAAAACTCTGGATCCCGATAGTAGTTGTGGGTTGATTTATTAGTCCTGGAGCCTTGGTTGGAACAAACAATCTGGAGCCTTAAATGGTTGGGATAGAGATCGATTGGACGATGGTTTCATGATGTCTGACTGTGAGGTGGAATCACTATTTAATGGGTTGAAGTGGATGGCCTCTAGAAGCCTAGGTTGAGTTTTTATTGATGTGTTCTATGAGATCCCACATTCATGCTTGGAATATGGCACAGGGGTGAATGACGGAAGAGATATTTGGCTCAGCCATTCTACGGCCGGGTGGAACGTGGAAGTCCCATCTCAGGTTTGGATTTTACATCATTAATGAAAGGTAATTTCTCCTTGTATTTCTATGAGAATTTTGATGGATTGTATGTGTTCTATATGGTTGTACTTTCATGAGTATTTGTGTCCCTATTATGTTGGTTATGTATGTTTTTTATGACAACAACCATGTATGGCTTTCCTCATGTTTTTACCTATAATTGAATTATCAATGTACCTATGACATAATGGAAGGAATGATAGTTGATGTGTTGAGGCATCAATGGTTCTTAGGGATTCTTGTTGTAGGGAAAAGTATCCGACTCGGATGACCCTATCCCACTCTAAGGGTGATAGTACCTTAGCAACAACTGTAAAACAAACTACTTAAGGTTTACTTCTTTATGAAAGCAAAAGAGAATGGAGAAATGCACTAACCGTTGCCTTGCGCTTAATGTCGAATCCAAACTCTTCTCTTTGGCTGCTTGCTCCCAACTCCTTGCTCTTTTGCTGGCCCAGCTACAATGAGATCCTGCAAAATAACAAAGAAGGAAACTACAAGAAGCATGCAATCATAACTGGTTCAAGGATTAGTGTAAACCAAACATGCAATTATCACAATATATTATTGAAAACAAGAGCACATAGAAGAACCTCAATAGCTTTTATTAATGAAGAAGTAAAGGTTCTGAGAGTATTACAACCATTGAAGGCTCCAATCCAGCAACACCTCCCAGCAGAAAGGATTTCTCCTCTTCACCTCTCTCAAACAATCACCCAATAGCTCTATAGCGAAACCAACAGCATATCATTACTTTGCACCAAATTCCAGCCTCCTGAGCTCATAGGAGAGAGCTCAATATATAGATGAATTGAGAAAGGATGAGTCAGCTTGCAACTGATGTGTAGCTGCCTTGTGTCCTCTCTCTCTTCAGTTAATCTTTAGTTGATCTTCAGTTCTTGAGTCCACTTGGAGAACCTTGCTTCCACTTGGAGAAACAGAGCCTCTGACTCATCACAAGGCGAAATACCTGATCCAAGTGTCATTTTTGGAAGATTCCAGAGCAATGACTCTGTGTGCCACTTGTCCCATCTCGGTCAGCGCAGGTGGCCTTTGTCCCACTTGCTTTGCAACGCAGGTACACCATGGAGCAACTGAGTTTCAGCGCAGAAACCTAGTGGAGCACCTGCTTTGATTTCAGGATTGCTTGTTTTTGAGTATTTTCAGGTGGAGAACTGATCTGAGAGCTGTTGGTTTGTTGACCTTGTTCCTCTAGGGGTAGGAACATCATGTTTAGGGAACTTTGGATCCCTTGGATTATTGACAATTCATGTCTGTTGCTGTAAGGCACAAAATTGTCTATAACAGATGCCCCCTAAAGTATGAGGTCGTTTATCGGGTGAAATGCTTTATTGAGAGGATCCGAAGTTCATTCAATCTGCTGAGAAGTGTCCTGTAATAAGATACAATACAATACATTATTTTTCATACATTTTCATGATCTAGCTGAGGCGGGCATTCCCATGCTCAGCTTTATAAATACATTTTGGTACATAGAACAGACGATCGTCTGATTGTAGACTGATAATTCTCTGCTGAAATTATCATCCTTTGAGAAGGATGATCATCTGCTGTAATGATGTACATATCAAATGTCTTTATGTCCTGAATATATATCACAGCCGGATGGATGAAACTAGATCCGGGGTCTTCAATCTCTTCCGATCTTTACTCGATGTACAAGTCGATCCATGTGAGAATTTTTTGAAGTCGAACATGGAAAGACATCGCTTGATTACCGGTCAATGATGTAAACCGTTAACAAGCGCGAGAGGAATCACCGATAAGGATGATGACCCTCAAGGTACGGCAGTACAATTCACATGGCGGGAATAAAGGACTTGGCATCGACCACCATGCAAAATCTTCTGGTCGAAGGTCATTGATGTATACTTGTCGCCGGAAGTGAGAAACTTGCCATTGAGGCATGCAAGCTTCAAAGTACTGAAGGGGGTGTTCCTAGATCAACTCCTTGGATAATGAGCTGATGTCGACAAGGAGCGATCCGTCAAAGGAGGGCCTTAATGAATCCCACATCAGTGACACGGAACGGAGCTAGTGATTGTGATGAGGTGAAAACAAACTGTGATGTATGATTCAGGGTGGCGGTCATGAAGTGGATGAAGGATAATGTATGGCAGTGGATGGGACACGGTTGACTCTTTGCAGAACCACATCTCTTGAACATATAACGACACTGATGTGATGGATTGGTAGCATTACCCCAATTGTGGATGGTGTGGCGAGGACCATGGTTATGAGACCGGTGAATGCAAACAACCCAACCCGATGTGATACGGAGGACAAAGTGTCATGTTCAAGAGCGACTTGCTACCATTAATGCTGTGAGGTTCTCCCAATTTTTCCCCAGTCATTGCTGACCAGTACCTCTTTATTTTTGTCAAGCTTGAGGAGGATAACATATGCTTGTTCTATAACCTGCCCTTCGGGCAAGCCCATCGCTATGTTTTAACGAGCCTAGCGATAGGGAAACTCGTTCTCGTCTAAAGACAAGTTTGTCGCTATTTAATCATTTTAACGAGTCTAACGACAAGGAAAACTCGGTCCTTTTCATTTTTAGAGAGTCTGAAAAGGTACGGAAAGTTAACTCCAAAATTCCTTTTTCGTCATCTAATCCCTTAAGTCCGAAAAAGTATAAAACAATACAAAAGGGATGAATTTTTGATTTCTTTAACGAGCCGAACAAAACAAGCGCTCGGTCTTTTTGTGCAATAATCCCTCAGGTCCAAAAAGATTAAAATCTAGAGGAGGGATAGCTCTTCCGGTCCTTTTAACGAGCTAGAAGGCCAAAACTTGGCAAACTTTTCATATTTTACGAGTCAGTGAAAAGAGCTCAAAGAAGACTCGTCTTTTGAGGAACGAGTGATAAACAGGGATAGCAGCAGATTCCAGGTAGAGGTTGGAATTTTCCAATCACGGCAGTGTCACAAGGATGGCTAAGTGAAATCACTCTTCGCAGCTGTTCCTCAAAATGGGTAAACACACATATGGAGATGAACGATTGGCCAAAATGAACGGATGGAGGTGATGGCATATAAACACGACCACAGGCTTTTAATATGGCTTTCAAAGGTTACTTTTCTCAATGGTTATTTACCGGTTCATTTTTTCTGAGTGAGCTTGAACTGCTAGGGAAAGATTGCTCACAATTTATGTTTATTTTTTAACGAGCATGAACTCTGCTAAAACTGCTCAATTCTTGCGTTTATTTTTTAACGAGCATGAACATTGCTAAAACTGCTCAATTCTTGCGTTTATTTTTTAACGAGCATGAACATTGCTAAAATTGCTCAATTTATACCAGTCTTAATACAAGGAATGCCTTAGGTGAGGTAATCTTATTTAAGGAGTGATACCTCACTAATTACTCCAATTTGGCAGGTTTTAACTTTTGCCTTTCATCCCTTTTTTATGCAAGCTGGAAACGGCTAATCCTACGAGTTTAACGGGTTAGACCTACAGGTTTAAAGGGAGGACCTAAAAATTTAAAAAAATAAATAGTCGTCCCGTGCTTGCACTCCAAAAGGTTTGCATGCCCCCAGGTATAAAGTATAATTTCGAGATTCTGTCCTCTTACTTATTATCCGAAAAATGGTATCGTTCGCTGCCGCAAACTAAACTCTCTTTTCGGCGATGTCTATCATTAGGTTGCTAAGGATGGTGACTACTTATTGCAGCAATTTCCTCTCTTTCTTTGAAGACTGCCCCTACTCTCTTTCAAAACATATTGTTTTAATGGGTGAGGCTTGACATTCAAAGATGGTGCCTACTTGCTGCTACAAGTAAATCTCCTCCTTAGGAGAGCCTACTTTTTTAGACAAAGGGAGCGATCCTTCCGCTTCACATAACTTTGACAAAATAATTTTATCCTAGAACAACCCTCTCTTCCTTTTTCGGACGGGGTACGGACTAGTCCATTCTTCTGCGGAAATTAACTTTATACCCAAGGTTTTCTCTGCCCAAGGCAGGCCAGGGTGCATGCCCCCTGGGTCCTAGTTCTTTCTTTCCGAATTACTCGCATTCATCGGGAAGTAGAACTGGGGGTGGTGGCATTCCTTGAGTGAATAAACCGTTAAGGGATGGTATTTGACTATTTGCGATGCGTGATCCTGGAAATGAAAGTTGGTCTACGAGCTTGACCATTCTTCCTTCGTGCGGAAAACACATGACTCTAAAGAGCGAGGACACTATTGCCTCCATGCAATATATATAGTCTCGTCCAAGGAGTAAGTTATAAACCAAGGGTCCCTGGACGACCATGATGTTCATATGAACTGTCTTCCCTTTCAATGTAACTAGAACATTGGGGAGAATCCCTAACGGGTGACTGGTTCCTTTATCAAAACCTGATAGATTTCTCATCTCAGGTAAAAGCGCCGGGCAACCCAGTGCTTTCCAAGCAATAGAGGAAAGGATACTCACAGATGCCCCTTCATCAATGATAGTTCCAGCCATCACCATTCTGTAGATTTGGACTATGATTCTGAATGGGATACTGGCTGGTAACCGGGGTCTGCCTAGTTGATTCCAATCAAAGGATACAACTAGGTTGCTTGGTGGTGGGACCGAATACACGGCCGGATACGACCCTGACGATGTTCCTTCCTACGATAAAGGAATGGGCGCATTGCCCTGATGCTCATCAGAGTCTGTGTTGATGAAAAGAATATGGACGGTGTCATCCTTATCCTCTTCAGTGAGGGTGTCATTTGAAGATGGGTCTTCAAAGACGGAGTCATTGGAGGATGAAACCTCTGAAGGAAGAACCGGGTCGACTGCCATTTCGATCTTTAGACTTTCGTCTGGTCTGGATTCAGCAGGTTCATTCTCAATGACAGACACTTCAGCCGACCACTTGAGCGGGTCAGCTAGATTTTCAACTATCGAGGGATTAGGCGCGAGTTTTTGGTATCCAGGAGGAAGTCGTAATGGTGAAACCGGACGATCTTCCAAAACTCTCCTTGCCTCATCTAAGAATGGACATCGGTGGATGGCATGATCGCCTTCACACAACATACAGGGTGATCTTGGTCTCCCTCTTCGTCCTTCACTCTCACTAGTTGACGGACTGCAATCAACATGACTACCAGAGGTTGATGCTACCGGATTGTGCAACCTTGGGGACCAGTCCCTTAGTATCCGGGGAATACAAGGACAATCACGATGGAAGTGGGTCCCTTTGCAAATGGCACATGGCGATTTAGGCCCGGTCGGTGCAGTGTGTGGGTTTTTGTTAGCTGTCTTTTGCTTGCCCCCAGTCGCCTTCGCCATAGGCCCCTTCTGCTTCTTTTCTCTTTTCTTCTTTTCCTTCTTCTCCATGGGAGGCTGACTTTTGCCGGCTCTACCTTGTGAAGATGAAGGATCAGAGGAAGAATTGTAAGAAGTGGAAGGCTGGTGGGTAGTTTTAGACTGGTCTGACTGTTGATTCGACTGCTCAGGATTAGTGGCGATCTGAACTACATTAGTTGAAAAGAGCCATACAGGTAGGCCAATTGTCAATCCTGGAAGTGACAGTGTGGCCATATGAGGCGCACCAACATCTCCCCAAGAGGAGAAGGGGTTTGGACTTCCGCCAAGGTTACCTCCTTGGTTGGTGGGCTCCATACTTTTCAATTGAAAGATCAACGTGGGAATAACAGGTGATTATGTTCCGTTTAAAATAAATTTTATTAACGACGCTTTTAGACACAAACTTGCTTTTTCATGTTTTAAGAGTCGAGAAAAAGCTAAAGATGACTCTAGTCGCCTTCGATGTTTTAACGAGCCCGAAGTGACAAATGCTCGGATGGACTTTTTCAGTTATAGAGTTTGAAAAAGGCCAAAAGAAACTTCTCTGGAGTTCTAGGCAGAGGGTGTGCCAAACTTTTCGCGAAACCACAGAATACGTTTTACGGTACGGGTGGTCGATCTTCGTGAATGCTGTGTTCACTGCATCACGATCAGTAGGGCGGCCGACACGACTTCCTATGGATAAAGGATAATTGCCTATAGGGGTCTCCCAATATATACTCGACGGTACGTGGGAGCACAAGTCCGTATTAGTGCCACCGACTCTCAGGAGGAATCACCCACCTTCGTAGAGATCGACAGTCACTATGCTTAACGACGCCGGAACACGTCTCTACCTAGACCTCTATGTGTTTGCGTTATGTTACAAAGCGTTGTTATGTAAATTGGATTTATTTTAATGTTGATCTTGCTTAGCAGTTTGCCTTTAAGGATCACCACGAGATGTATATAACAAATTCCTGAATGCAGTCTAAGATGAGAAGCAAACTTTTCAATCTTTCAACTTTGAAAACCTTAACTACTGAGGGAAGAGAAAGGAAAATCTTTTCTCACAGATCATAGAGCACACACTAAATGCAAAATTTTTCTAAATCGTCAAGCAAACAGTCAAATGCAAAATGCACAATGCATGTATTTTCTTTTCCCTTTCTTAATATGGATGGGTTACAAAAAGAAAGTCGTTATATAACTTTGATTTCGATTTAAAGCGAAAGTAAACAAGCTTGTCCAAAATCAAAAGACACCTTAAGATTTACTTGCTTAATCACTGGAAATGCATGAAATCAATCCATACTGACGAAAGTAAAATGACTAATCAGCTATGGACAGCAAACAAGCTAACTCTTTAGACCAACAAAATGCCTAACACAGGTTCAGATCTAAGAGGCCAAAAGCAAGACTAGTTTACTCTCCGTTATGGGAAATTGTAAATGAGTAAGAAATACAAAGAACAAGTACAATTTCGTTATATAACAGAGGCAGAATGATGGCAAGTAATATTGGTTTCAGAACAGGTGCAAGACTGGTAACTGGAAGCCAAATCAATGGTGAAAACAGGCAAGAGAAAAGGAGGAAACCCCAACAGCACTAGGCAAAATTGGGCCAACGCAGGTGCTGCACAGCCAGTCTGGCTCTCAGCGCAGGTAGGCCCTTCGGGACCTGCGTTGCAAAGCAGGTAGCCTGTGTACTACCTGCTTTGGAAAACGAAACTTGCGTTTTCACAGTTTCCGGGTCATAATTTTCTCAAAAATGCACAGTTTTTGCTCAAACCAGAAACAATCAGTCAAGCACACTCAAAGGGATGATTAGGAAGGTGAAAAGCTATCACTAAGAGCTTACAAGGATCCTTGTAGATCAGCTCTTCAAATCATGAACTTGCTCAGAAATGAGCTAGAGTAGCTGCCCTCTACTTCGCTTTTGATATAGTCAAAAGCTTTTCGATTTGGTACTCTTTTGTTCAGGAAATGAATAGCAAAATACTACAAACACAATCAAATGGATACGATCCCCAGCGGAGTCGCCAGTTTGTTGTAGGGAAAAGTATCCGACTCGGATGACCCTATCCCACTCTAAGGGTGATAGTACCTTAGCAACAACTGTAAAACAAACTACTTAAGGTTTACTTCTTTATGAAAGCAAAAGAGAATGGAGAAATGCACTAACCGTTGCCTTGCGCTTAATTTCGAATCCAAACTCTTCTCTTTGGCTGCTTGCTCCCAACTCCTTGCTCTTTTGCTGGCCCAGCTACAATGAGATCCTGCAAAATAACAAAGAAGGAAACTACAAGAAGCATGCAATCATAACTGGTTCAAGGATTAGTGTAAACCAAACATGCAATTATCACAATATATTATTGAAAACAAGAGCACATAGAAGAACCTCAATAGCTTTTATTAATGAAGAAGTAAAGGTTCTGAGAGTATTACAACCATTGAAGGCTCCAATCCAGCAACACCTCCCAGCAGAAAGGATTTCTCCTCTTCACCTCTCTCAAACAATCACCCAATAGCTCTATAGCGAAACCAACAGCATATCATTACTTTGCACCAAATTCCAGCCTCCTGAGCTCATAGGAGAGAGCTCAATATATAGATGAATTGAGAAAGGATGAGTCAGCTTGCAACTGATGTGTAGCTGCCTTGTGTCCTCTCTCTCTTCAGTTAATCTTTAGTTGATCTTCAGTTCTTGAGTCCACTTGGAGAACCTTGCTTCCACTTGGAGAAACAGAGCCTCTGACTCATCACAAGGCGAAATACCTGATCCAAGTGTCATTTTTGGAAGATTCCAGAGCAATGAATCAGTGTGCCACTTGTCCCATCTCGCTCAGCGCAGGTGGCCTTTGTCCCACTTGCTTTGCAACGCAGGTACACCATGGAGCAACTGAGTTTCAGCGCAGAAACCTAGTGGAGCACCTGCTTTGATTTCAGGATTGCTTGTTTTTGAGTATTTTCAGGTGGAGAACTGATCTGAGAGCTGTTGGTTTGTTGACCTTGTTCCTCTAGGGGTAGGAACATCATGTTTAGGGAACTTTGGATCCCTTGGATTATTGACAATTCATGTCTGTTGCTGTAAGGCACAAAATTGTCTATAACAATTCTCATCTAAGTATGAGACTCCTATGCTCAGAACTATTAATTACACTTGTAGATTACACATTTGCAATATGTTTGATGAAATTCCTATCATAGCTATTAGGGGACTAGTCAAGGTCTTGAATAAGTATTCTCTTTAGTACTATTATTTCCATGTTATTTTACTAATCTGAAGAGATGGTTCAATTTTGGGCAATGACCTGGGCTCTAGGCCTAAAAATGTGGCTCAAATTTCAGAGTCCCTAGCATAACACTAGTAGTTTTGGTCTCTGTTCGCTACCGGGAAAGCCTATGAGAGAGACTTTGAGTTGTCAGTCGCACTCATGCCTATAGCATGGGAGCGGCTGAGCCTTAAATTTTCCAAAATCTCAGTGGGATCCCAAGGCAAGCTGTCTAAAATATTGAATTGGTTCGTGAGGGTCCTATAGATGATAATTAATGTCTATATGGTGTGTTTCCATCTGCTCCACTACCTAAACGGGGCTTAGGAGGTCAAATCATATCATAGTGGCCTCTCGTCGTATGTTTACCCTGACTAGCCAGTTGCTTGGGTAGATTTGGGAGGAGGGTGTTATAGAGTGGTATCAGAGTGTGGTTGTGCTCTCATTGGGCTATGTGTTGATTATTCATTCATGTTAGTTGCATATGTGTTCCTTATGAATGTATTCCATGTGCTTGTTGCATTTTCATGGTGTTGATCATGGTAGTATTGATGTTGCCATGTGAAGGTTGAAGGTGTTGTGATACAGTATGTCTTCCTACGCGTATGTTTGATTATGCAGTTGTCATGCATGTATGGTCTTGGTTATAGTTATGCATGAATAATAGGTCAAACATGCTTTGCAAAGTCATGGTATGTAATTTAGGTCATCATGATGCTATTGGTTGTTATGATTTTAATGTGTTGGCTGAGATAGAGCAAGAGATGCAAATGAGGTTGCAGCATTAGACTTGGGGGTAAGAACAAATCGTCATACAGGCAATGTATGTTTGGCATGTAGGTATGTAAGTTAAGGATTTTAATATGCATTAAGTTTACGT
Organism: Pinus tabuliformis; assembly: GCA_031772625.1. Taxonomy (NCBI): domain Eukaryota; kingdom Viridiplantae; phylum Streptophyta; class Pinopsida; order Pinales; family Pinaceae; genus Pinus; species Pinus tabuliformis. The sequence continues at coordinate 751,551,133 of CM062809.1, forward strand.
AGATGTCTTTTTATGTTATGGCTACATTCATGATAGACGTTAGTTGATAAGTGTAGTTATATGCACGTGTCAGATAGTCAAGAATGATAGTAACCTATAGTTGTATGCATTGCTATTGTTTTTTTATATTAGATAACCCGATAATTATGTTATATGTTGTTGATGAGTATGTTATAGGTTAACTTGTTTTTGTTATATGATAGTTAGCTTAACGATTAGGTTATATGTTGTCGATGAGCATACTATATAGCTTAAGGTTGTTATATGCTAGTAACTTGATAATTAGGGTTATTTCATGAAGATCTTGATGTCATTTGTGTCATGGTAAATTGGATTAGCCTATGCAAATGGTTAGGGTTATGAAATCCAGGTATGAGTTGACTTATTGTGTTGCATTGTGTGTTTCTAATCTAGACCAATCGTACATATGTGATTTCTAAGAATAAATGATAAATGCTTATTATTTTATGATGTGAACATGTTAGTTAGTTATTGTTATGGATATTGTGATTTTATTTATGTTTGATTTCACATGTTGTAAAGTTATATTTTTCTAACTCGATTGATTGTGTAGACAAGATAGCCTCCCCTGAGGTACACTAAATTATGAGTTTCCTTATGTAGTATATTTGGTGGTTCATTCTTGATTATGTCGTCTATTTGATGTTGAGTGTTTGGTGTCTATCATGTCATCTAGTTGATTTATTTAACCTGGTATGTTTGCAATTTGGTTGAATGTTTGATGACTTGCATAATACGAGTATGTGTTCCAATGATACTGTTTTGAGATGATTGTACTAACACATATGTGTTGAGACAATTGATATGTACTTGAGTATAGTAGGTGATAGTTGTAGCATTATGTCTGACGAGCATGAGTTGACTATGGGTTATGACATGATTCTTTGTAAAAGTTGATTTTAAATTGATAGATATGATTGTCTTGATATCTGGAACATGTGGTTGACATGGGTAAATAGTTGTAGGAAACATGCTTGGTATTAGCATGACAAGATATCAATTGATGTCTTTACGTAAATAATAGTTGGGTGATGTGACAGTACATAGTAAGCCTCGATTGCAACAAGGTAAAAAGGGTAAAAGAAAAGAATTGGGCCAGAATCCCTTTGGCTATGTTTAGAAACCCTAATTCCAAATGAATGAGTGCCTTGCATATAGGGAGTCTTCTTAACCTTGATTTTATCTGGCATTACGTGGATACGTGCTATAGTCATGAACATCTACTTGACAGGTATATTATCGAGGCTCTAGTTGCAGGAGGATATTTTAAGGGAATTGGAGTGCCTTGAGAGATGGCGTGGATGTGTTCAGTTGAAAGCAATGTTCTTGGTATAACAAGGTAAGGTAATCATTGTATTGTTATGTTTATTTATGGAATGAAAGTTGTGTGTTAATGGCAGTATGATCCAGGGGATTGCATGGCAAAGATATTTCCATGAAATCTTGAATAAGGCTCGGGTTGATATTTCCTTGGGAACCATGGGGATTGATTCATGGTGTTTGTTTCTAGTCATGTGCTTTTGGTATTTTGGTGCTTTTTTGGGCTTGATTATGGTTTTGTTTGCGTCTTGTGCATGGCCATGCCACTTGGGTTGTGGTGTCATTATTGGTTTCATGGTTTCCTTCTTAGTTGTTTCTTGTCTTGCCTTTTATGTTTTGAGTCTTGGGAAGTTTTTGGGAAAGAGGAAAGTTGGTGGAGCTCAGGAGAGTGGTGTGGTACCTGAAAGGTAATGTAAGATTCAGATGAAGCTTTGTGCATGATTAAGCATAGAGGAGGGTAATACTATGATATCCAATTGGATTAGTTGGGTCCATTGGTGCAATTGGATGGTGGAAGAAAAGGTAAAGTAAATGGACCTCAGATGTTAGATGCCTTTCTTATGTTGGGAATGACTATTCTTAATGTTGTGCATGAAGGAAGTTCTCTTAAACCGTGACCTTGATATCTGGTAATTATGTTATGATCATGATTATGTTGATGTTTATATACATATACATGTAGGTGTGTATGTATGTCATGTTTGACAGGGTTGTCATGGATCATGATTATTAACACTAAGATTTATGTGTATATATATGTATGTATGCATATCCTTGTCTGACAGGATCATGATTGTTTAAGCTAATGTTTATGTATATGTATGTATGTATCCATGTATCTATGTCAATGTACGACAAGGTCATACGAAATCATTCTTGGGGAGGAATGATTGCTTACATAGGAAAATGACATGAAGATGTTGTTGGTATTATGATGAATCAATTAAGAAGAGTAGTCATGAGAAATATATGAGGTCAGTATCATGTGGTTATGAGTTGATATTATGTGATTATCTTATTTCTATGTTATGGACAGGTTATACCAAGGGATACATTAGCGAAATGAAAGTAGTGTGGTCTGTGGAATGCTAGTAGTGTGTTCTGTGGATATGATATTGGAAGCACGGTTGCTTGGTAGAGGTAGTGTGGTTTCGGATGTGTGGTATTACTGTTGTGCATATGTCATACATGTTGTACATGTTTCATCTGTGGTGATTGTGCGCATACATTATTGTGCATATGTAGTGTGTGTACATGTTGTTTATGTAATATTATGTACAGGGTGTTAGTACATATAGTGTTATATGAATGTTTCATATTCAATGCTGGGTATAGATGCTGATATGTACATGTTGGATATACGGTGTTGTTTACATATTGTACTATGTGCATGATGGATATGCGGTGTTGTATGCATTTGGTTCTTTGCACAAGTTGGATATGTGGTGCTATGTACGTGTTGGATATGTAGTGCTATGTACATGTGGTGTTGTGTGCATGTTGTACATGTGGTGCTATATACATATGGTGTGGTGTGAATGATTGTACAAGTGGTGTTGTATGCATGTGGTACTATGTACATGTTGTAGAAGTGGTGTTGTGTGTAGGTGGTGTTGTTTACATGTCATGCATGTGGTGCTGTGTACATGTGATGTCACGTACATGTCATGCATGAGGTATTGTGTACATGTGGTATTGTGTACACATTGTGCAGTGGTGCAGTGTACATATGGTGTTGTGTACACCTTGTGAAGGTGGTGCCACGTACATGTCATGTTGTGCACACATTGTGCGGGTGGTGCTTGGTATATGTGGCACTCGCATACATGTGGGATTGAGAGCATGTTGTACATGTTGTGTTGCGGGCATGCATTTTTTGATGTCGCACATTGTGTCTGAATGTATCTCTTGTGATGTATATTATGCACGAATATGTGTTGTTTTGTATCATACACTGGATGTAGGAGTATATTATCTTGTATTGTACATCGGGTGTGGGTGTATGTACGTATTGTGTTGTGTTGTATACTAGGTGTAGGTGTATGCATTGTATGACAGGTTTAGATTCATGTATTGTATGGTATGGTATGTTGTGTGTGGTTGTATGTGTGGGAGGTACACTATGTGTGTGTGGACATGGTTGAGGAAAAGGCACTTGGTGTTTGATTGGTCTAGAAACCAATATGGAGTGCATACAGAATAAAGACAAGGTCGAAGCTAAGGATCGACTATAGGATATGTATCCATATTTTATTTCATTTGAATTATGCATGTTATTTATGATTATGGTTTATGATGGTTATATGTGATTTATGATTTTGATCGATGATGGGTGTGTTTTGAGCTAACCTGATGTGATATGTTATACATTATGATTTGGTCAAACATGCTAGTTTGACTTGTTGTGACATGAAGCGAATAGGATTGCAAATGTATCTATTGACGAGCCACCAAAGAGTTCTAATGTAAATTTATTTCAATTTATTTTAAATCTAATGGAAGTTATGTGCTTGGTACAAGAATGCATGAAATGCCTAGTTGGGTGATTGAAATCGATTGAAAGAATTTGCAACAACAAAAGGAATTGGAAAAATGTAGCAGTATGCTAGTAAAGCATTCAAGAACAGGGCCATTGTGGGACACTCATACCCAATTGTGTCCATTGATTTCCATGAGCATGCTATGATTGTATGATAGTTTTAGGGAAGGGATATGCTTTGGTTATTGTATCTTTTGATGCGAGGAAGCCTTGTTAAGGGATGGACTACTCGAGATGGGGGTGCTAGTAGAACTTAGAAGGTGAGTGACTGCACAAAAAGGGATGATCAGATTGCCCGATGGACTATATAGCAGAGAAGGGAAGGTCGTGGATATTTTTTTTTGGTCAGTAGCATTTCCAGATGGAATCAGATGCATATTGGGAGTGTACCCCGGAACAATGAGTCAATAACTGTTCACTGAGAGGACAAGTGGTGTGGGATTATAGTGCTGGAATTGGATGCAGATTTGACTTTTGTAGTGGATTTTGGATTTCTTTGGAAGGAGGTGAATCCTGGTATTAACTTGAGGGTGGAGGTGTGAGCCTCTATATTCCCTTGTTGCGGATGCATGCATCGTATCCTTTTATTTGCTGGTTGAGAAAATGTGCATATGTGTAGATTTGTATATTATTGTAAATACTGTATTGAGTTGGTTTATAAAGCTCCATAGACATTATGGTTATTTGTTGGCTAAAGAAAATGTGTATATGTCTATGTGGACTGTAAATATTGTAATCAGATATGTTATAAAGCTCCAATAAATGAAATTTCTAGCATGTTTTCAACAGGTTGTCATTGTAAATATTGCAACGAGCTGTGTTATAAAGCTCCATGGGAAATATATATTTGTTTTCAATAGTATTGTTGGTTATAAGTGTCATTGAACACTAAGGAAGGTGTTCCCCCAAGGGGGAGCGTTATGTAACAGCCTTGGTAAAAACTCATCTAAAAAATATATAAGGCCACAGATGAAGGGACATGTATTCCAAGTTGAATGGTGGGGGAAACATCCTAATGGGTGTTGATTTGGTTTATTATGGCAAAGGAAATTGGCAAAAGCAATGGGAAAGGCTTTAGAAAGGCATGAGGCGTTTATTAGCATTTGATTTATGAAATAATGGAAATTAGGAGAAGAGGAAGGTGAAAGGTCACTGGTTGCATGTGATGAGGAAAATGAAGCAAAATAATGGAAAATTAAGAAAATATAGGCCTCATTGATAAAAATGCCTCTGAGGATTAGTTGTGGAGCTTTTGACAGGTTTTTGTGGAGCTCTCTTCTATTCTATTCTCTCTCATATTCTTGGAGACTTAGAGTTTTCTTGGAGCACTCTTGGAGGGTGTGGCATACTTGGATTTTTGGAGCAAGAAGGAAAAGGAAGAGCAAGAAAGTGCAAGAGGGCATCGGGATCAATAGCTACATCAAATTTTCCTGCAGGTACCGAGTTGCATGTATGTTTCCTTCACTAGTTTTTGCATGCATGACACATGCATGTGGTTTCTTGGCTGTGATATGTCATTCGCATAGAGGATTACCTGGATTGATAGTGGATTACCTATCTCTTCCATTTCCTAGATACCCATGGTGATTGTGGGTTTACTTTTTTTTTTTTTTGGTTCTCATGTTTCTTTAGCTTGGGTTGAGTTACTAGTTCTTGGAGCCTTGGTTAGACAAATGCTCTGGGTCCCTATAACAACTTGGGTTGTGTTACTAGTCCCGTAGCCTTGGTTGGACAAACGCTTTGGAACCCTTGGTGGGTTGAGTAACTAGTCCTAGAGCCTTGGTTGGACAAACTCTCTGGAGCCCGACAAAAGTTGTGGGTTGAGTTATTAGACCTGGAGCCTTAGTTGGAACAAATTCTCTAGATCCCTTGATGGTTGGGATAGATACCTATCAAATGATGGTTTTGTGATGTTCGACCATGAAGTTGAATCACTATTTGATGGGTTTAGGTGGATGGCATCTGGAATGCCTGGATGAGTTTTCATTGATGTGTTTTATGAGATCTCACATTCATGCTTCGAATATGGCACGAGGGTGAATGACTGAAGAGAGATTTGGCTCATCCATTCTACGGTCGAGTGGAATGTGGAAGTCCCATCCTGGTTTTGGATTTTCCATCATTAATGAAAGGTTATTTCTCCATGTATTTCTATGAGAATTTTGATGGATTGTATCTAGTCTATATGGCTATACTTTCATAAGTATTTTGTCCCTATTATGTTGGTTATGTATGTGATTTATGACAACAGTCATGTATGGATTTCCTCATGTTTCTACTTATAATTGAATGATAAATGTATCTATAACCTAATGGATGGAATGAAAGTTGATGTGTTGATGAACCAATGGTTCTTAGTGATTCTTAGCTAAGTATGAGACCCCTATGCTCAGAACTATTAATTACACTTGTATATTACACATTTGCAATATGTTTGACGAAATTCCTATCATGGCTATTAGGGGACTAGTCAATGTCTTGAATAAGTATTTTCTTTAGTACTGTTATTTCCATGTTATTTTACTAATCTGAAGAGATGGTTCAATTTTGGGCAATGACCTGGGATCTGGGCCTGGAAATGTGGCTCAAATCTTAGAGTCCCTAGCATAACACTAGAAATTTTGGTCTCTAATCGCTGCTAGACATGTCTTTGAGAGCGGCTTTGAGTTGCCATTCGTACTCATGCCTATAGCATGGGAGCGACTTAGCCTTAAATAGTCCAAAGCTCGTTGGGACCCCAAGGCAAGCTGTCTAAAGTGTTGGATTGGTTCATGAGGGTCTTGTAGCTAATAATTAATGTTTGTATGGTGTGTTTGCATCGGTTCCACTTCCTTAACATGGCTTAGGAGGTCGAATCATATCATAGTGGCCTCTCATTGCATGTTTACCTCGGCTGGCCGATTGCTTGGGTAGATATGGGAGGAGGGTGTTACAACCATTTTGCTATCCTTTTGATCTTTTTCTTGCAAGGCATACTATGTCAGGCAAACCAAATCATAATAAATCAACCTACCATAACATAGCTCAGGGAGGATACCTTGTTTGCAAGATCAAAAAATCAGCATGATACCTGTATAACATAAACATAACAACATATAGACATACGCAAATAAATGCCTAAACATCATTCTAGTTAGGGTCCAGTCATCAATGCAAGGACATATCAGCCATGCATGATATGACCTCATGCATGGCAATAACCATTACTCCATTGTACACATTTCCACATGAAACCATCAACATGCATAAGAAATTCCTAATCAACTACACATACGCATAAATGCAGGTATTCAAACATATAAGAAGGTAATAAATAGACATATAATAACATGTAAGAGACATATAACAATATGTAAGTGACATATAATATGTAACTCGTCGTACACTCATGACGATGCATTCCACAAAATCAACATCAAATTCCACATGACAACATCACTACAACCATGATGAACATTATAAAAATGTAACAAGCACATGGAATTCAAGTGTAAGGGACACACATGAAAATGACAAGAATGCATGACCAATACATACCCCATCCAGTCCAAGGGGTCAACCATGGCTTTGATACCACTCTGTAACACCCTCCTCCCACATCTACCCTAGTAAACATGCCAACTAGGGTAAAGATGTGAAGATAGGCTACTATGATTGGATTCAACTTCCTATATCACCTTAAGGAACTGGAATCGAAGGAAACATAACACACAGGCATTCAACATCAGCTTAGAAACCCTCATGAATCAATCCACCACTTCAAACAGCTTGCCCTTGGGTCCTATTGAAGTTTTGACCAACCTAAGACTAATTCACTCTCATGCTATAGGCATGACAACGTCTAGAAACCCAGAGTTTCTCTCATAGGCTTACCTACCAGCGTCTAGAGGCTCATTTTTCCATTTATGTGTCAGTGTCCCTGGGATTTGAGCCACTTTTTCAGGCCTATAGCCGAGGTCACTTCCCAGAATGGAATGATAACTTAGGAGCAGTAAAAGAACAGGGAAACAATGATGCAAAAGAAATAAGTAAACAATACCATAATCAGACCCCTACTAGCCATGATAGGCATTTCATTAAACGTGTCGTAAGCATGTAATCTACAGGTGTAACCAACAAAATTAAACATATGAATCTTGTACTTACCTTAGAATTGCTAAGAACCATTGTTCCCTCATGTCATTTACCGCATTACCATCTATTAGACCATAGATGCATTATCTATTCATTTACAAGTAAAAACATTTTGAGAGCCATAGATAGCTCTGTCATAAAACACACATATAACCAACATAATAACAACAAAAATACTCATGAAAGTACATCCATATAAACGACATATAATCCATCCAAAATTCTCATAGAAATACAAGGAGAAATAACCTTTCATTAGTTATGAAAAACCAAACCCAAGATGGGACTTCCACGTTCCACCTGACCATAGAATGGCTGAGCCAAATCTCTTTCTATCCATTCACCCTCATGCCATATTCCAAGCATGCATGCAGGACTCAAACCAAAAGAACCAACAAGGGCATACTGAGGCTAAACCACCTCACCATCACCAATAGAAACTAGGCTTTACTGTAATCCATCCTAGATCACTAGGCCAACATAATGAACACATCATAACAGGATTTATTGTGATCTCCACCCAATCACTAAGCCAAACAAGCATGGATGCCACCATATTTCTCCTCCTACACCGTGAGGAATTTTTCTACCTCCTAGTCGCTCAGGCTTTACCACAATCCAAACATGGATCACTAGGCCCTAAACTGACACCCACTCTCCAGGCTTTATTGTATATCCAAAACCTGGATTACTAAGCCCAACGGAGAGAAAACCAACTCTTGGATTTATTATATATCCTTCCATTCACCAGTAATGATTCCTAGGCCATCCGAGGCAACATAAAATGTAGCTTTACTGCAACCCATGGTCTTCTTCATGGGTTACTAGGTCATGTTTTCTATCATTTCAAAGATCGACCTCGCTCAAACTTGAATCCATTTGACAATCTAGCTCGACTAAAACATGAGAACCAATTCACACCATGGCTATTCGTAAATGGCAAGGCTAGGCTAAAAACATTTTTACACCTAGAAAAACCCATGCCACAATAGCGAAAGAACCACATGAAATACGATGCAATCCAAATATAGCAAGGAAAATACACAAGTAAATCGATACCTGCAATGAATCCTACTATATCCGCTTGGTCCCACCTTTCCGTGCTTGATCATTGCTTCCTCTTGCCTTCTTTTTCCTTTCTTGATCCATTGCAAAACTGCTCCAAGAAAACTAGAAGTGTCCAAGAGTGAGAGAGAGAGAGAGAATAATGAGAGAGCTCCAAAACTCATCTAACAAAAGGTTACCAACTGATCCTTAGAAGAATTTTTATTAATTGGGCCTCTATTTTCTTCATTTTCCACTATTTTCCTTCAATTTCCTCCTCACATGCAACCTGTGACATTTCACCTCCTTTTTCTCCTAATTTCCATTATTTTCATAAATAAATGTGCCAAAAAATGCCATTTTTCCTTTCTAAAGAATTAGCCATTGCCTTTGCCAATTTCCTTAGCCATGAACAACCAAATGAACACTCCCTGGGAGGTATCTCCCAACGTTCAACTTGGAATATGTGTCCCATCAACCATGGTTATTATTTTTGGCTTTATTTACTTTTATTACATGGAATTTTCTCCACAGTTCTTACAATGGGGAGATAACTATGACATGTGATGCTTTTGATGAAGAATCACTACATATCAAAGAACTAGTGAATGGTTGTAGAAGGTTTTTTTGCAACCATTTGAACCCTCTTCTATACTCATTTAAATGTCATTTTTCTCATTTTAGGCTTCTTGCTTGCTCTACTCTTTCTTTGATGCCATTCTCTATCTATATTGCTAAATTGTGCCTGACTTTAGACTCACGATTCTCCCTACCTTGCATGCATCCCATAGAATTTAAAATAGGTTTAATGAAGTTGCCACATTGATTAATGACTCATTCATATCTATAGTTGTTCTTGATGTATGATGGTCATCCTTCTTAGGAGAAGCATCCATTGTTACAAGATCATGTGTCTCAAGGAAAGTATTTGATTTCGTCCTTTCCTTTGTTTTGGGGACATTATGCCTTATTAAAAAGGTCACAGAAGCATCAATGTTTGAACTTATCAACATTGTAAGTTCTAATTAGCTACCTGAAACAGAAAACCTATGCCCTAGAATGTGGTCACACCCAGAGTCAAACTAAGGTTTAACATGTAATTTGTTTGCAATGCCTGCTCCACCTCATAAGCATATCTCTTTGCATGGATATGATGCCACACATACATTAAAAGTAACAATACCGCAACAAAAACTAATGAAATTTACCCCCCTTGTGGAAACTTGTATAATATGACTAAGAAGAAAATCAACTCTACTACCCCAAATACAATGACAAAGATTACAACCAGAAATAAATGTGTCTGTCATATTATAAGAATTACTAATTTGGGGAACATTGAAGTCACAATTATAACTCCAACAACTAGTATGCCATATGCACTGTTGATTTTGGTTGTATCTTAGAAGGAAGTGACGACCAAGAAACATACAATTAGGAGGATAAAGTTGATTTTTGATATGTAGACATAGCCTTCATCTTTAGATGAAGTGTGGATAGCTGTAACATGGGCAAAATGATCGAGGGCCATGGATTTCTCTATGATATAAAAAGTGGTAGAAATCATAGCTTGGCTTGAAATAACCACATCAATAATAGTAGCCACAAATGTCTTCCAATATAACATTTTTACAGTTTACTTATAGAAAATGGTTTTCACATCTTCAAGAAACTTCCTACAATAAGCAGCTTGCCCACATATGGAAAGATTAAAGTAGGGTACACTATTCTAGAAAAAGTAATATGAATTCAAGAAGCAAAAAAAATGAACCAGATTTGAAAAACTGAGATGTAGTTCACTCATCAAAGCCAAGATTTATATTGAAAGTCTCCTTATTTAGTAGAGTATCATGAAAGAAACCACCAATTAAGTATTGTGCTATTTCATAAAGTGCCCATACAGGACCTGTTGGAGATAAAATAACTTTATCCTTTAAGAAACTACTCACTTTTGGGTTTAAATTTCTAGGTTGATCAACGAATAATGGAATTACTGAGGAATACCATTTGAACATGCTTTCTCTAAAAATAGTGGTCCTCCTAATTTAACTCTTGTTTCAAGAAGACAAAAATAACCATCTTTGATTTGATGTCAATGCTGTTAAAACTAGGAGCTAAACACATTTGAAAATGTTGAGTTCTTATCCAACATGGTCCTCCATGTGGAGGTTTGACAATTCCAGATTTGGGGATAGCTAAATGTGCCCATAGTGATAGCTGATGCATAATTATTTTATTGAGAAATGACATGCTGATGAAAATACTAGATGCTCTTTTCCTTTTATATTTTCATTGATTGCATTGCAAGGAAAAAAGGAATATTGCAATATATTTTTTTCTTCTGCAAGTCATATTCTCTCAATGATTTCATTTTTGAAATAGTTGAGAATGAATTTCCATTTAATTTTGATTCCTTGCTAAACTTTTCTTGAGAAATCCTTCCACATTTATATTTAATTTTTTTTTTTCTAAAACACCCTCTAATCCAATATTGATTATTTGTTAGGTAAGTTTAGAGATGCTAAGTACTCCACCAAGTTGGATTTCATATTGGGATACCACTTGGTATGTTTAAGGGGGAGACACTTGGAAAATGACCTTCAATGTAAGGAAAGGTAAATATCAATTGATGGTAATTCATTTTAGCTTATATGAGATCACCCTTAGGAATCAATACCCTCTACCAAAGAATAGTGATTTGCTATATAAGATGAATCATTTCAAGTGCTTCACTAAGTTGAATCTTAAATTGGCATACCACTAGGTATAAGTTAAAGAAAAGGACACCTAGAAGAGCATATTCAAGATGAGGTAACGTATGTGTAACACAACCCCCCTTAACCCTAGAACCCACACAAAGTTAGAAGGAGGTGGTCACTATGTTGAGCCAACTCCTAATGTATAATTAGCAGAATGAGAATTCAAAATTTTGACTTTTTCCAAATTCCTTAAAACTTCACTAGGATAACATTGTTTTTTTTTCTTGTTGAGATACTTCCAACGACATAAATTTCATCTCAATCTGACTTACAAATAAAAAGTTAAGTCCCTTTAAATATTGACCATTTTAAACCCTAGCAGACCATCTTACCTCCACATGTCAGCCACCTAGTGGACCACATGGAAAATAACATGTCTTCACCTGATTGTGGTGGGCCCACATAGCACATTATGCAAAACCACCATGGACAGGTCCATGTGGCAACCATGAAATCCAAGGAGGGTTGGGGTCAGCCTCCTTCTACCAATAACATGTTTAATTTTAAAATTTTGGACCAACCCCTAACCTACGTCCTAGGTTGGGATTAGCCAAACTCCTTTGGCGTTGTAAACACAATGGGGTGGGTTTGGGTCATCCCCCAACCTGATCCACCTCCCGACCTTGACCGACCTGTTGACTTTGGTTGACCTTCAATCTACGGTCGCTAACTGTAGATTGTCCCATCAAAGGTTGGAGAAAATCCTCTCAAAGGTGCGACATATTGGGCCAAAATTTTGACCTCTGACTTGGCCGACCCATTATTCATTTTATATTTTCATGTACATAATTGTAAAATAATGGTGATTGTCACAAACCCCACCCCCTTGGGGGAACACCATCCTCGAGCTCTTTTTCTATATGCAACACAAAATACATGCTAAAAAATAAACACGTACTATCTATGGAGCTTTATATACATAAATATTTAAAATATTTACAATTTATATCAATTTTCTTCAACCAACAAATAGGAAATGATATTCTTACTTCATTGAATCAACCATTTCCCAAGTGGCTTTATCGGGCACAAAGTCTTTCCACCGCACTTTGACTTTCTCTATTACTCGGTTCTGGAGTTTGAGTTGTATCCAATCTAGGATGCATGGTGGCTCTAGATGGAACTCTCCCTCTGGTTCCACTCATATCATAGACCAATCAATCACATTATTATAATCTTGTACATATATTTTAAGAAAAGAAACATGGAAAACATCATCGATTTTAATTGATGGATGTAAGGCCAACCTATAGGCCACTAGTCCTATCCTTTCAAGTATCTCTAAGGGTCCACAAAATTGTGGTGCTAGCTTCACATGCAACCCACTCTTAAAAGAACCCTTCTTGGGTTTAATTATTAGTAAACATGTTCCCCAACTTGGAACTCTTTATATGATCCCTATGCTGATCTGCGTAGATTTTTTTTATATCTCGTGCTACCTTTAAATTTTTCTTAATGATATGCATTTGTTGTTCCGTCTCTTTTAGCATATCAGGCCCAATAAGGACCCTATTCCTTGGACCACTCCAACCAATATGAGTATTGGAACTCATTCCAAACAATGCCTCAAATGGGCTCATCCTTAGAGATCTTGGTACCCATTGTTGTATGCAAACTCTATAAGTGGAAGATACACTTCCCACTTCTTTTGCTGGTGCATCACATACATCATCAACATGTCTTCAATGATTCTATTTTTCCTCTTATTTTTCCCATTTTTATGTGGATGATAAGTTGTAATAAAGGCCAATTCTATCCTCAATCCTAGAAATAACTCCTTCCAAAGCATGGAAGTGAACTTGAAATATTTATTTGAAATGTCTTTCTTGGGAACTCCAAATAACCTCACAATTTCCTTTATGAAAATTTGAGCCAACTCACTAGCTCAATTGGTGGATTTGATTGCTACAAAATGAGCCACCTTGCTAAACGTGTCAATCACCACCATAATTGCATCATGTTTCTTGTAGGTTCTTGGAAAACCAGTGAGGAAATCCATGGAGATCACTTCACACTTTCATTTGGAATGGGAATGGGTTGCAATGATCTTGTTGGATTTTTATATTCAATCTTCTCCAGCTAACATTCTATGCATTTAGCAACAAAATAATCCACCTCATTTTTCAAATTAGACCAATAATAAAAAAACTTGATAGTTGTGACAGTCTTTTGGTATCCTGGGTGACCAGAGTATGGCTTGACATGAAAATTTCTCATTATGAGTTTCTTTAAATCCTCATTGTTTGGTAAATAGGTTATGTTATTGAATCTAATTAAGACATCATATGTGAGATGTAACTCCTCATCCTCACCATCTTGTTGTAGAATTTCCTCCACTTGTTGATATTTCTCATCATGCTATCCCACATGCTTGACCTATTCTACTAGGTCCATTTCATAGGAACTTTTCTCCCATATAATTCAATTGAATTCTTCTACCAAGTGCATTAAGAACCTTGTTTTCCTTTGATGTACTTGATCTCAAAGTCGATCTTGCTAAGTATAGTGAGCCAACTAGTTTGTCTTGCATTCAATTTGGGTTGATCAAACAAATATTTGAGTCCTACATGAATTGTCGTGAGTGTAAATATTATGTCAAGGAGGTAATACCTCCAAATATTCAATGCATGAATAAGGATAGCTAGCTGTAGATTATGAGTCATGTAATTTGTCTCATTCTCATTTAATTTATGTGATTCATAGCAATCTACTTTCCCTTCTTGCATCAATACTCCATCGAGCCCTTACTTGCAGGAATTTTCACATACCACAACATATTTGTCCATATCTGTGATCCTCAACATTGGTGCATTAGTGAGAAACTACTTCAAATTCTCAAAGATTGTTGAACATTCAGTTCTCCACTTGAATTCCCTTCCTCTGTAAGGAAGTGATAGGATGGCCTATATTAGAGAAGCTTTCGATGAATGATATAATCTCATTCACATTTTTGGTTGTTGGCCACCTCATTATGGCATTGATATTTTCTAGATCAACTGATATCCCATCCTTGGAGACAATGTGCCTCAAATAATGTGTATGTGAGTTGAAGAAGTCACACTTGTTAATATTTACATAAAGCTTGTGTTCACTTAGCAACTATAATACTACAACCAGGTGCATCTCATTCTCTTCTTCAGTCTCTGAGTACAAAACTATGTCATCATAAAATACAAACACATATTTTTCCAAGCAAGGACACAACACACTATTCATTAAACACATGAAAGTGGTCGGGGCATTGGTAAGCCCAAAGGGTACAACTACAAACTCATAGTTCTCTATCTTGTCTGGAAAGCAGTTTTATGGATATATTATTTCTTGATGCACACTTGATGATACCCATACATCAAATTAATATTGGAGAAAACTATTTGTCCCCTCAGATAATCAAATAAATCATCAATCCATGGCACCAGATACTAGTTCTAAATGGTCACTTTATTAAACTACTTGTAATCAATACAAAGTCTGAATTTCCCATCATTTCTTTTATGAATAATATTATATCTCCCCATGGGGATACACTTAGAAATATGTAATCTTTATCAAGAATCTCCTTCAATTGTAATTTTAACTCAACTAAATCATGCGTACTCATATGGTATGGTGCCTTGGTCGTTGGGTATACTCCAGGAACTAATTTTATAGAGAAAAAAACCTCTTTGTGATGAGGTAATCCTAGAACGTCATCTGGAAACACATCCCTGTATTTCTGCAACATGAGATATTTCTTTAGCACTTCAACTTCCTCTTCTCCAATGCTGCCATTGGCTTTTCCATCGCTGCAATTTTTCACAACAAATAATTTTTCACCTTTTTAGCAACTATGCTTGGATTAGATGGTTGTGATTATCCTCACAGATGTCGGCTTTTTCTTTCCCCATGAGTTTTTTCTTTCTCCAACGTCATTCATGCATTTAATTTCCTTTTCAAAAAATTCAAATTTGGTTCTGTACATGTACAACCAGTCCATGCCCAATAGCATGTTGTACTCACCTAGTGGAAGAAAATTTAAATGTGTTATTGTTGGCATGTTTCTGAGTTCAAGTGCACAAGGTCTCACCTAATTATCATTTTTTCTCTTTATCTTGGTCGCTATATGAACTAACCATGGCTCTGTGTTCAATTCTTTGGCCAATTTTTATTTTTCCATGAACTTTGGGCTGATATAAATATAGTTAGAACCAAGATCAATTAAAATTCATCCACTCAATGTGATCCTGAAATTACATAGGCAATCCACTCATAAATCGTTGAACTTTTTCCTTCTCCACCTTGATATATGGCACATATCTCATCAATTCTAGAAATATTGTAATTTATTCTTCATTTGATATTTGTCCCATTTTTAGCTCATAAAATTAATTTTCCTTGTTGTCATACTATGTATCCCATAAGTATTTGTCTATGAAGAAACCCTCAAACTCACTCCATGTCATCCTCTCATCTGTTATTCTTTTGACATTCTTCAAATATTCCAACCATGTCTTTATTTTTCCTCTCATACTATAGGTGACTACCTTTGCCTTCATATTATTAGAATAATCATGGATTATGAATAATTTCTTCATCTCGAGAAACTGTGATTCTGCATCTTCAGATTCCTCCATATCTGCATCAAATGTGGGTGGTTTTGCCTTCCCAAATTCTTGAGGAATATATTCCCTTTCTCTCATTCCCTGATGATGATGATGAGAATGGTGATGATACCTCCTGGTATTAGAGCTATAATATCTACTAGAGTGATGGCCATGAGTGATGGTTTTTCCTTTTGGGGTGCTTAATGGTGCATTTCCTCTCATGTATCCTCCATTTCTTGCTATTTCTTCTTCTTGGACTTGCTATCATTTGACCCCTTTGTTTTCTCTTCTGACTCCTATCTTTATGACTAGTCCCCACCTCATGCTTCCTTTATCTTTGTAAATATAAGAGTCTTTGCAATATGGTTGCATTCACCTCATCTTGCCTTTCCTGAGGCTTTATCAACCTTTAATTATATTCTTTGAAGTTTCCAACCTTGGCCCTCAGGCTCCTTAAGGTATTTATCCAATCAAGAGAGTTTTCCCCTCCCCATTTACTAATTGATCTTTCATCTTCATTTACCCTTCTTCATACCCATGTTTTGACTAATCAGAGTTGTATTATGCCATTCCTACCATCATTTATTTGTCTTTTGTTGCTTGAGATGTGTTGCGTTCACAAAAAATTGTTAGATACATGATAATATAAATAAATGATAATAAATCTTTCCATGAACTTGTTAAATTCTGTTAGGGATATTTTGTTCTTTTCTTTAGAAATCACATCTTTCCATTTTCATATTAAATTCACCCCACAACATTATTCAGTTTTACAACATTATTCAAAAACATGTGAAATTATATAGAAAAAACAATATTATTAATTCAACAAAACATAAAGGAACAATAAAATAAAAGCATTCACACATAGAGACATTAGGATTGGTCAGAGACTAGGGAAAAACACACTGCGGGGAAAACCCTTTCAAATTATTCTTCTTATTAGATTGTCATTTAATGATTCAACAAAAGAGAGTATAGTGATCCATTCCTTTATCCAAAAGGCTCTCGAGAAAAAAATCAACTACACCATATTCAATAGATGAACCTAACACTACTCTTAATCAAAACCCTGAATTAGAAGCATGCAATCAACTACTGAACTCTGTAGCTAATTGATGAAATCTACATTCAACTGTAAAATTCAAATCCTAGTTCTCAACCGCATGCACAGAGTGTATGTGTGGGTGGAAGCCCTCCAATCACATGCATAAGCTCTTGTGCTTGCGGTTGTGATCGAAAAATTCTTGTGTCATCCCTACAACTATGTTGAAGCCCCGAAAATCGGGTCTACAACAAGGGGGATACCCACCTGGTCTGGACCTTGGTTAGCAGCTCCTTTTCTGTTTGGTATAGTGGGTCCAACTGGGGATATGGGACCAGTTTCCCAATTTATGTGTTTGTGTGTGTGAAGAATTGATATTTCCTTTCTAAAAGTTCCTAACTGAGATGCTCTAATTCTAACTCTAATCTAATAACATGCAAATTGTATTATAATAAGTAGAAATCTCTAAGTCTACACTAACCCGGGGTGTAATCCTTCTGTTATGCGATCTAAAATGATTTTAGATAACAATCGATAATAAAGATCATTCAACTGTTGTGAGAAAAGAATTCAATAAAGATGAACCACTTCGTATAAAAAGTTAGACGAAATAGTTGTGAAAAAAATATCGCATAATAAGCTACTCATACATTAAGCATAAATAAATAGTTGTCACCGTACAAAAGTTCCAAATGATAACTCAGACATTCACGCATCAATATATAAATAGCTGAACATGAATATCACTTTTAACACAAAGGCAGAAATAGTTGAGAGATAGAAGTACCATTTATAACTAGTTCTACTCATGAGCTTCAAGCGATAATGATTTATCTCTTCTTAATCCAACATCCACTAAGAGTACAGAAGTGCAACATCAGTAGCAAATATTAAATGCAGATATCAATAAATCCTGTTCCATTCATTCATCAAAACCTCCTCAGAGGGTAGAAAAGTGCATGTTCTGGGGATAAGTTTTTGATAAATTTCAGGACCCTTCTCTAAATGCACGAGAAGGGTTTAAATACTACTAAATAAATCTAAAAATAACTTATTACAAAAATGTAGGATGCAGTTTAAATGACTGTCCTCATTTCAGGCAAAAAATAAAGCAAAATTAAAACTAAAAGTGAATCTAAAATTAAAACTACTCACTAATTATTTCTGTATCTTCTCCTTGAAATCACATGTGTTCAACATTTGCTTGAGAAGAGTCGGCTGGACGACTTCTGATTTTAGCTGTGCTGTGGAGACAGAATCGGCAAGAGCTGGTGCCATCTTCTCAGCAGAATTGATGATACACTTGAGAGTCATGCGCTGGCTGTGTGGTTTTACCAAGTGTGCCCAGTGATAATCCCAATTCAACTTGGTTAACCTTTGGATTGATTCTGCCTTTTCTTGAGCCTTCTGTCTCCAACTTGCGTGTATTTGTTGTGCATATATACATACCATTTTGAAGATATTTTTGACAAATACCACTGGTTTTAGGATTCAAGTTTTACTTTTTTACCTCTATCGTTGCTTTCTTACAAATTTCTGGGCTTACAGGTGACTGGGAAATTAGAGGTTTTCCCTTTCAAGAAGTTTTTCCCTCGATCGCGCATCAGAAACTGCCTCCGTTTCTTGATCTGGGCTTCCTTGGTGCGTTTTTTGCCTTTTGCATGTTTTCTTTTTGCGGATATAAAGCTCAAATTTTGTGAAAATAATGATTCTGTAAGCTCTTGACCCTGAGTTTTAAATTTTCTGTTTTTGATGTTAGCGCTGTCCAGTACCCATTTAACCATCTCCGTGTATGGAAGAATTTTGGGCCTCACCACTATCTTGTGTAAGAACAAACAAGCTAGCTCTGTAATGGATGCCTCAGAAGAACTATGTGAGCCTGCAGCAGCCTCAACCTCCATTACTCTGGGATTCTCTTCCTCAAGTAGACTATACATGCCTTCGCAAGTAGAAATATGAGTGTCTCTATTACAGGCAGTGTCTGTATAGAAGGGCGCCATTTCTTTCTCTTCAGAGCTCGGGGCTTTGCCTTTCTTTCCCATGGTATCCTGCGTACTACTTTGTATCGTTCTCTGTTCTCTGTTCCTACAATTTACAAGTGAAGTGAGAATAATGATAAGGAAAGGTGATGAGAAAGTCTTAAATGTCGAAGACGTATAAAATATACCACCTTACGTGAAATGGCTTTTCGATAAGCACAAACCATATTCCATTAATGACTAGCAACTAACTTATTAATTAGCATTAAAGTGCATAACCAGGTCTCGGTTTATGGAAAATATTTTTCGAATGACGAGCTCGAAAGATTTGCGATGAAGCAATTTTGTGATTTGCTTCGCAATATCGCAGATCGCAACATCGTATAATCACAACATCGCAATATCATTCTATCGCTTTATCACTTGCTCACTATATTGCAATGTCACTTTTCTACTCTATCTCAAAATCGCAATATCACAATATCGCAGGAGCGTGGCATATGAAAATTTTTGTTAATCTGTTTACTGTGAAATGCGATTTGTGATATGCGCCATTGCATATCGGCAGTTTGAGGTTTTTCAGCGTAAGTGATTTTTTGAGGCATGTGATGTGATAAATGTTTTCTTAATGTGTAGTTTCCCATCGTGATCTCGCAATCTTAGAATTTGGCTTGCAAGGAGGTATTCATTATCTTTTTGCAATGCGATATTTCCTAAGGAATAATTCTACTTTGTCATAAAACTTAGGATTTTTTGATTTTTCAAGGGTATTTTCCTAATTTTATGATGGTAAGTTCTATTAAAAAGGAAATACAAGCACTAATTAATTTTTTAAATTTTTTACTAAGCGTCCGCACTTATTTAGTATTAGGAATAACACTAAATAAGAAGGGGGGTTGTTGCTGGCCACAACAATTGGCGATTCACTTGGAGTCTTTGAATAATGTGGGCCAGTAATAGCCTACGCATAATATTTTATGATCAGTAGCGTCTCCAACATAGTGTCCGCGTACTGGCCCATTGTGGAGTTCCTGCAAGACTTTTTCAGCTTCAGATTTCTCAAGACATCTAAGGAGAACAGAATCATAATTTATTCTAAAAAGAACATCATTCACTAGCTAATATTGTTTGGCTTTCAACCTTAGAGCTCTTTTCTTGGTATGATCGAGGTTTGAACGAGCGTATCCATTCTTTAGATAATAAATGATATCAGCATATAATGACTCAACATCGTTTAGGCTTACCTCATACATTTGTATCTCTGGAGATGGAATTTCGGACATCAGCGATGCTCCGGCCAGCATTTTGCAAAAGCCTTGACCTTTTACAATACTTGCTGGTTTGATTTCTACGTCATATTCCTATAAGGAAGTAACCCAATTGGTTCTTTTCTCACCTACATCTTTCTGTACTAGAAGATTTCTTACCGCTGGAAACGGTACTATGATTTTTGTATGTGTTTTGAGTAAAAAAGGTCTGAAATATTTAATTGCTTTGAAAACAGCATAAGCTTGTTTCTCCACATCTGAATAATTTAACTCAGCCCCTTGTAAATTGGAACTGGAAAAAGCGATTGGGGCTTCTTCCTTTTCTTGATTTGCTTGAGTGAGTATCACAGCATATGATCTATCAGAGGCAAATGTATATAAAATAAAAGGATCAGAAAAATTTGGAGCTGCTAAAGATGGAGCATTAACAATTGCTTGTTTGATCAGATTGAATGCCTCATGTTCATCTTGGCCCCATTTAAAGTTTGAGTTCTTTTTAATCATTGCTTGTAAAGGAGACACGATTCTTGAAAAATCTGGAACAAATCTCTTTACAAAGTTAATCTGGCAAAGAAAAGATTGCATGGCTTTCTTGTTGTGAGGTAGGGGTATTATGGAAATCTCCTTGATTCTGTCAGAATCAATGTGAATTCTAGATTTTGACACTATGAATACGAGAAGTTTTCCTTCACTTAATGCAAAAGAGGATTTTTTCGGAATAAGTGAAATTCCATATCTTTGACAACGTTGGAAGATTTGTTTTAAATCTCTAAGATGATTGTTTCGTTTCTTGGAATATACAGTTATATCATCCAAATAGATTACCACTGATTTATTAACTAACCACTTGAATGCGATGTCCATGGCTCTCTGAAATGTGGCACCAGCATTATTCAGACCAAATGGCATCTTTTGATATGCGTATGTGCCCCATTTAGTTCTGAATGTGGTTTTTAATTGATCTTCGGGATGTACCAACACTTGATTGTATCTTGAGAATCCATCCAAGAATGACATCAATTCTGATCCTGTGAGTGCTTGCAGTATTTGTTCCATGGTAGGCAAAGGAAAATTATCCTTTTGGAAGGCTTTGTTAAGATTTCGAAAGTCAATGTAGATTCTAATGTCCCCGTTCTTCTTTCTAACGAGGACCATATTGGAAACCCATTTGGAATGTCGAACGGGAAAAATTATTTTGGCTTTCAATAACTTATTGAGTTCAAATTTGATCTGATTTTCTAGATTGGAATGGATCTTTCTCAACTTTTGTTGGACAGGTTTTTCATCGTCTATCATTGGAATAGTATGTTGGATGATGGAGGTGTCGTACGTTTTGAGTTCATCGTAATTCCAAGAAAAGACACTTTTGTATTGTCTCAAGAGACGAATATACGCTAATTTTTCTTCAGGAGCTAGACCAAGGCCTAGATTGATATTCTGTGGTTTGGTATCAGTTCCTAGATTTACTAATTCATAGTTCAAAGTTGAACTTTGGAGTTTTGAATTGGTAGATCTTTTAAACCGATCTTTCAAATCATAAAGGTCTTCTAACTTGACTACTGACTTAGGTATGGCATTGTTAGTGCTATCTTGTTGCAATTGTTGGTCATGTTGGTCTTCGTCAATTATTTGATTGGTGTAGGATCCTTCAGATGTGAGGAAACTCACGATATTAGGATCGTCGTTGAAAATCCTCCAATTGATAATGTTATCAGGAATATATGGTCTAAAAATTAATTCAATTGTCAATCGATCAGGGCTAAAATCTTCTGAAGGAATGAGCTTGGAAGCTACGTTAGCTAAGAGGTCCGCACTAGAATTCTGAAGTCTGGGAATTGATGAAATATTAAATTCTATAAAGTGTTCAGTCAGATCTTGAATTAAATATTGGTAATGTTTTAAATGACCTGATCAATAATGTATAGTATTATGTACCTGTCTGATTACAATTTCAGAATCTCCAAAAACTTGAAGGTATTTGATGTCTAATCCGATTGCTTTGTATAACCCTTGGACTAAAGCCTCGTATTCTGCGGTATTGTTGGTGCAATCAAATTCGAGTCTGCAAGTTAGCATAGTTTTATCTCCCTTTGGACTTATTAACACACATCCTGCTTCTGTTCCTTTGTTAGACTTAGAACCGTAAAAAAATAATTTCCAAAATAAAGATTTATTTACAGGACTATCTATGAAATTAGTACATTTAGAACTATCTGTTTGAGAGAAATTTTATACTTGAGATAAAACAGAATGTTCTAAGTAGGGTGAATTATGAGCATTAAAATTTCCTAGGAAAGAATCTACTGAGTAGTTGCCAATGATGTTATTGTTGTATGCTACTCGTTCATTTTCTCCCTCCAGCTCTATTACTATGTATTTCTGATGTCTTTCCTGCTCAACTTTTATTTGATTTGGTTTAACATTGTAAGGGAGCCATATGTGCGACCAATTAGTTTCAAAGTATCCATGAAGTTTTTCTGACCAATCTCTGCTAAGAATTAAGCCATAGAATTACGGAATATCAGCAACTAAAATGTCGATAACTTGACATACCTTTGGGTTGGATGACAACTTTATGGTGACCTGATTTAATTCGCCAATCACTTTGACTTGTGATCGATCTAATTGAACTATGTGCACAGTGGATTTTTGTGGTTGAACGTTCAATTTTGCACATATTGACTTTGGTAAAATATTCGATGAAGCTCTAGAATCCACTAAGCAATTATGCAAATTTTTATTGAAAATTTCATAAGTAAGAAGAAATGGGGGAGTATGCGATCTCAATCTTCCTCAAATTAAGGCGATATCGTTTGGATCAACTTTATTAATCGCATTAGTTGGAGGTCTTCCCATGTCATGGGAAGCCTGAGAGATTACAGCGGTGGACAAAGGTGCAACTGGTACAACATGTAATTCTTTCAAAAGTATCTTTTGCTGGTGTTTTAACTTGCTCAATTCGTAAAAAGTGATATTGGCCCTAGTATTTTTCATGTCTTCTATAATATTATACTCCGATTCATCTGAAACGATCAGTGTTTTAGATGGAGTTGATGGGTCTGTCTGGACTGGGTTGGTTTGAGTCGCTTTAGGTGTAGTTTTCTTGGCTGCGACTTTATCCTTAGTCATTGAGCTTGCGCTCTTTGGCTTAGGTGTAGGTTGAGGAGGATCAAGTTGATTTCTACTGTGAGTACTAACCGGGGATGCCTCTTGATCCTCTTCATCTGGGAGGATGAAATCCCATATACATTGTAACTCTACAACTTCTTCTTCATCAGTATGTTCCTCAATAACGATTTCCTCTTCTTCTTCTTTGGATTCAACACTTGTAATAGCGTTAGGTGGTTTGGAATCGGTCGAAGGGTTTCTTTTAAAAGTTCTATACAGCTTTTTAGAAGAAGTTTCTGCCACTTGTTTCTTAATGTCAACCATCTCGTTAGACATGGTCTTCAAAACTTTTTGCAATCCTTCTAAATTGAATGGATCTTTCGAATATTTTTTCTTGGGATCTTCCTTGAAAGAAACCTTCTTGGATTTTCATTCTTCTATCGCTTTTTTCTTTTCTAAGGCCATAATACGTTTCTCTACTGCTATTGCTTCTTTCATATTTTCGACTAAATTTTTTTTGTTAGCCCTATCAACAAAGATTTCTATGTTTGATGGTAAAGCAGTGATGTACCATTCACTTCGCACTTCTTCGCTGGGCTTGGAAGCAGTAGGAATTTTGTTTAAGAGTTTATTGAAACGTGAATTGAAATCTTTGATAGGTTCTTTTGACTTGGTCCTAAGGTTAGACGGGTTGTTGATCAGTGTCGCCGTAGACCTCTCATCATCGAACTTAGCTAGGAATTGTTCTTGGAAAATTTCTCAACTAGTAATAGATCCAGATGGTAATGAGAAATACCATGATCCGGCTATTCCTTGCAGAGTATAAGGAAAAATTTGAACAACAATGTCTTCGTTGGTAACTCCATTGAGATTTATGGATAGCATAGAGTTATTTATATGTTCTTCCGCTAGCATGCCTGCCTCAGGATTAAAATTAGGCAGCCATTTTTCAGGATGGGCTGGTAATTGACTCAAGGGCGCAGGCATTAAGACTGCCCCTGGGTTCTTCCATGGAGATTGGGCCATCGCTGATCTATTAACAGAGGAAAGTGCAGAAAATGATCCCTGTGGTTCAGAAGATGAGGATATTACGACTCCAGATGATTGAGAAGGAGATGTGGGAGTACCGGTAGATTGATGAACAATGATCTAAAGTGGAGGAGCGGATGGTTGACTTCGTGGTGGAGAGGTTGAGATGGATGATGATGAGGAAAGAGTCTCGCTATCGGACCCTTTAGGAGATTTCCTTGCTCTCTTCCTTGTAGGTAGAGGTAACTCGATTGGCTGAACGCCAAATTTTTCGCTCTTTAATCTGGTAAGAGGATGAGCAGGGTTATATTGCGAAGTCATGCTGCCTTGAGATTTATCATATTTTTGAGGAGATATAGAAAATTGGTGAGGTTTGTGAATCAAAGATTCAACTTCAAGAGGTTCAATAGTAGACTGTTATGAAATGTTAGGGTTTGTAGCAGCGGTTGTTGCTCCTATGACTTCTGGCTCTATATTTAAAGATTCTAAATGCAATGGAGAAGTTAGGGGAGATGGTGAGGGCAATTTACTCTTAGAATGGTATTTAGATTTATACTTACTTGCCATTCACAGTTCGGGGCCCTCCTTCTAGTGTTGAATATGTTGAAGCCCTGAAAATCGGGTCTGAAACAAGGGGGATACCCACCCAGTCCGGACCTTGGTTAGAAGCTCCTTTTCTGTTTGGTATAGTGGGTCTCACTGGGGATATGGGACCAGTTTCCCAATTTATGTGTGTGTGTGTGAAGAATTGATATTTCCTTTCTAAAAGTTCCTAAGTGAGATGCTCTAATTCTAACTCTAATCTAATAACATGCAAATTGTATTCTAATAAGCAGAAATATCTAAGTCTACACTAACCCGGGGTGTAATCCTTCTGTTATGCGATCTAAAATGATTTCAGATAACAATCGATAATAAAGATCATTCAACTGTTATGAGAAAAGAATTCAATAAAGATGAACCACTTCGTATAAAAAGATAGATGAAACATTTGTGAAAAACATATCGCATAATAAGCTACTCATACATTAAGCATAAATAAATAGCTATCACCGTAAAAAAGTGCCAAATGATAACTCGGACATTCACGCATCAATATATAAACAACTGAACATGAATATCACTTTTAACACAAAGGCAGAAATAGTTGAGAGATAGAAGTACCATGTATAACTAGTTCTACTCATGAGCTTCAAGCGATAATGATTTATCTCTTCTTAATCCAACATCCACTAAGAGTACAGAAGTGCAACATCAGTAGCAGATATTAAATGTAGATACCAATAAATCTTGTTCCATTCATTCATCAAAACCTCCTCAGAGGGTATAAAAGTGCATTTTCTGGGGATAAGTTTTTGATAAATTTCAGGACCCTTCTCTAAATCCATGAGAAGGGTTTAAATACTACTAACTAAATCTAAAAATAACTTATTACAAAAATGTAGGATGCGGTTTAAATGACCATCCTCATTTCAGGAAAAAATAAAGCAAAATTAAAATTAAAACTGAATCTAAAATTAAAACTACTAACTAATTATTTATGTATCTGCTCCTTGAAATCACACACGTTCAGCATTTGCTTGAGAAGAGTTGGCTGGCCGACTTCCGATTTTAGCTGTGCTGTGAAAATAGAATCAGCAAGAGATCACGCCATCTTCTCGACAGAATTGATGATACACTTGAGAGTCATGCACTCGCTGTGTGGTTTTACCAAGTATGCCTAGTAATAATCCCAATTCAACTTGGTTAACCTTTGGATTGATTATGCCTTTTCTTGAGCCTTCCGTCTCCAGCCTGCGTGTATTTTCTGTGCATATATACGTACCATTTTGAAGATATTTCTGACAAATACCACTGGTTTTAGGATTCAAGTTTTACTTTTTTACCTCTATCGTTGCTTTCTTTCAAATTTCTGGGCTTACAAGTGACTGGGCAATTAGAGGTTTTCCCTTTCAAGAAGTTTTTCCCATAATCGCGCATCAGAATCTGCCTCCATTTCCTGATCCGGGCTTCCTTGGTGCATTTTTCGCCTTTTGCGTTTTTTCTTTTTGCGGATACAAAGCTCAAATTTTGTGAAAATAATGATTCCATAAGCTCTTGACCCTGAGTTTTAAATTGTCTGTTTTTTATGTTAGCGCTGTCCAGTACCCATTTAACCATGTCTGTGTATGGAATAATTTTGGACCTCGCCACTATCCTGTGTAAGAACGAACAAGCTACCTCTGTAATAGATTCCTCAGAAGAACTATGTGAGTCTGCAGTAGCCTCAACCTCCATTACTCTGGGATTCTCTTCCTCAAGTAGACTATACATGCCTTCCCAAGTAGAAATACCAGTGTCTCTGTTACAGGCAATGTCTATATACAAGGGCGCCATTTATTTCTCTTCAGAGCTCGGGGCTTTGCCTTTCTTTCCCATGGTATCCTGCATACTGCTTTGTATCGTTCGCTATTCTCCATTCCTGCAATTTACAAGTGAAGTGAGAATAATGATAAGGAAAGGTGATGGGAAATTATTAAATGCCGAAGACGTATAAAATATACCACCTTACGTGAAATGGATTTTCGATAAGCACAAACCATATTCCATTAATGACTGGCAAATAACTTATTAATTAGCATTAATGAACATAACCAGGTCTCGGTTTATGGAAAATACTTTTTCGAACGACGAGCCTGAAAGATTTGCGATGAAGCGATTTTGCGATTTGCTTCGCAATATCGCAGATCGCAACATCGCAATATCTCTCTATTGCTTTATCGCTTGCTCGCTATATCGTAATGTCGCTTTTCCGCTCTATCACAATATCGTATGAGTGTGGCATATGACAATTTTTGTTAATCTGTTTTCTGCAAAATGCGATTTGCGATATGCGCCATTGCATATCAACAGTTTGAGGTTTTTCAACGTAAGTGATTTTTTGAGGCATTCGATGCGATAAATGTTTTCTTAATGTGTAGTTTCGCATCGCAATCTCGCAATCTTAGAATTCGGCTTGCAAGGAGGTATTCATTATCTTTTTGCGATGTGATATTTCCTAAGGAATAATTCTACTTTGTCATAAAAAATAGGCTTTTTTGATTTTTCAAGGGTATTTTCCTAAGTTTATGATGGTAAGTTTTATTAAAAAGGAAATACAAGCACTAATTAATTTTTTAAATTTTTGACTAAGGGTCCCCACTTCTTTAGTATTAGGAATAACACTAAATAAGAAGGGGGTTGTTGCTGGCCACAACAAACTAGAAACCAAAATCCGATATCTCACATGCGAGCTTCAAAACCTACAATTCCAGATCTCTACAAGCCAATCTCCACAAACCACCTCAAACCTATGTGAGCCAAACCAAAGAAAGCAGAATAATAATGATGATGTCCAAATGAGGGTCACTTGACTTGAATTTATAGCCATCCATGGGTGACCAAATTCTCTTTTGGGTCGACCTATCCTTTTGAGCACATGTGAGATTTTCTTCAAAAAGTAAACTTTCCCTTCTCCAAATTTAGCACTTCAATAGTCAAAAATTGGTCCTCTCAAAAAGTGGAATCTTGTTCCATGATTGGAATTGGTCACTAAGCTTCTAAATTAACACTCCCTCTCAGCTAAGGAGAAATCCCAACAACATCATGTAATCATCACAAGTATCCTATCATCAAATCATATCATATCTCAAGTATCTCATCATCAAATGACACCACTGCTCATCTCTACTCATCTCTTCTTCTCCCTTATTATCTCTTAATTGTCTCTACTCATACTCTAACCACTCTCGAATCTAAAAGAAGAATAATTTGACATCAAAGGGGAGCCCAAGCTACTTCCCTCTATCCACTGGGGAACCACTCCTACCACCCAGAATCAATGCCAGCGGGGAGCCTAATGCTACCACCCAAGAAACTTCAAAGAGCTTATCATCAAGGAGCACATCTCAACCTGAAACCAAATCGGGGAGCTTAGTATCAACCTAGAATCCAATGACAATGAGGAAGATCTTATGGGACACTCTCATCTCATGTCATCTAATAGAGAGAAAACATCTTCCAACCTATGTTGAGATATAGGAGCCATCATATAGGGGATAAAATATATTCCACCCTGTGTCGATCAACAATATCTCATCCATCATATTTCCCACTTATCTTCCCAACAATGAACCTAAAGAGTCATGTGGTGGAACACCCGCATCATAATAAGCTTGGGTCACACACTTCCAAGCTCTCTCAACTTGTTGGCCAGATGGAGAGAAATAACTCCAACTCGGTATACTCTGCATAGACCAAGATAGGGGAGAAATATCTTCCACACTATGGGTAATATATAGGGGATATACCCTATTGTATAGAGATCGCTCAATTGTAGGATCCCTACATCTTAATTCCTCACCCTTGGAGCTCAAACAGGGGGGTATGTTTGGCTCAATGTCCTGAATCAATATTGCTCTCTATAGATAAAAATCATATCAACGTGCGTATATATGGTATCAATTTGAACAACTCACTAAATATTTCAATCATAATGTCTTAATACCAGCAGTCTCCTATTCATGCAGGACATCAAATGAAATATTACATTAGAACAAATATATATCACTAAATGATACCTTATCCATCCTCCTTCTCACAGTGGCAGCAACCACTTGTCTTGTACAACAATATTGTCTCAATATATGAAGGAATATCAGTCCCAACTATATACAAGATTCTCTTCCAATCATATCCCACTCTTTATTATTGTAATGCATCACAGCCATATCCATAACCTACTCAAACAACTCTCCAAAGAGCTTCCTCAACCAAATTTCCCCACAACTAGTCATGATAGCAATAATGTACTCAACCTTCTCTATGCTTAAAGCTACAAACTTGTCATCCAAACTATCATGGAAGATCTCATACTAAAGAAGCACCTAGATGTGTTATTTTTTTCATCATCCATGCATCCATGTAATTGTATATATCCTCTAGTATATCTCATACCATTATTGATTGTCCCATGTGATTATCTCAAATTGTGCTTGGTGGCAACCTAATGTGTATGAAGCAACTCAATGATGAATTGACTTAGCTCTCTCTCTGCAAATCATATGTCCAGATGGGCATTCACAAGGAAAATCAATGACCTAATAAACTATCAGTTTCCAAGTCAGGTTGAGCAACATATTTTTCATAACTTCTTGAAATACAATCAGTGTGTCCAAGGATTTTCATTTCCACTTTCCAAAAACTCTTCAATTGCTTCATGATTTATATTTTCCTTTCCAAACTTTAGAAAGTAATTCATCATGCAAATATTTTTCATTTCATACTTCAGAGTCTAACTCCCTGTTACTTTGATCATCACATGCTCATTACCTATCAAGAATAGATCATCAACAGATAAAACCAAAATAAAAGTCATACCTTGGACCACCTTGAAGTAGATGTTCAGATCGACACATCTTCCTAGTTTCCCCAGGTTACTATCAATGCGGACATACCAAGCTCATGAAGCTTGCTTCAAACCATACAATGTTATATGAAAACATTATATTGATCAAACCAATATACTCATCCTCACACAAATCAATACTATGAAATCAAATAAACTAAGTTAGCTTATCAAGGTTTAGATGCTAAATCAACACTAATATCAAATCCATAAAATTTTATGCCAATATCATTATGACAAACTGTTAACGGGAAAAGTGTCTATTCAGAACAACCCTATCCCACTAAGGTGTGACAGTGACCTTAGAAACAAACAGAGAAAACTACTTTTGTATTCTTCTTTATGAACTATAAACAAAGATAAATAGGATGAACCAACCTATGTCTTGCGCTAGTCCTTTGATCCAATCTCTCTCCTCTTTGACAGCTTCCAGCTACTTGCTCCCTTACTTGCCCAGCTTCACCAAGTACCTGCAAGATCATAGAAGAAGGAAACTATACAAAGACATGGGTTTATATTCATAAAAAGCTTAGGATCAGATTTAAGCTAAACATACAAATGTAACAAACATCAATGATACACAAGCATGTAGGAGAAACTCAAATAGTTTTATTGATATAACAAGAAGATCCAGGAGGAGTTACAACCGATGATTCCTGATCCAGCATCAACCTCCTAGCAAAGAAACCCCCTCTTCACCTCCAACAAAGCATAAATCACCCAATACTCTGATATCTATCTCAAAACCAATAGCAATTCTCTGCAATGTACAAAATTCCAGCCTCTGGATCTCTGGGATGAGGGATCCATATATAGATGTATGCAAAGAGGATGAGTCAGCTTATGATTTGACTAGTATCTTCTCTCTGTCAGTTCTTGCTTCCACTTGGAGACTGAGAGCCTCTTACTCATCCTTGGTCGAATTCAGTGAGGCAAGTGTCATTGGGGAAGATTCTGGAAGCTTCCATTGTCTCTCCACCTCGCGGAATGACACTGCCATTTGTCATTTCCCGCTCAATGCACCCTGGTAGTGCATTTAGGTGCGTTGAAACGCACCTAGCTAGTGTATTTGGGTGCTATGCAACGCAGCTAGCCAGTGGAGCAGCTGAAATGATCCTGATTTGACTGATTCTGAGCAGTTTTTGGTGGAGAACTTCTGGGAGAAGCAGTAATTTGTTGACCTTGTTCCTTTAGGGGTCGGAACAACACTTTTAGGGACTTAGGATCCCTTGGTTTATGGACATTTCATGCTTAGAGCTGTAAGGCACAAAAATGTCTATAACAGTTGCCCCCTAAAGTATGAGGCCTTTTATCGGGTGAAATGCTTTATTAGGAGGATCCGAAGTTCTTTCAATGCTGGGAGGAGACCTATAATAAGATACAATACAATACATTATCTTCATACTGTTTTCATGATCTAGCTAAGGTGGGCATTCCCATGCTCAACTTTATAAATTCATTTTCATGTACATAGGACAGACAATCGCCTGATGGTAGACTGATGATTCTGATAGAGCCATCATCCTTTTGGTAGGATGATTATCTGTGCTGCAGTGCTATACATTTTAATGTCTTTATTTTCCTGAATATATATCGCAGCCCGGATGGATGAAACTAGATCCGGGGTCTTCAATCTCGCCCGATCTTCACTCGAAGTACAAGTCGATCCATGCGAGAAATGTCTTGAAGTCGAACATGGAAAGACATCGCTTGATTACCAGTCAATGATGTAAACTGTTAACAAGCGCGAGAGGAATCACCGATAATGATAATGACCCTCAAGGTACTGCAGTACAATTCACGTGGTGTGAATAAAGGACTTGGCATCGAACACCATGCAAAATCTTTTGGTCGAAGGTCATTGATGTATACCTGTCGCCGAAAGTGAGAAAATTTCCATTGAGGCATGCAAGCTTCAAAGTACTGAATGGGGTGTTCCTAGATCAAATTCTTGGATAATGAGCTGATGTCGACAAGAAGCGATCCATCAAAGGAGGGACTTAATGAATCCCACATCAATGACACGGAACGGAGCAAATGATTTTGATGGAGGTGAAAACAATCTGATGATATATGGTTCAGGATGGCGGTCATGAAAGAATGAAGTATAATGTATGGTAGTGGATGGGACATAGGTGACTTCTCTGGATGACTTCTCTTGAACATGTCGGCGACACTTATGTGATGGATTGGTAGCATTTACCCCAAATGTGGATGGTATGTCGTGACCATGGTGATGTGACTGGTGAATGAAACAACCCAACCCGACTCGGGCACGGAGTGGAAGTGTCATGTTCAAGAGCGACTTGCTACCAATAAAGATTCTTTGAGTTTTCTTCCCAATTTTTCCCCAGTCATTGCTGACCAGTACCTCTTTATTTTTGTCAAGATTGAGGAGGATAACATATGCTTGTTCTATAATTTTCCCTTTGGGCAAACCCATCGCTATGTTTTAACGAGCCTAGCGATAGTGAAACTCGTTCTCGTCTAAAGACAAGTTTGTCGCTATTAATCTTTTTAACGAGTTTAACGACAAAGATAACTCGGTCCTTTTCATTTTTAGAGAGTCTGAAAAGGTACGTAAAGGTAACTCTGAAATTCCTTTTTCGTCATCTAATCCCTTAAGTCCGAAAAAGTATAAAACAATACAGAAGGGATGAATTTTCAATAGTTTTAACGAGCCGAACAAAACAAGCTCTCGATCTTTTTGTGCAATAATCCCTCAGGTCCAAAAAGATTAAAATCTAGAGGAGGGATAGCACTTCCTGTCGCTTTAACGAGCTGGAAGGCCAAAGCTCGGCAATCTTTTCATATTTTACGAGTCAGTTGAAAAGAGCTTAAAGAAGACTCGTCTTTTGAGGAACGAGTGATAAAATGGGTAGCAGCTGATTCCAGGTAAGGGTTGGAATTTTCCAATCACGGCAGTGTCACAAGGATGGCTAGTGAAATCACTCTTCGCAGCTGTTCCTCAAAATGGGTAAACAATCAAATGGAGGTGAATGATCGGCCAATGAAAAAGTGGAGGTGACGGTGTCAACACGACCAAGGCTTTAATGGCTGAAGTACTTCATTCACGGTTGTTATTTACCGGGGAATAGTTCATTTTTTAACGAGCTTAAACGCGAGTGGAAACATTTGCTCATGTCTTATGTTTATTTTTTAACGAGCTTGAACTATGTGCTAAAACTGCCCGAGGCGGGTTTATTTTTTAACGAGCTTGAACCCTGCGGTAACACTGCTCATGGCGGGTTTATTTTTTTTAACGAGCTTGAACCCTGCAGTAACACTGCTCGTGATAAGTTTGCATGCCCCCAGCATAATAACACAAATCGAGGTGCATGCCCCCTAAGCTTCATTGCATTCAACTTGGTGGTTGGAATGAAGGTTTACCTTTGAGAAAGGGTATTTGTTTCATTTTTTTTTAATGAGGTTGACACAGTAAAAGAACCATCCTCAAGACTCCTTGTTTCATTTTTTAACGAGGTCGACACGAGATAAGAACCGTCCTCGGAATCCAAATCCATTAGATATAGAAGATTTCATATTCCACTGTGGCCATTTCCGCCAGATTACTCAGAGGCGGTAGGGCAAAAGTACCCATTAAGGCAGGGTCTTTTAGGAGACCTACTCCGATATTTTGGAGCGAATGATTGCTTCCATGGATCATTGGAATGCTTCCCGTAACTTGTGAACTGTTGGGGAGAAATGTTTGTTGGTCGACGATTGTAATTCCTCCTTGGAAGGGAAATGCAATCTTCCTGAAGTAGGTCGACACAACTGCGGCCATGGCATATATCCAGGGCCTACCCAGTAGGATGTTGTAATCAAGGTTTTCGTCGATTACTTCAACATCAATTTCTACTGTTTTACCCCCCAGTTCAACCTGCAAGTTACTTAAAATCCCGTATGGAGTGTATGATCGTCCATCAAATGCTTTTAACATTGTTGACGATCGCGACAAGGGTGGTGACCCTAAATTTTTCCAGCAACTCATCGACATAATACATGTGGATGCCCCCTCATCAATAATTGTTCGATGAACAGTTTTGTTGAGGGCTTTCACTTGAATAAGGAAAGCTAGTTGAGCTGGTAACTGAGGGTCATATCCTTTATGATCAAAGGCCACAAGATTGGAATCCATTGGGTCAATCCCACCTATTGCTGATAATAAAGCTTGCTCTTGGGAGAGGCAATTTTGCGATACCTCAAGTGTCGACATAGCGGATGGCGATTGGGCCAGGTCCTCTATTATATTATAATTCCGTGCTATTTTTGCACGAGGATTAAATGTTGATTTGTGTACTACTCCCTTTGGCGGCTTTATCATTTGTTCAGGAATGATGGGTGGCACAACTTCGGTCAAAGTTGTTGTCGAACTACTAGGTTTTTCATTAGTCTTGTTATTCAACAGCTGTGGATTCCCGTAATCTTTATTCCTTGTCAAAGCATCATTTTACTGCTTTGATATAGACAATATAAGCACTTGGGATCGGGAAGCATTTTGATTAGCAACCAGCTTGGTTCCCGGGTTTGGAAATGGATCAGTCAATACTGCTGAGGTTTTTGAACTCTTAAAGAGTTTCTTAACTTCAGCTTTATGTGGACAATCTCTCGTCCGATGATCCTCATCGCATATATGACACCTCGCAGGGGGTTTCCTTTGCCCAAAAGGGTTTGCAGAAGCTTTATCGTGCTTCTTTTTTCTCCCTTTCGTTTTCTTCTTGCCCCCTGGTTGCTTTAGTTGTTTGCCCTTGTCGGTCGACATGGCATTTACTTCCGAGGCAAGAAGTTCCTCATTTGCATTTTGACTAGAAATCTTACGGGCCTTTTTAGATGTAGCCTTTGTCGATTTCGTGTCTGTCGAGCCAATCACGCCATTGCCGACATGAGAGTCATTGTTTGATTTAGGAGGAGGAGGAACTGAGAATTCCGGTCTAGGGGCGTCAGGTATTTTATCGTAGAGCGTGCCGGACTGAGTGTAAATCAAGTCCAAATATTGCGCACGAGCAATAACTTGCTCTTCTGTTACGACCCCCCCCTTTTCCACATCTTCCGTGATGGAAGGCAATAATGACTTAATAAACCATTCAGCTAAAAGCTGATCGGGAACATACGTTTTCACCATCCTACGACGACGTCGCCACTCATGTATATGATCAGATATGTGAGTGTCCGTTGTTTGTTTGAAATTGGTAAGAAGTTCCGTTCCCATTTCGTACCTTATTGGTAATTGAAAATGGGTTAAAAAGGTTGTGGCTAGGGTACTGAAGTTGTTGAATGAAGCTCTAGGCAATTCGATATACCATTTTGCTGCCTGGACCAGTTAACGTCCTCTGAAAAAGGTGAAGCCTAATCGAATCATCGTTTAGGGTGTTTGATGAACATCACAGATGAAATGTCATCACATGATTCGACGGATCTTCACCTGGATTTCCATTAAATTTAGGAATATCTGACGGAAGTTTATGCGGAATCGCTGGCCACAAAGGGGCATAAGCAATTGGATCATTCGTCAGCTGGTTTAGATCTGGTAATTCTAGAGTTGCTACAAAGGGCAACTGTTGATTCAGGTTAGGCGAAGCATACCCAGGATAAGATGGAATCACCTGAGCAATGGGTGTTTGCATATCAGCATAATGTATTTGATGCTGGCAACTTTGACAAGGTTGATGGGCATAACCATTATAATATGGTTGTTGATAACCGCTTTGGAAATGCGGTTGCCCATTACTTACAAAGACTTGTTGCTCAGGTCCTTGATATGATTGCTGGAATGGCGGTTGTTGAGATTGAACCAGCCCTGGTTGTTGGACCATTTGCTGTTGTCCAATACTGGATGATTGACCAAGATGAGGAGTCATAGTACTTGTTTGAGCCTGAGTCGCTCCAGATAAGGAGGCACTAACCTGAGGTTGTGATTGAGTCGTTGAGACAAGAGGCTGTTGTATTGCAACCTGAGAAACTTGGGGTTGACATACAACAGGTAACGCTTGTACTTGCGATGCAGTCACCATAGCAGGTATAGTGGGAATATTCGACACAGGGTGGACTGGTTGCATTGAATATACAACCCTTGGTTGCTGAGGCAGTATTGGTACCCAACCATTAGATGTAATTCCAGTTTGACCTGAACTTTGTTGTAAACTCCCATATGGTTGTTCTCCGGGAGGGAACAATGAAAAGGCATACTGCCCTCCATATGGTGGAAATCCAGTACTTAAAGGGTAGATTGGCCTTTGAAGACACATTGGATCAACTTGTTGAGTTTCAACATAAGAAATACCAGATGATAATCCGGATGAAGAAATAGGAACTGACCATGTCGTCGAAACAATCCCCGATTGGACTCCGGCTTGTTGTTGATAACTTGCCAGGACAGTTGGTATACCATCGAACATCATTGGAGTAGCAGCAGGAGGCTCTGCCACTGCTGCATCGGATGACACAGTCCTGGATGTTGATGGTTGTTCAGACATATCTAGTTTATCTAAAATATTTCCTAGCGATTCTACAAGAACTTGTGATGAAGGGAGACTAACTTCGAAGATCAACGAGGGAAAGGTGATGATTATTCCGTTTAAAATAAATTTTAGACGCTTTGACACAACTTGTTTTTTCAATTTTTAAGAGTCGAGAAAAAAATAAAAGATGACTCTAGTCTCCTTCGATTTTTAATGAGCCTGAAGTGACAAGTGTTCAGATGGACCTTTTCCGTTAAGTAGTCTGAAAAGAAACGAAAGGGACTACTCTGGAAGTCTAGGTAGAGGGAGTACCAAACCAATCGCAAAACTACAGAATACTTTTTACGGTACGGCAGTCAATCTTCCCGAATGCTATTTTCAGTGCATTGCGATCGATAGGGCGGCAGACACGGCTTCCTATGGATAAAGGATTTAAGCCTATAGGGGTCTCCCAAAATATACTCGACGGTACATGGGAGCACAAGTCCGTACTGGCACTTATCTTCTCAAAGTGGAGGAATCACCCAACCATCAGTGAGGACAACAGTTACCAGGCTTTACGATGTCGGAATACGTCTCTAGCCTAGACCTCTAAATGTTGTGCGTTAAGTTACAAAGCGTTGTTAAGTTCATTGAGTTTATTTTAAGTTGATCTTTCTTAAGAAGTTTGCCTTTTGGGATCACCACGAAATGTAGATGTAATTCCTAAAATGCAATCTAAAGATGATAAACAAACTTTTATCTCTTTTCAGCAATGAAAATCCTAGCTACTAAGGGAAAAGAAAGACACAATCTTTTCGCAAAGAGCAAAGAGCACATTGTAAATGCACTTTCCTAAATCAAGCCAAACAGACTGCCAATATGCAAATGCACATGCATGTGTTTTGTTTTTCACTTTCTTAATATTGATGCCTAAAAAGAAAGTTGTTGTACAAATCTGAATTCGCTTTCAAGTGAAAAACACAAACAAGCTTCTTTTCGAAATCAAAAGGTAGAGACGATTACGACACTTTATGATTTTGAAATAAATACTCGTTTCGACACTAGAAAGTCACAAATTCAGACCAAAGGCAAAAGTAAAAGCATAATCGACTGTCAACAGCATATAAACTTTCTCCTATGATCAAAATCGACACTTGTGACAGATCTGAAACAAAGGGCGACAGTATGACTATTCTACTTTTGCAATGGGAAACTGTAAATGATGTAACAAACACACAAAAACATATACAGTTTCTTTTATACAACTGAGGCGGAATTGCAGCAAGGAAAATGGGTTTTTAAACAGCCACATACACTGATCACAGGCTGCAAAAATCAGAGACAAAACTGAAAAAATTGAGCAAAGAACCTCAGTTGCACAAGGCTAGGTTGATTAGCGCACCCGTTACACAGAGAAACTGGATTGCAACGCAGGTTGCCCTCTCGGGAACTGCGCTGAAATGCAGGAACTCTTCACAGTACCTGTGCTGGGGCAGAAACGAGAATTCTATCTGGGTTCTGGGTCACGGTTTGCAGTTTAATCTATGGTTTTTGGCCGAGTAAAAGCAATCAGTAATGCACAATCAGAGGGTAGATTTAAAGAAGGTCTAAGAGCTATCACAAAGGGAAATCAGATCATTTGTGAATCAGCTGTTCAAATCATAAACAGATCCAGTGAATGGATTGAAGCAGCAGATGTCTACTTTGCATTTGTTAATGGAAAATGCAGTTCGATTCGCTACTTCTAAGTTTATGAAACAAACAACAAGAGAAACACAAACAAACTAACTAGACAATCATCCCCAGTATGGTCGCCATTTTGTTAACGGGAAAAGTGTCTATTTAGAACGACCCTAACCCACTAAGGTGTGACAGTGACCTTAGAAACAAACAGAGAAAACTACTTTTGTATTCTTCTTTATGAACTATAAACAAAGAGAAATAGGATGAACCAAATTGTGTCTTGCGCTAGTCCTTTGATCCAATCTCTCTCCTCTTTGACAGCTTCCAGCTACCTGCTCCCTTACTTGCCCAGCTTCACCAAGTACCTGCAAGATCATAGAAGAAGGAAACTATACAAAGACATGGGTTTATATTCATAAAAAGCTTAGGATCAGATTTAAGCTAAACATACAAATGTAACAAACATAAATGATACACAAGCATGTAGGAGAAACTCAAATAGTTTTATTGATATAAAAAGAAGATCCAGGAGGAGTTACAACCGATGATTCCTGATCCAGCATCAACCTCCTAGCAAAGAAACCCCCTATTCACCTCCAACAAAGCATAAATCACCCAATACTCTGATATCTATCTCAAAACCAACAACAATTCTCTGCAATGTACAAAATTCTAGCCTCTGGATCTCTGGGATGAGGGATCCATATATAGATGTATGCAAAGAGGATGAGTCAACTTATGATTTGACTAGTGTCTTCTCTTTGTCAGTTCTTGCTTCCACTTGGAGACTGAGAGCCTCTTATTCATCCTTGGTCGAATTCAGTGAGGCAAGTGTCATTGGGGAAGATTCTGGAAGCTTCCATTGTCTCTCCACCTCGTGGAATGACACTGCCATTTGTCATTTCCCGCTCAACGCACCCTGGTAGTGCATTTAGGTGCATTGCAACGCACCTAGCTAGTGTATTTGGGTGCTATGCAACGCAGCTAGCCAGTGGAGCAGCTGAAATGATCCTGATTTGACTGATCCCGAGCAGTTTCTGGTGGAGAACTTCTGGGAGAAGCAGTAATTTGTTGACCTTGTTCCTTTAGGGGTCGGAACAACACTTTTAGGGACTTAGGATCCCTTGGTTTATGGACATTTCATGCTTAGAGCTGTAAGGCACAAAAATGTCTATAACACAAACTCTTCAAACCAAGTGTTAGGTAGATCTCACATCCAAATACCAGGTTATGACTTAATCTATTGTCATGTCAACAAATTATTATTAAGAAATATCAAACTCCATCAGGACATCCAAATAATCATAATATGAATTATTTTTGTCATTATACATTGAGGATAAGTCATGTAAGTTTCATGCTTTCATTGTGAGATTACTACATATTGAATCACAACTTTTTATACTTCAACAAATGTTCCAAAACCAATGATGCAAATATAGAATCACTATTGAATACCAAAATTAGTCACTGAAAGTCACTATACCCACATAGCATGGTCATCAAGAAAAATAGTCAGTTATCCAATAAAAACCCTAATTTTTTGACATTTTGAATTCAAACAATCCATAAGAGAAAACTTATTTATCAAATATCAAGCATCATGTCAAAACTCCAATACTTCTCATCTATATTAAATCAATAAGGAAAATCTTGTCAAACCCTTGAAACTATTATAAATTATTTCCATATGCTATCTTCAATGATCGTACTGATATGCATATTTTGATCTCTTGCAAACACAAGTTTATTCAACACATTCACATTCTCTATAGTAAGTCAAATATTCAAACTTCCCTGCTCATATAAATTTCTATTGTTTTCTCCATATCTATAGGATTGTCATATTCTTGGTGTGCTCCTGTTTTTATGCATAGGGATTTAGCTTTTATGTCCTACATACAAAACGACACCCATAAGCCTTTTCTATGAGGTTGGGAGGTCTATAACCACACTCTTAAGCATTTCTCTGAGTGGTTTGGGCTTAAACTAAGAGAAAGCTTCTCTTATAAGACCAGAACTTGTTGTAGATTAACAACATCAAATATTTGTTTATTCATGTCCAAAAATCTTACTTCAATAATAAAGAATCATCTATGCATTTAATGCAAATGATAATAGGTGTATAGATCTTATAGAGATTTTCTCCCTCCAAATGGGAATCCACTTAAATCATCACCATTTAATATATCAACCTGTCTATCATAATGCTATCATGCATCAGCAAAACTGTTAGATAAAAAAATCAAACTATACCAAGTTTTCAAACAGATATCCATCATATTTAACATATTAGCATCAACTAATTCATAATAAAATATGAAAATGACATCAAAATTTCATTAAGGGTTAGATTAATATGATTAGGAAAGATGACAGGTGTATCATCATGCTTCAAGGACTATAATCACTACATTACCTGTTTTACATTTATTCAATCATCAAGTCAGGTCATTCAATTTTAGCATATTGTCAAAATTACTAAGCCAAGTTCAGTAAGGAGATCCTAAGAAACAATATTATTGTTACACTTTTATCATCAAGGTTACCATGATTATCACAAGAAGCATCAAGTCACAATATATCACAAAAAATGCATCTAGGAAATTCATCACGTCTAAAATGTAAAATACTTTCTAAATATCAAGAGCACAAATATATCACATGTTCCAAAAATTAAACTTACTTTCATATGTATGAGAGTAGTGTTATTGACATACCTTAGGGCTTAACTTTCCTTCCAAACTTGTATCTAAATAATAACATTGAAGCCATACACCATACATACATTTTAGTGCTTAGATACTCGTGCACCTTCTTGTTTGACATTAGCAGCTGTAGAACTTTGTCAACTTTTCATCGGCTCCTTCATTCCTTTTCTAGCACTAGCTCTTCTCTTCTTGCACTAGATTTCTTTTCCTACACCTCGGATGATCCTCAAGAAGGACCCACATATCACATCTCATCAGGAGGTTAGAAGTATGAAAATACTAAAATACACATGCAGGAAGTATAGTCAATGATCAAATAAATCTAAACAAATATAAAGACATAAAGAAGTAACATAAATAAAAAAAGTACTTATCTTCAATGAAAGGCGATCATCTCCCTATCCATTTTCCATATAACATTGTTTCCCTCATTATATTTCAACCAACTTCATCAACAACCAGGCCTAATTGGGACTATCCCATCTAGTGTGATATCAAACATGTCATAATTGCTAGAACATCTTTACATTGATCATGCTGGGGTTTTTAGATTGCATATCTAAAATATTTTTTATAATAAAGGGTTTCTTCTAAAATCTAATGTCATAAGATCCATCAAACCCTAATAGTCAAATTCCCAAGGGTTTCCTTCAAAGCCTATCATTATTTTAGGTCTCTGCCATCTTCTCTTGCTTCCAACAAAGGTGTATTCATAGGGGTGATATTCAATGACTTTTATTCAGCCCAACTCTGATACCATGTTAAATATTCTTAAGCCTATATTGTTCTTTGCTTTAGATAATTACATTTCTTCATTTTCATATTAAATTCACCCCACAACATCGTATCACTATTACGTTTTACAACATTATTCAGAAACATAAGAGATATATATATATATATATATATATATATATCTATATCTATATATATATATATATATATATATATATATATATATATATATATATCTATATCTATATATATATATATATATATATATGGAACAATATCACCGTCAACACACTAGAACATAAAGGAATAATAGAAGAAAAACATTCACACAAAGAGACACTAAGATTGGTCGGAGACTAGGGTAAAACCCACTATGGCGAAAACCCTTTCAAATTGTTCTTCTTATTATATTTCCATTGAATCATTCAAAAAAAGATATTACAATGATTCATTACTTTATCCACAAGAATATCCAACAAAAATTAACTACACCATATTCAATATATGAACCCAACACTATTCTTAATCAAAACCTTGAATAAGAAGCTTGCAGCTAATTGTCACTCTGCGTCAACTAATGAAATATGCGGTCAACAATAAAATTCAAACCCTAGTTCCCAACTACACACATAGAGTGCATGTGCATGTGGTAGAAGCCCTCCAACCACATGCACAGGGTTGCAGGCCTGCAATTATGATCGAAAATTTCCTATGTGATCCCTATGGCTAGAAACCAAAACCCTAGATCTCACGGGCGACCTTTGAACCCTACAATTTCAGACATGTACGGACCAATATTTGTGAACCACTTCAAATTTATGTGATTCAAAGAAAAGAAATAAGACTAACCATAATTATGTCCAAATGAGGTCACTTGACTTGAATTTATATCCATCCATTGGTGACCAATTTCTATTTTGGGTCGACTTGTCCTTTTGAGAACATGTTAGCTTTTCTTCAAAAAAAACACTTTCACTCGTCCAAATTGAGCACTTCAATAGCCAAAATTGGTCCTCTAAAAAAGAGGAATCTAGTCCCATGATTGAAATTTGTCACTAAGCTACCAAATTAACATAACTTTCTCTTGAATATATTCTATAATAAGGTAAATTGCATTAAACAATCCAAGTTAGCACGTTGTTATAGCCGCTAAAACACCACCCAATTTTTTGGCCTAAGACCAAATTTTGGGTAACCCCTATGCTTTAAAAATTCTAGTGGTTAGGTTTAATTTTTGAAATGTTATAAACTTTTTAATGTTTTAGATTCCATTAAATCTTATGAGATCATAGTCTCTCATGATGTAATTTTCATGTATCTAGTTGGATTCATGTTTTTTCATGTTCTTATAAACACATTAGGGTTTGCGGACCTTTTGTCATACATGTTTTACTTTGATTCCCACTCTCCAAGATGCACCCTTTAACTTGATTTATCTTAAGTATTTCATAAATTTTACAGTTAAAGTGGTTGCATGATCATGATTGGAATTTCATTACTTAACCATACATCCTTTAGTTATTACGAAAATGCATATGCTTGAGGTTAAATATGTTTGAGAAAACTCTTGTTCACATATTCAAGACAAATACATCCACAATAACTTCTTACAGTTTTACATCTCATTCTACCACCTCATGGTTGCAACGGTCATTCTACATTTTAAATTGTAAAATTTCATGTCACATTATTGATCAATTCTTTTTGTGGATGGTTATGCAAGGAAATATTTCATAGTTCTACATACTTAATGAATTTTTTCATTTCAAACAATCATCGGGTAATGGTACATATGATACTATAGCCCTGCCTTGGAGGACCATATGTATTGACAAAAGGCCATCTAAACATCCTTATCAAGCATCAAAATGAGTTTCTTTTAATGAAATTTTGTAGCAGCTCAAGTACCCAAATATTCACTCACATTGAAAGGTCATGTAGAGAGTTGCAATAACTATAATGAAGGAAATGAAAATTACATTTCCAAACTAGCCATGAGGCCATAGGTGTAATGTAATTGCTAAAGAAGAGGATTGAAGACCATGGAGGGTGGAGAGGTTATGGAGGAATCAATATACCCTGCAACAATTACGAAAGAGGTTGGCAAAGATTATGGTGATAGTGATCGGTCATGCCTTGTCTCCCATACACTTGTAGCTCTACAAGAATTTTTCTCCAAATTCAACCCAATTTATATGTTGTGGTTATTTATAATGTTGAGAAAATCGAGAATGATGCCGTGAAAGATGATTTGTTACCTAAGGATTGGAGGTTGAGTCAGTTCTAGTATGATCCTGCAACTACCCAAGTAGTAGCAGAGGAGCTACACTACCTCAATTGTCTAACTACCTCCACTGTTTCCTGCATTGCTTTCCAACTTTCTCTGTCTAGCTCAAGAAGAGTAGTCTAGAGGTTGAGGCACGAATATTTGAATTTGAAAAATAAAATAAAAAATATGGAACTAATTTTATCTTCCATGACTACAACCAACCTAACGACATGCCAACTACTTACCAGCACAAATTTCAAGTGGTAGTGGCATATCCTCCTTATTTGAGTAAATAATGTCTCATGACGATCTATAAAATCATGATGCTTCTTGAAAATGAAAATAATTCCTTTTTCCTTTTATTAATAGGGAAAGTTCAATAGGAACGTGCACCAAAAGGTTTGAATGCACACCCATGTGGATTCCAACGTACACATCATCACAAGTTGTTATTCAACCAAATCACAAA
Organism: Pinus tabuliformis; assembly: GCA_031772625.1. Classification (NCBI taxonomy): domain Eukaryota; kingdom Viridiplantae; phylum Streptophyta; class Pinopsida; order Pinales; family Pinaceae; genus Pinus; species Pinus tabuliformis. Next base: position 751,595,697 of record CM062809.1, read on the forward strand.
ACAGAAAAAAATAAAAAATAAAAAAAAAAATAAAAATAAATAATATATATATATATATATATATATATATATATATATATATATATATATATATATATATATATATAGATCAACGACTTGAAAATTAGCCTCTTCGAGGGGGAAACCTCCTTTACATCACATACATGAAAAATTATTGGATGATACAAATGACAAGACCTCCTTGGTATATATAGGAGTGTAAAGGGTCACAATATAATGAGAGTATACATAAGAATAATAATGTAAGTGTGCAACAATAACAATAGTGTGCTTATATGGGACACAACAATAACAATATGGCGGCTACATGGGCACAACAATAACAATAAGGGGGCTAAACTAATAATGATAATAAGGGGGATATACTAGTATTATAGGAACATAACATGCCCCTCTCCTTAAGTAAAAAGAGTTGTCCTCAAGGCTTGAGTAGTTTTGGATGCATCTATATAAAATTATCACCCTCCCATATGGAATCTTTAGTAGGTAAGTTCTTCCACTTAATGAGACTCTCAAATTGATCGATTTCATCGTTATCGGGTTCTTATTTCTATGACTGATTCAGGATCCAAAATAATTATTTGAACAGGAGCTTTTCACCAATAACCTCCTTTAAGCATGACACATGGAGAATTTGGTGTACTCGGGAAGATGCAGGTAGATCCAATTTGTATGCCATAGAACCATTCTTTTTCAACACATTTTAAATATCATAGTACTAGGGTGATAATTTATTATCCTTCTTAGCTTCTTTGAGGGACATTTGTTTGTATGGTTGTAGCCATAAAAATATCCAATTTCCTAGTTTAAAACTTCTTTCACTACGATTTGATTTGCTTGTTCTTTCATTCGATTCTGCACAGAGTGAGGTTATCCTTTAAGAGTTAGATAACTTTTTGTTGATGCTCGATGTGATCTTCCACTTCTTGAACCTTAAATTTTTTTCTTAAAGATTATGTGATGGACGGTGGATCATATCCATAAAATTCCATAAATGGGGTCATTTTGTTGCAGTATGAAAGGAACTGTTACACTTCAATTCAACCAGAGGTAACCACTTGACCCATTATGTTTGTTTACTAGATACAAAGAAACAAATATACCCTTCCAAACATTATTCACTATCTGAGTTTTCCCATCATATTAAGAATGATATGATGAACTATGAACTAATTGAGCACCAAGACAAGAAAATAATTTCGTCTAAAAATTTCTCATGAAAATAGGATCTGTGTCACTTACAATAATCCTTGGGTTTCCATGTAGTGTTTGAAGTATTTCCATAAATGCAATAACAATGGAACTGGATTTAAAACGATGAGATAATGCACAAAAGTATGCATACTTGGTAATTATATCAACTAACACCATGATGACGCTATTTCATTTGGACTTGGATAAACCTGTGATAAAATATATTCAAGCCTCCTCCCAACAATGACTTGGAATGGATAAAGGTTGTAACAGACTTAGGGTATTAATTATCTCAACTTTATTCTATCGGAAAACCAAACATTCTGCCACAAATTTCTGAATATCATATTGAAGTCCATCCCAAACAACTACCTTCTTAACCTTTTGGTAAGTTTTTAAAAATATTGAGTGCCCTCCTAAAGGAGAGGTGTGCAATTCTAAAAGAATTGTTTGTTTGAATTGGGAATTATTACATAGATATAAGCGATATTTTTACCACAATGAGTCATTTTTCCATATAAAGGTATTAGATGTACTAGGATATTGCTTCAACTTTTGAATGAGTTTCCACACCTCTTCATCATTCTTCTATTCCTCCCTTTCTTTAGTAATTCAGACAAGTCAGATAATTGAAATGGCATAGGGAAATGATTCCACAACCTCGTCCCTTCTTGAGAGTGCATTTGCAACAACATTTTGCTTCCCTTTTTTTGTAGATGATTTCAAATTCATAACCCAACATCGTAGTGACCCATTTTTGTTGCCCTTATGAAGAATTTTTTTTATTGAAAAAACTATTTAGGACTATCATGATATGTTTTTACCTTAAAGTGTCTTCCCATTAGGTAAGGGATCTATTGCTTCAAAGCACGTAGTATTACCAACATTTCCTTCTCATAAGTAGGTTTTCGTAAATACTTTTCCTTGATTGGAAAACTTTGAAAAGCAATGTGTCTTCCTTCTTGCATTAACACAACACCAATTCCATTTCTTGAGGCATCACATTCCACCATAAAGGTTTTAGTGAAGTTTGGAGTAGCTAAAACCGGAGCTTAGCACATTGCCTCTTTAAGATGTTCAAAGGACTTAGTTTCTTTTGGAGTCCAAAAAAATCCATCTTTCTTCAATAATGTTATTAGAGGTGCTGCTTTTTTCCCATATTTCTTAACAAACTTGTGATAATACCATGTCAACTTGAGAAATCCTCGAAGATGCTTTAGGGTTGTGGGTATTTTCCATTCATTGATGGATTTAATTTTGTTAGGATCTACCTTAAAACCCTCATGAGATACAATATGGTGCAAATGTTCCACCTCTTGTACCCAAAAGAAACGTTTGAAGGTTTTTGCATACAATTGTTTCTCCTCCAATAGTTTGAGCAACCTATCAACATGTTGAACATGATCCTTCCAAGAATTGTTGTATATTAGTATATCATCAAAAACTACTAACACAAATTTTCTAAGGAAGGGTTTGAAAATGGAATTCATCAAACCTTGAAATGTGGAAGGTGAATTAGTAAGGCCAAAAGGCACGACCGAAAATTCATAATGACCTTCATGAATTTTTAATGTTGTTTTCAGAATGTCTCCAATCTTCATTCTAATTTGATGATCCCATAATTGAATATCCATCTTGGTGAAGTAAATTACTCCATGTAATTCATCAATGAGACGAAAAATTCACCAATGACATGAATGGGAATTTATCTTTAATACTGAGCTTGTTGATCTCCCTATAATCCACAAACATAAACCGGGATCCATCCTTCTTATGTACCAATACTACTAGAGAAAAGAAAGAACTTTACCTAGGTTGAATTATACATGCCTCTAGCATTTATGCAACCATACATTAAATTTCACTTTTTTTGCATAGGGATATATGTAAGCTCTGATGTTGGGAGGAACACTTCATGGAATTAAATGAATAGAAGGATCATGATCGTGAATAGGTGGGAGCTATTTGGGAGTCTCAAATACCTTGGAGTGATTGTATAATATTCTTTGAAGATCTAGAGAAATAGATGATTTCAATGTTTGAACATCTAGTGAACATAATTGTGCAATTATGAATCATTGTTATTTCTTCAAAATATTTTCCATGCCAATAGAGGTAATTATCTTTGTAACAAACCCAGGTTAAAAATCCATGTAATAAAGTTAATAAAGGAAAAATAATAACCAAGGTCATAGGACACATATTCCAATCTAAATGTTGGGTAAAAGAATAGTGATGATGATCACTTCTAATTAATTAATGGCTATGAAAATTGCAAAAGGGAATGGAAAAGGCTTTGGAAAATCATAAGACATTAATTGGAATTTTATCTATGAAAATAATGGAAAATAAGATAAAAGGAAGGTGAAAAGTCACAGGTTGCATGTGAGGAGTAAAATGAATGAAAATAATGGAAAATTAAGAAAATAGAGGTCTCAATGATGAAAAGGCTTATGAGGATCAGCTCTCAACCTTTTGTGAGTTTTAGCTTGGAGCTCTCTCTTCTATTCTCTCTCTCTCATACTTTTAGACACTTAGAGTTTTCTTAGATCACTCTTGGAGGAGTGTGGCATACTTGGGATTTGGAGAAAGGAGGAAAAGTAAAAGTAGGAAAGTTCAAGAGGACAACAAGATTAGTAGCTATAACAGGTTTCCATTGCAGACACCGAATTGCATGTATGATTTCCTTGTTAGTTTTAGAATGCATGGCACATGAATGTGGTTTCTTGGTAATGATATTTCATTGAGGTTTTCCTTGGTTAACAGTGGTTTTTCCTAGCCTTTCCATTTCCTTGATAGCCATAATGTTGTGGGTTTTATCTCTTTTTTTCTAGTTTGTTCTCGTGTTACTTTGGTTGTAGGTTGAGTTACTAGTTCATGCAACCTTGGTTGGAAAAAAGCTCTCGAAGCCCTGTAACGGATTGGGTTGAGGTACTAGTCCTAGAAGCCTTGTTTGGACAAATGCTTTGGAGCACTTAGTGGGTTCAGTTACTAGTCCTGGAAGCCCTGGATGGAAAAACGCTATGGAGTCCAACAGTAGCTATGGGTTGAGTTATTGGTCCTGGAAAATTGGTCCTGGAAGCCTTGGTTGGGACAAATTCTCTAGAGCCCTGGATATCTTGGATAGAGACTTATTTGGTGATGGTTATTGATGTATGACCATGAGGTGGAATCACTAGTTGAGGGTTGAGGTGGTTTAACTTCTGGAAGCTCTGGTTTGGTGTTCTAGGTCTATTCCATGCGATCCCACATTCATGCTTGTAATATGGCGTGAGGGTGATTGGTTGAAAGAGATATTTGGTTCAGACCAATCTATGATCGAGTGGTACATGGAAGACCCTGAATTGGTTGGATTTTCATATGTCAATAAGAACTCATTTTCCTTTGGTATTTCATGAGTAAATGTGTTTGTCATTATGCGGATTTAATGGTTGTTTCGTCTTTGATATATCTTTGGTTATTTTTTGGTTATAGGTATGTTTTATGAAAATATTGATGAATGGATCTCATCATGTTTTAGTTAGTAGAAGAAATATTAATGAATGAATGACCTAATAATTAATAATGCAGCTATTGGAAGTAGACATTAGTGCTCCTTGACAATTCTCATATAAGTATGAGACCCTAGTATGTTCAAATTTTTTGTTATGATATGTAGATTAAATTTTTATGATATGTTTAACAAAATCCCTCTCATGGCTGGTAGGGGTCAGGTCAATTCCTTGTTCAATAATTTGCATTAGTAACCTTATTTTGTTGTTATTTATCAATTTTGGAAGTTTCACGAAGTTCCAGAGAGAAGCATGAGTCCTAACCCTAAAAACGTGGGTCAGATTTCAGGGTTGTTGGCACATAACTGCTTGAAAAAAGCCATAGTTACATGAATTCCTTCTTATGAGAGTGAATGGAGAGTCTCAGTCACATGGAGGGCTTGTTATGGGAGCAACTAGGGCCTATTTCATCAAAATATCACGCTGTCTCAGGGGTTGGGCACCTGGAAGGGTTGGTTGTCTCTTGAAGGTTTTGTATCTCCCAAGGAAGTTCATATTGGTATTTTCTTGTCAGATCCACTTCCTTAACTTTAAATGGGTATTTTAATCATATCATAGTAACTCTTCATCACATGTTTACCCTAGCTGGCTGGTTAGCTTGGGTAAATGTAGGAGGAGTGTGTTATAGAGTGGTATGAGAGCATGGTTCACCCCTTGGACTAGATGGGAGAAATGTGTTTGTCATGCATATATGTCAGTTTCATATGTGTTCTTATGCTTGTGGTATATGTGCCTGTTGTGTAATCATGGTGGTTGTCATTGTTGCAGTTGCGTTGTCATGTAAAAGTTGATGGTGATTTTTATCGGATGTGATTGTCATGAGTGTTTGTCCGTTATCCAATTGTTATGCATGTCAATGTCTATATGTCGTTATGGATGCATTTTCATGGTTTTGGCATAGTCATTCATGGTAACTGAATAATGGTTGAAATGTTGTCTACAAACTATGATGATTATGATTATACATGTATTGTATCAATCTAGTTGGTCTTGGAGACAAGATATCCTCCCTTAAACTATATTAAGGTACTTTGGTTTGTTTATGATTATATTTAACTGACATGATATACGTGTAAGAAGAAGAAGATAAAACATGACTAGAAAAATGGTAGACTACAATTCATGAGACTCTCCCTATAGATTAGATGAGAAGCATGGTGATGGGAAATCTCTTGACATAACAAACACTTTGAGAAGTTTGAAGGAAGAAATAAGAAGTTGTAAGGCAGATAATGACATAATGATTAAGTCACAAGAGAGGCTTGCCAAGGAACATGAGAAACAAGAAGAGGTTAATGCAATTATCCTTCATAGCTTGTTAGACTTGCAAAGACAGGGACCACTTAGGATCAGTCATGGATATGAGGACAGGACTAATGGATCATATGGTAGTAGTTATCATGGTGGGCACAAGTTGGATTGAGATGACGCGTTAGAGATGGCAGGTTCTTGGATACACCAGATAGAAGAGGAAATGGACATGGGATTTACTCTATTTTTGGTTCAAACAGATATCATGGTCACCATCGATATCATCCTTATAGGAGGAGTGGCAGAGGATATTTTCTGGATGAGTTCAGGAAAGAAAATACACCTACATTTGATGGAGATATGAAGAAGTCACAAGATGTAGAAGCATGCTTGTTCGAGATGAATAAGTTCTTCAGATTCCATGATTACTTAGAGAACATAAAGGCCATAATAGCTACTTTCATTCTTAAAGGTAAAGAAGACATTTGGTGGGAGGTTGTAATTAATGTCAGAGGTATTCATGAAGAAGAGTTGACTTGGAATGAGTTTGAGATATTTTTCAGGAATAAGTATCTATCAGAGAGATACTATGATGACAGGGAAAAAGAATTCTATGAGTCGAAGATGGGATCCATGACTGATGAGGAGTACACTAGAAAATTATTGGGTTTCTTGAGGTATGTGCCTTATCTGAAGGAGGAGAAAGAGAAGATTCAAATATTCATTAGTGGGTTTTTGGTAGCATTCAAAGACAAGATTGAGTTTGATGAACCCAGATAATTGGATGAAGCAGTCATAAACTAAAGCATTGTTATGAACAAGAGAAGCATAGATCTGAGACTACGCAGGATTGGAAAGGTAATGCGAAGAATAAAGGGAAATGGGATAAGAAGCAAGCTAGATCTCAGGAGATATTAACAAAGAGAATGAAACACCATCTAAGAAGTTCAATGCATCTAACATAGGGAATGTATTCTCGTTTGAAGAGAAGAACAAGGGTGATGGCAGAAATCCTTTGCAGTGTTGGACTTGTGTCCAAGATCATCGCAGGAGAGATTTTCCATAGTATCAGGGTGGTAGACCATAAATCTATAGTATTCAGGAGGCAAAGATAGTGGGGGATGTTGGACATGGTATTCCTCGGATTTATGCAACGTTGGATAACAGGCAGGCAAATACCTAGGTATCTATTTTCGAGATGAATGACAAGATTTGCAATCAAGTTGTTTATATTTTGATTGACCCTGTATCTAATTATAGTTATGTTAATCCTGACCTGCTGGATAAGTGTGGTTTGAATAAAGAAATTCATGTAGAATCTTGGTTAGTACAGTTGGATACATGTATGAAGAAAAGAGTTCATCACTAGGTAAGAGATTCTTCATTTGAGTTGAAATGTATGCCTACATAAAAGCATTTGAATTTTCTTCCATTGGGATCATACATATGTTGATGAGTATGTACTGGTTGTATATTGATATGACAAGGCTATTGAGTTCTTAGATGACAATGGAGAATAGAGGATCTAGCAGGATCAGAAGAAGGAAACATCGGTTAGAATGGTTATAGTTATGTAGGCAAAGCGCAATTGTAGGAAAGGGTCTGCGTTATTTTTGGTGCATATTTTTTGTGATAAAGGTAAGGATGTGGAGGTATTAAGAAGGTACCTGTTGGGTCCCTATAATACTAGTGATTACCCCATTACTATTGTAGTTATCCCCCTTATTTATATTGTTGTGCCCCTATTACCCCCATATTCTTATTTCTGTGCCCCTTAGAAGCCCTCTATTGTTATTTTTGTGGCTTTATATTATTATTGTTAGGTCGGCTGGATTATATTGTGACTCCTTAGACTCCTATATAGAAAGGAGGTTTTGTCATTTGTATCATCCAAGAATTGTTCATTTATGTAATATAAAGGAGGTTTCCCCCTCGAAGAGGCTGAATTCTAAGGCGTTGATCTATCTTTTCTATCTTTTCTTGAGCTGGTTTCATAACATTTGGTATCAGAGCTTTGGATTCTAGGGTTTCGCTGCTCCAAACAGGTCATCGTGGAATTTTCACTATAACTTTTTTCTGTGACGTTTCAGAAGTCACAAAAAAAACCCATTTGAGAAGAATTGGCGCTGAACCTTGGGTCCGAATTTCAGAGCTTTTCGCACGATATTTTCGGAGATATGATCTGAGGAAGTTGGCCTTTTTGCAGACTCCTGAATTACATTCAAAACAGGTGACCTGGGGAAAATCGTCATAACTCTCTCTCTGAGGATCGGATTGAAATTTCGTAAAAAGGTACAGAAAGAGGACGGACTGTAGTTGCTTGTATGTGTGTTTCAGATTCAAAGGTTGAAACAGTGACTCGTGGCACGTCGTACAAGTTCGCTCTACTGAACCAGTCTAAAATCAAGTCACTGTGGGATATTTCACATAACTCTTCCTTGGAGAATCCAATTTGGCTCAGACTTGTGGCATTGGAAAGAGGACACAGAAGGCTACTACAGGTTGCAACCTCAGAATTGGATGATCTAAAATTGCAGAGATACATCAGATTCAATATCAGGCTTCTATAAAGTGAAAAAAGGTGTGTAGTTTTTTTTTAATTTTTGTGTAAGCTTGGTTTAACGGAATTCAAAGGGCATAGTAAATCATTATTATCGGTAACTGATGCCCCGAGGAAAGAAAATGCAAACACCTAGTAAGGAACCTGAAAGCTCTAGCATGACTCATGAAGAAGAGGAAGAAATGCTACATGATATATCAAAATTACAAGAACAAGTGCAACATATGTCATGCTCACAAAAGCTAACAGAAGCTAAGATAAATGGCGTGGAATCTAAGATAAATGGCGTGGAGTCTAAGATAAAGGGCATGGAAGCTAAGATGGATGATTTGAAGATAGATTTGAAGACAAACATGGCAGATTTGAAGACAGATTTGAAGACAGACATGGAAGATTTGAAGACAGATTTGACAAATTTTCTACAAGAAATACTTACTAATAGTGAAAAGGTTGTAAAGGAAACTCATGATGTGAACAAAATTAATGTTAATCATGATTCCATAGACTCTAATGTTGGGTCGAAGACCCACCATATTCCAAAAATCGATATGAGGAAGTTTGATGGCAGGGATCCCGCCACATGGATATTACAGATGGAGCAGTTCTTCGATCTCAATAATGTGCAAAACACACAAAAGGTACGTATGGAAACTTTATATTTGGAACCAAATTAGTTTGTATGGTATCAATGGCTTTGCTCTCGTAAACAATTTGTCACTTGGGCAATTTTTACGGAAGAATTGATAGCACATTATGAGGATACAAAAAGCAACACTTTTTTTAGCCAATTGATAAGTCTCAAACAAAAGGGTTCAATAATGGAGCACATTGAGGAGTTCCAAAAATTGAACATAAGGGTAAAAGATATTCTAGAGGAGCATAGGATTGATGTGTTCATAGGGTCTTTAAAGGATAATATCCAACATGATGTGCGCCTTTGGGAACCTGATTCATTAGAGAAGGCATTCAGGTTAGCAAGAAAAATGGAAAGCAAAATTATGGCAACTAGGAAGCATACCATTCACAACTATAAAGACGGAAGTGTTGTTGCCCATAGTCTTCCACAACCTACAAGGTTGACACCACAACAATTGGAAGAAAAAAGAGCAAAAGGGCTTTGTTACAATTGTGATAGCAAATACACAAAAGGTCATAAGTGTGCTGAGAAGAAATTATTCTACATAGATTGTGAAGAGGAAGAAGAAAAGGAGCAAGAAAGGTCAAAAGAAAAGGATATATTCCAGGAACAAAGCCTATATGAAGAAAAAATAAATCTGACCATATCATGTAATGCATTGGTGGGAATTACCACTCCTCAAACCATCAAGATAGAAGGACAAATCAAGAAGAAAAGGGTAATAGTGTTGATTGATTCAGGAAGCACCCACAATTTTATTCATTGTAGGGTAGCAAAAGAATTGAATTGCTTCCTATATCCAGCACCAGAGTGTCAAGTGATGATTGCAAATGGAGGAACAATAAATTGTTCTGGAAAGTGCCATAATATCAAGCTATCCATGGGAGAATATGTATTGACTAGCCCAATGCTTTCCATTCCAATGGGAGGTGCTGATGTTGTACTAGGAGTCCAATGGCTACAATCCTTGGGTACAATAGCTTTTAATTTTCAAGAATTTTTCATGAAATTTTCTGTGGAAGGAAAGGAAGTTGAATTAAGGGGTATTGCAGGGAAACCAGGAAAGATAATCAGCTCTAATGGCATGACAAAGCTTCTAAAAAAGGAGCAAAGAGGTGTAATTGCACAATTATGTTCGCTAGATGTTTCCACATTGGAATCATCTATTTCTCCAGATCTCCAAAAAGTCCTGGACAATCATTCCAAGGTATTTGAGACTCCCAAAGGTCTCCCACCTATGCGTGATCATGATCATGCTATTCATCTGATTCCAGGAAGTGTTCCTCCAAACATCAGGCCGTACAGATATCCATATGTCCAAAAAAGTGAAATTGAACGTATGGTTGCAGAAATGCTAGAAGCTGGTTCAACCAAGTCAAAGTTCTTTCTCAGCTCCAGTAGTATTGGTGCACAAGAAGGATGGATCATGGTGCATGTGTCCAGATTATAGGGAGCTCAACAAGCTCACTATTAAAGATAAGTTCCCCATTCCTGTCATTGATGAATTACTGGATGAATTGCATGGATCAATTTACTTCACCAAGTTGGATCTTCGTTCGGGATATCATCAAATCAGAATGAAGATTGAAGACATTCCGAAAACGGCATTTAGAACTCATGAGGGTCATTATGAATTTTTGGTCATGCCTTTTGGCCTTACCAATGCACCTTCAACATTTCAAGGTTTGATGAATTCAATTTTCAAACCATTCCTTAGAAAATTTGTGTTGGTATTTTTTGATGATATACTAATCTACAACAAGTCTTGGAAGGATCATGTTGAACATGTTGACAAGGTGCTACAACTATTGGAGGAGAAACAATTATATGCAAAAAGATCCAAATGTTTCTTTGGAGTCCAGGAGGTGGAATATGTGGGTCATATTGTATCTCATGAAGGAGTTAAGGTAGACCCTAGCAAAATTAAAGCCATTAAGGAATGGAAAATCCCCACATCCATAAAGCATTTGCGAGGATTTCTTGGGTTGACAGGGTATTATCGCAAGTTCGTTAAGAATTATGGGAGAAGAGCAGCACCCCTAACAACATTATTGAAGAAAGATTCATTTTCATGGACTCCGGAAGCAACAAAGGCCTTTAAACATCTTAAAGAGGCAATGTGCCAAGCACCGGTCTTAGCTACACCGGACTTCACAAAAACCTTTATTGTGGAATGTGATGCTTCAGGAAATGGAATTGGTGCTATTCTAATGCAAGATGAAAGACCCATTTCTTTTGAAAGTCGTCCAATCAAGGGAAAGTTTTTAAGCAAAGCTATTTATGAGAAGGAAATGTTGGCAATACTCCATGCACTTAAGAAATGGTGACCCTACCTAATGGGAAGACACTTCAAGGTAAAAACGGATCATGATAGCCTTAAATACTTTTTAGAACAAAGATTATCCTCTAAAGAGCAACAAAAGTGGGTCACAAAGATGTTGGGTTATGACTTTGAAATCATCTACAAAAAAGGGAAGCAAAATGTGGTGGCAGATGCACTCTCAAGAAAGGATGAGGATATGGAAGCATTGTTGTGTGCCATTTCTATTATCCAACTAGATTGGATAAATGAAGCAAAGGAGGAATGGAAGAATGACGAAGAAGTGTGGGCACTTATTCGAAAGCTACAACAAGATTCCAGTACTTCTGATACATTTAGCTGGAAAAATGATTCGCTATGGTACAAAGATCGCTTATACCTCTGTAAGAATTCCCAGCTAAAACAAAAGATTCTTATGGAATTGCACACTTCTCCCTTAGGAGGGCACTCAGGATTTTTAAAAACTTACCACAGGGTTAAGAAGGATTTTTTTGGGATGGCCTTAAATCAGATATTCAAAAGTTTGTGGCAGAATGTTTGGTTTGCCAACAAAATAAAGTTGAAACAATTAAGACACCGGGTCTATTACAACCTTTATCCATTCCAAGCAAATGTTGGGAGGAGGTTTCAATGGATTTTATCACAGGTTTACCCAAGTCTGAGGGAAAGAGTGTCATCATGGTGGTAGTTGACAGACTTACCAAGTATGCACACTTTTGTGCATTATCACATCCATTTAAAGCCAATACAGTTTCTACTGCATTTATGGAAACAGTTCAAAAGCTACATGGAAATCCAAAGATTATTGTAAGTGACAGAGATCCCATTTTCACTGGAAATTTTTGGACAGAATTATTTTCTTGTCTTGGTACTCAGTTAGCTCATAGCTCATCTTATCATCCTCAATCTGATGGGCAAACTGAGATAGTAAACAAATGTTTGGAAGGATATCTTCGTTGCTTTGTATCTGATAAACAGACACAATGGGTCAAATGGTTGCCTCTAGCTGAATGGTGGTATAACACTTCCTTCCATACAGCAACAAAAATGACCCCATTTATGGCACTTTATGGGTACCAACCACCATCAATCACATCATATTTAAGAGAAAATTCTAAGGTTCAGGCAGTGGAACATCACATCGAACATCAACAACAAGTCCTCCAACTCTTAAAGGATAACCTCGTGTTGGCACAAAACAGAATGAAACAACAGGTAGATCAACATCGCAGTGAAAGAAGTTTTGATATAGGTGATTGGGTATTCCTACGGCTACAACCATATAAGCAAATGTCCCTAAAGCAAGCTAAGAAGGATAATAAATTATCACCAAAGTATTATGGTCCGTACAAGGTGTTGGAAAAGATTGGTACTATGGCATACAAATTAGAGCTTCCTGCAGCTTCTCGATTGCACCCAGTTTTCCATGTTTCATGTTTAAAGAAGGTTATAGGCGACAAGCTCCCAGTTCAAACAATATTGCCAGAACTTGATGAGGAAGGAAAAATTATATTGGAACCGGAAGCAGTCACAGAAACAAGAACTCGACAGCTACAAAATCGATCAATTTCAGAGTATCTTATCAAGTGGAAGAACTTATCCACTGAAGATTCCACATGGGAGGATGAGAATTTTATGCAGAAGTATCCAGAACTGCTCAAACGTTGAGGACAACACTTTTTTGAAGGAGAGGGGCATGTTGGGTCCCTATAATACTAGTGATTACCCCATTACTATTGTAGTTATCCCCCTTATTTATATTTTTGTGCCCCTATTACCCCCATATTGTTATTTCTGTGCCCCTTAGAATCCCTCTATTGTTATTTTTGTGGCTTTATATTATTATTGTTAGGTCGGCTGGATTATATTGTGACTCCTTAGACTCCTATATATAGAAAGGAGGTTTTGTCATTTGTATCATCCAAGAATTGTTCATTTATGTAATATAAAGGAGGTTGCCCCCTCGAAGAGGCTGAATTCTAAGGCGTTGATCTATCTTTTCTATCTTTTCTTGAGTTGGTTTCATAACAGTACCCTGTTTTACAGAAGTTTCAGGATGTATTCCCCGCAAAAAATTTCGAGTTGTTGCCTCATAGAGAAGTGGACTTTTCCATTGAGTTGGTACAAGGGGCAACACCACTATCAAAGGCACCATACTGGATGAGCACACTAGAGTTAGTAGAGTTGAAGTTTCAATTGAAGGAAATGATTGACAAGGGATACATTATGCCAAGTGTATCACCTTGGGGTGCACCAATGTTGTTTTTGAAAAAGAAGGATGATACTCTCAGGTTATGCATTGACTATAGGTAGTTGAACAAGGTAACCATCAAGAACATGTATTTGTTACTAAGGATTGATGATTTGTTTGACCAATTGAAGGGAGCAATAATGTCCTCAAAGATTGATATAACGTCGTGATAACGTCAGGTACAAATTAAAGAAGAGGATATCTACAAGACTAATTTCCGAACTAGGTATGGAAATTATGATTATTTTGTAATTTCGTTTGGTTTGACTAATGCTCCAGCTACTTTTATGTGCTTAATGAATAGTGTATTGCATCCTTATCTCGACAAGTTTGTTATTGTGTTCATCGATGATATATTGATATATTCTAAGAATGAGGAAGAGCATGTCAAACATTTAGCAGTAGTACTAAGTTTTCTAAGAGAGAATCAATTGTATATCAATCTTAGCAAATGAAACATCTTGTAGACAGAGGTACATTACTTGGGGCATGTTTCCAAGGAACACATAACATTGGACCCGGAAAAGATAAGAGATATTATGGAATGGGAAACTCCTAGGAATTTCGATGAGGTAAGGTAATTTATGGGGTTATTAGGTTATTATAGGAGTTTCATCGGGAAATTCTGATGCATTACATATCCTATTACATTGTTGTAAAGAAAAGGTAAGAAATTTGAATTGAAAGGCGAATGTGTAACGATTTTTTATTAGTTGAAGATATTGTTGAAAAATTCTCTAGTTCTAAAGATTTCAAATTTGAATAAAGAGTTTGTAGTGTGTAAAAATTCTTACAAGAGAGGACTTGATGGAGTCTTAATGCAAGAGGGACAAGTGGTATGTTATGAATCAAGGAAAATAAATGAGCATGAGAAAAAATATGTGACACATGATCTTGAGTTGGTAGGGATCATACATGCATTAAAGATGTGGAGACATTACCTTCTTGGTAGGAGATTTGTACTGATGAGAAACCACAATGGATTGAGATACTTGTTTGACCATTGAATCTGAATTCTAGACAAGCTATATGGTTAGCCATGATCAATGAGTTTTACTTTGAGATCAAGTACATTTAAGGGAAAGAGAACATGGTTACATATTCTCTTAGCAGAATAGTGTAGGTGAATCATATAGCAACCATGAGTTCATATGGGACCGATCTACAAAATCATATATTACATGTAGGACAATAGGATGATAGGTATAGCGAGCTCATGCATAGGTTTCAATAGGGTACAGATGATAAATATGTGCACAATTGTCTTACAATAGATGGATTGTCAGATTTAGGGACATGATCTATGTGTTGGACAAAAGTGAGCTAAAGAAGCTTATCTTGAAATAATTTCATGCTAAGTTGTATTCAAGTCACCGGAAATATCAAAAGACATTGACAACGGTGAAGAAGTTCTATTATTTGCCAAATTCGGAGAAGGAAGTGGAAGAGTTTGTGGCTAGTTTCTTGGATTATCAATACGTAAAAGAAGAGTGTAAGCATCTAGGTGGACTACTATAGTCGATTTTGATTCCATAAATGGGAAGTCATTTCCATGGATTTCATTACAGGTTTTCTGAGCACATCTAGACAACATGATTCCATCATGGTTGTGGTGGATAGGTCAACAAAGGCAGCACACTTTATTCTAGTGAAGTCTACTTATTTAGCTAGTAATGTAGCATAGGTATTCATAAGGGATGTAGTAATATTGCATGGTGTTCCGAAGAGTATTTTGACAAAAAAATATTTTAAGTTCACTTCCAAGTTTTGGAAGGAGTTGTTTGCACGTTTTGGGACAGAGTTGGCCTTCAACGCAACTTATCATTTGCAGACATATGGAAAAATAGAGAGGGTCAAAAGGATGATGGAGAACATGTTGAGGATGTATGTGATGCATCAACATATGAGATGGGAGGAGTACCTTCCATTGGTTTATTTTTCTTACAACAATGGGGATCAAGAGTCACTAGGGATGAGTCCATTTGAGGCACTCTATGAGCGAAGTTGTAATACTCCCATTAATTGGAGTGATCAAATGAACAAGGTGTTGATAGGACCGGACATGTTGGGAGAGATGGAACATGAAATGCAAGTTATCAAGAGGAATTTAAAGGTAGCTCAGGACAGGAAAAAATGTTATGCAAATTAGCACAAGTTGTTTGAGGAGTTTCATGTTGGGGAACATGTGTACTTTCACATCAAGCCCAAGAAGAGCTCCTTGAGGATTGGGTCATCTGTGAAGTTGGAACCTTAGTATTATGGGCCTTTCGAGATCCTTGAGAGGATTGGACCAGTGGCTTATTGACTTTCACTGCCTTTGACAGTGAAATCCCATGATGTTTTCCATGTTTCATTTCTTAAAAGATATGTGAAAGATGTTGGTCATGTTATCGATTGGTTTGTATTGCAAGTGGAAACAGAAGGAAATTTCCAGTCGGAACCTCAGTGCATTTTGCAAAGAAAAATGTTCATGCTCTGGAACCGAGCAATCGAGTAGGTTAAAGTGCAGTGGAAGCACTGTAGGCATGACGGTGCTACATGGGAGATGACTAATTAGATGTGGGCTATGTATCCTTCCTTGTTTGTCAGTTTAGGAAAATAAGTTTTGGTATATGCGCATATTTATATATGGTTGTCATTGTAAATTCCGTAAAGAGTTGTGTTATAAAGCTCCAATAAGCAATATGGATGTCATTTTGCTATGTTTCTCATGTTGGTTTAATTTCCAGTAGGTTGTTCATTATAAATACTACAAGCTATGTTATAAAGCTCCATGAGCAGTATGTTTTTCCTTTCAGTAGTCTTGCTCCTTGTAGGTGTCATTGAACACCAAGGACAGTGTTCCCCTAAGGGGGAGAGGTATGTAATAGCCTTCGGTTAAAAATCCATGTAAGAAAGTTAATAAAGGTGAAAAAAAACCAAGTTCATGGGACATGTATTCCAAGCTGAATGTTGGGAAAAACCGTAGTGATGGGGATCATTGATTAATTAATGACTATGGAAATTGGAAAAGGCTTTGGAAAATCATGAGGTATTAATTGGCATTTTACTTATGAAAATAATAGAAAATATGAGAAAATGAAGGTGAAAGGTCACAGGTTTCATGTGAGAAGTAAAATGAAGGAAAATAATGGAAAATGAAGAAGATAGAGCCCTCAATGATAAAAAGGCTTATGAGGATCAGTTCACAACCTTTTAACACATATTTCATTAAATTTGGAAGTATTCTATTACAAGGCCTTCAACAACATTCATTCTTTTGTAAATCTCCATATTAACTTAATTCAACATAAAAATAATCTAGTAATTTCAAACCAAGTAGAGATCATGAATAGGTCAAACATGAGTTGTTATGTACAATAGTATCAATACACAATAGGAATGTGAAATCAAACTCTTAAAAGCAATTGATTCAAGCTAAATCATATTAGTATGTCTAACATCCAATAAAGATATTATAGTTATGGATAACGAACTAGATTCCTCGATGTTTGAATTTTGTGTCTGACAACTCTAAACCCCTTTCCCACAACCTATGGAGGACTTTTTGATTGAATGATTTTGATGCGAGGATCTTAGTGTAAATGGAAAGGATGTGCGTCCCTTGCATTACATTGAAACTAGTCTACTAAAAACTTAGTAAAATGTTTTTGAGTTCAATTTCCTACAGTCCCTTTGTGCCTTTATGAAGCACTAATGAGGGGGTGATCATTCGTCTTCATAGCATCCAAGCATCCATTATAAAAGTTATGCATTGTTGATCTAGGTATTTCAAGAAGGTTAGGCACCATTGATCTATCTCCACTCAAAGCCAAGTACATCAAATGAGAGTTCTTAAATGGGTATTCGAGTCATTCCATTGTGATGGACAATGTCACAAATTGAAGTAAACAAGAATTACCAGTCTTCTTGTAAGTAGTGGAGGCAAGAGTTTTCAAAGATTAGTATAGTTGATGGTAGTGTGGATATTTATCTCTCCTTGTCAACATTGTCGAAACCAATAATAGTCTCGATGTAATAGCACCAACCAATTGTATGGAAAACCATGATCAATCATTACTTTCACTAAGAGGAGAAATGATAAGAATTTTTAATGAGGAAGAAATAATTGTGAAACATAACTCATGGATTTTAGTTGAAATTTATATAAGTCCACGTGTTCTTTAATTATTAAATACTTAATCTAAATACAAATAAATTATCATTAAGATATTGATTTTACATATTAAATATGTATTAAAAGGCATTCATCTATGACACTTGATTTTTCATGTAGTCTGAATAAACCACTTAAAGCTCATTATCAATTAATTCTAATTAGTTTTGTAAAAGATATATCTTTACTTACGTTAAGAGCTTTTTATCAAAAATAAATTACATTTATAAACTTATATCAATACATAAAATTAAATGGAATTGAATAAATAGCTTCTAAGTCTTGTTGGATTCTATGAGATTATTTTAAGTACAAATAATTTATTTTAGAATTGAAATTTACAAAATGTTAATCTTGATGGGAAAATCATGTCAAAAGGTGAAAAACTTTTGAAGACATCCATTTGTGGCCCATCTCTTGAATGAGCTTAAATAGTCTACTTAATGCTCATTGTAAATTCATTAATCCATGTTTTATTTGAAAATACATTTTGTTTACATGGATTTTTATTCTAGAAATAGCAATGTCACATTTATACATTCGTATTAAACCACATGATAGTTAAATAAAAATCAATTAATGGTTTCTTGACTTATTGACTTATATGGCATGATTTCATATAGAAATAATTGATTTAAGAATGCACAGTTAGAAAAGGTTGTTGATTCAAAATAAAATAAACGAGTTAGAACTCACCAAAAATTGATTTTAAATTATTAATTTTCTAAAAAATATATTTTTACTTACATTAAGAACTTGATTTCAAAAATAAATTTCATTTATACATACATACATACATACTAAGTATAATTTAATACATACTTGTCTTGTTGGCTTCTATGCGATTATTTCGATTACAAATAATTTATTTAAAAATTGAAATTTACCAAATGTTAATAGGGGTGGGAAAATCAAATGTCGTATGTTGCAAAAAGTTTAAATTCATTTATTTATAACTCGTATACTGAATGAACTTGAACGATATACTTAACATTCATTACCAAATAATTATTCCATGTGTTGTTATGAAAAACATTTAATTTTACATGGAGTTTTATTTCAAAAAAAAAGATGTCACATTTATACACTTATATTAAACCTCATGATAGGAAAATAAAAGTCGATAAATGGATTTATATAGGCCACTTAGAACTCATTATCAATTACTTATAATTTGTTTTGTAAAATATATATTTATTTACTTACATTAAGAGCTACATTTCAAAAATGCATCACATTTATAGACTTCTATAAATGCATATAACCAAATAGAATTCTTCAAGTCATATTGGTTTATATGAAATTATTTAAATCACAAATAAACTATTTAAGAATTGAAAATGACAAAATGTTAATATGAATGAGAAAATCAATGTCTTATGGTGCAAAAAGTTTAAATACAACTATTTTTTACCCATCTCTTTAAAGAGTATAGATCATCCACTTAACACATTGTTAATTAATTATTCCATGTTTTATTAAGAAGATAATTTTTCTTTACATAGAGTTTTGTTTCAAAGAAATACAATATGACATTAATACACTATTAATAAGTTAAGTGATAACGAAATACAAGTCAATAAATCGATTCCTTATTAAATTATGTGAGATGAGATGATTGCATATACAGATAGTTGATTTAAGAATATATAAAAAATGTTATGGATTAAAAATCGAATGCCCTACAATTTAACGAGTAGTATTCACCTATGAGCCATCACCCATTAGCCTAAAGTGTCCACTTAATACTTATTATCAACAAATTATAAGACTTATTTTTGGAAGAAATGCATCATATTATACGAATATTATATATCACATTTATACAATCATATTAATGGACATAACTAAGTACAAGTCAATAATATAATTATAGCTCAAATCATATGATTTCAGTTTACTTAAAATACAAATTTACAAAAAATTAACTTTTAAGTAATGAAATTAGATGCCTTACAGTTCAAAGACATAATTCATCCATGATAGTGTCTAATCAAACCTTGATAGTCCACTTAGCAATCATTATCATTAATTATATGTTTTTTTTAATAAATGCAAAATTATTTACAATAGATTTTTATTTCAAAAATTACAAATCACATTTACGCACTCATATTTGTCCCTTATTGATTTTCAATATGATATGATTGCAGTTACAACCATTAATTGATTTAGGCATATAAATTTATGAAAATTATGGATTAAGAAATCACATATCTTATGCTTCAAAAAGTTCAAATCATTCACCTATGACACATTTCCCATTGGCCTTAATAGTGAAAAATGCATTGTGAATAGTGAATAGTGCACATAACATTTATCAAGTAAATTATTATACTTTCTTTAGCAATAATTACACCTTCGTTTGCAAGGATTTATATTTGAAAACTTATATTTCACATTTATATATTATGATTATTGATGCATATAAGTAAACCTACGTCATTAAAAATAAAATGCCTCGATGGTTCATGCAAGATAATTTAAATGACAAACAATTCATTTAAAAATGCACGCACACATCTTAGAAAAAATCGATACAACAAAGTCATTGCAAAAGAAATTATAAATAATAAGAAATATACGTATTAATATAATTGGCAATTCCCATATATTTCAAAAAATATAAAATTATACAAATTGATTCAACAAAAACTATGTCCAAAATGTATCAAAAATTTGGAATCTACTTTTCAACAAATTTATAAAGGAAATTATCTCCATCCAATACAATGAAGTACATGTTCTATTGAACATTCGAATGTACTAATACTTTTTATTGATAAGATGAAGTGTCTTAAGAAAGGGGAATAAAACTTGCATAAGCCAAGTATCTTGGTCTTTTCCTGTATAGGATTTTATCAACATGCGGTTTGATCGATATCCAATGAATTGAGAAGTATGCTTTGTTGTATCTATTAACAATACATTTGATTCTTCATAATTATCTCCATATTGGGACCACAAATCAGTTAACATTTCTCATAAAATTGTCTTGTTCTCCTTGCATCCAATTTTGTTTGCAAATGACAATGAGACCTGTCCCGTGCAAATTTAAAGTCCTCTATATCAGTATTTGATTTTTCTAGTACTTTTCGGATGTACTTGTCAGTGACATTTAATGTCCATATTGCAACATCATAATTTTTTAAGCAACATTTTCATACTTGACTGGAAAGGCCTTAAAAAATAGGACCCATCACCACACTGCCAATCTAGTTCTCTTTGAATATGAAAATTTAGTTCATCTTTGGCATATGATGGGAAGAATACCCTTCCCATTTCAAATATCACCATCTTTTGACTTGTAGTAATGCTTATCTACATCTACACTGCAACCACATGTATGATATTAACACATCTCCACGTCAACACTTCATTGATTAAGGACATAAAAACCTACCAATTTAAAAATGATGTTAATATTTATTATGAATTATTTCCATTTGTATGCAAAGGGAATTTTACAATGAGTTAATAGTAATCACAAAATACAAATACAATGGCCCATTAAAATGAACAAACTAATGATATGTTTACTTTATACATACAACATAATACCTTTATTTAATTTGTATGGAATAAAAATATTCTAAGAACACATTGGCCCACCATTTAAATCATTGGTTTTAATACTTATAATGATTTCTTTAATTGCAATTGAAAAATATAATTACAATGGTCTAGTCAAAGTAAACAAATAAATTATATATTAATTTCCACTTACGATATAATACAATTTTTAAATTTCAGACCTAATTATTTATATGCTAATTTCTAGAGTCTCCACCTTAGTTTCTTTTGGTGCTTCTTTTAGTACAAATTGTATGTTTATTGTTGGTGCTACCTACAACCTAATATAGTTTCATGTTTATTGTTGGTGCTACCTACAACCTAATATAGTTTTTCAACTTACATGGATTAAAAAATGTTATAAAAATACAATGGGCCATCCTTCACATTACTAATTTCTAAGAGGTATAATGATAACTTAAACCAAAATTGAAACAAATAAATTATATTTTAATCTCCACATACAATATAATACAATTTTTAAATTTCAAACCTAATTATTTATATGCTAATTTCTAGAGTCTCTACCTTAGTTTCTTTTGGTGCTTCTTTTAGTACAAATTGTATGTTTATTGTTGGTGCAACCTACAACCTAATATAGTTTTATGTTTATTGTTGGTGCTACCTACAACCTAATATAGTTTTTCAACTTACATGGATTAAAAAATGTTATAAAAATACAATGGGCCATCCTTCACATTAATAATTTCTAAGAGGTATAATGATAACTTAAACCAAAATTGAAACAAATAAATTATATATTATTTTCCACATACAATATAATACAATTTTAAAATTTCAAACCTAATTATTTATATGCTAATTTCTAGATTCTCTACCTTAGTTTCTTTTGGTGCTTCTTTTAGTACAAATTGTATGTTTATTGTTGGTGCTACCTACAACCTAATATAGTTTTTCAACTTACATGGATTAAAAAATGTTATAAAAATACAATGGGCCATCCTTCACATTACTAATTTCTAAGAGGTATAATGATAACTTAAACCAAAATTGAAACAAATAATTGTAATGATCTAATTCAAACAAATATACCAGTTATTTATTAATTTTTACATTTAATGTAATCCATTGTAAAAAATTCTATAGCATGGGAAATTTTGATATGAAAACATTAAATGGCCATTCAAATCAATAATTATTATCAACACAATATCTCACCAAAAATAAGGAAAATAAAAGTATTTTGCTTTTATTAATGACAAACCAAATCAACAATTATTTTATCAGTGTTGTGAAATAAAACTAATAATTCGTGATGTCATACATATAATAACATGAAATAGACATCGGTCATATTAAGGTACTTCTAAATGTAATTGAACATCTTTAAGAGTAGCTCGCACATCTATAGCCTTCTTGAGTTTAAGCAACATTCTCCATAGCACATTGATCAACCAATTATCCTCTTGATTTGTTCCAATTACTGGAGGGGCAAGAATAACATTTTCTTTGGGATTACCTTTCACACTCTCAAGTGAACAATCCAGTGTAATAGTATTGGTTGCATCATATTGGGTATGCATTTCCCATACTTTTTTCAATGATTTAGTGTGTATAACTTTGCTTGGATTGTCAATGACCTTATGTCCCTTTTGTGGTTTACAATCTTAAGAAGTCCACATAAACACAAGTTTATCTTGAATGTTTCTGAAACCAACTTTTTTAAAACTCTTGTTGTGCTTTCTTTCAAAGCTGTCGTCCAAATTGCAATGTCAAGATATTCATTTTTGAAACACATTTCAATAAATGTTCTTACATGTGGATGAATCCAAAATAATTTTTTCTCTATTGTGTAATCAACATCAGTTCCCATTTTCTAAATATGCCCTTTGTTTGTTGCTTCATCATTGATGCTATGATAATAAAAAAATGTCCTTTAGTTCAAAAATAACTAATTTATTTTCAATTATTTTGGCTGCAACACAATGACAAATAATCTAGTCAAACCATTTTATTCATGTTATAAAAACTACTAAATAAATTGTTGAAACAATACACTTACCTTCAGTGGTTTTTTCACCATTTATAGATGAAATAATAAGTTCTTTTTATCATCTTGATAGAACTTGGAGTAAACATATTAAACATTCAATCAACTGCCAATAGCACTTCTTATTAAACATTCAATCAAATACCAATACCAAAAAAAACATTTGTAATGAAACCTTTAAAAAGAAACACACCCACACACACCTTTAACATTATTTTGATTGTTAATTTTGTCCTTTCTATTAGTTCCTATAATAAAAATGTACAACGTTATGGTAGTTACAGGCATTAGAGTTCAAAGAATAATAAAATAAATAAGAAGACAAGTTATAAATATTTGCTATGACATTATCTTCATATTTGTAACTTTGCACCTCATCATCATCTTTGTTACCTTTATTTTTCTCTACATTAAACATATAAAATATTTTGAATTGTGAAAATGAATAAAATCATTAAATAATAAGGAAAACGAGTGGACAAATTATAAGTACCTGATATTATATTTTGTCCTTGATTAAAGCTTTGTTTCACATTCATTTGATCAATGTCTTTGTTCTCCTTGCTTGTCTCTATAATAAACATAAAAAAAATGTTATAAATTGTGACAAAGAACAAAATTCATTAAACAACTATACAAAAAACGAATCATCTTTAATTGTCCATATAATATTTTGGTCTTGATTGTAGTTTTGTGGGACATTCCCTTAGTCACTATATTCATTCTCTTTATTTCCAACTATAATGACTCAAGATAATAAAAATAATAATTTAGATTAAAAAAAAGAGTTACAATGATTAATACCCATTTCTATCCCCATCATCCCATGGTCATTGTCTTGATTAATTTCATTCTTCTCATAATTCCCTATAATAGACGTCCAAAAATGTTATGAGTATGGAAATTAAATAAATTCAAAAAGTAACAAGAGAAAAAACCAAACAAATTATGTTCCTGGCATGATAACTTCTTCTCCTCCTGTTTCCATTTCTAAACTTTTTTCAACATCATAAGCACTATATTGATTATTTTTTTGCTTCCCACATTCATCATTCTTTGTTTTACAATCTCCATCATTAGTCATTTTAGTAAACACTTTGACAATTAAAAATATAAACAAAATATTATCCAAAGTATTATAAGAGAAACAACAAAAAAACTGTAGTACCTGAATTTTCTAAGTAGTTAATAGATCCTGGATTTGATAGTTGAAAATATTTGTAATTATTCAACATGATTATCCTTTGTGACTATGTTTTCACAACACATGCAATTTTTCTTCCATATGTACAACAAGCCTTGATTAAATTTGTCCCTGCATAAAGAGTAATAACCACTTTTGCATCACTACATTGTTGGTGTTTTTCCAATAAGTCCATTCAAAAATCATAATCTGACTCATTTTCATCAAATGTGTCCGCAAATGTGTGAAAGTATTTTGAAGCTTCCAAAATTTTTAATTCTTAAGTATAGAAATGTATAGTAAAAACTATATCATAACTATCGAAAAAAAATCAATATTATATCTTTGTGGAATGGTTCTTTTTTCAAAGCAAGTGTATCCGAAACAATAAGGTTAGTATGTAAAAGTGCTTGCAACTGACATTGGAAAAGAGTGCAAAAGTGTTGACAAAATATCAAAGCCCCCAAAATGACAACCAAATTCAAAATTGCTGTCAACTCGTTGAACACTTGTTGATCCCTTTATCATTCTATCAAAGACTCCACATGCTCGCAGAGAAAGGGACTCTATCTTTGCATTATGTGTTCTTTTTACATAAGTAAACCCCTCCACCATGTTGCAAAAGTTGGAAAATATAATATCGTTAATTTCATAATTCTCAAGAATGTTGAATGTGGTAAAAGTATTCTCATTCAATTTCTCATCGTGACTCTGACAATATGTAACCATTGCCTCCAAAAATGTTCTGTTGGTTTTCAATTTAGAACAATAATCTTTTAATTTTGTGGCATTTGTTGGATGATTAAGTGGAATAAAAAACCAAATGGTTTCATCCAATAGCTTATCTGCTACTGAAGAAATTTCTTCCATGGTTAATCCCTTATGGGCCGAATAGTACATGTTGTCAAATAATGTAAACTATTTCTCTTGTAGTCTCAAAATCGGGTTGAATTGGAGAACACTTTAATATTCCTATTTGGTAACAGTTAAAAACAAGGTACCATTTATCCCAAATAGGTTGATCAAGATATAAGAGAATTTTTTATCAAAAAAAAAAAAAAATCTAATTGGACACTCGAAGGAGGTGCACAACATTTCATCATCGGCCTGATAAAATAATAAATATAAGCTAATCAACAACCATTTATTAGCATAATGTCTATCCATTGTAACAAAGTATAAACTAATTATAAAATTGTCATACTATTTAAATATTTTGGTGTCATGTTTCTTGAACATTCTTTTTCCTTGGATGCTTCCTTTGAATTCTCACTAGCTTCATAGTCTATGGTTTCTGATAATAATAAATAAATAAATAAATAAGTAAAAATTTATTAACATAGTTTCGAATTATTGAAGAAAGTATGAGTTTATAAATACTATAACTAATCGCATCATTGTATGTGTAACAAAAATGAACAAGAACAATAACAAGTGTAGAACTCACAATAATAGCTAATCATGGTGTTGATTAGAAAAAGGGAACCCCCAAATAATTTATTATGTTCTTTTAATCATGACTATAGGCAAGTCATCACCTACTAGCTTTCCTTCTAGCACAAGCATAAACACATTTCCAAAAAACATTACATTGTGAATAAATAAATAAAACTGCAGAGACTACAACAACATCATATTTAAAGAAAATTTATCTTTTATAGTCATGTATATTCTTAGCTTGCTTTAGAAACCATAAAATCAAAACACAATGAAAGAACATTAACTATGGCAATTATTAGATTTTCTTCTAGATCTTCGCCTAGCACAAATAAAAAACACATAACAACATTGCAAGGTGAAAGAAATAGAGAATGTGATAGAATTACTTCTAGCAGAAAGACAAGCATATTGCCAACACAAATGTTGCAAAGAAAAAGAAATATTTGTATCCTAGATTTCTTTTTATCACAAACACATGGATATTGCCAATAAAAACATTGTATGGTGAAATAAATCTAACACATGCTAGAATTATTTTGAGCACGAACACATGCATATTTCCAAGAAAAACATTGCAAACCGAAAGAAATCTAGCAGAAACACAAGCACATTGTCATTAAAAATATTGCTAAGGCAATGGAAATGTAACACATGCTAGACTCCCTTCTATCGCATAAAAGAAGATTGAAAACAACAACATTGCTAAATTTCCTTATATCACAAACACAAAAACATTGTCAATAAAAACATTACAATAATAATCTTTCTTGAGACATCTCCATGCTTATGTAATTTGACATTGCCTTTTAGAGACAATGAGGTTTTAGACCATGCCTACATAAACTATTGTTACAATATAAAAAATGTAACCCTAAAATGATTAGAAGGCCCTTCATATGGAATATGTGGCCTAAGAATGGGGTATGGTACAAACATAAGCATGTTTCCAACAACAACATTGCATTGTGAAAAAAAACATTCTATATTACCCTCTATCACAAACACAAGCACGTTGCCAATAAAAACATTGCAAAGTGAAATAAATATATTGTAAGTTAAATTTCATTTTAGCATAAAAACAAACACATAACAACATTGTAAGGTGAAATAAATCTAGCATGTGCTAGAATTACTTTTAGCAAAAATACAAACATGTTTCCAACGACAATATTGCAAAGAAAATTAAATGTAGGACATGCTAGATTTATTTTTAATACAAACACAAGCACATTGCCAATAAAACATTAGAAAGGGACATAAATTTAAGCATTGCAGTCTTCCTTCTGGAGGACAAAAAAAAGAAAAACTCATATCAGCATTGGTAGGTGAAAGAAATCTAACATGTGCTAGATTTGCTTCTAGCACAAACACAAATATGTTGTGAACAACATCATTACACCAGGGTAAAGGAAAATCTAACACATGTTATATTTCTTTCTAGCACAAACCTAAGTAAATAACATTATTATATGGATAAATAAACCTAATACATGTTGGATTTACTTGTAGCACAAACATGAACATATTACCAATAACATAATTGTAAGGCAAAAAGAATCTAGTACCCACATGATTTTCTTCTAGCAAAAACAAAAACACATTGCGAATAATAACATTGTAAGATGAAAGAAATCTAATGTGTGCTATATTTCATTCTATCATAAACACAAGAATGTAACAACATTGCAAGGTCTCATAAATCTACTATGTGCTAGATTTACTTCTATCACAAACACAAGCATATTGTCAACAACAACACTGCAAGAAAAAAAGAGATCTAGCGCAAGCTAAATTTCCTTCTAGCATAGACAAAAGCATATTACAAAATAAAAATATGCAAGACAATATTTGATTTCCTTCTAGCACAAATAACTATATTGTCAAAAATAATATTGCATTGTGAAAAAGAATGTAACACGTACTAGATTTCCTTCTAGTGCAAATTCACAAACATATTGCCAACAACAACATTACTAGACAAAACAAATCTAACACATGTTAGATTTCCTCCTATCAAAAACACAAGCACCTTGCAAATAAAAACATTACAAGGTGAAAGAAATATAATGCATACTATATTTCCTTCTAATGCAAACATAATCACATAACAACATTGTAGGGTGAGAGGTGAGCGAGAATGGAGCTAGGGTTTACTCTGCATGCAAACGGATCTCAGGTTTCGACAGCCACTTTTGGCTGCTTGGCGAGCCCGAAGAACAAACACGAAGACCCCTGTGCAAGGAAGAAAGGACTGGGCCGGGCATGTGCGGCCACTCCTCTCGACTTACCCAGCAAGCTCCCTATGGACTACCCCCCGAGGTCATCCTCATGCAGCCGCTCATTGTCCCATATGATTCTGGCTCCCCGACGACAGACATCAAAAACTGGGCAGCTTCGAACACAGGAGATGGATTTTGATGGGGTTCTTCTTTTCGATTACACAGACAGACAGGCTTGGCCTTCTCTTGCCCGAGGCTGACTGCAAGGGGTTCTGCGGCGGCCACAGGGTGAATTTAGCGCTCCTTTCGCCCTCCAAAAGATTAACGCCCTTGAGTTCACTGCAGCGGCAAGGGGATTGAACCATTGCGGGCTCCCCAAGAAGCTACAGGACAACCTTTATTGGGATGAAGGGTTTTTGGCATACCCCTGCTCGGTTAGGCCCAAGACACTCTGTTCGGTCCAACTCTTGGCGAAGATCGACCTTCACCATCCTGCACGAATAGTCTCTACCTTTAAAGGTGAAGCTGCCTCCTCGCACCCAAAGGATCAGTCGAGACCTGTGAACCAGGTAAGCCCATTCTGTTTTCAATTTTTTTTAAAAACTCCAGATGGGGTTTCAGGCATACTTTGGGTCAAAAACACAGACACAGTTCTAGACCTGAAACGACGCATCATGTCGAAATTCAGATACCCTGGCCATTCACAGAGCTTGATTTTTGAAGGAAAAATACTACAAGACCAACAGTCCTTGTCGTTGTATCATATTCATGTTGATTCCACCATCATTCTAAACCTAAGAATGCATGGGGAGGGGGGCTGCATCCAAGGGTAGAACAGGGCTGGGAGGCAGCACAAAGTTAGGCTTAGGATCAAAACAGAAGCAAGCACATGAGGGTCTATCATTCAAGAACATTCTACAGGGGAGAAAGAAAGCCCCTGAACCATCCAAACAGGCAGGAAACACTCCAAACCCCTATATAGTGAAGCAGATGAATTACAACCCAGAATTAAATATTGATTTGCCAGAATCTGATGAGCAATGTGCCTCCCTTGAATCTTTAGCAATTATTTGTCGATTTAATTGTTTTTGGCCAAAACCAATAGAGCTCTTCCATTGGATTTTAACAAACTGGTCATTAGAATGCGACATCCACCTCTGCTCCAAAGGATTCTTTGTTGTAAAATTCCCATCCCCTGAAGCTAGAGACAAGATTCTGCAGGAAGGACCATGGTTCTGGGGTTCAATCGGCCTGTTTACCACTCCCTGGTTCCCTGACTTCGACGCAAACACCATGGTCGTCTCCAAAATGCCAGTCTGGGTTTGAATGCACAACCTTCCCCTTCATTTCTAGGAGGACACAGTTTTGGCTGGTATTGGCAACAGCCTTGGACAGTTCATAAGAAAGGACTCCCAAAGAATAGAGGAAAGGATTTTCACCTACGCACGCATATGCATAGAGGTAGACCTCAGCAAAGGACTTTCGGACAGCATCCGATTAATTCACAATAAGCGAATTTGGACACAGAACTTGGATTATGAGAACACAGCTTTTAGATGCAAGAGTTGTAGACAAACAGGGCATTTACACAACATGTGTCTAGAAGCCAAAAAGGACACTAGAAGGAAAAATAATTGATTGATGCTATGTGATTCGTTCTCCACATTTCACTAGCTTCAATCCCAGTTCTTCACCCCTGTGAGCATCACCCGATGCAATGAGTGCTAAGTGAACTATTCAAAAATCATGAGAAATTAGTCAGTTACGACTACCTCTCATGGAAATGGTCATACGTTTGAATGACTTACTTAACGCAGTTGAATCCCAAAAATGATATCTAATATAATGCACTGCGTAAATCCCCCATACTTAAAAGGAAAAATAATCTCGGGAAAAAACTCAAAGGTTGGCAATACCCCCCGCTTGAAACTGAAAAGGAGGATGAAGCTCTAGATGAACCATCCCCAACAAGAGGAAAGTCAGAATCCAATGGAACCTGTTACACAAGGGGGATCTCCACAAGACTAATCAGATGCCAAGAACCACAGGGTGCAAGCCGACTTGATCCCTGACGAGGGGGACATCAGTGGGAATAGGAGCAACCACACATCAGATAACTCAGACTCTGACAAGGACATCGCCAAATTGGAGGCAGGAAACCATCTTGCTCTTGTCTCTTCAACGCCGCAGGGTAGAGAAAAAGAACGGGTGAAAAGCTTAGCTTCCCCCACCATGTATTTTTATCTTGTTTCTTCTACTTATCTCTTGCCTATCATTTGTTCTCCGACTTGATGATGCGGTTTCTAGCCAGTACAACATGTAATTTTGTTATTTATTAATCAAAATTACGCTCTTTTTTTCTGGAAAAAAACATTGTAGGGTGAGAAAAAATTCCAATATATTTACTTCTAAAACAAACATATAAATATTTCCAATGACAACATTACAAGACAAAACATATCTAGCACAAGCTAGGTTTCATTTTCGCCCAAAGAAAAAAATATTAGCAATAACAACATTGCAAGGTAAAAAAAATCTAACATGTGTTAGATTTCCTTTTAGCGCAAACACAAGCACATAGCAACGTAGAGTGAGAAATCTAGCATGTGTTAGATTTATGTCTACAACAAATACAAGCACGTTGCTAACAACAACATTGTAGAGTATAAAAAATCTAGCCTATGCTAAATTTTCTTCCAACACAAACACAAGCACATTTCAATTTGATAGAAATCTAACATATGCTATATTTTATTCTAGCACAAACACAAGCACATGACAACATTGTAGGACTAAAGAAGTCTAGTGCATGTTGGATTCATTTTATCACAAACACAAGTAGATTGCAAGCTAAAGGAAACAAAACACATGCTAAATTCCTTCTAGCACAAGCAACCATATTTCCAACAGTAACATTTCATTGTAAAATAAATCTAGTGCATGCAAGATTTCCTTCTAGCCCAAAGATAAACACATTGCCAATAACAACATTGCCAGGTGAAAGAAATCTAATGTGTTTTAGATTTCCTTCTTGTATAAACACAAGCAGAAAAAACATTGTAACGTGAAAGAATTATAGCACATGATAGATTTACTTCTAACACAAACACAACCATGTTGACAACAACAACATTACAGGGCAAGGAAATCTAACGCATGCTACATTTCTTTCTAACACACAAAATCACATCACAGGATGAAACAAATCTCCTGTGCTAGATTTCCTTCTAGCACAAACAAAGGAACATAACAACATTGTCCCTAGGGTTAAAGAAATATAACACACACTAAATTTAGTTCTAGCACAAAATGAAGTATATTGTCAATAACAACATTGCAATAAAGAAATCTAACATGTGCTAAATTTCCTTCTAACGCAATCACATGTAAAATTCTAATAACATTGCAAGGTCAAAGAATTCTATCATGTTTCTTTCTAGCACAAACAACCAAATTTCAAACCACAACATTGCATTTTGAAAGAAACATAGTGTGTGCTAAATTTCCTTCTAGCTCAAACACAAGCACATAAAAACAACGTAAGGTGAAAAAAATCTAACATGTGTTATATTTAATTTTAGCAGAAATACAAGTATATTGCCAACAACAACATTATCAAGCAAAGGAAATCTAACACATGCTAGATTTCATTCTATAATAAACTCAAGTGTATTCCTAATAACAACATTGTAAGATGAAACAAATCTAACAAGTGTTAGATTTCCTTTAGCACAAATAATAACATAACAACATTATAGCTTCAAACATATCTAGTGCTTGTTAGACTTACTTCTAACATAAACACGAGCATGGTTCCAACAACACTGCAAGGCAAAACAAATCTAGAATGTGCTATATTTTCTTCTAGCACAACCACAAGCACATAACAAAATTGTAGGATTAAATAAATTCAACACATGTTAGATTTACTTTTAGTACAACCACAATTATATTGCCAACAACAACATTCCAAGGTAAAATAAATTTAACACACAATAGATTTTCTTCTATCGCAAATATAATCATCTTAGCAATAACAACATTGCAAGGTACAATAAATCTAACGTGTGCTAGATTTCCTTCTAGCACAAATACAAGAGCATAACAACATTGCATGCTAAAAGAATTCTAGCACATGATGAATGACAAATATTATTTTTTCCTCCAAAAACTTATTGAGTTTCATTTTCATTTGTTATTATATTGTTGAATACCTATCTAAGAATGTTTGTTGAATAGGATCAT
The DNA here is from genome assembly GCA_031772625.1 of Pinus tabuliformis. NCBI lineage: Eukaryota > Viridiplantae > Streptophyta > Pinopsida > Pinales > Pinaceae > Pinus > Pinus tabuliformis. Next base: position 751,628,309 of record CM062809.1, read on the forward strand.
ATAATTATTGAATTATATCACATCCTGAATGATTTTAGTGTATCAAAGCCTCATACTTAGTGACATTATTTGTGCATGGGCAATCCAAGCGACAAGACATCAAATATTCGTACCCTTTAAGATCTCGAAGAGTGCATCTAGACCTTTCACATGAACTCGACTTAGAGCCATCAAAAAATAAAAACCATACATTCTAATTTACATCTAAATTTACTAATTTTGAAAATAACTTTGTACATGTTCTTGCATAATATATAGATTATTTACAACAAGCTAATTTGAGTGAAAGATCTTAGATTGATTACACACATCTACAAAAGGTGAACATTCAACAATAAATTTCCAAAAAAGAGAGTCAAAATAGTAGTTAAAAAGTGTAGAATTAAAGAACACAATGAACACATTTGAATCATTCAAATCAGTGATCATGTGCTTCATATACCTCTTGCTTGTTATTTTAATTTGATTAGTATTGTCGTTATATGGAAGCCAAAGATGTGACCATTCTATCAAAAAAATATCCATTTATTTTTTCAAACCAACCGTAGCTTAGTAATAAAGCATATGACTCAACCACTATTTTGGATTAGAAAAAAGTTTGAGAAGTACACACTTTAATTCACTATGCACTTTAACATTTGAGCATTCTAGTTGAACTTTGGGTGAGCTGCAATAACTGGTAAACTTTCGCGACTACATCTCTGAATTCTGCTACTAGGTTTACACAAATTCAAAGGTGTAAAGTCATGTTGTTCACAACTTTACAAAATAACAATGACTGGAACCCAGACATCCAATGTTCACATTACACGGGCAAGGGTTGCAAAGTCCACGTTGAACAATCCCCTTCAACCTCTTCCACCGGCCCAAAGTAAACCAAAAGGAAAGCATGTAGGAATGGAGTCAAATATTTATGGATCCAGTGTTGTTGTTGAACCCCTTAAACAATGTGCAGTGTTATCAGATGTGTCTAATATCTCTAAGGAAGCACCCTTGATTGATTGCTTGAAAAAACCAAAAGCAATTAAGGTTGTATCTCATAATGCTAATGCCAAGGGGAGAGGCCGAGGATTTCCTCGGAATAACAAGAAGATTACTCGAGAGTCAAAGATTAAAAAAGAGACTTCACCAGCTATTTGTAATGTTGACGATGCATCTGCTGGTGATGCAATCGGTATTGATAAGGAAAATCTTGTATCTCTCTCCAGAAAGGAAATCATTTTCCTTTTCTATAGGGAAATCCCTTTACTAGTGAGGGAAGGATATTCCTTTCCTCTAACTCAAGGAATCACCTACCCTGTATAAAATGAAAGACCTTTTCTTACAAAAGATTAGAGAAGTATAAATCTCAAAAATAAATATAAAAGTAATTTGAAGAATGAACTTGAGAATTGGTTGAAACATGTGCTTGAGAGGATATCCTAGAAAGAAGCAAAGCATAGTTAATCATTAAAAAAGAATGACTTCTGGAGACAAAAATTATAACTACCACTACTACAAAAAAAATACTTTTGGGGGGTCGTAATCTGCCTCCAAAAGTGGGAATTAAAAGCAATATTAACATTAGCTGCAATTTTTTAAAACCTCCATCACACCTCCTCCCCCCTGCCCCTAAAAGCATCACCTCTAAAATTCAAGCCTTTTAGGGGCGGTTTTTTAAGAGATATGAACTGCCCCCAAATGTGTCACTTTTCAAGGGGGGTTCCAAACTTGAAAAGTGACTTTTGGGTGGAATTTTTTAGAACTCCCCTCCCTTCAAAGCATCACCTCTAAATGTCAAGCCTTTTAGGGAAGGTTTTTGAAGAGATAGCGTTGATGGGTAGCCAAAATGGTTGGTTGAAGCCTATCTGCCAAGTCATTGGCCCTCTGTTATGAGGCGTTGGTTCAATTCTCCTTGGCTTCGTCAGGGTCAAGCCCCAAAAGTTGGGTCGATTAGGCATGAGGGCCCTTCATGTGGGCTAGACTAAGGGCGTTGTGAGGACAAACAAAAAGGTTTTTTAAGAGATATGAACCAGCCACAAAAGTGACTTTTAGGGGTGATTGAAATAGCCCTCAAAAGTCATCTTTCAAGGTTGGTTGTAAATCACCTAAAAAAAGTCACTTTTGAGGGCGATTTGAAACCCCCTCGAAAATTGACCTATGTGGGTAATTTAAAATCCCCCTCATAGCAACGTACAAGGGCGGCTTACAACCCCCTTGTAGCAACTTATGAGGATGGTTTAAAACCACCTTGTTGCAAAGTTTAGGGACGTTGGGCGCCCCCCTTGTACTAACTTTTGGGGTCGTTAAGAGCCCCCCCATGGCAACTTCTGGGGGCATTAAAAGGCCCCCTTATAGTAGAATTTACATACTTTCACATTTAGATAGGCCCCCTTATAGTAGACTTTACATACTTTCACATTTTTAGATAGGCCCCCTTATAGTAGACTTTACATACCTTCACATTTTTAGATTGTGATACTTTCAAACTGTTATGTTGGGCATGAGTGAAGAGGATCAAAAAGTTGGGTAGTTGTATCCAATTGAGGTTGGCTTACATGATGCGTCACTGAATTCATCAAATCAAGGAGAGTTTGCAAATCGCATTGAATCAGCTTTGCACAAACCTTCATTCGAGCATACAATCATCTCTTTGCATTCACTCCATAATGAAAGCACTGAAGAAAATGGATGATGTCATTGAATATAGTGTTGATCCTGATGTATTCTATGGGAATTTTAGGAGGTGTTTGAGAATGTTCTTTCTGTTTTTTTATTTGCACTAAAGGGCATGGAATTATCAAAGCATGAAGGGGAAAAATCTTTGCATATTTCCCAATAACAACCAAGAAAGTTGAAGGACCAATCCCTCCTAGCCTCGTCCCTTTACCTCTTTGTGTTATGTTTCCTTGCCAACAAACTCCTACGCTTTATTTCGACAACCTTTGGCAGGGTATCACTGGTAGTAGAGTTTGTTTAAATCTCAAGGAGCTTTCTCTCCTTAACACAAAGACATTCAGGTATATTTCCATATAATGAAATTTCATATAGTATCCCGCGGTTGGTTTGGTCTCTAACTCTTTGAGTTTGTAGTCTATTGGGTTGTTAGTCCATCTATCATATTTACTTTCCCTCCAAGTGCAGCCCTCAAGTCCAATATTTTCCCTAATGTTTTTTCTCCTCACTCTTTCGTCCCAAGGGAGAAATGCAAGGGGTGGTCAAGGTCATAGCCAGGGCCAGGGTTGTGGTCGTGTTATAACTCAAGCTCAACCTTGAACTACCCGAAATCAAGGTCGCAAAAATAACAATGATTTAGACTTGGAAAAAACTCTGTCTTAGCAAACTAATGCACACCCACATGCTCGTTAGATTATTTTGGGTTGGGAGAATGAATTGAAGCATGAAACATATAATGAATTGGAGCTAAATGAATCATAGGATCTCATCCCTAACCCAGGCCATACCAAAGGCCGATACACCCAGTTCCGCAGACCCTTTACCTTTTCTGGATGATGAAAAATCTCTTGGCAAAAGCTTTAACATCCAGCTTTGAAGGAATTTCATAGTTAGCAACAAAAATACAGGAAATCGACAAGGAATTCCAACTCATTCAATGCCAAATTCAACAACAAAATGCTCGTTTAAGTCGTATTGAGAATCATATTCCCTGCCTTCCACAAACTGAACTATTGGGCTCCAATGCCAAAGACTTGATGCCAATTGAATCTTTTGATGATTATCATTTTTCTTAACATAGTTTTGAATCTTAATTTTCCTATGTATAAATGAATAGCATGCATTTTTTATATTTCTGTTATAGACATAGAGTAAATAGGAGACGCATAGACACTCAGGTTTATATAGCCTTGCTTAACATTCTCAGGCTTTTCAGATTTTGGATTGCATATAATGTTGTCAAATGGCCAACATACATGGTTTCCCAATGAGCAAGTTGAGGCCATCTAATTATGGATGATGTTTATGTAATTCCTGCCTGTTTTTTAAAATGGAATAGAAAGGATCCGCCAAGCTTACTAAAATTATTTATTAAAAAAAAAAACTATTTTTTTAAATAAAATATTTAAAATTATAATAACTTTAATAATATAATTGAATTCTAAATTTCCAAAAAATAATAAATTACTTGCAAGTAGCACCACAACCTCCAAAAATTAAAAATTAAACCTACCTAACAAGGATCACAACATATAGAATAGGAAAAATACCCACAACCATAGGTAATGCACTGCAAAATTTTCTATCCTCTCTCCAACTACATGGACGTTTTCATGGCAATGTCCCATGTCAATTTTTTGCAAGTCACTAAACACATATATTGTTGGTTGGTTAATGGATGGATGCTATCAGTGACAAGAACATAAGAAAAGGATATGTTCTTGTCACTGATAGCATCCATCCATTGATAGACTCACATCATAAGAATTTGAGATAAGCAAACAAAGAACCAAATGAAAAAATAATTGCATTCGAAGAGGCCAAGTGTGTTTACAGTCCGATGTGCATTTTTATAGGTCGTAGTGTATGTTTTCGACAGTTTTTGGCTATATTTGTTTGGTCAAATTTGCCTATGCAATTTGTTCACAATTCATTGGAATCAAAAATTTGATTTGTGAATTTTGTATAATAGTGGCGGTTTTTTAAGAGCTGAATTCAAAAACAAAAAGCAAGATTTCACCCAAAAATAAATGTTTCCAGCCAAAAATTCCAAAGAAATAAAATAGAATAAGGAAACAATATCCCTTTTATAAAGTAATAAGGAAAAAATGGAAATTATTTTATTATTATTAAATTGATAATTAATTGAGTTTGTCTTGAATAATTGGGATTTTTTTTTCATAATGACTTGGAACCTTGTTATTAAATCTAATCATAAACATTCTCGATATGCGTGATAACATTTCTACAGTTTTGAATTATAAATCTATTTTTTCTGCACAACCAAAAAGAACCATCTTTCCTACATTAATGTTCATAATGATAAACCTTGTGACTTATTTAGCTGAAAGTCTAAAATATTGCTCAAGCACCCTACTCCCAACAACTAATTTTACTTTGTTGATCATAACATGATTGTTTCTCATTAATTATCACTTCCTAGTTTTCTTTGGAGATTGAACAAATACAAATGGAATACAAGACCATAGCAATCTCAATTCTGGATTTGAACATTTAGAACTCACTCTTTTTGTTTGTTTCTCACCAATTATTCCAAAGCCATTAGATTTCTATGCTGAAGTTTTAAATATCCCATAGCTTCCATGAGAAAAAATAGATTTATGTACTGAATTTGCCTATGGATTTTAAAAATTGAAGTTGCCTCGTCTTATCAGGCAACCTAGTCATATCTTCCACCTCATACCCTTCTCAAGTAACACTCAATTTAGGCGATTTCTTCAGTCTCATAATGCAGCAACAAATGTCTCTCTCTTCTCAGGAAACACACACCTAATTTAGGCAATTTCGTGAGTCTCATAATGCAGCAATAGAAATAGATGTCTCTCTTTCACCAAGTTAAATCAATAAAGAGGTAATCCAATTTGTCCAAATGTCTAACTTCAAACTTCAGCGATTAACTCATAGTGTGTCATCCTTATCTCTTCACATACCCTTCGTTGTAGTTAAATCAAACCAGTCTCAAGCCATCTGGGAGATCCTGGAGACACACCTCCACCCACTGATCCCTTTGGAATTCCACATGCTTTGCAAAAAAAAAGTGTTTCCTCCATCCACTATCATGATTCATGGGTTTTGGCAAGCAGGCACCTAGGAGAGGACATATGTAATAACAACCCATTTACCACACAATAAAGCATGGAAAGAGTACTATGATCAAGCTTCACAGTTTTTTGGTGCTAGCAGAGGAGGTTTCCCATAGTCTACTACAACTCAAAGTGCATCAGAAAATTTGATATATGAATGAACCTATGCTTTATAAATTTGCATACATACATAATCAATTATAGGCATGAGGTATACAAATCAATTTACAACAACTCAATTTTGGATACATAAATTATTATCTTTGGATATTCAAATGAATTTATAATTCCTTGTGTATATGTTTTCATAGTTATTCATGTTCTTACTTCAATTTTTTGAAATATTTTTGGATGTTCCAACGAAGTTACAATGTAAGTTTTCACAATTATTCATATTGTTACTCAAACTTTCTCAAAACAAACTATATAAAAAAAATTGAAACATCAATATTTATAGTGAACACTCCACTTAGTCAAAAACAGATAAACAAAATATCTTACCCTTGCCTACAGGATCAGAAGGTGGGGTACTTTCAAACTTTGTTACATGGGAAAAAATGACATCATATTGCACATGGGTGCATATTCAATTTAAACCTGGGTAGTTATTCACATCACCCTGGTTAAATGCAAAGCCTAATCAACAAGAAATGTTGCATCAAAAGTAAGTGCAAAAACACAATCCAGATTCTGTTATATGAGGAGAGATAGAATCGTTCCATGTTAAGATGAAATGATAGCATCGTTGATCCAACAAGTGGTACACTAAGCCCAAGATAAATACCATTACTTGGAAATTGATGGTGACCATAAACTTCAAAGGGGGAGGTTTAAATATCTAAGATCAAGTTCAAAGATTTGCATTACAAAGGAAGCTACAGTACAAGACATTGTGACCTTGGGGGTCAGTTTGCAAGTTGTATAAATGAACTTCTGAAAAAAAAAATAGTCCTGTAGGGTGTTACTGCAGGTTTGGAGAGTAAATTTTTGAAGGTACAAGGTGATGGTTTGCAAGTGGAAAATGTGTGATTTGTTTCAACTCTTGGAGAAGGGTTTCTTGCAAATCTTTTGCATATTCTCAACTTCTTTGCATTCAATTGCATCTTCACATATATGATATGTCCATAGAAACAACCTCAAAACCCCGTGAAAATGTTCATACTAATGGTGAATATCATATTTAAAATCATGTTACAAGTTTAGGATCCATTGCATGAGGAGATAGTGGGGATTGGGGCTGCAATAAGTATAACGATGTCTACTAAGGACCTTACACCTGCACAAGGGAAAATTGTTTGCATATACAAGGTAACGGTGTAAACATGTGAATCACATTTGACCCCCATGTCCCCCTATTGTGTAACACAACCCTCCCCTCCACCCCGGTATTTTTAATGTAGTTTGACCGAGTCAAAATGATTTGAGGACAGGATAAGACAAGACATTAAAACATCTCTACCATACTGGTCTAGAGAGCGGCTTTTAAAGCAACTAGAAATATCAGGGTTCATGTGAAGCACATCTTAGCAAAAATAGGGCTTTCCCAAAACCCAACTTCCCAATCCCATACATTTACAACGATTATCCAAATTTTCCTATACTTTTCACACATATATATTCCCATCAAAAGTTATGGCATTCTTATGTAGACCTTGCACATATATAAGAACAATGTACTTTCTATAGCTAAGATTTCTACTCTGACTTCTCTGTAATTTCAACCTATAACAATCTAACTTTCCCCTTCCTAAACATAACAAGTATCCCCCTTATTTGGATCTGCTAGTGGAGGTATGCTCAATTTGCCAAGCCCTGTTGCTTTTAGTCTCTCCCGGCAGCGGGAATTTGTATTGGCTGAATCTCTGTGAATTTTGCATCAACTGAAATGAAAATTGGATCCATAATCTTCCGAGAGGTCTAATTTGCTATGGACTAGGTTCACTTTAGTTTTATCTTGGCATCCCCTAATAGTTTTAGCACTAGGTAGTAACACTAACTTGTATTGATTGCACCTCCATTGTTCTTATGCCAACTTTGAAGTATCCAAAATTGTAAGCATCACCTAAAACTGGAGGTGGTCCCTATAAAAAGTTCACTTATTGCTTGAAGGTGTCAAAACAAGAAACCCCTGCCACAAATTATCAAAAATGGAGCACACATTGATAGAACAACATAATAAACCCAACATAACACATATATTTATGAAATAACAATAAAATGGCATTATTCGTGAAAGAACAAGTGAGATAAATAATGATTACATAAACAGTGGGAGGCACCACTTCCAAAAGAGATGGGTTGCACGCTGCTTGCCTTGGGAATGTAAAGAGGCACCCTACAGCAGAAAATAGGTGTGATCCTCTGATAACAGTTTTCAAGAAACTAAAGCATCAGTGTCCATCATTTTATTGCACATATGATGGCACTCAATGTACAAAAAGGGTTGCCCTGTCCCAGCAATTTGGATAACCACATATAAAACATGTAGATTTAGATTGACTCTAAATAAACCTGCCGAAACAGTACCCGTGTATAGCACATGTCATGGACAGTTTGATTAATGCCCAAGATTCACCATGTTGACTTCAGGAGTTCAAGGATTCCAATTAGACAACTTTTAAGCAAACTAGATAGAGAGACTGATCAAATACAATTCATCCTATGTAATGTCTATTAAGAGAGATTGGTGAACAATGTATGCAATTTCAAAAAATATATGTTTATATCACATCCAATAGCATGTCAAGTCTTGGCAGAATACAAAATAAATAGGAAGCATCGAACACAATATGGTGCCTAGGTCAATAGGAGTAGGATAGGAACTCACATCATCTTTACCAGTACTAAGAAACTGCTAAGGTTTATTGACATTCTCCAGCTTATATATATACATATATGGGACATAACAAGCCTTGTAAGTAGTTACTAATCTGTAGACCATGATTCTCCATAGAATCATGAGTTCTAGACCTCACAGGAAAATAACCAATCATTTCATAGCAGTGACCCAAAACATTTGTCACAAAAGTATGTCTGTGTAACCTCAACTACCTTAAAAGTTAAAACCATCTAGTATGGGTTATATGTTATCAAGCTCGCCATGAGTAATATTGCACCAATTTATCACTACCATAAGAACAAAGGTCATACTTCTTGCTAATATGAAGCAGAGTTTTGAGAATTCAGAACAGCAAGATAGAGCAAAGCACACACTGAGAGATATATTGTCACCAACATACACATCAATACAGCAACACTCATAGATGTATTCCTCAAGAAATCACTTCTTTGGAAATGGCTCTAAGGTTTGCATAAATTTATGAACCCATAGTTAAATAGGAACCTCCTATATCTCCTAATGACTTCACAGTAATACATGTATCCCATTGGATTGGAAGTACCACCGAATTGTAGGGGCTGGTTGACAGAACTGGATTCCAAAATGTCATTACCTAGTGGAACCCCAATTTCTGGTAGGCCTTTATCATTAAGTACCTCTATCATATCATGCCATGAGTGAAACTTGATTTGATGTGCTCACCCAGCATTACATGGGGGTATTTTCCAAATTCATATGCATTGTTGTAACCCTTTGCTTAGGCACAATCTACTCCACCACTTGTTCCAAAGATTCTTTCATGGTGTCAGTTGTGCCATTAACTCAATATCTTCTTAAGCTCTACACTAATCCACCTAACTATTTTCAACATCATGCAATGGCAATAATTTTTTACAGTCTATTCAAGAGTGATTAAAATCTATATTTATCTTTTTCCATAGATCAGACATTGACACACAAGACATAGTTCTGAGTCGTCATTGTGCTCATAACAAATAAAAATTCAACCTTTCTTAGACAAAGGCACAAAAAGAGTTGACAATTGCAAGCATTGTAGAAAACATATTCACATTTAGGATCACTTTTGACAAATGAGGTCCATTTGCAGAGTTTAGTTACTATCCATAAAGGAGTACACTGGTGATAAAGCTCGGTATAAGGTCATACTGAGTCATTAGCAAAAGCCTTATGGCTATCTCTCTGGAAGGAAGTACTTTTGACTGCATCCTTACCAGCACTGGAAACTTCTACATCATATGTAGGTCCATATTTTATAAGTGCCTTTGTACTTTTTCTAGATGGAAAGAAACAACTTGAAAGTCAAGGCTATGTGCTAGTTTGTGCATTTTTTATGGAAAAGGTATTAGGATCCTTATCACAGCGACAAGGGAATTACAAACAACACCAGTTAGCTTCATGGACTAAAGCAACATTAACAACTATTATATACAAGAAGGGATTGTTGCTCTCCAGTCAGTCAAGACAAAAGCATACACGTGGAAAAATTATCAACTACGAGAGTAAAAATGTTCAAAATGTTGGAGCTTTTTGATGGCATATGCATGGTATTTGGATTTTACCTCTTCAAGTTGTTATGACCTTCATTATTCTACATCAGAACTTGGGCTTGACAACATTTTCAGGGTTGGCAACCTCATTGGTAGTTACGTTGCCAAATTTCCTAGTTACAAAATTGCAACAAAAATTCCAAAACAGAATCATGGAATAAAAGGACAAAAGCACTAAGGCCACATCGGAGACATTAAAAATTAGGAGGATCTTAAAATTGTAGCTTGGGAGACAAGATTTCTTTGGAATCTAGAAATTTTGAGGCAAGCATAATGTAGTTGGCTATAAAAATACGTTTACACATCAACTATCACAAAATTTCTTTTCTCTGTTACACCCACATTTGTCTCTGTTTCAACTGTTGGTACATGTATGCTTATAGGAGTTCCTTTGAGAGAAGGGATAATTCTTTTTTCACTTCAAACCTTTGAGAATTCTTGAGTTGGCTGATATGTATACGAGATATAATTAGATATGTATACTTTAGAAAACTACAAAAATAAATATACTTCCAAAAGCTACAGAAAGAATTCTCCCTGCTGTATTGACTGATACGTATACTAGATCTACTCTCCACAATATTGGTGCCTATGAGTGTCTTGGTATTTGGATGGATTTTCTACAAATCTACAAGTCAGGAGCATTCATGTTCTGAATGCTAATAAACCTAATAGCATGGAAAGGGCTAGTGAACCAGGCAAAGAGTAAACCCCGCAGGCCGAATGTTAAATGTTTGGTATGTTCTATGCTTAAGAGCAAGTTACTTCAATTTTCTTGTTAGCCCAATATCAATTTCCAGTTTAGCAATCACATCAGCATGATAGTAAAATGCAGATAGAACATAAACACAAACATTAGAATACAAGCAAAGACAAGAGGACACAAGATGTGGCACCAGCCAGGGACAAACCCCAATGTGGGGAAACCTTTGATCAATTTTTCTTATATTCTTCAATAGTTCAGCACAGAGAGAGATAGTACTAATATACAAATCTGATATTTTATGACAACAGCAGTAAAGCCTTCACCAGAGAAGTCAATGTTGGTCAAACAGGACAGAATCTTCCTCTGAAGATCATTCATATGGCACCAACAAGATTCTCATTAAACTGAGCCAAACATGGTCAAACCTTGATCGAATACATCTCCCAGAACATTGTTGTCTTCGTGATGCACTTGCTGTCACTTCTTAAAGAGTTAGGGAATCAACCTTCAGCCCTCATTCTCCACACAATCAATAATGCAGGCCTTCTTAAGCTGTAGTGTATCAAGGTGAAACTCCACCACTGCCATGCTTTCCAAGTATGGTTTGATTACCCTTAATGCAACCCTTAGAACAAGATTTGTTGTTGGCTATGGCCTGCGGCCTAGCCCAGCAGCAAGTTAGGCCTACGATCCTCCATCAAACAACTTACAAACACCATCAATGCGGTAGTATCTAGCCTACAAGAACTCGACTTGCTGTCAACACATTCTAGCACCCAATCCGCATATGTATCTAGCCCTACATTGATCTGTTTTGAACCTATAGGGAAGATCCCTTCAACGTACTACCTCGCCTTATTCGTGTAGCTCCCCTACCTTGCAAACAATCCTGAAACATGCCTAGGAACAACCTATATCACTGCGCTGTAACCTGAAATTCTCATGCTTCTTTGAGGCTTCTTCTTGCTGCGACTAGGGTCTCTCCTTTTGTTGCAGCTAGGGCTCCTTCTCTCGCTGCAGCTAGGGCTCCTTTTGTTGCGGCTTTGGGCTCCTCCTCCAGCTTCGTATTAGGGCTCCTTAGATATGTGGCTAGGGCTTCTCTTCAACTGCAGCTAGATCTCCTTCATGACTGAGGTTAGGGCTCTCTTAGATGACCCTTTCCACTACGTTCTCCTTGATAGAAGACAGACCCAAACAAGTGAAGAGAGATCATGAGATGATGTGTGCCTCAGATGACTCGAGGTCTCCTCTATTTAAATGCAACGTTGAGGTTGAACTGGGGGTAATTTGCTTGTTGGCTGACCTTTGACAAATTGTCAATAATACAAATAAATTCATATCTCCATAAATACATGTCGGAATCAGATGATCTTTATATCAATCATACACCTCTCGGAGAGACAAATCCAAGAAAAAATATCATCTGCCATAAATAAGGTGACCCACATGGAGTTTGGCCCTAGTTTCCAATTTTAACACTCCCTCTCAACTAGGGAGAACTCCATTTGCTAATCCATCTCTCAATTGGTACCATCTTTGCCATCAATGCACTCCTCTGCACTACTCTGCTCTTCTCTGCTCTGTTGAACTATGAAGAAGAAGCAGTGATCGAGAATGTATCATTCCATTCTCTACTAACCCAAAGTTAGTCCCATATAAACAGAGTGTCTCATACCACTCTTACTGACCCAAAGTCAGTCCCAAATAAAATAGAGTGTCTCATACCACTATTACTGGATCGAAGTTAGTTCCACTTGATCACAGATCAATATAGGTCATCCTAGCATAGGGAGTATGGTAGTACACGATGTGTCCATCGATAGTACTGTGGTCCCTATCCTCATTTCCCTACTCATTGGCCAGATGAGAGGTACTTCCCATCAGTCCCAGACTACATGGGTAGGATGTCTTAGCAAGAGAAGGATGAACCACTCATCCTGCCTACATGTCGCCATGGGGTATCACAGGGGAAGGTTGAACCACTCACCCTGTACACAACAAATCACTAGGGGAAGGCTGGACCACTCACCCTATGATTGTGTCTCAACAGGAGAAGGATGAACCACTAATATACAAATCTAATATTTTATGACAACAATAGTAAAGCCTTGACCAGAGAAGTCAATGCTAGTCAAATAGGACACAAACTTTCTCTGAAGATCATTCATATGGCACCAATAGGATTCTCATTAAACTGAGCCAAACATGGTCAAACCTTGACCCAATACATCTCCCAAAACGTTGTTGTCTTCTTGTTGCACTTGTTGTCATTGCTTCAAGAGTTGGGGCATCAACCTTCAGCCCTCATTCTCCACACAGTCAATAATGCACGCCTTCTTAGGTTGCAGTTGATGAACACCAGTATTGCAGCAAGAATGTTGCAACTCCTGGGGCTACCAACTTTACTTTATCAACCCGGGGTTTGTACAAAATTGGAGGTGACAGTGTTGTATACACAAGTAGATGCGATGGGTCCACTTTTTGTCACTGTTGAGCTGGAAATAGACCAATTTGGTTTCTCAAACAAGCCTTCTATTGATTTAGAAGGAGTTTGATTACTAATGAAGAAAAGGGAAATTTGCACTAATTGGCAGAATTGAAATATTGTCTACTGCAGTAAGGAAAGACTGAAATCAATGCTTTAAACACACCACTCATCTAACTAATTGCTAAGACATCTTGCTTCAGAAGAATTCTAAGCTAATATGTGTGTAATCCTAATTGTCCTAGGCATGCAATCTAAAATAACCAAATATTCTATTGTTGTGCATATGAATGAACACAATAACTCTTTTTTCCTTTTTGTCCTTTTTTTTGTGAAAATTTCAATGCTGAATCTTCTTGGTGATGTGGCAGGTAGGTTAGAGATGGTGATGGAAGATCAGATGGCTTGGGAGGCAAGTAGAGGTCTTTTCCTATCTTCCTAGATGTTTTTTCCACAAATCTACCTCAAAACAAGCCACTACAGGTCGTCCTACAGGATGTCCTAATGCTTCCTATAGGATGTCCTAATGCTCCTACAAGATCCCTTGTACTCGTACAAGATCTAGCCAAGAGAAATAGGGATGAATTGGAAGGTGGTATAGGGCTTAGGGAAGGTGAACGATGGAAGAAACAAGGCAAGGGAGTGGCTAGGACTTCCTCACAGCTTAACCCAAAGTTTGTAAGATGGTTGGATTTGCTCAACAAACCTAGGAAGTTGTTCTTATGGAATGACGAATTGGTTGAGGGACTTGGTGGCTTTTGGTGATCATGGATGGATGAGGTTAGCTTGGGGTTGTTGGCATGAGATCTTCCTGCACTATTGAAACTGCTACAATACATACATTACTGGCATTTATCCATAAATCATATCAAACAAGGAAGATTTCTAATCAACTTAAGAAAACAAAATTTCATTATTTAGTTGCCTAATTCATGCATGGAAATACTTGCAGAATATTGTGAAACACCATGATATCTAATACAAAACTGAAGATATCAAAAATGACAATTGAAACCTATTCTTGAAAACTGAAAAGATGTTGGCCTAAGTAGCAGAAAACCCTAAATTCCATAAGAAATCAGAATTCTGTCTTTTTGGGGCTGAATAGGAGTTTTTCCTCAAACCATGGTCCCTGAAAGGAGAAGTGAGGCAAAATCCACCTGTTATCATTCTTTTTGGTATTCCTTTATCTCTATAAATCTACTGCTAAAGCAATGCACAAATGGAAGCAAACTAATCAAATTCACCACTACTTGCAATGAAGCAATGTTAAAACCAATTCAACACTTGATCTATGAAATAACCTAAACATACAAGTAGAAAAAGAGGAGCCTTTGTTGCTAGGGTTGGGCCCTAACCCAAGAGCTTCAGCCCTCAAAGTCAACTTAGTGCCAAATCAAGGAAATGCTCATTCTCATTATCATATCAAAAAAATTACATAACAATGTTTTTCCACAAAGTTTGAGCTCGAAAATGCTTAATGTTCTTACATAAAAAATCTGAATCCTAATGAGGCTTTAAACCTCCTTATTTATACAACTGAAGTCTCCAACAACTTCCTTAAATCTATGGCGGCTTGGCTCCCAAACTTAAGATGAACTGGCTCTTAACTGTCACTGGCTCGGCTGCCCATGATCTCCATGACTCGACTGCTTGAAACTTCGATCTAGTGTGATTTGATTGAGGAATATTCGAATGAGTAAAGATTTAATGAGGAGGATCTATCTCCTATCATCTCTCCTCCTTGTCTCATTCGAGTGTCTACCCTTAATTAGCCAAAATTGCCATGATTTTCTCTCAAAAACCTGCAATCAATGCACATTAGACCACTAGACATACATCTTACTTTTACTCATCTCATTAAGAAAAATATAATTAAAACATGTAAGGAATTATGAGAAGAGTTTATTTTAATAAGCTTGGAGGTGTATTAAGGCCCACATCGTTACCCAATGATGAGGCTCATCAGTGGTGCACCAAGGTGAGACTCCACCACTGCCACGATGTCCAAGTTTGGTTTGATTACCCTCAATGCAACCCTTAGAACAACCTTTGTTGCTGGCTATGGCCTGCAACCTAGCCAAGCAGCAAGTTAGGCCTACGGTCCTCCATCAAACAACTTACAAACACCATCAATGGAGTAATATCTAGCCTACAAGAACTTGCCTTGCTGTCAACACTTTCTAGCACCCAATCCGCATATGTATCTAGCCCTACATTGATATGTTTTGACCCTATAGGACAGATCTCTTCAACGTACTGCCTCACCTTATTGTTGCGGCTCCCCCGCCTTTCAAATAGTCCTTAACCCATTCCTAGGAACAACTTAGCCAAAAATGCCATGATTTTCTCTCAAAAACCTGCAATCAATGCACATTAGACCACTAGACATACATCTTACTTTTACTCATCTCATTAAGAAAAATATAATTAAAACATGTAAGGAATTATGAAAAGAGTTGATTTTAATAAGCTTGTAGGTGTATTAAGGCCCACATCGTTACCCAATGATGAGGCTCATCAGTTGTGCAGCAAGGTGAGACTCCACCACTGCCACGTTGTCCAAGTTTGGTTTGATTACCCTTAATGCAACCCTTAGAACAACCTTTGTTGCTGGCTATGGCCTGCGACCTAGCCAAGCAGCAAGTTAGGCCTACGGTCCTCCATCAAACAACTTACAAACACCATCAATGGAGTAATATCTAGCCTACAAGAACTCGCCTTGTTGTCAACACTTTCTAGCACCCAATCCGCATATGTATCTAGCCCTACATTGATCTTTCTGAGCCTATAGGACAGATCTCTTCAACATACTGCCTCACCTTATTGTTGCGGCTCCCCCGCCTTTCAAATAGTCCTCAACCCATTCCTAGGAACAACCTCTATCGTTGCATTGTAACCCGAAATTCTCATGCTTATTTCAGCCTTCTTCTTACTGCATTAGGGCTCCCTTTGCTGCAACTCGGGTCTCTCCTTTAGTCGCGGCTAGGGCTCTTTTGATGTGGCTTAGCCAAGACAAGAGGACACAAGATGTGGCACCGGCCAAGGACAAACCCCAATGTCAGGAAATCCTTGATAAATTCTTCTTATATGTTCTTCAATAGTTCACCACAGAGAGAGATAGTACATATACATCAGAAGTCAACATTTTGACTTATCAAAATAAGAGCAAAGATCTTCTCAAAGAAGATGTCACATGAGGTAGTTGATATGGACTCAGGTGAAGGCATACTGCTTCAACTGATCCTCCAAGGTGACTCCATCACCATGTTGCACCTAATTGTGATGCACCTCATCACCATGCTGCACCCGTCACTATGCTGCACCCATTCACTAAGTTTCTCTTATCACTGAGCTGCACCGAATCACGGTTGTACCCATCACTATGTACTATGCTGCACCACTCCATCATTGTTGTACCCATCACTGTGCACTATGATGCACCATTCCATCACTGTGCACTATGATGCACCATTCCATCACTGTGCACTATGCTACACCACTCCATCACTGTTGTACCCATCAATGTGCACTATGTTGCACCATTCCAACACTGTGCACTATGTTGCACCACTCCATCACTGTTGTACCCATCAGTGTGCACTATGTTGCACCATTCCATCACTGTGCACTATGTTGCACCACTCCATCATTGTTGTACCCATCACTGTGCACTATGCTGCACCATTTACACTCACCAGCCTTATCTACTTGCTATGGCTTGCAACATAGCAGAGCAGCTAGGCTATAATTGCAGATCCCTTCAACTGGTCTTCAATGCAGTGATTACTTTCATTGTTTATTGCCTTTACCCCTTTCTCTATCCATCTAAATCAAATTCTGCAACATACAACAATTTGTGCATTTGCATTTATGTCAACACAGTCCTAATCATATGTTGTCCAATCTTGCTGAACACACATCTTTCAGCACTCTACTTCATGTCATATGCTTGAAGTTGGACATTGTCCCTGTCCAAAACAACGTTCAGATTAGGCATCATATGGCTCTGCTCTTTCCAGCTTATAGGAATCCTCTTCTTGCGGTGGATTATATCTCCTCGGTTAGGGCAGCATGGAGCCCTTCTTTTGCTGCAGAATATGACCAACATTTAGAGTGCATTCAGACTGTGACTAGGGCATACACAAAACTGCTATGAGGTCTCTTTTAGACTAGCGTGTAGACTTCTCTTTAATTGCGTTAGGGTTGTCCTCCTTCATGATTGCATTAGGCCTTAAGGTCATCTCCATAGGGAATTTAGGCAACATCTTAGTATCTCTGTGATTAGGGTATGACATCATTTATGGTAGCATACTTAAGCTTCTTATTGTTGTGTAGAAAGGTCTCATTTAGGACAACGTAGAACCTTGTGTAGGTCCACCATAAGAGTTGTCCTCCATGTTAGGCTTCTACCATATTAGGACAACATAGAGCCTTCTCTCCCTTGGTTGCATCTAGATCTAGGGCATGTCTTCTCCATGACAGCGTAGAGCTAGGGCATCTTCTTCTTAGGGCTGTGTAGTCTCTTAGGATCTCTCCTCCCACCAAAACCCAAAGACAAGTGGAGAGGAAGAGATCACAAGAAGAGTGTGTGTCCAAATGACTAGCAAGCCACCTCTTTTTATACTAAAACTTTGAGCACAAGTGGGGGAAATTTGGTTGTTGGTCGTCCTTGACGAAGTCCCATAACACAAATAAATTCATATCTCCATGAATACATGTCAAAATTGGATGATCTTTAGATCAATCCTACACATCTCGATGAGAGGAATCCAATAAAAATATCATCTGTCATTAATAAGATGACCCATATGGAGTTTGGCCTAGTTGCCAATTTTAACAGAATCAGATGATCTTTAGATCAAATCCTACACCTCTCGGAGAGAGGAATCCAAGAAAAATATCAGCTACCATAAATAAGGTGACCCACATGGGGTTTGGCCCTAGTTGCCAATTTTAACATAGACCCTCATCTCCTAGATAGCCCTAAGATGATAAACATGGAAGCATTTACCTGCCTTCCACATTTTGTTTCCTCCCTCATTTTTGCCTGCCTGGCTAAGCTCTCTTTAGACAGTGAAATCATGCGAGTTGTCCCTTGTCTCTCTGACTTTTTTCTTGTTAGTTTTTGTTTTGTCATTCTTAGTTTATTTTGTATCTACCTAATAGAATATGCCACACAAGTCCACATTCCAAATAGTTTTCCCCTTCCACCTCATCTCTAGAATCCGTGTACCCCAACTCAGCCCATTTAATTTACTTAAATTTTTAATGCTTAAAATAAGCAGGGAAATGCAACCAGGGTTATTACACCTTGCTAAGAAATATCTCCTAGTGATGGCCCCTTTAAAGTAATTACAACACTCAATAGCATTATTACTTTATCAACCACATATGCTTTTTATTACAAAGACAAGTAAAACCATGATAATAGACTAAAAAACAAAATATAATTATGAAAAAACATGGTCTCACATAAAATCAAAAGTGATACCGAATACCATTAGATGTTCATATAAATTTCCAATTAATGCATAATATGAACATTGTGTCAATATTTCATAAAGCTAAAACCTCAAAAGTTATAAACAAGCATAATTAACAATATCGAAAATAAACAAGATGGCCATACCCCATATAATAATTTTTTGGAAGGTAAACATCTTTTACTGGTCCAAACCTTTCAAATGGGATGCAAAGATCCTCATGCCTGTGAAACAAAAACAAACATTGTTACCCAAAACAAATTAGTAGTAAGATAAAATGATCTAAAAAGACATTGATATCAAGTACGACACTGAAATATAAGGGAATAGATTTTCATAAAAATTCATAAATAGTTGTATAACATCTAGTTAAGTACAATTGAATTTTCAATCAGGTTGTAGGAAAAACTCTAATAGAACTCATTAGCCATGTAAATACCTGACCTCATTTCCTCCTTTTCTCTTGTCAATTTTGCTTATGACGTTGAGATTTAGTATCACTGATATTACAACAATAAAATAAATAATTTCAGTTTATAGAAAGGTAGCACAGTGCCAACATACTTGAATTTTTGGGGTGCTTCGAACAATGTTGTCCTGAAGATATGATTCTAGGTTGTTTGCAATTTTTAATTGGCACGGTTAGCTCTAATTTTGAAACTTTGTTGGGTGTGGTGCAGGTATCATTTTGCATCAATTCTTCGCCAGGCATTTTTCTTGGACTCGCTAAAGGAGTCTCATTTTCTGCATCCTTCATATGAGTAAACCTTTGATCCAGCACTGGTTTTCCATACAAACTTTCAAAGAGAGAAACTGGAAGTTCAAAGCAGGTTACAAGACCTCCTTATATAACAGACACAGGTGATAATGTGGCAAAAGTTCTGAACTTCAGCCGACGCTAAAGAAAACAAAGAGCTTATGTTTGAAATCTCTAACGACGTGCTTGGACAGCCTATTCCTCTACGTTGCTATCTTGTGAAGGATAGTGTTTCCCTCCATTACTGACCGTTCCGATAGCCCCTGCTTCCTGGTCCATTGGTTTTGGCTTCTCCAGACACTAAAGAGCATTAGAGATTGTATTCCATTGCGCAAAGATGCGTTGAAAGGAAAAATCTGCCAGAGCATAGTATTTCATGCTGAGGTCTCAAATTCTTGCTTCCATACAAATAGAAACCACCAAAAGATATCTACGAACGAGCTGAACATTACAAATTTTCAGTCTCACAACATTGAAGTAAATCTGTAAAGAATGTGGCATTAGATTTCTTAGATTAGTGAAAGCCCTAATGTTCTATCCTATTTGTCAGTCATAAAAATCTCACAAAAACCTGTAAAGTTTGTGCCATTGTGTATGCTTAGCCTCTAAAAGCCCTAGCTTTCTATCTTCTTCTGTGTAATTTGAACATAACACCATCAAATACTAAAATAATGAATGTCCATTCTCAAATAACATTGAAATGTGGAGAAGTGAGACATAAATCATTCAATCAAATTACAAAATCATGATCCTTAACTCAATGCACTTCTTCCCAAACTCTGCTGTTTTTTTTAAACAAAATTGAGCACAGCCTCCTCTAGTCCATTTATAGAGAGCCTTAATTTATGAAATCTTGCCTGTAAGCCAAAATAGAGTCGAAAATTTCCATTGAAAGCTCATAATAACTGAACTGGAAAGAACCCTTGAACATATCTTAATGATATTTTTTTATCTGTGATTCTTCCGCTTAAAACACTGTTTTGAGCATGGCCTCTTTCGACAGATTTAGTTTAGAGAATACAATGGATTATTTAATGAAATATTTCCAGAAATCCGAAATATAGCCAATTTTTCCAATCAAGAACTCAAAATAACCGCATAAGGAGAAAGCTTATACGATTCATCATGACGACGGGAAAAATAATGGTGCTTTGCAATTTTAGCACCCTTTTGCAGAAAATTACCTTTTCTGAACTCGTTTTGATGGTGAAGAATCACAAATGAATTGTTGGAAGCCATGCACGAAGAGATCTAGTGGCTTAGGGATCGATTCTGGGCAATGCTTATGCGATTGCAAACCAATATTGTTCAGATGCGGGCTTGCGAGGTCGAGGGATACATGCAATGGCGGCAAACTACAAGAGGTTTTGAATCTAAGGGCAGGATATATTGTCCAATGATGTCATCGATGACCATAGATTTGTCTTTTAATCAAATGGATTTTCAAAGAATTTGGAATATTTTACAAATTTTATTATTTAAGCGGAATAATTTGTTTAGTTGGATTTTTTTTTGTTGGGGAATTGGACATTGCACATTATTTAAGGAGAAAGACCATTGCCATCCTAGGGTTTACAAGTGGTTTTTAAGGCTCAGTAATAATATAGACTATGAAAATGTACAAAACCACCATCAAGTGCTTTTAAGGTGAATAGTTGGCTTAGTGATGCTCATGAATACCATTTAAGGGATGATTTTTAGGGCTTTAAACATTTTCAAGGATGAAAACTAGTTCATGAGGGCCCAAAAGAGGTGTAACATAATGTTCATGGTCCATGTATAAGTTCCCAAGCCACTTCAATACAACCCCTAAAAAGAAAATATTTTTCATAGATATGTTGTAAGGAAAATGTTTAATATTTTCCTTTAGTGACTAATTCATACTACTATAGATTTTGGAATATCTAAAAAGTGTTCAAACATTTTCATGTTATATGTTGATTCCTATTGCTACACTTGTTATCTTGCAACCTTTATTCTTCTAGAAATATATAGTTTTCTCATATAAAACCTCAAGCCATAGGCTTGGTAACACCCTTCAAATAATCTTTACTCTCATTTATTAAATATTTTGTATTTCCACTTTTCAACTTCATTCACAAAGAAATAAAAATCTAGTTAACAATGAGTAAAATCCATCAAAAGTGCTACCTAAAGTCGTCGTTATTTTATCTATTAGATATGATGAAACTATTTATGAAATAGAAGATACCAATATGTGACATAGTAATCATGACCATTTATGGGAATTATTACCTATAATTATTCATCTCATACATTAGTTTGTTTCAATTACAAGAGATATTGAATAATCAACCCATGTTCATTTACCAATGATATAAAAAATAAGATGAGATTCTAGTTTCTTCTTTAGAAATTCTCATTTTGGATAGTCTTAATTAAGTAGTGGTGTTTTATTTGAACTTTGGTATTGTTTAATTTTATATTGTAACTTCTCTCCTATACATATTTATTTCTCCAAAAATTGCAAAGAGGATCTTTGGACTACATGCACATATAATTGAAATGGATGAAGGTGTCAATTGGGAGGCTGGTGAAGAACTTGCACTTGCAACTCTAATAGTGGATATTAACCATGCAAGATTGAGTGGTTAATATGTTGAGAAGTATCTTTAGTCATTGGAATTTAATCTTCAAGTCAGAGGGGCCATATAAGAGCTCTACCATTTTCTATTGCACATGTTTAGAGATATTAAATTCTACATGAATTGAAAATTTTAAAGATTTGTGTCCAAGAGATCTTCAAATAAAAGAAAATGACATAGTTTCTTTCCAATGTGAGCATTTATTCATCTATAATTAGGCTAGGTTGGCATAAGATTTGTAGGGAGGATATCTTAGAGGAGAATTTTGTCAAAACGGTCTATAAAGAACTTCAAAAGAGCGTCTTGTTAAGCTTATGGATCCCAAACTTCAAAACCCCCCAAAGAGAAATTTTAATCTCCCTCAATAGTAGTGTGACCCAAGTGAATGGAGGGAAGCTTTACAAAAGAGAGCTAGAAATATTATCAGTTCAAGTAAAGCTTTTAAAGGTTTAATCAACAAAAGACATGTCCAGGACCTCAGATTAAATATCAACAAAGATTCCTGAGTGAATAGGCTAATCAAAACCAACATTTCATCCTGTGACAAGGCCCCCTAAATGGCCAATAACATCATTAGATAAAAACTCCCAATGAGGGAGAGAATTCTATAGTAATTGGATCCCCTTTTCCCCATCTGCCATTGATTCTTGTATAATGAAAATATGAGGGTAGTGAACTTGATTAAACTGTTTATAGCTAAGTTTTTTATAGGGTTGGTTAGTGCCTTGCAATTCAAGGATAAGATTTTCAGTTTGAAAGAGATTCAACGCTTGAAGCTCTAAGGGGAAAAATGATATATATATATATATATATATATATATATATATATGGGGAGCAAATTTCAAAGTTTGCATATTTATGTTCCATTGACAAAAATGATTTTCCCCTTCTCTTGGGGACATTTAGATGATAATCGCTATGAGGCCCCAACCCTCTACCAGAGTCTAAAAAAGGAATGTTTGATGAGTCAAAAAAGGGGGAAACAAAAAGGAGGGCAGAGCATCATAGATTGTAACAAGGGGGGAGGCTAAAGAGGAGGAGGGTAGGAAGGAAACAAAAGTAATAGGGGGAGAAGGGGGAATATAGGGGAGGGAAGGGATCAGGAGCACTCTTCCGTGCATGACACAAGGGAGAAAAAGAGGCTCTAGATTATGATATTCAAGGAGATGCTTGAATGTGTGGAGTTTTGAGAGGTTTGCCATTGATGCCAAAGAAAGGGTCATTGCTGAATTGGAGGTAACCGTTAATATGTTGCGTGTATCATGAGTCTTATTGAGAAGTTCAAGCCTTCTTAAAAGACCGCCACCAAGGAATTCACTATCCCCTGAAGTTGACTATAATCCCTTGCCTAAAAGAATTCAGGATCACATAACGTGCTAAGCAAAAGCTTCAAGGCTCTCATAATGCGAGGAAGCAATTACATAGTAAAAATGAAATAGAGTATGAATAGTGTAAACATGTGCGTAGATCAATAAATAATAAACATATGTATGTCTATGTGTTGATTGTATGCATATGGTATCACAATCTGTTAGGGTCCCACCCTAACCCCCTTATTTATGTAGTAGGATCGAGTCATAGTTATAGTTAAAGTAAAGAGTCAATAAAGCCCATATTAATAATTGTAAGTGGTTAACCCGCATTTAATGATGGGACCACAGTTAGTTGCAAATGGGTCATGGTATTAGATAGATGGTATTAATAAGAACCATGGTATTGATCCATGGTATTGCATGTATGAGTCATATATAAAGGATAGAGACTTCCTGCGAGGAGCATCATGTCTTATTCTGTCATCGAGCTCTGCTCTATTGGAGGTTGCCCCCTCGAAGAGGCAAGTAAACATTGCTTTCTGAATAATAAAATATTTGCTGTTGTTACTCACTATTCCATGTTCTGGGTATATTTCTTCGCATATTCGGTATTCTAGTCTCGTCTTGCAGGTTAAGAGCATAACAAGTGGTATCAGAGCTCTTTCTAGGGCAGGTGGGATCTCCTTTTCTTAGCAATCTTTTTTTTGGCTAGAGACGTGTTCTGGGGTCTTTAAACCACGGGATCTATCGTTGAGCGCATAAACTTGCGGATTTGGGGAGGCATGCACGCAGGAAATACAAGAGGTGGTCACGCTTGTTGGACTCCGTTGTAACCCCTGTGGGTACCTCTTCGAGTAGTAGCAAATTAGACAAAACCGCGCACAGACTGTCTTCCAAGTACCCTCTAGGTATATCGAAAGCCCCCTAGCTCCTTTGAAACCTCGCCATAGATAAACCATTGGCCGTCTTGCTGCTACAGTACACCGAGAACAACACTCGGAGAGATTACTCACCTATACGATAGGGTAGTCGGGTTGTACGGCTAAGGGTACAGTTGATCCTCCTTAGTTAGAGCCTTGAAACATTGGGCCAGTACTACTGTCAGACCCTTATGTATATTGCGATCTATAGCACCTGACACTCCTTGAGACCATAGTTCCCTTTTCTGTCTTGGGATCACGCATAATCTCTGCCAGATCAGAGCCCGCAAGGGGGTTTGTAGCAGCAGCAGACATCAGTCCTGCAGTTCCGAGTTAGCAGACCAAAGTGACTCCTTATGAAGCAGTTTATGGTCAACTCCCTCCTTCCCCTACTTCTTATATCAAGGGGTGCTCAAAAGTACAAGCAGTGGATCAACTCCTACAAAACCACACAACCATGCTCCCCCATCTTAAAGAGAATCTTCATCAAGCTCAAAACCGCATGAAGCAACAGGTAGATCAACATCGCTCATAGTGCTAATTTCAAGAAGGGGATCAGGTATTTCTGAGGCGACAACCATATAAGCAAACATCACTCAAAGACAAGGGTTGTCAGAAACTATCTCCAAAATTCTACGGACCATATCAAGTACTTCAGCGCATTGGAGAAGTGGCCTACAAGCTAGCTTTGCCACCCACTGCAAAAATCCATCCAGTTTTCCATATCTCATGCCTCAAGAAAGTGATTGGGAACAATTGCAGAATTCAAACCAGTCTACCTGAATTGGATGAAGAAGGGTCAATCTGGCTCCAACCTAAACAGGTCCTAGACACACGAGAACGACACCTGCGTGGCCGCATGATCAGGGAAGTCCTCGTTAAGTGGAAAGACACCTCTCCGGAAGATGCAACCTGGGAACCAGCCACTATTCTTCAGTGGTTAACCCGCATTTAATGACGGGACCATAGTTAGTTGCAAATGGGCCATGGTATTAGATAGATGGTATTAATAGGAACCATGGTATTGATCCATGGTATTGCATGTATGAGTCATATATAAAGGATAGAGACTCCCTACAAGGAGCATTGTGTCTTATTCTGTCATCGAGCTCTGCTCTATTGGAGGTTGCCCCCTTGAAGAGGCAAGTGAACATTGCTTTCTGAATAATAAAATATTTGTTGTTGTTACTCACTATTCCATGTTTTGGGTATATTTCTTCGCATATTCGGTATTCTGGTCTCGTCTTGCAGGTTAAGAGCACAACACAATCTCAAAGATGTGTATGGTGAACTCTTATTTAGTGGGTATTTGATCCGACCTAGTGAAGGCAAAGGAGCATTAGTCATCACGGTTGATCACATGACTTAGAGGCTTCAAGTGTCCTTGAAACACTTTGTACCTTACACGAGTCATCTACATTCTTTGCATATAAGATGACAATTGAGGTAGTGAACACATTATCTGATGATGGTTGGATGTCATTGTCCAAACATGGGTTGGGGGATGTCACTATTTGTATAAAGTCTTTGTCAAATTACATAAACCTATATCATCGTTAAATAGCCTATGTTCAATAGACATGAGCATCTTGAGTGTAAAATCTTCCCTGCTTTTACAAGAGGTTTATATGGTAGACATCTTGAAGGAGTGATTTTGGAGTATTTTGATTAAGTTTTTTTGTTTTTTGTTTTGTTTTGATTTGTTTTCAAGTATAGTTAAAGGCTTCAACCTAAGAGGATTGATGTCCTCATATTGACCAGCTTGGTGCCTGGATTGGCCTAAGAGGCTTTTTGTCCTCATTCAAGGTTGGCGCCTCGAAGAATTAAAGAACTTATATTACAAGTTGGAGCCCATATTTATAACTGAGAATGAAAGTCCTCACTATATTTAATAAAATTATTATTTTTGTTCTACTTCTTATGTTCTGGCTTAACTTTTTAATGAACATAATATGACAATTATAAGAAGTATCAATTCATCCCCCAGTATTTCCAACAAGGGTTGAAACATATTTGGACATACCAAAGCCCATGATTATGTTGTTTATGTGATAGATAAGTATTTTCCACCTGCATGTCCGCTGAGACCCTCTCTCTGGCACTGTAATTCTATAATGGTTAGAAATGACAACAAAACTACATGTACAAACTACTTGCAACATGTTTCAACATAATTTTTTCTAAGTTGATATTCAAATTTGTCACTAGGTAATTGGGAGATTTTGCATTGATTTTTTCAAACTATTTATCATTCATAATTTCAAACCCTCATCATATAGCCTATATCAACAAGCTCATATGCTCTCCAAGGTCACCTTCAAATAATCAGGAGGTCGAGAATAAGGGAGTGTTCTCCAAATAGATTTGTTGACCTCAAAGTGCAATGTACCAATTGTGCTTTCCACATACTCTCGAGGTGGGATATTCCTTCAACCAATCTAAAAAACTCTTCAAAATAGAAACATGTGCCAAGATGGTAGCTCTCGTTTAATAAATCCATATCTATTTATAATGAGGTCATGATAAGCTCATTAGATTCTACTTATAATGGTTGTTCCAACTTACACCTCAAGCCTTGAAAATGCTCTTTCTAAATTCAACTTAGCTCGTAATCCTCTCAACATTGCCTCAATTATGGTGGATGTTTAAGGGTTTAAAACAGGTCTAGATTGGTGCATTTCTATTTTCAAACCGCTTGATTCATCTTCCAACTTATGTTGAATCAAATGATAAATACTAGCATAAATGATTCCCTCCAAGAGACTCCCATAAAAGCACTTAAAGCTAGGCTAATGTTTTCATTCCCTCCAAAAATCTAACAATTTTGAAAATACATCTCAATTTTTTAATTTATATATTTTACTAAAAATATATTTATGTTATCAAGATATTTTTTTAAAATATATACAATTAATATATATTGAATCAATAAATTTTGATTAACGCATTAAATTAAACAAAATAAAATAATTAATAAATATTAAATCAATAGATCCTAATTAACACATTAAAATAATGTAATTATTACATAAATCAAAATCGATCGGGCACTTTTCAAACAATTTGGTGGGAAATTTTCAAATTTCAAACGCTTCTGGAACAATTTGGTGTTGAAGCATTTTGGGACACTTTTTAGCAAACAGATAAACTGTTCGAGGAGCATTAGCTGGTGTACACATTTACAGATAGATGATTAACTTCACTATCCTCGGGAGTATTGTGGAGCATTAACAGGTGAGATGCTTCTGGCAATAACCCTTCCACACCATAAGACATGTTTACAAGCTATGTAGTTACAACCATTCCTGCGAGGCCCGATCTTCTATGGATTTTGCAAGGCGCGATCTTCCATGGCTTTTGCCTAAAACAGGTATTTTTTTCTTCTTCTCAAAAATTAGCTCTTTGAATAAATTATCATCTCCAGTAGGTGAAAATGGAAAACATTTCTCCGGTCTCTCCTTGATAAGGATTACGCTTTTTCCCTGCATAAAAGATAGGCGGTAGAACTGCAGGGCACTTCAATAGATAAATTTTCCTTTAAGTTAGATTGAATACACAAGCAATTGTTCCAGTAATGGGAAATGTAATGCTCGAGACAATAACAGGGGTCAAACTAATTGACCCGAAGTTTGACCTTCAAAACTAGGATACCAGACAACCTGAACTTTAACCCTACTTTCGAAACAGGACACCACGCAGAAGGCACACTGGTCTAGATATGCTCTTTAGTAGTCCATGCCAGCCATACCGTCTCTCATACCTGGGACTTCCTTCTTATCCTTCAGAATCACAACAATGATGCACTCTGTTGTGGTTAACAATGAAGACACACTTGCAACATCAACCAAAATAGCTCTGGTCTCTTTCAGGGGATCAATAATCTCTGCCTTCACCTTATCAATGTATTCACCTTAGTCGGCATCGTAGCCAAGGTCAAGATTATATTGCTCAGTAATTTCCGAACAATCACTACACCTTCCACACCAGCGTTTGCAACAATTGTACATGAAAACATCTTCAATCGTATATGCAGTTTGACCTTCCTGAGGCAGAGTTCGTCATTTTTTCTGGAGGCAGGGTTTGGACCCTTTCCTGAAGTAATTTGGGCCTTCACTTCCTTATTTTTATGTGATGCCAATTCATGCAGATCTATAGACTGAATTATAACATCCTTGACAATCTTTTATATCGTTTTCTTTCAAAAACAATGTTACCTTGGCTTTTGATGACAACTATCTGGAGGCACCATCTAATTTGTCCTCAAATCTGGGACTTGATGCTGCCATCTCTGAGATCTATTTTACAAACTTTGCAGATATGAAAATAAAACAACAAAAATAGACCCGCAAGAGTGGTTAGTCCTTCAAGCAACAATAATGAAACCCTCTAACTGCTGGTCTTTGATTTTGGTAGTTGATCTATTGTTGTAAACCCTTGAGAATCTCAATTAGAGATGATCCTCTTATACCATGTAAAAATTTTCTAATTCAAGAGGACAACTGCCTTGTGTTTCTTTCTCAAATAACTCAGATCTTGAATTACTTTAATAACTGAATAAAATTTTGAACATGCAACAGTCACACATATAACTGGAAAACCTAAACAGTGGACTCATAATAGCTTTTCAAGTACACACATAATTCTGTCCTTCAAATCAGCTTATCATTAATGATCGAAACTTACAAGGACACGTCAAAACTGAGGTTTTCAGTGTCTTGGACACTCAGATCTGCTCTATCTCCTTGTTGGATACTCAAACCCACACTTTATTGAATTGCTGTACAACACTGTTCAATATGGATTCTGATCTGACCTTGGCTCCTGTCCTATGCTTTGAATCTGCTCAACTGATCTTTCTCTGATCTCGTCTTTTTGATGTTAAAAAATGTTTGCATACAACTTCTCTCATCTTGTTCTATTTATTCTCTTAGACTCTAATTGAGAAAATTAATCTCCCTTATCTTAGCAACTAATCTCTTTAATCCGAGCAACCACCTTTTCTCAACAATTATGTGTACAACTAAGATTAGATCAAATACAAATCACTAATATTCTGAAAATATCTAGAATATTTCATTTAGATTTTTAAGAGTTAGGAGATTGAGGGAAATTGATCTTTCACTTTTATTTACTAAGTGAAATTACAAGATGGTATTATTTCACAGTTTTACGGTCACCAAAAGTTGTCTTGAACCACTTCTCACACATTCACACCTTTCATGTGTAAGAAGTTCCTACATGAGTTACACTTATCGACATACCCTGTATCCCTTGTACCCAGTTCCAAATCAAAGCAAAGGTCTTCGCAGAATGCCATTTCTCACATGCTGCTGGTCACACTGGCTTCTTTAAGACATATAACAACAAGAGCAATTTCTTTTAGAATGGGCTCTAATAAGAGGTGAAAAATATTTGTTGCTTCATGTGAGACTTATTAGAGGAATAAAACGGAGACTGTGATAAGTTCAAGACTAATGTATGCCTTGCCCATTTTGAATAAAAGGTGATAATGATAATCCATTAACATTGTCATTAAATAGAAGTTTGCCTCAGGCCGGACGGAAGTTTGCATTTTCTTTTTCATATTAATAAAGGCTTTGTTTTGAGGGTTTTCCACAAATATTTGAATGTTGTTCTTCTTTATTGTCAAATATTCAACGTTTTATTCCAAAATTCAGAAATTTTTATTTTTATTTTTATTTTTATTTTTTTATTTTTTTATTTTTTTTTATTTAATTATTTATTTATTTTTTTTTTTGTTTTTTCAGATTTCAGGTATTTCAAAACATTTTTTTCCTGGGGAAAAGTATCATAATTTTCCTTATCAAGTAAAATTACATGTTGTAAATGCCATAGGCATATGCAGAAAAGTGACCGTGGTCATCCGAGAACTGTTTTGTATTGTAGAAATCTATACAAAAAACCCAAAGAAGGGTGTGTTGATAGTATCTGATCATATACATTATTATTTACATATTCAATTTTTTTCAAAATTTCACCCATGGTGATTACTGTTCTATAGACAAAAAAATAAATAACATAAATAGATACATTAGGGCTTGTCAACCCTCTGCAGTTCCTGATCCATGTATGGTCTATGGAAATACTAGTAGATCTGTTCTGGTGTGTGCTCCCTGATCACCCATTCCCCTCTAGGATGATGTGTTGCCACTTTTGAAAGCCGGTCCGCAGGTTCATTGCACTCCTTGTAGATATGAGCACATGAAACATGATCAAAATATGTTTTTAAAAAGAAAACATCATCCAATATGGTTCTTAGTGTATACGCATGGCATGTGGAAATGCAGTTGAACCAGTTAATAACAATCTTGGAGTCCCCATAAACTTGTAAATATCTACAATTTTTGTTTATAGCAAAATATAAAAGATGACGAAGTGTAAGGAGCTTTGCAAAGTTATTTGTGCCACCTCCCAACCCCATACAAATATTGAAATAATGTGTCTCAGATATATGGAGGATAATGCCACCGCCACAACCCTGTTCCTGTGCTGATTCGTCGAAATAGGCCCAAGGGTACGCTTTGTCTATGACCTCCAGGGTGATGGTTCGAATCTTGGCAACTTGTTCATCAACCAGAATTTCCATATAACCGTTACAAATCTTAGGAATAATCAAAGGCCAAACTATATGCTTCCCATGAAATATGTTGTTGTTCCTGCTCATCCATATGTGCCAGCACACCATTAATGGAAGATTTTAGGATCTTGGGTTTGGAGCTTCAGCCCACCACTGGTTCCAGGCATTTAGTATACCATCGCCAGCCCAAGTAAGTGATAAATTAAGAGTATGTAACAGCTGTGCCTAGACCTGTTGTGTTGTAGGGCAGGAGAGAAATAGATGGTGATTTGATTCCTCCTCCTCACGACATAATACACACCATGTAGGTCCCTGAAAAGATCATTTTCTGAGATTAGTTCCGGTTGGGGTTTTGTCCATAATGATGTTCCACATCAAAAGATGAGTACCCGATGGACCTTTTAGCTTCCATATGCTGCTCCACTAGTTATCCAAAGAATCAGGTTTATGACTAGCATGGATAATAGGATATCCATCCTTTGGAGTATAGATCACCTCTGTGCAAAACCCCAAAGCAGTTTGTCATCCTCATCCCTTAGTCTCACATGGGATTCAATTAAAGCCGCCGAATATCTCCTCCACTCCATATGCCACTAAGTTGGTATATCTAGGTTCTCCACTGTTATATGTAGTGGTGTTGTATAGGTCCCCGATCTGTGTGATGTTTTCCACTCCATTATGATTTAGGAAGGCAATCAAGCCAGGAGGGAGATGGTGTGAGTTGCCGCAACCAATCCATGGATCAGTCCCAATGCGGATAGACATGTCGTTGCTGATTTGCCAAGTAAGACCCCTTCTTATGATGGGAAGGGTATTTATAACAACCCTCCAAATCACTGATATTCCTTTCTTGTTCCAAGTAGGTAATATTAACCAGTCCATGATTGTGCGCAACCATATGTATTTATAGGTAACCAGCTTTGACCAAAGGCTCTTGTGCTTTAGGAGAAGCCATCCTAATTTGGATGCAAGTGCTTGAGCAAAGGTAGAGAGGTTCTTGAGGCCCCAACCCCCCCA
Source organism: Pinus tabuliformis (assembly GCA_031772625.1). Taxonomy (NCBI): domain Eukaryota; kingdom Viridiplantae; phylum Streptophyta; class Pinopsida; order Pinales; family Pinaceae; genus Pinus; species Pinus tabuliformis. The sequence continues at coordinate 751,660,363 of CM062809.1, forward strand.
TTTTTTGGGAGTTACAATTCTACTTCATTTGACCCACACATAGGGTTTTCCCTCCTTGTGACCCTTCCATGAGAAGTGGCAGCAAACTTGATGAATCCTTTGTAATATACCTGGGGGATCTAGGCCAGAGACATCCATAAGACTGGTGTTGCTTCCAGAATCGATTTAATGAGCACCAGTCTACTTGCTCTGGATAGTAGATGAAGGCTCCAAATATTTAATCTTCTTTCCACCTTGGCAATCAACCAGGTCCAATATGCAATTTTGTATCCATCTGCTTTTATCCTGAAACCCAAGTACTTCAATCCATCCTCCATTGTCAGGTTTTGGAAGGGGATGTTTTGGAGTGCATGATAGGTCTCCTATTGAGTACAAGCTGAGAGAGATATAGTGGATTTGGCCCCATTTATTTCCATCCCTGTTGCGACACAAAAAACATTCAACACTTCAGAGAGAGTGTTGTTGTCTTGAATGCCTCCATCTAAGAAGATGAGCATGACATCCACAAAGAGCATATGTGTTAGAGTGCATTGCTCCATTATCTTGAGACCCTTGAGCCTCCTGACTCTTTTTTCTGATGCAATCAGCTTGCTTAAGCCTTCCATCACAATAAGAAAAAGCAATGGGGAGAGAGGACACCCCTGCCTGATTCCTCACTTCGCTTGAAAGGAATGGGAGACTGATCCGTTGATTAAGGTTCCAAAGGATATAGATGTAATGCAACACATTATCCATCTGATATAAACTAGTAGAAAGCCCAGGTGAGTAAGGATCATCCTTAAGAATAACCAGCTGACCCTGTCAAAGGCCTTTGAGAGGTCAATCTTGAGCATCACCCCTTTAAGCTTCTTCTGTTTGATGGATTGAAGGCCTCTTGTGCTGTGCCGATGGCCTCAAGGATTTGTCGATTGTGTAGGAAGGCAAACTGTTTCGAGGAGATGTTGCCTGATAGGATCAGCTTGATGCGGTTAGCAATGATCTTCGCAACAATTTTGTATAGGCAGTTACATAGGGATATAGGCCTGAAGTCATTGAAGGATGGTTGGGAATCCATCTTGGGAATGAGGGCTATATAGGTGGAATTTATAGGTTCATACATTTTGCCCGATGAACGACATTCCTCGATCACATCGGGTAGATCCGGTCCAATAATGTCAAAGAATGTAAGATAGAATTCCATGGACCAACCATCTGGCCCCGAACTTTTGTCCTTCTTAAACCACTTCAGGGTGCCCTCCAGTTCCCCCATAGTAACAGGTCTTATGAGATCCTCCACCATGTCAGGTTCCACAAATCTGGGAAAATTCCCTGCAATGCGAATGATATCAGCTAGAAGTGTGCCTGGTGGGGCTTTGAACAACTACTTGAAGTGAGTGTTACCCAGCCGTGCCAGTTGATTATAAGTTTTAGCAATTAGACCCTGTTTCGTAGGCATTTTCTAGATAATATTGTTGGATTTCCTTCCATTTGCAAATTTATGGAAGAATTTTGTAATTCCATCCCCCGCTTGTAACCAAGTTTCCCTGCTTTTGAGTCTCCAAGTTTCTTCTCGATCCAGCAAAATCTTTGATCTTTGGGTTTCCAAGTTCACAAGGTGTATTTTTGTTGTTATAGAGGTGTACCCTCTTCCCTGTTCATCCATTAGAGTGGCCAGCTGATTTTTAGTGTCACCAAGGGTATGTTCCTCCTTCGCCTTTTTCCTTCTGGCCCAATCTATGGATAATCGCTTGAGTTTGATCAGGTTACTATAGAAACCCTTAGTCTTCCTCTCGACATTTGGTAAGGGATGGGCCTTCCAAAATTTCAAAACCAACCTGAGATATTCAAGGTCCTTTAACCAGGTCGGATTAAACTTAAAAGGAGCCCTAGGTTTTTTGAAGGAGCCTGCCACTTCCAGATAAATAGGGGAATGATCCGATATTCCTCTAGTGCCCACCCACTATCTGAAATTTTTGAGGGAAGTAAGCACATCTTCATGAATGAGATACCTATCTAGTCTCCTCCCCATAGTTGCATCTCTAGTCCTTCTATTGTGCCAGGTTGGCAGCTTCTTGTTCATAGGGACATCAATAAGACCATGTTGCTCCAAGAGGATGTCGAGTTGATCCGAGAGTGGATCCAGCTGCGAGTGGTGTCCCTAGAATTCTTCATGTCCGATGGAGAAATTAAGATCTCCCCCTAGAATAGTGGATTGGTCTATCAGGGGATTCTCAAGGAGCTGCTACCAAAAATCCGATATACTGTGATTGGGTGCATAAATGTTCATAATACATAGATTTTTGCCCAATTCAGTGGAAAATATATCGATAACCAGGAAACCCTGACCTCCCCAAGCCGATATAACCTTGATGGTTTGAGGGTTTATCTCGAGAGCTAGACCCCTGGATCTCTCAGCAACATCCAAGGCTTGAAAGTGCCACCCTGGCATGATATTTAGAAGGGTCTTAACAATCAGCTCAAAGCTACCTAGGGTTTCTTGAAGAAAAATAATGTCACAAGGCTCACAGCTCAAGAGTCTCTTAAGGGATGATTTTTTAGAGGGACTAGCTAATCCCCTACAGTTGAGGGAGAGCCTCTTCATGGGGGAACATTGCCAAGGGTGTCTGGTGCTCTAAGTACCCTTTCAATGGTGTTCTGTCAGCCCTGAGCTACATCATCCCCAACAATCTTAATGGCTTTGTACATCTTGGAAGGCCTCCCCGAGTGGGTTTATGCACAACATTTGAGGGTGTGATACCCAACCCAAGCGAGTAAGGGATTGCCTGGTGGAAGGAATGGAGGTTGTAGAAATGTGAACCCGAAGCAGATGGCGAAATAGGATTGTGTTGGAGCCCCTGTTCAAGGACAACTGGGGGGTGGTGGAAAAGATAGGCAATGGGTGATCAAGTGCACAGGTAATGGGAGAGGTAACCAAACAAGGTGAAGATGCAGATGATGCCAATGAGAAAAAAATATTTATTAAAATTTAGTGTAGAGGATAAGGGAGAAGAAATTGTACCCGATGTAGGAGCAGCCTCCGCAGCAGATCGGGATCTAGTCATAGGAGGGGAGATTGGCGACATCTAGGAAGCGTTGGATGGCTGAGCAATGACCCCAGCCACATCCTTTGGACTATCTAGACCTGTGGGTTTCTCATCCACAATTAGGTCTTTCATCTGGAAATGTTTGGTTCCCTTTGTAGCAGCCGGAGTAGTAGGCATGATCAGTGGGCATTCTTTGAAAAGATGTCCAACCTTATGGCATCATCTACACCTCAATGGAACACCTTCATAACCAAGATTTTGTCAGCGAGAGAAATGCCTTCAATGTAGGGTAATATTTTCCTCCAGGCCTTCTCTGGTGTCCAAATGAACCAGGATGCGAGCCATAGTCATATTCCCTGACGTTTCATAGGACTGATCATGTTCTAAATAGGTACCTAGTGCCATGCTTATGCGCTTAAAAATGACTGGAGTCCAGTATTGCATCGGAAGGCTTGGTAATCGAACCCAAATCGGCCCGGCTCCCATCTGTTCCCTCCCAGGATCAAATAAGGGATCCAATCTTTTCCGCAGAATAGGGGCTAATTTGATATGCCATAATCTAGAGAGTATCCAGTCCGTGTACTCTTCCCTGTGGAAATGAAGGGCAAACTATCCTCGCGCAAGCACCTGCATGGTGGGTAGTTCTTTGAGTAAAGAACCCCAAATCTCTGAGGTCCAGAGACGAAGTCTCTCCACAGTATACTTCTGCCCCCGAACTTGGCCCACCAAGACCTTCTTGGTTGTATCAGCAACTTCCCCCATCGAGAGGTCTTAGCCCAAGGATAGGTTGATGTCCATATCGATAGCTTTTAGGCACCTTCCTTTCTTTAGCTTGCCAGATCTGCGAGCCGTAAGATAGTCCCAAAGATATCCCCGTATGCCCTGGTTAAGCGTCTGTGGGGTGGATGGGGTCGATTTAGGGTTTGGGACAGGGGAGCTGAAGCATCCAGAATGGATAGGGGTGCTGGGAGATGGGCCACCAGGGTTAAGGGTGCTACCAGATAGTGTAGGGACAGGGTAGGTAGTAGTCCCAGGAGGGGGGATGCTAGATGTGGAAGGGTTGTAGGGCGGGGCAGAGATGTGGGGTAGACGGGGCAGTGGCACGTCGAAAGTGGGCAATGGTTGTAGGCAGGTACCAAGGAGATTCAAGGTAGCCGGGGAAAGCGGTGGGCAGTCCAAGCCGGAGGCATCTTCGATGTTGATAGATGGTGGAGGAAAGGGCACAGATGGCCCAGGTTTGTCCAGTGCAGAGCTAGGAGCTGACAGAGGTTGTAGAGATGCGGCAAAGGGACCAGAGCCTGACACGGCATGATGGCGAGACCAAATGACCTCATGGGGATTGGGGTCCTCGGTATAGCCCACCTCGTCCAGGTCCATTGCAACTGACAGGAAAACGGTCGATGGTGGTTATGGACTGTGAGGAAGGCGGGAGGACCACAGGAATGGAAAATGCCAGAGAGCCCGCGGGAAGGAGGTAAGGTTGGATGGAGTCTGGCGAGCTGTGGAGGTTAACACTGACTGTCAGGTGCCTGGCAGCAGTGCCACATTAACTCCATTATCGCCGACCATCAGAGCGCTGCTAGTGTTTCTTTTCCTCTTCATTTTCCGCCATCTTCAAAATAATTATTTGTTTGTGTTCTTGTCTATATTTTTCTTTGGAATAATTTATAAAGATATAACAGTCAAGTGGTTTTAGATTTTAGTTGTTTCATCAAGTATATTCCAGTATAATACTGTATTCCAGCTTTGTTTATCAGACAATATTTGTTCAGGAACCTAACATGTCATATTTGGCCATGATATAACTGTTTACTATTTTAGTATTATAGTGACTTGATCAATGGACATAGGGTGCTTGTAAGAGATTAACTGCATACATGAGATACATTTTGGGCCTGTTTGGGTACACCAAACTTTATTTATAAGATATTCAATACCTGTTCAGGTACACAAAACTTTCTGTGTAAGATCTCCAATAAAGAGAGTTACTTTACTTCATTGTTACTCCAGAATGAAGTCTTTTCTCTTAACCTGTCATTAACTCTATCAGTATTAACTATTTAACATGTTCTTTAATTTGTTTAAACCATCAACAGATTGTTGTTGTAGTTGGTGCATTTTTAGTGGGAAGATACCATTTTGTATGAATGCTTTATTTAGTTTATTTTTTACACAAATGTTCTTATGAACAGTATTTCTATGGATGTCACGGTTTGTTAAAAGTGAGGACTCATAAATAGTGAGCACCTTATTCACATCCACCTACTCATTCTTTCAACTTTATATTGAATCACAATGCAGGAAATTCCAGGGATGCTCCTCGCTTTAGTGCTCTATTCTGATTACCGAAAGAACAGGGATCTTGGCAATGATACAAAATTGCCTGTTATGAGGGGCTGCAAGTATTTTTGGCATGCACTTTCAGGATATATGACTGGTTTGATTGCTGCTCTTGCTGCAGGAATTGATTACCACAGCCTGCACTTCTGTATTTGGTATTGATTAGCATCATGCACTTTAAACTAGATAACTTGCAAGTTAAAAATATATTTCTTTTGCATCTTCATTGTGCTCTGGTATTCCTCAGTTACAAACTAGAAAGTTTTCATGTCATTGTCTACTTTGAGAATATGAACGAACTTGCATAGATTCACCTTGAGAATATCTTATTGGGAACCTGTTTTATTTTTTTCTTGTCAGTTCACTCACTTATTTCTTCCATTTTCTTTTTAGTATCCTTAGATGAAATGGCATTTTTTTAATTTTTGGAATGGGTTATAGTTGTTAGGAAGTATTGAATAGTTCAGAGAATTCCTTCTTTCATGTATGAATGTAGTTGTTTACCTTTGGACACATATTAATAGAAAGTGTATTCTGTCTCCCATTAAGAGATTTTTGGAATTGCCTTGCACTATATTATAATCAGTATTTTTACCTTCAATCAAAATGAACGAGTACGTCTTCCATAATTTTCCAGGGTTCTAACATTAGAAAATACTCTGACTGCATTTGATTTCATGTATAAAATGTATTTTCCCATTGGATGTTACATGGTATTTCTGATGCTCGCCTCTGGTATTGTAGTCATTTGGAGTCAATGAGTTTACACCAGATTCTTTGTTTAGAGACTTGAGGTGTTTGGATGTTTCTAATATTGTGTAATTGCAGTGATGAATGAACCGATAAGTTTGACCCAAGTAATGGTACAAAACTTTTGTTTAAGGTCCATTTTTGTCGATTTAACTTCATCCTATTTCCATTGAAAAATTAGAGCCTTCAAGGTCATGCACATTTGATCCAGAAGACCAATAATACCCACAAATGGTCATTTCTCATTCAAAAGTTGAACACACAGTGAAGGGAATTAGAAAGATGGAACCTGATTGTTTTATAGTGGTCCACTATAAGTAACGTCTTAGAGTCTGTTTATGAAATATAATGCCCAGAAATTGATACACAGACACAACACTTCATAACGGTGCTTGTATCACCATCAAACCCTAAACCCCATAAGCTGAGTGGTCAGAGCAGCCAGATCTTGTTTATGACTAGGTTGAGAAACGTCCTCTTGCTGGTTTCAAGATCATTTTGACCTATATCATCGATCATTCCAGAGTGCACCTTTTCTAGGCCCCAAAATTGTCCCTCAGCATTGACTTCATGTGGATTTGTTAGAGGTTCGTTGTCTACATTTCATTTTAAAAATCTAGTGCATGAATGATTGTCCACATGTTCATGAAGAAGAGAACATCTTTGCATTTGATGTGGTCCAGAGAGAAATATTTTATTTGGTCAAGTCTGTATTCTTCATCAATTATTTTCTTGACACCGTTTTCATTCTCGGCACTGTAGTTGTATGTGTCATCGAGGGTTTCATTACAGGTTTCATCAATCTTCTGCGCTGTCCAACTTTTTTATTGTCAACAATAGAGCCATCTAGAGGTGGAAATGGATATGTATGACTGAAAGCTTCAATAATTGTGTGTTTATAACATACCCTTTGTTTGTCTACCAAGGAATATCCAATGGATCTGTATGACTGAAAGCTTATAACATACCCTTTGTTCGTCTACCAAGGAATATCCATCACATATGTCAATAACATTTTCTTCCAGATGAGTATTGACAGTAAAAGGAAGAGACTTCCCTATCCCATCAGGCTTGAGGAATAAATTCAGATTGTAGGCATAAAAAATAGCAGGACTGTCGGATTCCATGATATAGGATCTTTGAGGATTGAACTATAATATTAATTGTTTCTTCACTCAGATAATAATAATGGTCACATTATTACTTTGTTGGCTTTGAAAAACCTTTTGAGTTTATTGACCTCAAACTGTAGGAAATCATGATTACTTCCATTTATTTCTTATATGATCATGATTAACATCAAAGTGCAACGTGGGGGTTACATTACTCCTCAAACTCACAATGAAATGTTGAGGTGCCAAGTATATTACCATGAAAGCCTACAGCTCCCTTAATTTCAGTGTCTATGAAAATAGGATTAGTGTGATTGAACTATATTTCTGTGACTTCAAAAGTGTTTTCAGGATTTAAATTATCAGCAAGGGAAGCATGATCTTCATTATCCTTTTCATATGGTTGATCTTTTGGGGTAGAAACATGGTTTCTACCTGTCTAGAACTGCATATGGGTTGTATCATCGCTGGAGATATTAAAAAATTCTTCATTTCCTCTGTTTATCACTTTGTCATGTAGGAAATCATGACTGGCATCCTCACAATGGTGAAATTTTTTATCATGCTCCTTGTTTTCATGCAAATCATTCATAGAATCTAGGACAGATACATCAACACATAGTTGTTCTTTGATGAGGATGGGGTTTATTGTGGGGCCACGTTGGTCACAAGTAGCCTGTCCATCAAGAACTAATCTTGTGAATTTAAAGTGTCTTTTTCAGTGATACTGTTATCCTTTGTTGCAAATATCTTCAATTTCTCGTAATATTTCTGAGTTTTTCAGATTTAATTTTATGCTTGCTTATTTTACCCAATATTCACCTTGATTTCATTGACTGTTTCCTTTGATTTTGGATAACATATATGCTGTTATCATCTTCAAGAGAGGTGGGAGCTTCTTCTTCTTGTACGTCTACCACAAGGTCTTGAAAGGTATTTTCATATCATCGGAACCCAGGGCCCCAATGCTCGAGAAAGCCCTCAATTAGACCAGCAATAGAAGATATTCCCTTTGGACTACCGGATCTAACCCAAGCCTTTTGTTTTTCCTCAAGATAGTATAGAATTAACCTCATGCATAACGTATATATATTCTTTTGAGAAGAGTATATATATTATTTTCAATCCATGTCCTTTCCTTGCAAGACCTTGAGAGGGGTATATAGATTCTTCTCAATGGAAAACAGTTTCCGTTTGTATGATTGTTTATGATCTAATCATCTGCAGAATATCATAGTGCAAGGATTATTAGGGGATCTATATTCAAAAGAAGGCTTGAAGATAATATCCACTATCAAATCAACCAAGGGTAGGCTTAAAAGATGAAATTGAAAAACATTTTACTTCTTAATTCTCCCTACAAAAGAATTTTCAATTGCAAAGACTAAGCACAAAGAATATTGTGTGACTAGTCTTTGACCTTGGGTAAGCTAGCTGCTACCCTCTCAAACATGATCAATGATGATGGTAAGTCTTGGGATTAGACAGATTCCAGTGTGAATTCTATAATGCTACCTAGTACTTTGTCAATCCAAACATTTTGTATAGGTTTACAATGAATCCATCACAAGAGCAATCATTGAGAACCAATAATTTAAGTTATTGATGTTATGCATAACAATTGTTGTTATATTCGATATTCTGCCAACATGCCATGCAGATTTTGTTTCTCAATGTGTATTCATGTATTAATTCAACTGTTTTCAAACTATTTTATGTGATCAATGATATGCAGAGGCACTTTCATGGGTGCTTCAGATCCTAAAAGGTTGAACTTGCATACACAGGAGTTTATATATAAAAGTGAAGATATGACAGGAAATAAATTCTATCATGCTCTAATAACCAACTAGGGTTTTGGTGAACAGCCTTTTGAAAATATAGTCTAATGGTTCTTTTGTGTATTTGTATTCCTGTAGCAGGATAGTTCCAACAGGATTTGATTTAGACAACTTCCAAGAAAGCCATTAAGCTAATTTTTGCATGTATTAGCTACAACTACAGACTATTTTAGCACACTTTGTCTTAATGCTCTTTGTTTGTCACTAAGGATTAATGAGGATCACTGTTTCATTTATAGCGTTGTGCACAAACATTAATGATTAAATAGGTTGTTTTAGTGATACCACAGTTGTGCATATTTGTTGTGATTACCCTTTTATTCCCAAAATTGGTTAGATCTCACCAAAATCATCCTACACCTTATTCATCTTTCCACTTTATTTTCCCCAGCAAACAATTCCATATCTAATGCATAAGGCTTATGGTGGGTCACACCATCTTTAATGACGTGAATTTGTGTCATACATTATGACAATATTGTTTCTTGTGTCACTTTAGCATAAGTGACATATCTGTCAGAGGTTGACTGCAACCAGGAAAAGCCATCTTGGGATCTTGTGATTTGATGTGAGCTATTATAGGAAAGGTCCTGAAAGGCTTGCCTTGGTTCTGTTGTTAAAATGTTAGGTCATTAAAGTAATGGTCAAATTTTGAAATTAGTGTACATGAAACAATTGTGAGTGGTGTAATTTGAGGGTCTGTAAAATGGCAAGTCAATAAGAGGACAAACTTGGCTACATATGTGGTGAGAGAGAGATTATAGGAAGTGAAAGGTTATTGGGCAAATAAAGAGTCATAGGAATTGGAATGTTTAGTGTTAAAAGCTCTATTATGTGTTCATGTGCTTCCAAATCCATTTTCTTTTGCTCTGTCTTTGTAATAAAATTGTCAGTGTCTCATTTCATAGTGTTTTTGTCTTATTGAATGATCTATGTGATCCAGTTCCAGTGATAACATGATGCTAATTTGCTTCAATTTTGACCTGGCGTCAGAGCTGAAGCATGTGTTTTTGGAAAGCAGAAGATGGATAGCTTTGAAATATCTAAATTGAGAGCAACACAAATCACGAGTTAATTCATAGTGACATTTGCGGTCCTATCAAAACAAAATCACTTTGAGGATCAATCTACTTAAGCATCTCTACCATGTGAGCCCTAGAACTCTTGTTTCTAGGAAAAAGAAAACTGTAAAAAATAACAGTTTCTGGGAATCTATTGAAACTGACTCTGTAGAAATCCCTAATCACTATAAAGACCTAGATACACCTGTCATCAAATATAGACCCTGAGATATATTGACTGCTCAACAGATTATGAATCTCAACAATAGATTTTATTCAAGGTTGAATATGCCAGATGAACGTATTGTACTTCTGGAAAACTGAAGCCCATACATCATCAAGATGTACCCTGACTGTCATACATAATCATACTAATAGTAACATATTCTGACTTCCCAGGATATCAAAGAAACTGCTTTAATATTCTATACAATTGTAGACATATGGCAAATACTTTGAAAACTTTGGTAGCTTTGCTTAAGCTATTAAGCAAGCCTTCGAACTTCTGATCAGCAAAAAATCCATCTTTCATCTTCTTCCACATGCATCTTGTCATATGAGTTATCAATATTGTAAATCAGCTATACAGAATTTTGACAAATCTCACTCAAAGACAAACCCTAGGCACCACCAAGAACATCGACTCTCAATCTTGATGTGCATTGTACTACCCTGCAATCGTTATTTCACAATTGTGTATGCAATAGTACTGACTCATGTATAGTGATCTCAATGTCAAGACTTTCACAATTCTCAGCCTTTGCAAAATGCATACAACACCTACTCTCAACAAATGTAACTACCTGAAAGTATTGTCAATAGAATATCTGGAGAAGCAATTGAAGTGACCTTTTGAGCTATTGCTTTAGAGAAAATGACTTGATATTTCAATCTCCAGAAGGGATATAGCAATATTCAATAGTAGTAAGCCACCAATCAATTATGATCAAGTGAACAAGGTAATCATCATAGTGTTCCAAGGGTGATCTTCACAAGATGAAAAGCTGAGGACATACTACCTCAAATTATATTCTTCAGATTTGAGCCACAGAGGTATTTCAACTAATAAAATTAGATCTTCAAAGATTGACACAATACAAGGGTGTGATCAACTTGAACCCCATATGGTGCTTCTGTCATTTATCTTCATCCTCAGGATTGTGCCATTTATATTTATATCATATACCATCAGCTACAGGGTTTACTGTGCTAAAGACTTAACCTTGTCAATGTTACTTCTATGCAAGGTTCTTGTCAATTTATAACCTAGATCTAAGGAGATATATCATAGATACTGATTTCAGGGCACTGAGATAAGGTTGTATTATAGGAGAAAGCTATCTCTGGCTAGATTATAGTTCAGACTACTTCAAATAATAATCACAGGTGAAAGCTTGATTAGTACGAAGTTAATGAAATATGAATTATGTTATACTTCGAGGTTACAACAGTACAAATATGTTATAGATGAGAATTGTAGTCACTATCATGGGATTTGCAGAGTATCAATTTCCATGTGTCATACCTTATCCATCTTATCATGGCCAATATGTAGTTTGAACAGACCATTTTACATATCAAGGTGTTGTGTAGATATAATGAGTCATTGTCATGTGATTGGAGAGATCTGTAGTGATTCTTATTAACACCAGGCGGGCCAGAGTTTATAGAATGCAAATCATAACATGTGAGTCATAGAAACAATGCAGGTCGAGGATCTTAAAGGGCTGAAACACTTCTGTAATGATGAACCGAGATAATGCCAATTATTGAGAAGGTTTGATGGCAAACTGTTACAACCTTGTTTATTTGCTCCTGGACCCATACCTGACTGTGGTCTTCCGCCAAACACCTCTGTTCCAATTTGCTGATGGTTTGGACTATTATTCAAACAAAAGATAAGAGTCACAGTTTCCCATCCAAGAGATCCAAGGCCTCTGTCCTCCTGCCAGCATTTCAGCCTCTTGTCCAAGGCTGTCAAGGCCTGCGGCCTACTTGTAACACATAGCTAGGGCTGTGGCCTGCTGTAGGAGAGAAAAATCCAACTATGACAAGCCCAAACATCATGCAGAACTCCCTCTCAGATGCATCTTCCTCCTTGCTACAGTTTGGACCTATGAGATATTACAAAGCAGTCCAAAACACATGGAAGAGTGCTTGACCTAGCTGCGCTCTAGCCTGGGCATATGTGGCCTAGAGAAAAGTATTTTACACCCTCCAAACTGCTTACTAATAATTTGTTGTAGCATCCCTCTTTCTATGGCTTGTAATAGAGATTGAACACACCAAATGGCACAGAAAAATACCCAATGAGCATACCTCTGACTTCGGCCCTATCCAACAAGAAACTCACTCTCATAATCAAGAGTTAAACTTCCCAAACAATCCTCTAGCCTCCACCCATGGTGCCTTAGACCTGCGACTCTCTCCCAAGGAACCTACACCCTAAATAGAGATAAACATCTTCATTAACTTGAATCTTGACACCTACGTCCTTGCCTTAGGCTTGATGAGTCGACATAAGGATGAGGCCGACCTTATAAATTTACTTGAGAACATAAATTCGAAAACCCATTTTCCTTATCCAAATTTGGCGATCTTTAGATCGATTTTGGTCTTATCGAAGAGAGGAATTTAATGTTGCAATAATATTTCCCATAGGAGCTGTCCAAAGTGGAATTTGGCCCTATTTGCCAATTTTAACAAACCAACATGATGGAGTCTAGCTAGATTAACCCTCCAGTTGTGCAAGGAAATTTTGGGTTGACAGATTTACCTTTTATAGGACCTAGTTCATTCTAACAAACAAGAAATGCTTGAGAATTAGTGCCTTGTGTCATTTTCAAATGCTGCAATGGATTATGAGTTCTCTAGCAATGTTCTCGAGGCAACTGTTACAAAAATAACAAAAAATTATCTTTGGTCATTTCACAGAGATTGTTTTCTTTTAGAAACAGAGAGAGATTGTTTTTACAATACCTTCTTTTGTTTGTAGCATGTAAGTAGATCTTGAGAGTAATATAGAATAGGAAAACCAGTTGGTCAGCTTGTGATAAAGGTTAGTAACTGCTTGGACAACAACTTCTAACCTTGCCACATTCTTCTAAGAACACTGGATCCAAAAATCTCCAAGGCTTCAACTACACTGATTATGACATAGAAGTTGGAAGAATCAGAGATGCCATGGATGTGTAACTGTTAACATTTTGAAGATGATAACACGTGTGTCTTTCAAGGTTCATCACCAATCATAGTGAAAACAACAAATTTTACCACTAATATAGTTCCTCGGTCATGGATACGAATCAAGCCTAGTTAGCCTTACTTGCTTGGTAAGGAGATGAGGCTTCATGTTTTCCATCTTGTTTTCCCCAAAGAAAGTTATTCTGGCAGTTTAAATTATTCATTACTTTCCCCTTTTACAAACAAACACTTGGCAAAAATAGGATTTCACACCTGGGAATGTTTTGTAGGATAAAGGGAAAGGTGAGTGGGTATCCTAGTGGTAGTTGCATTGGTCTTATCATCATTACACCACTTTTCATATGGGTCTTCACAACAGAGAATCACCATTACACTTTGTTGATTTATAAGCAATGATTTGGCTAAGTGACTTGGTGCAAAGTCACTACAATATATGTCATTTATAGATCAAGAAATGTCAAAATATTTGCCTTGTATGGATCATACTAGAATAACTGAATTGTTTCAGAGATATGGGAATGGCAACCTTATATTGTTTGACCTGTCAGAGATAGCATAGCAATGCCAAGCAAAGAAATTACACATTATATATGATAAGTGGGATCACCCATGACAATCTTTACTTCAACCTAATCTAGGTGAATTCGAGGGGCCTGCTCCCATAATTACTTTTGAAGAGATTGTGCTAAGTATGGAGGAAATATGCATTCTCCATCTTAATCCTCCATGGAAACTTCGAGGTCAAACCCTTAGCTATGGCTCAGGCTTACTAAGTTGTTACCTGCTATGTGACCTTCCATTGATAGTTTTTGATGGATTTATTTATTTATTTGATCCTTTGGGTTTGGACCTTAATACGTCTTTGAACCCTGGTCCTTTTATACCTTCAAGATCACCAAGTGAAAAAATGTGTTATTTAAGAGGTAAAGATTTGCTTGGGAGGTTCCAAGATCAATTTCTTCCACTTTTTGTTCGCAAAACTCTTTCTTGGGGCTCATCTGATTCTACAATTATTTGTATACCTTTGAAGTTTAACTCTACAAAAGACGCTGTTGAAAGTGGTGATAAGAGAATCAAATGATTATTTAACAAATTTAAATATCATGGTATTGTTGTATTGTTGGTTTTTATGTCAGTTGAACAGGTGTTATTGTCAACTCGGGAAATAGGATTATCATTTCCATGCCAAAAATACGCTGTCTTTGTGGGTCCCATATTTTCCATTCTAAGGAGTTTATTTCCAAAAAAAAAAAAAAAAAAAAAGAGAAAATTTCAAATATCAAATCTATTTAGTAGCTCAAGTGTTGCGACAAAATTGCATACTATAGATGTATGCATAGTTGAAGATGGGAGAAAAATTACAGATAAATGGTTTGTTGCCATTACCCTTGGCTTCGGATAGACAAGTGTGGCATTGGACAGGAGGTATACGTCTTACAACTTGGCTCAAATTGCTGGTGTTGCTACAAATGTGTCCCAGTATGGAAAAACTATGAGGGTTTGTTTAGATAATTGCATCGTATCCCCCCTTCCATTGAATTTCTCAGTCAGCATGCTAGTGACAATCATTGTATGTTTTCTTATATGCCACAATGCAGGGCGATATCTATTTGAAAATGAAGCCTTCGTAATTGCTTTAGGAAATAAACATGGCACACACAATCAATTTATTGCCTCTTGGAATAAGGAATTGATGGCTTTTGTTCATGATTCCTATGTGGAATTAATGGTGGAATTTCAAAGACTTAGAAAGGATCCTTTAACTTCACGTGTGGACTTATCTATTGCTCAAGTTATGAGTGGGATCTTGAAGATCTCTACTGATAAAGTTTATTCATTTTGACCACGGGAAGCCTAAAAGACTATCTCCTAATCAACTTCAATCTATTGAAGGTTTTATGAGTACTTCGAAAATTCCAAATGTTGAGTGGCAATGTCTAATAAAGGGAGTTATAAGGCCTTTTTACTCATGTCTTGTTGAATTACTTGTTTGGCAAAAATGTCGTTGTTTGGTTGTGTTTGTGCTATGCGTAAATCTAACACGTGTTAGATTTTCTTCACCTTGCAATGTTTTTATTGACAACATGCTTCTATTTTGGTTCGAAGAAATCTAGCATGCATTAGATTTTTTTTCACTACAATGTGGTTGTTGGCAATATGCTTTTGTTTGTGCTAGAAGTAAATATTACCATGTGCTAGATTTCTTTTATCTAGAAATGTTATAATGTGTTTGTGTTTGTGCTTGAAGGAAATCTAGCATACATTAGATTCCTTTCACCCTTCTATGAGTTTATTGACAATGTGGTTGTATATGCGTTAGAAGGAAATCTAGTGTGCACTAGATTTCTTTCACATTGCAATGTTGTTGTTTGAAATTCAATTGTTTGTGCTAGAAGGAAATCTAGTATGTGTCACATTTCCCTCACCTTACAATGATTTTATTGGCAATGTGCTTGTGATTGTGCTAAAAGGAAATCTAGTATGTGTTAGATTTCTTTTGCCCTAGAATGTTGTTGGTAATATGTTTGTGTTCTTGCTATAACAAAATCTAGCATGCGCTAGATTCTTTAGCCCTACAATGTTATGTGTTTGTGTTTGTGCTAGAAGGAAATCTATCACACAACGGATTTCTTTTGTCTTGCAATGGTGGTGTTTTTGGCAATATGCTTGTTTGAGCTAGAAGTAAATCTAATATGCGATATGTTTCTTTCACCATACAATATTGTTATGTGCTTGTGTTTGCGAGAGAAGGAAATCTATCATGTGTTAGATTTCATTCACCTTGCAATGTTATTATTGGTGACATGTTTGTGTTTGAGATATAAGTACAAATAGCATGTTAGATCTAATTCACCTTGCTATATTTTTATTTGAAATATTCTTATGTTTGTGATAGAAGAAAATATAACATGAGATAAATTTCTTTTACCCTACAATATTGATGTTGGCAATATGTTTGTGTATGGTGGAAGGAATTCTAACATGCACTAAATTTATTTCGCAATGCACTATTGGTGTTAGAAACGTACTTGTGTTTGTACTAGAATAAAATCTAGTATGCAATAGATTTCTTTTGCAATGCAATATTGTTGTTGGCAACATGCTTGTATTTGTGCTAGAACGAAATATAACTTGCATTGGATTTCCTTTTCAATGCAATATTGTTGGAAATGTACTTGTGTTTGTGCTAGAAGGAATTCTATCACGCATTGGATTTTGTTTGCCCTACAATGTTATTGTTGGCAATGTGCTTGAGTTTATGCTAGAAGTAAATCAAGTGTATGCTAGATATCTTCCACCCTGCAATGTTGTTTTTGACAATGTGATTGTGTTTGTGCTAGAAGAAACTCATTCTGTGTAAGATTTCTTTTACTTTACAATGTTTTTGTGAGTAATATGCTTCTATTTACGTTATAAGGAGATTTAGCGTGTGGTGGATTTCGTTCACCTTATAATATTGTTATTGGCAATGTGCTTGTGTTTGTGCTAGAAGGAAATCTAGCATGTGCTAGATTTATTTGACCATGTAATGTTGCTTCTAGCAATATGCTTATGTTTGTAGTAAAAGGAATGATATTGATTGTTAGCTTTCATTCGAGGTGCAATGTTGCTGTTCGAAATGGGCTTCTACCTGTGATAGAAGGAAAGCTAGCACATTATATTTCCTTCATAATGTAATGTTGTTATTAGAAATATGTTTGTCGTTATGCTAGAAGGAAGGTTAGAATGTGTTAAATTTCCTTCATCTTGCAGTTGAAAATGTGTTTGTGTTTGTGATAGAAGTAAATCTTGCATGCGTTAATTTTTTTTCACAATGCAAAATTATTGTTGGAAATGTGCTTGTATTTGTGTTAGAAGGAATTATAGAATGCACTAGATCTTTGTTCTTGTGCCAAAACGAAAACTATCAAGATTTCACCCTCACCAAGGTTAGTGCTCTGATATTGTTCGTGGCAGTGCATTTGTGATTATGCAAGAAGGATACCTAGTGATTACTAACTTTCTTCTAGACACCATTACACTTATGCAACCAATGCTCTAGGAGTGACATTGTTTAAATAATCACAATGGTTAGAGTTATAGCTTTTGATGTGCCTTTTTATTGAATTTGGAACAATTTATGAAGATCAATGATAGCTCAAAATATTCGTATATAAATATATGTTATTGTTGGCACTACATTTGTGCTTGAGTTGGAAGGAAAGATAATGGTATAGCTTTCCTTTTGGCACAAACACAATAATCCAATCATAATTATTTGATCCATGGAGAATAATGTGAGCTTTGTATAATTTTGAAGTTTATGAATAAATGTCTTATTGAGGTATACTATATTTTTCTTCCAATGCAATTTCTTTGCTTTTAGAATAAAAGTGAGAATTATCTAGTATTTATAGTAGCAAAACTTTTATTTGGAAGAAAACCTCTAGTTTGGCTTTCGATTATCAAGTTCAAACATCAAACATCTTCACGAAGTGAAATATAAATATAATTTCTCCTTCTCATGGGGATTTTAGACATCTTATGTAGCATCGATCTTGGAATTTCTTATATTTTCCAAAGGACCATGTTTTGGTTCTTCAACTTCTACAAATTTCTTATGATCATTATTCATACACATGCATCAAGACTACAAGTGTCATTTCTAAAGTTAAATAGGAACTTGGTGGTTTGATATGAGGTTATATTTTTCATTCTATGATATTATCTACATCTCTAATTGCCCAGTCTTCATATATATATATATATATATATATATATATATATATATATATATATATATATATATATATATATTTGTGTAATTTGTATGTAAAGTAATTTTTGGTAGTAGGCACTAGATGGTGGGAAACAATGTTTCATTATATATAATATGACTACCAAACTATTTAAATTATTGCATCCATATTACTTTTTTGTAAGTTGTGTTTTTTTGAAAATATAAAGTCACACTTTACATGGTTCAACCTTTTGATTACATGTTACGATTTAATTTTTGTTACAGAATTGATACAAGCTACAATGGAAAATGTAATTTTGGCAAAAGGGGACGCTGTTGATCTCCTTATTAGTGATCAGGTCATTGGGCTAGGAAGGGTTGAATTTGCAGAGTCTAGAACTTATTATGTTGAGAAAGGGTTAATGCAGGTTATGTTACAATTTTGATAATTGGTATCACTCAACCACATTTGATTGATGAGGATGTTAATGAAGGGGACATACATCCATGGAAGATCATAGATTTGAGACACAACATAGGTAAATCAAAATATTGAGGCATGTGTTAAATATTATTGATAATATAGTAAATGTTTTATTGAGTAAATACTAACCTTATTTACATTCGTTTATAGGTGCAAATGTTTCTTCTACATTTTCTATTGGAGACAAGGTAGATCTTCTGCAACATGGATTGAAGTTGGGTGAGGGCTCCATATTCAATACAAAGCTTGGGCATAAAGTGCATAGAAATATGGTAAATAAAGGATGCATAATGGTTAAAATTGAGAAGGTGTTAAAACATGATGCTCCTTTACCACATCCAACAGGATTTTAGCATACATTAGGGGGTGCATTGGAATCTTATGAGATTTTGCCAGAATCAGATTTGGAGCCTCATTGTCATGATCATGCCATAAATATTCCCCAAGATAGGGTTAGATTCATATGTACAAAGGTTTCTCTTACACATGAATGCATGGGAACAAGCATGTGCATTGCCAAAGGAATGCTCGTTAATGTCTGCGAGGAGCACATTGTTGAGTATGAAACACTAGGTGAAATGGACTTTGGTGTTTTTTGGAAGAGATAGATGGAAATTGTGAGATATCAAGAATTGGGGATAAGTCTATCTACTGTTTACTTAGATGGCCAATAAATAAATTGGTGGACAACAGAGGTGTGATATTAAGGGTCAAGGAAAAGTTAAAGGAGCCACCCAAGGAAATGGTGATATGGGATGTTATAGAGGACACAAATCCCTTAAACAAATGGGATGGGTATCTTTGTAATGAAAAAGATAGAAACTCACTTGATATGCATGTAACAAGGCAATATAAAAGGATTAAACGAGTTATGGCTACAAAAAAAATTGCAAAATGTCAAACAAAAATAGATGAAGTGAAAGCAATTCGACTTTTGGCAGCAGGTGTATGTTGTAGAAAAGATTGTCTTCAACATGTGGATAGGAAGGCCATTGAATGTGCTAGGAGGGGTATGAGATAAATAAATAAAAATGGTATTAGGGAATTTGTCTTAAATTCACTCATGTCAAACACAATCATGTGAAAGAGCCATGGCCATGGCCTACCACCTATTGCTAGAAATGTAAAGGACATGAGATTTAATGGGAATATTATTTGTAAGAAAGCCTGGTATAAGATACATAAGATTCCTCAAAGCACATTTTATAACTACCAACATTATTTCCAACATGGATAGATAAAAGCTATTCATGGTAACACCAACACATGCAAAGCACGAGCTCACACAAAGGCAGCCATAGAAATATTGCACAAAATTGTAATGGATAATTCAGAATTTTCACCAAACCAAACACATCAAGTTGAAGAAGATGGAACATACTCTCCTTTAAGATTGCTTCATTCGACTTACACACAAAATTCTTTGTTAAAAGAGATCAATGAGGCTCTTCAAAAGCTCAATTACCCATCAATATCACAGTCTACAATGAGCAAGATTTGGAATACTAAGTTTCGAGATGTGGCATTTTCAAAGAACACCAACTTCAGTAAGTGTGGTGAATGTATTGTGTTGAAAGCACAAATGAATTCAAAAACTACAAAAGAGTTGGAAGAAAAGGCATGAGGTAGGTTGAACAAACATAACAAGATTGTTATGTGTGGAAAATAATGCTACTATGACCACATAATTATGTTAGAGCAATTTCCAAAGGAGTATTTGAGCATTATCCATGATAAAATGGACGAAACAAAGACTTCAATTCCAAGGCTACGTGTCAAATCAAAATCTATTGTAGTAACAAATTTAGGTTTTCATTGACAGGTATGCTTACACATGGGCATAAGACAAGAGGTTTTGGTCATTTCTCTTTACCATTTGTACATATGGGATCACAATTTACTATTACATCCCTTGCAAAGTGCTTAAGGGACCTTGAAGACCCACAAATGGATATGTATGGTGATCTACTTTATGGAAGTGGAAGTTCAAGAAACCCACTTACAAATGCATTACTTGACACCTCTATTTACTCAAAATGTCAAGTGTACAAGGATGATTTTATATCTCATGGAAGATCAAAAAGTCAAAATGTTGATTTTAAACCTCTTCCTCGACATTTGTTGTTACATTTGGACAATGCAGCAAGTGATAATAAGAATCGCTATCTTTTCATGTTTCTATCACTTTTAACTGCACTTGGTGTCTTCATCACTATTGAGGTTGGGTTCTTGCCTGTGGGGCACACTCATGAATACATATATGGAACCTATAGAAGAATTCCTTCCAACCTAAAAAGTAAAGATATATATTCTTAACCTGAAATGATGGATACATATCGCATAATTGAAGAAAATCGAGTGTTTCCACCTATACTTATTGACAAGGTCTATGACTTCAAAAGTTTCCTTAATGGATACACCAAGGAGGGAAAAAATGCACTAGTTGGACATCTTAATGTCTAATACTTCCAATTTCTTGTACTCAATGATGTTTCAATACTAAGGTACAAGGAATCAATTAGAGATACTAAGTGGTCAGAACAAGTTGAGTTATGGAGATGATGAAGGTTGACCTATAATTCCCATAGGGAAGACATCTTTCTAAGCTTCCAAACAGAATGATGTCTATTTAAAAGAACTAAACGAAGGGATAACATCATACATAAAAATGTGGAAAGACACAATCGGAATGAGGATTCGCCAACTGTTACAGAGGAATGGAAAAATAAAGTAGTGTATTGGGAAAGAGTTCTTGATACATATAGATGGAATCTATAATGATCATAAAATAATAGATGGAAGTGATTCATCTTCTGAGGATTTCTGGCCCAATAGAAGGCAAAGCATTGATGTTGATTGTAATGCACTCCATGTAATCTCAAGTATTATGGATGGAGATTTTGATAATGCGATAGATGAACCAATATATTTTGGATCCAAATGAAAAAATCCAAAGCCAACATTCAATCCGATGATTGATGTTGAGAAAGGAAGGATGTTGCTAGTTAGATCAGGAAATGAGGATGCATGAGAAATGATTTGGATGGCAAAATCCACCTCAGATATCTTTAGGGATAATGAAATTGAGAATCTTCATGTAAAGGTTGACTAGTGGAAACCTATGTCAGGGAAATGCAATGGAATTAGAGCAATATTGGATACCAAATCTTGATGACACAGAACTTGGTTCTATTCTAATTAATACCATAGTGTGGGCATGGATGCCAATGAAAGAACACTGCAAGAACAAATATCTTAAGATTAGGTTTATATGATTCATGAATGTAATTTTTTTTCGAAGGATCTATTAATATACATTCAGATACACTTTTCAATATTTGTTGTATATAAAATATTACCTTCATATTATTTTTTGAGTTTTATATTATTTAGTATTTCAATGTAATCATGTGTTGATACAAATTACATGACATTGCCATAAAATATTTAAGTTTTCAAAGCTTTATTTGACCAACATGACTTTTCACCATATCAAATATGCATAATCAAATTCAATAATACACTTAAAAACATCTTCTAAACTTGGTCTATTAAAACAATAGTGGGGTACCTAATTAGTATTTTATTTAATGTAAATCATTTAAACACTTAATGAATAGATGCTAGACACTTGTAATAATGTTTGAAGTGAGTTTTCCTTAATATTCCTTATTATAATTGATATAAATCAAATTTGCTATTTTGTTGCACTCTAATTTATAAAAAAAAATTCTTGATCATTGAACAACACAACTCGACTTATAAAATATTTCCTCTTATAGATTTTGAAGTGGTGCCAACATTGTACTATTATAATAAATTTGTACTCAACTTAGGAAAAGTAGTTAGTGTCAATTTAAAATGGTCAATAATAGTAAGAAAAACAATATTAATATATTGTTAAAAAACTTTATAGGTAATTTCTCTTTTTACAAAATCTATTATTCATGATTCAAATGTAATACATAAATATAAATATTAATGATAATAGAAATGATGTAAGGAATCTAAGTTTTAGATGAATGTTAATATGTTCTTTTCAATACAATATCCTTAAACACTACAGGAATAAAAACTAAACATTTGTAATAAATAGTTTAGTCAATTTTCTCTCTTTCATTTTGTATTTGAAAATAATCAAATTGTGCTACTTTGTTACTATTCTAATTCGTGATTGATTTTAATCATTAAAATGCTTAGTAATCGAGTCGAGAGGCTCATCCTACAACCCAGTATGAGGAGATGTGTAAGTTTGTCTGTCCGTTTGTGCCCCTTTAAAATAAAAATTATGTTCTAAATAGAAAAATAAAAAAATGAATATGTTGTAAAGTAATTAGAAGAAAAAAATGTGTGAATTAGATGTTTAAATATTATACTTTTCAAAAATATTTCAACTAGAGATTCAAATAAACTATTTGAAGATCTATGTTAACTAATTTATGTCAATATCAACTTCATATATATCTATATATATAAAAAAATAAGCTTTTTATAGTTAAAATTTTTATTAGTCTTATGTATACTCTATTTAGCATTCAAAAATACAGTTTCAACAATGAAAAATAACACATTGTATTTTGCACTCTAAAAATGTTTGCACGTGAAGGAATTTGATCCGTACATTTGTACTTAAGATGGATCTATGTTGGTATATATTGGACACATTACTATGATCATTTGTCATTAAATAATTTTATACTTAATATGTATCTTGAATATTAATCTATTATTCATTAAGTAAGCCTCAATCAACTTAGTTTTTAACACAAAAGTACAAATAATAAATACAAATAAATTATGCTACTACTCGCATTCAACATTTAATTTGATCCTAAAGAAATATTTTCTCATCAACTCTAAAATGGTGCAAATTTCCTACAATAGTATGAAATGATGATGGTGATAATGATGATTATCATCCAGTAAGACAAAATATAGTATATAAGATGGCAAAAAGGTATTACCCAAAATTATTTCGAATTTTATTGTTATGCTCAAAAAGCAAAAAAGAAGTGTTTCAAGCTCATCATAATTTTGTTTAGTTAAAAGATCAAGAAGGTTGGTAGCGTCACAAGTATTTTGAAATTTAAATCCATATGAGTATAAACTCAATGATCTATGAGATTTTTTAAATCTTCAACGATATTACTAGTGTTGCAAAGGTGATAGACTTTTAAATTGTGCCAACATTGTCTTAGTAATAACTGTAACTTAACACATACATGATATTTACTATATTGGATTATCATTAAATGGGTTAATAATAGTAAAATACACATCATTCTTTTCATAAAACAACCTTAACAAACTTATATTTTAATACAAACCATAAAAATATTAAAATAGATAATGTAAGGAATCCAAGATTTAGACATGAAAGATTTGCTTTTGCAAGTTTATATGAATTTGTTTAATAAAGTTTATCATGATAATTTTTTCACAAAAAATGATGAATATCTACATTAAAATTAGTGAACTAAGTGAATTTCTAATTCCCCATTTTGAAAAAACTTAATCTAGATAAAATTATATATTCTAGATTCACTGAATACTTCCAAATTTAATGAAATATGTGTTTTTTGTGAGTTTTAGCTAGGAGCTCTCTCTTCTATTCTCTCTCTCTCTCGTACTCTTGGAAACTTAGAGTTTTATTGGATCATTCTTGGAGGACTATGGCATACTTTGGATTTGGAGAAAGGAGGAAAAGGAAAATAAAGAAACCGCAAGAGGATAATGGTATCAGTAACTCCAATGGGTTTTCTTATAGGTACCGAATTACATGTATGATTTCCTTGCTAGTTTTGGCATGCATGTGACACGCATGTGGTTTCTTGGATATGATCTATCATTGGCATGGAGGATTTCTTGGATTGACAATGCTTTTTCTGGGCCTTGACATTTCCCTAAGAGCCATGATGTTGTGGGTTTTATCTTTGTTTTCTGGTTTGTGCTCATGTTCCTTTAGATGTGGGTTGAGTTACTAGTTCCTAGAGCCTTGATTGGAAAAATGCTCTAGAAGCCTTGTAATAAATTGGATTGTGTTACT
Source organism: Pinus tabuliformis (assembly GCA_031772625.1). Lineage (NCBI taxonomy): Eukaryota > Viridiplantae > Streptophyta > Pinopsida > Pinales > Pinaceae > Pinus > Pinus tabuliformis. Next base: position 751,684,944 of record CM062809.1, read on the forward strand.
ACTCTTGTAAGCCTTTCTTGGAAAAATTCTATGGAGCCCTTGGTGGGTTGAGTTACTAGTTCTCGAAGGTCTATTTGGACAAATGCTCTGGAGCCTAGCAGTAGTTGCGGATTGAGTTACTAGTCTTGGAAGCCTTGGTTGGGACAAGCACTCTAAAGCCCTGGATAGCCTAGGTAGAGACCAATCTACTGATGGTTAGTAATGTCCAACTATGAGGTGGAATCACTGGTTGAGGTGGTTTAGCTTCTCGAAGCCTTGGTTTGGTGTTCTTATATTATTCCATGATATCCCACATTCATTATATGAATATGGCATGGGGGTGATTGGTTGAAAGAGAGATTTGGTTCAACCCAATATATGGTCGAGGCGTACATGGAAGTCCCTGACTTGGTTCGATTTTCATATGTTAATAAGATCTCATTTTCCTTTGGTATTTCATGAGTAAATATGTTTTCAATATGTGGCTTTAATGGTTGTTTCATCTTTGATATACCTCTAGTTATTTGCTAGTTATAAGTATGTTTTATGACAATATTGTCGAATGGATCTCATCATGTTTTAGTTAATAAATGAAATATTAATGAATGAATGAACTAATAGTTAACATTGAATCTACTGGGAGGAGTCATCAGTCCTCCTTGACGATTCTCAGATAAGTATGAGATACCAATGTTCAGATATGTTGTTATAATATGTAGATTACATGTTTATGATATGTTTGATGAAATTCATGTCATGGCTCTTAGGGGTCAGGTCAAGTCCTTATTAAAGTGTTTGCATTAGTAGCCTTATTTCATTGTTATTTATCAATTTTGCAAGTTTCTTGAAGTTTTGGGTAGAGGCATGAGACCTAGCTTTGAAAAGTGGCCCAAAATTCAAGGTCAATGGCATTAAACTACATTAAAAAGGCCACAGATGCATTGGAGTGTTTGTTGTGGGAGTGACTAGAGGGCCTCAGGTGCATGGAGGGCTTGACATGGGAGTGGCTTAGGGTTTAGTTCAAGAAAATATCAAGTTGTCCCAAGGGATGGGCACCTGGAAGGGTTGGTTGTCTTATGAAGGTTTTGTATCTCCTGAGGAAGGTAGGATTGGTCTTGTCTTGTTGTGTCCACTTCCTTAATTGTACATGGGGAGTTGAATCATATGATAGTAACTCTTCATCACATGTTTACCCGACTAGCCGATTAGATTGGGTAAATGTGGGAGGAGGGTGTTACAATATTCCCTATTTTTCCTGTGATGCCCCTTAATTCAATTTCATTTCCATCCCAGGAAAATTTCAAGAAAATCTCTTGAAAATTAAAATCTATCATCCCTAAATATTGTAACCATTGGACTCTTCATACAACATCAACAACACCAATTGGAATGGAAAGAATTTGACTATTCAATACATATTCCCCCATAGTTAAATTGATATTATGGCACTTCCCTGAGAAATTTATAGTTCTTCTATTTACAACCATCATTTGACACTCTCGTGCTGGATACATAAAGCAATTCAATTCCTTGGCTAATCTAGGTGGCTCCAAAAATGCTCTAAAGTCAAAGAGGGCTCAAGAAAGGCTCAAAATAAAATTTCTTGGATTTAAATGAAACTATGATCAAATCAAAGAGGCCATCACAATATCTGAAATGGTTCAAATGACACCTCAATCAAGTTCGTAAGCGAAATTTATGCTCATTCAATGTTTCAGTTAAACTAGGAAAAAGTCAAAGTCAAAGTCAACATTCGTCCACGTGGCATGCCATAAAAATGACATGTGGCAGCAAATTTCGTAGGCCTATTAGTTCCCATAGAGCTAATGTGGAATCCAAGTCAGCAAACCAGGTGGACCCGCAAGCAAGTGACATGGCAACACCACAAGTCAACACATGGCAAGTAGGTGGCAAATGATGTGGGCCAATGAGAGTCTGCCACATGGCCTAATTACATGGTGCCACATGACACCTCAAAGTAGGCCCAACTTGGCCTTGACACGGTTCAACCACCATCTTTGTCTTATTATCGGTTTTGGGATTCGTTACAATTATGCAAACCAAACACTTTGTCTTATTCACCCTCACACTTTTTTATAAAATTCCATTCAAATGGTTCGAATGGAACCATGGAGAATGATGGAGAATACATGAGAGATGAGGGTACAAGAAGTACAATCAAGTCATGAATCTCAAGAAGATTCTTGGAATATTGTTAGAGCATATGTTAGGGAATATTTCAAACAATATTCTCTACGAGGAATCTTTAAGATTCCCTTGAGGTAGAATTTTGAACGTGTCAAAAATATGTCGATTTTATACTCATTTGAACTAGTTTTTCGCAAGGAGCATAGTGGTGAAGTCATATTTTTCATTTGAGCATCCAAATTCCAGTCAACCCATGGGAAGGAATATTTGGGGAATCTTTGAAATTCTTGAGAATCTATATTTTGACCAAAGCATAAGGAGTCAGGTTTATAGTCATATTTAACAATGTTTTGCCATGAATTCATCCATGTAGTCTATTTCTTCATTAGAGGTGTGAATTTTGAGGTCATCCTCTAAATTCAAGGTATAAGATGCACTGATGCCATGTCTTCCTTTGATTTTTTCTGAGGTGACAATTTGTTGTTGAGATCTTGGTTTTCCACTTTTTTAGAGTATCCTTGTATGCCAATTCATAGGAGAGTTTGATATTTTTTCATGATGAAGGAGAGATTTTATGAGTGAGAGTTCTTATAGGATAAGGTCTCATGGAGAGACATGCCACTCTAATTAAGGGATTTATTCCTTATATTGACAAAGAATACATCATGTACTCATCATCAACTTGTAGCATTTAATGGAGCTATCTCCCCACTCTTGACATCGGGCCCAGATACATAAACCACACTGGGTGAAGTTCATTATCAACTTATGTGTGTTCTTGATTTGATGGTTGTCTTTATGTTTTCCCTTCTTTAAAGTATGCACATGTGGTTTTTCATCCTCTTTCACATGTAATTCTACTAACATCAAATAATTAAAAGATCTTATTTAATTCTGGCTGTTGAGAGATTTGGATCATTTGCTATATTACCATGAATAAAATTATGGGTACCACCAAAATCAATCAACACCATTACCTTTTTTATTGATATATCCTTCTATCTTGAGGGTTTGAGGAGTGGTAATTCCTGCCAATGCATTACAAGATATGGTCGGATTCAGTTATTCTTTCTCAAGGGTTGGTTCGTAGTGTATATCATATTATTTTGATTTTTCTTATTCCTTTTCTTCCTTGTCTTCACAATATTTGTAAAATAATTTCTTCTCATCCCACTTATGACCCTTAGTGTATTTTCTATCACAACTGTAACAAAACCCTTTTTCTCTTTTTTCCTCTAGTTGTTTTGGTGGCAAACTTGTAGGTTGTGGGAGGCTAGGAGGAGCAACACTTCCATCTTTATAGTTGTGAGTGGAAGACTTCCTTATTGACATAATTTTGCATTCAAATTTTCTTGCCACCTTGAATGCCTTCTCCAATGGATCAAGTTCCTAAAGGTGAACCTCATGTTAGATGTTATCCTTTAAAGTCCCTATAAAGACATCAATCCTCTACTCCTCTAGAATATCATTTACCTTGATATTCAATCTTTGGAAGTCCTCAATGTGATCCGACATTGAACCCTTTTATTTGAGATTTATCAATTCGCTAAAGAATGTATTTCTCTTTGTATCCTCATAATGTGTCACCAATTATTCTGTAAAAATTGTCCAAGTGACAATTGATTTACGAGAACAAACCCATCTATACCACACAAACTAATTTTGTTCTAAATATAAATATGCAAAGTGTAATTTTTGTGTGTGTGGCACATCATGTAGATCAAAGAATTTCTCCATCTGTAGTATCCATGTTACGAGATCCTTTCCATCAAAATTAGTCATATTTATCTTTGGAACATGGTTGGTCTTGAACCCAATGTTAGAGTCTCTAAAATCATGATTCACATTATTTTTTTTCTCATCATCAGTTTCATGAAATACCTTGTCACCATTAAGAAGCATTTCTTGTAGAATCTTTGTCAAACCTTCCATTTCTTGTTTTAAATCATCCTTCAAGCCTTCCATTTCCATTTTTATTTTTTATTCTAAACAAACCATATTAACATTAATCATCACTTCTAATTCAATTTTAGTTACTCTTTGTGAGAGCGAAATTTGTTGCACTTGGTATCCTAATTTTGAAATATCATGTTGCATTTCTTCCTCTTCTTCATGCATCATATTAGAGTTTTATAGTTTCTTACTGCGTGTGTCCATTTTTTCTGTTTCGAGGCATATTAGAACTAAATAATGATATGTATGATTCATATTCCCTTTGAATCACTTGAAACTGATTTTTCAAACAAACTTTATGCAAATTAAAAAAAAATACACACCTTTTTGTTTTTTTTTTGGAGCTTGATCTTGAGACTATTGTATCTCCGTAATTTCAGCTCTCCATAGTCTGATATTTTTTCTTATGGTATCCCTATAATTCTTCTTTCCAATGACAAAAGTCAGACCTAAATTGGATTCCTCAAGGTAAGGTTCTGTCTAATATCTCACAATGGTTTAGTAGAGAAAATTTGCAAGGAATTCCTTGTGTTACTATTTCAACATTCATCTCTAAAAATGATATAATACAAGATAAAGTTTTTTCACCTTCATCAAATTTTTATGAAATTCAAATCCGGTGCTTGTAGAGAAAGTTATGATGATTTTCCCTAGGTCACTTGTTTAAGACTAAATTCTGGAGCATGAAAAAACCCTAAATTCTTTGGACCATATCTAAGAAAATATAGTGAACCAAGATATGAAATTTTGACAAGTTCATCAATATTTCGGCTTCATGTGCTAGAAATTTTAGCTTCTAAATCTTTGTAGAAAAGAAGTTATAGGAAAAATTCCAAGATCGCCTGTTTGAAGTAGTGAAACCCTAGAATCCAAAGCTCTGATACTAAATGTTATGCAACCAGGTCACAAAATAGAAGAAAAGTTAGATCAGCAACTTGAAAATTAGCCTATTTGAGGGGGAAACCTCCTTTACATCAAATAAATAAATGATTGTTGGATTATACAAATGACAAGACCTCCTTGGTATATATAGGAGTCTAAGGGGTCGCAATATAATGAGAGTCTACCTAACAATAATAATGTAAGGGCACAACAATCACAATAGCGGGCTTATATGGGGCAGAACAATAACGATATGGGGGCTACATGGGCACAACAATAACAATATGGGGGCTACATGGAAACAACAATAACAATAATGGGGTTATACTAGTATTATAGGGACCTAACACAAATTGGGAAATGAGTTTATGTTATTCACAAACTATGATCCGAATGAGAGGTTGGGTGGGTGAGCCGACTTCAATTAAATTTTATTTGAAGTGAAACTTTCTTTGTTTGATCTAGTTGCAAAACACAGGAGTACCCTTCATGATTTCTCTATAGAGATTGGAATTATGTTGGACTTATGTTAACTGGCTTTATTAATGTTAAAACTAGAGAGTTATTCGTATCCAATTGATATTATGAGAACTGTCATTCTAGATGGTCATGTGGGTGCAAGACTCCCTTATGGAAACACTAAAGTTCTATGTACCTGATAATTCTTTCATGTGAGTTTTTCAAAACCTAAGTTCACTACTTAGGACATGTTATTTTAAAACAAGGCATGGTTTTAGACCCAAACAATATCAAAGCAACAATGGAATTTCCCACTCCCTGGAGTATGATGGAGGTCACATCCTTTATGGTAATTAGCCAGTTATTATTGAAGGTTCACTCGTAAATTCTCAAATATTGGGAATCCCATCAATGCTTTAAAAAGAAAAGGAGTAAAATTTCAATGGATGCTTGAATGCACTACTAGTTTTGAATAGTTGAAGCAGTTACTCACTTGTGCACCTATCCGAAGAATAATTGACCTACTGAAAGATTTTGTTGTTTGCATTGACGCTTGTAAGGAGGGACTTGGTGGAGTCTCGATGCATGAAGGGCATGTAGTATTTTATGAGTCCAAGAAGTTGAATGACCATGAAAGAAATATTCCACTCATGACTTAGAGTTAGTAGCCATTGTGCATGCATTATGCGGAGACATTAATTATTGGGAAGGAGATTTGTGTTCGTGATAGACCATTGTTGACTTAAATATTTGTTTAACCAGCCCATGTTAATACCATACAAGCTAGGTGGTTTTATTTGATAAATAAGTTTGAATTTGATGTAAAGCATATCAAAGGAAAATAAAATAAGGTGGAAGATGCACTTTGTAGGAGTTTGCAATAGATTCACCTAGCATATTTGAGAACATGTTCATATGACATGAAGGAAAGAATTAATTAAGGGTTAATTGATTATTAACATTACCAATATGTGAATAAGTTTTGCAAGAAGCAACTATGGATCTTTGAGTAGAAGTTACCATCTCAATGATGATGGCATATTAATGTTCAAAAACATAAAATATGTACCTAATAGAATTGACTTGAGGAAGTTGGTCATAGACGAGTTCCATAAGAGGCCTTACTTAGGTCATCCTTGGTACCAAAATATGGTTACACAAATGAATAAAACATATTGTTGGCTAGAAATGAAAAGGGACATTGCATAATACAATGCTAAGTGTTTGGAAATCCAAAAAGTAAAAGTAGAATGTAGGCATCTAATCGGCTTGTTGCAACCAATTCCCATTATAGAGTGGAAATGGGAAGTCAGGTCTATGGAGTTCATCATCAGATTACCAAAGATAGTTTGTAAACAAGATGTTATCATCGTTGTGGTGGATAAGTTGAGAAAAAAAGCTCACATTATTGCTATTAAATATACTCATAAGGAAATTGACATAGCTCACATCTTCATGAAATAAATATTTAGGTTGCATGCAGTACTTAAAAAAATAATATCATATAGAGGTGCCAAGTTCATAGAAAATTTTTGGAAGCCATTGTTTGCTACCTTTGGAACTAGCTCAAGAAAAGATAGAAAAGAAAGATCAACGCCTTAGAATTCAGCCTCTTCGAGGGGGCAACCTCCTTTACATTACATAAATGAACAATTCTTGGATGATACAAATGACAAAACCTCCTTTCTATATATAGGAGTCTAAGGAGTCACAATATAATCCAGCCGACCTAACAATAATAATATAAAGCCACAAAAATAACAATAGAGGGATTCTATGGGGCACAGAAATAACAATATGGGGGTAATAGGGGCACAACAATATAAATAAGGGGTATAACTACAATAGTAATGGGGTAATCACTAGTATTATAGGGACCCAACATGCCCCTCTCCTTCAAAAAAGTGTTGTCCTCAACGCTTGAGCAGTTCTGGATACTTCTGCATAAAATTCTCATCCTCCCATGAGGAATCTTCAGCAGATAAGTTCTTCCACTTGATAAGATACTCTGAAATTGATCGATTTCGTAGCTGTCAAGTTCTTGTTTCCGTGACTGCTTCCGGTTCCAATATAATTTTTCCTTCCTCGTCAAGTTCTGGCAATATTGTTTGAACTGGGAGCTTGTCGCCTATAACCTTCTTTAAACCTGAAACATGGAAAACTGGGTGCAATCGAGAAGCTATACGAAGCTCCAATTTGTATGCCATAGTACCAATCTTTTCCAACACCTTGTACGGACCATAATACTTTGGTGATAATTTATTATCCTTCTTAGCTTGCTTTAGGGACATTTGCTTATATGGTTGTAGCCGTAGGAATACCCAATCACCTACATCAAAACTTCTTTCACTGTGATGTTGATCTGCCTGTTGTTTCATTCTATTTTGTGCCAACACGAGGTTATCCTTTAAGAGTTGGAGGACTTGTTGTTGATGTTCGATGTGATGTTCCACTGCCTGAACCTTAGAATTTTCTCTTAAATATGATGTGATTGATGGTGGTTGGTACCCATAAAGTGCCATAAATGGGGTCATTTTTGTTGCTGTATGGAAGGAAGTGTTATACCACCATTCAGCCAGAGGCAACCATTTGACCCATTGTGTTTGTTTATCAGATACAAAGCAACGAAGATATCCTTCCAAACATTTGTTTACTATCTCAGTTTGCCCATCAGATTGAGGATGATAAGATGAGCTATGAGCTAACTGAGTACCAAGACAAGAAAATAATTCTGTCCAAAAATTTCCAGTGAAAATGGGATCTCTGTCACTTACAATAATCTTTGGGTTTCCATGTAGCTTTTGAACTGTTTCCATAAATGCAGTAGAAACTGTACTGGCTTTAAATGGATGTGATAATGCACAAAAGTGTGCATACTTGGTAAGTCTGTCAACTACCACCATGATGACACTCTTTCCCTCAGACTTGGGTAAACCTGTGATAAAATCCATTGAAACCTCCTCCCAACATTGGCTTGGAATGGATAAAGGTTGTAATAGACCCGGTGTCTTAATTGTTTCAACTTTATTTTGTTGGCAAACCAAACATTCCGCCACAAACTTTTGAATATCTGATTTAAGGCCATCCCAAAAAAATTCCTTCTTAACCTTGTGGTAAGTTTTTAAAAATCCTGAGTGCCCTCCTAAGGGAGAAGTGTGCAATTCCATAAGAATCTTTTGTTTTAGCTGGGAATTCTTACAGAGGTATAAGCGATCTTTGTACCATAACGAATCATTTTTCCAGCTAAATGTATCAGAAGTACTGGAATCTTGTTGTAGCTTTCGAATAAGTGCCCACACTTCTTCGTCATTCTTCCATTCCTCCCTTGCTTCGTTTATCCAATCTGGTTGGATAATAGAAATGGCACACAACAATGCTTCCATATCCTCATCCTTTCTTGAGAGTGCATCTGCCACCACATTTTGCTTCCCTTTTTTGTAGATGATTTCAAAGTCATAACCCAACATCTTTGTGACCCACTTTTGTTGCTCTTCAGAGGATAATCTTTGTTCTAAAAAGTATTTAAGGCTATCATGATCCGTTTTTACCTTGAAGTGTCTTCCCATTAGGTAGGGTCGCCATTTCTTAAGTGCATGGAGTATTGCCAACATTTCCTTCTCATAAATAGCTTTGCTTAAAAACTTTCCCTTGATTGGACGACTTTCAAAAGCAATGGGTCTTTCATCTTGCATTAGAACAGCACCAATTCCATTTCCTGAAGCATCACATTCCACAATAAAGGTTTTTGTGAAGTCTGGTGTAGCTAAGACCGGTGCTTGGCACATTGCCTCTTTAAGATGTTTAAAGGCCTTTGTTGCTTCCGGAGTCCATGAAAATGAATCTTTCTTCAATAATGTTGTTAGAGGTGCTGCTATTCTCCCATAATTCTTAACAAACTTGCGATAATACCCTGTCAACCCAAGAAATCCTCGCAGATGCTTTATGGATGTGGGGATTTTCCATTCCTTAATGGCTTTAATTTTGCTAGGGTCTACCTTAACTCCTTCATGAGATACAATATGACCCAAATATTCCACCTCCTGGACTCCAAAGAAACATTTGATCTTTTTGCATATAATTTTTTCTCCTCCAATAGTTGTAGCACCTTGTCAACATGTTCAACATGATCCTTCCAAGACTTGCTGTAGATTAGTATATCATCAAAAAATACTAACACAAATTTTCTAAGGAATGGTTTGAAAATTGAATTCATCAAACCTTGAAATGTTGAAGGTGCATTGGTAAGGCCAAAAGGCATGACCAAAAATTCATAATGACCCTCATGAGTTCTAAATGCTGTTTTCGGAATGTCTTCAATCTTCATTCTGATTTGATGATATCCCGAACGAAGATCCAACTTGGTGAAGTAAATTGATCCATGCAATTCATCCAGTAATTCATCAATGACAGGAATGGGGAACTTATCTTTAATAGTGAGCTTGTTGAGCTCCCTATAATCTGGACACATGCGCCATGATCCATCCTTCTTGTGCACCAATACTACTGGAGCTGAGAAAGAACTTTGACTTGGTTGAATTATACCAGCCTCTAGCATTTCTGCAACCATACGTTCAATTTCACTTTTTTGGACATATGGATATCTGTACGGCCTGATGTTTGGAGGAACACTTCCTGGAATCAGATGAATAGCATGATCATGATCACGCATAGGTGGGAGACCTTTGGGAGTCTCAAATACCTTGGAATGATTGTCCAGGACTTTTTGGAGATCTGGAGAAATAGATGATTCCAATGTGGAAACATCTAGCGAACATAATTGTGCAATTACACCTCTTTGCTCCTTTTTTAGAAGCTTTGTCATGCCATTAGAGCTGATTATCTTTCCTGGTTTCCCTGCAATACCCCTTAATTCAACTTCCTTTCCTTCCACAGAAAATTTCATGAAAAGTTCTTGAAAATTAAAAGCTATTGTACCCAAGGATTGTAGCCATTGGACTCCTAGTACAACATCAGCACCTCCCATTGGAATGGAAAGCATTGGGCTAGTCAATACATATTCTCCCATGGATAGCTTGATATTATGGCACTTTCCAGAACAATTTATTGTTCCTCCATTTGCAATCATCACTTGACACTCTGGTGCTGGATATAGGAAGCAATTCAATTCTTTTGCTACCCTACAATGAATAAAATTGTGGGTGCTTCCTGAATCAATCAACACTATTACCTTTTTCTTCTTGATTTGTCCTTCTATCTTGATGGTTTGAGGAGTGGTAATTCCCGCCAATGCATTACAAGATATGGTCGGATTTATTTGTTCTTCATCTAGGCTTTGTTCCTGGAATATATCCTCTTCTTTTGACCTTTCTTGCTCCTTTTCTTCTTCCTCTTCACAATCTATGTAGAATAATTTCTTCTCAGCACACTTATGACCTTTTGTGTATTTGCTATCACAATTGTAACAAAGCCCTTTTGCTCTTTTTTCTTCCAATTGTTGTGGTGTCAACCTTGTAGGTTGTGGAAGACTATGGGCAACAACACTTCCATCTTTATAGTTGTGAATGGTATGCTTCCTAGTTGCCATAATTTTGCTTTCCATTTTTCTTGCTAACCTGAATGCCTTCTCTAATGAATCAGGTTCCCAAAGGCGCACATCATGTTGGATATTATCCTTTAAAGACCCTATGAACACATCAATCCTATGCTCCTCTGGAATATCTTTTACCCTTATGTTCAATTTTTGGAACTCCTCAATGTGCTCCATTATTGAACCCTTTTGTTTGAGACTTATCAATTGGCTAAAAAAAGTGTTGCTTTTTGTATCCTCATAATGTGCTATCAATTCTTCCGTAAAAATTGCCCAAGTGATAAATTGTTTACGAGAACAAAGCCATTGATACCATACAAACTGATTTGGTTCCAAATATAAAGTTGCCATACGTACCTTTTGTGTGTTTTGCACATTATTGAGATCGAAGAATTGCTCCATTTGTAATATCCATGTGGCGGGATCCTTGCCATCAAACTTCCTCATATCGATTTTTGGAACATGGTGAGTCTTCGATCCAACATTAGAGTCTATGGAATCATGATTAACATTTCTTTTGTTCTAATCATGAGTTTCCTTTAGTACTCTTTCACCCTTAGTGACCATTTCTTGTAGCAACTTATTCATATTTATCTTCAATTCTTCCATCGTATCATCCATGCCATCAATTTTAGCGTCCATGCCCTTCACCTTAGCTTCCATGCCATCCATCTTAGCTTCTATGCCTTTCTTTAAACAGTCCATCTTAGCTTCTACACCTTTCTTTAAACCATCCATCTTAGATTCTGTTCCTTTTTGTCCAAGGGACAGTTGTTGCACTTGGTCTTGTAATTTTGATATATCATGTTGCATTTCTTCCTCTTCTTCATGAGTCATGCTAGAGCTTTCAGGTTCCTTACTAGGTGTTTGAATTTTCTTTCCTCGGGGCATCAGTTACCGATAATAATGCTCTACTATGCCCTTTGAATTCCTTCACAATAAATTTTCAAACAAAGCTTAAGCAAAAATTTATAAAAATCTACACACCTTTTTTCACTTTGTAGGAGCTTGATATTGCCTCTGATGTATCTCTGTACTTTCCAATCATCTAGTTTTAAAATTGTGACTTGTAGTAGCCCTCTGTGTCCTCTTTCCAATGCCACCAGTCTGATCCAAATTGGATTCTCCAAGAAAGAGTTATGCACAATCTCCCAAGATGACCTGATTATAGACCTTTCCAGAAGAGTGAACTTGTATGAAGTGCCACGTGTACAATTTTCGACCTTTGGTTCTAAAAAAGATATACAAGAAACTAAAATCCGTCCTATTTCTGTACCTTCTTACGAAATTTCAATCCGATCCCCAGAGAGAAAGTTATGACAATTTTCCCTAGGTCACCTGTTTTGAATGTAATTCAGGAGTCTGCAAAAAGACCAACTTCCTCAGAGAATATCTCCGCAAATATCACGCGAAAGGATCTGAAATTTGGACCCAAGGTTCAGCGCGATTTCTTATCAAATGGGTTTTTTTTTAGACTTCTGAAACGTCACAGAAAAAAAGTTATAGCGAAAATTCCACGATGACCTGTTTGGAGCAGCGAAACCCTAGAATCCAAAGCTCTGATACCAAATGTTATGAAACCAGCTCAAGAAAAGATAGAAAGAAAGATCAACGCCTTAGAATTCAGCCTCTTCGAGGGGGAAACCTCCTTTACATTACATAAATGAACAATTCTTGGATGATACAAATGACAAAACCTCCTTTCTATATATAGGAGTCTAAGGAGTCACAATATAATCCAGCCGACCTAACAATAATAATATAAAGCCACAAAAATAACAATAGAGGGATTCTATGGGGCACAGAAATAACAATATGGGGGTAATAGGGGCACAACAATATAAATAAGGGGTATAACTACAATAGTAATGGGGTAATCACTAGTATTATAGGGACCCAACATAAAATATGTACCTAATAAAATTGATTTGAGGAAGTTGGTCATAGACGAGTTTCATAAGAGACCTTACTCAGGTCATCCTTGGTACCAAAAGATGGTTACACAAATGAATAAAACATATTGTTGGCTATAAATGAAAAGGGACATTGCATAATACAATGCTAAGTGTTTGGAAATCCAAAAAGTAAAAGTAGAATGTAGGCATCTAGTGGGCTTGTTGCAACCAATTCCCATTATAGAGTGGAAATGGGAAGTCAGGTCTATGGAGTTCATCATCGAATTACCAAAGATAGTTTGTAAAAAAGATGTTATCATCGTTGTGGTGGATAAGTTGAGAAAAGAAGCTCACATTATTACTATTAAATATACTCATAAGGAAATTGACATAGCTCACATCTTCATGAAATAAATATTTAGGTTGCATGCAGTACTTAAAAAAATAATATCATATAGAGGTGCCAAGTTCATAGAAAAGTTTTGGAAGCCATTGTTTGCTACCTTTGGAACCCAACTAGATTTTAGCAAAACTTCCCATCCTCAATCACATGGTCAAACTAAGAGCATAAGCAAAATATTGGAAGACATGTCAAGGATGTATGTTATGCATCAACCAAGAAAGTGGGAAGTGTACCTACCACTTCATATAACATTGGTTATGAAGAGTCATTGGGAATGAGTCCATTTCAAGCACTTATGGTACAAAATTCAATACTCCTATTAGTTGGGATGATCCAGTGAATAAAGTACTCCTTGGACCAGAAATATTAAAAGAAATGGAATCAGAGATGATCAAAATAAAACAAAAGTTAAATACATAACAAGATAGAGATAAGAGTTATGCAGACCAATAGATATTGCATAAATAGTTTCAAGTAGGAGAGCATGTCTACCTCTGCATTAAGCCAAGGAAAATATTATTAAAAGTGGGCTCATGTGCCAAGTTGGAACCCAAATATTTTTCAACCATTTCAGATCTTAGAAAGAGTGGGACCAATGGATTATAGATTGGACCTACCACCCATAGTGAAAGAACATAATGTTTTTCATGTTTTATTGCTTAAGAAATATGTTCATGATGTTAATCATGTTGTTGACTGGTTTGTGACACTGGTGGAACCTGATGGCGAGTTCCAACCTAAACCACTATGCATCCTATATCAGAGGAAAATCATGTTTAGGAATCGATTATTAGTGTAGGTTAAGGTGTAATGGAAGGACTTTGGAACTGATGAAGCCACCTAGGATATGACTAAAAAAATAAGGGTGTTCTACCCATCTTTTGTTTCTTGAATAAGTGCATGTACGAGCTATATATATAAAAGCTCTTATTTTAGGTTTTGTTTTTTGTTATAGAGGACACTGAGGATAGAATTTCCTTTAAGGGGGTGGGGTTTGTAACACCTCTAGCATACACCTCCAATTTTTGTAATGAGTTATTAAAAATGTGAATAAATTTTTATTTGACTAGAACCAATGGAAAAGGGACATGGATTCATGATTTAATGGAGGGTCGAGTGGTGTTGGGTTGGCATAACCACCCACACACTTCACTCAAAATATGGAAAAAATATCTCAAAGGGAAGCCCCCACATCTCCCATGTTGAGAGAATGAGAGCGACAGGGGGAATATGAACAACCCCAAGGGAAGGGGATACAAGCAAAACAACAATTAGAGGCAATTGGAAGGGGATTGATCTATCAAAGGAGAATATGTCATAGAGCACATCATAGGAAAATAAAATGCTAGAAGAACAAAATTTCGAAGCACATGCTAAGCGCTTAAAAAGCTTGTTGAGGCTAAGGGAATGGAATTCCCTATGTGAAAGTTATCAAGCCACAAAATCTAAGTTTCCTAGCTTGGAGAATTCACTCGAGTGCTTGGAGGAGAGTCATGGGTGATGGTGGTTGTTGTGTGGCTATTAAAACATTAAGAGCTTATTGAGAAAGATGATAAACCCCAATATCACTTACTAATAAGGATGAAACCACATAGAAAGGTAGCATTGATGGGGTGTTTGCTGAAAGGATTAATAAAAATCTGAGTGATAGATAAGAAGGGTTGACAAACCACTGAGAGCTTGTTAAGTAAGCTGATAAAACACCCATAATTCATGAGCTATAGGAGACCTGCAGTGCTTTCCTTGAAGTGTGAAAACGGATAAACTACCTGGTAAATGACCTCATTCTCCCCGAATATGTGTATGAAGTCCATGAAATACTAAATAAGATTTCCCTTAGATTGTGGATCTATCTTCAAGTTGATTGACTGTAAGAAATATAGTAGTGTAGTAAATCTAATGTTGGGTGGAGAGTTAGATTCCTAATCTAAGATGCTAAACTCATTTATAACACAAGATCAGTTGTCTATTTAATGCCATTGTGAATGAAATTTTCACTATGATGTTATATTGTTGTCTTATGTTGTGTGTTGTTAACTAGAATGTTCTTATTCATTGTATGAATTCTTGATAATGTGCATTTTTGGGAGGCTTGATGCTCCATGTAACTCTATCATACTTATGATAATCAATTATGGATTCTTGAGTGGGTTTACTCTCTTTTACGATGACCGAGGACATCCCTATGTAAATAATTATATAAGTATATATTTGTTAAATGTCAAGAGAGATAGCCCAAATTATCCAAGTTTCAGGAAAGGGCATTGACAACCTCAAGACAAATAGGCCAATAAGGTCGAGTGTAGTTTTCCCTGTATATATGTATGTGTGTACATATATACATAACTCTAAGGAGGGATAGGTCGTTAAGGCTTAGTGTCAAGGACATTATTTTTAATACACACACACACATATGCAAGGTTAATCAGGTTGAGATTAACAGTAATTTTCCCTAGAAGTCGATGGAGATATTCATGTCCTAGAACCTTGGGGAGGAAAATAGGTGTTCATGGGAAAAGGCCAAGACTAATGGGGTCGAGATTGACTGTAGTTTTCCATGGGAATCAATGGGGATATTGATTTCTCTAGACCTTCAAGAGGAAAAGAGGTGTGCCATAGGAAAAGGGTCAAGACTGATGCAGTCGAGATTGATAGGAAGTTTCCCTAGAAATTGATAGAGATATTCATGTCTTAGGACCTTGGGTTCCTTAAACCTTAAGAGGAACTATGGCATGCATGGCAAGGAGTATACTGAGGAAATTAGATGATATTGATTAGACCAAGACTGGAAGTATTCTTATCAATTGACATGGAAGGAGTTTGTCTCACCTCTAACCCATTTGAAATATGCAATCACGCCATGGACCAGGGAACTAACGTTGAGACCGAGATCTTGAATAATATAAGGGAACGATGATATGATAAGTACCTAGAGGACATGGCCTACCACATATGAATTCTATGTTGGTCGAGCACACGACATGGGCCACACTATGAGTGCCACATGCAAGCCATGATTACATGGCAGGGCTTGAAAAAGGGTCGAGTTCAAATGGCCATAATTTTTTATCTGTAGCTCAGATCAAGATAAAATTTATATTTTTGAAAATATATCGATGAGACGAACGTAATGATTATATTAGTATTTAGTTTTAGGGAAGTTTAAAATTGAGTAATTTCCTTACCCCATTTACATGATAGGACTATGGAGGTTGGGTTAGCTTCATTTAACACCTTCTATTGCTTGAGAATGACCCAAGGGGTGAGAGAAGGTGTTACACTTTCCTTGGACATAAATGCTAATAAATAGAATCTTAAGATATTAACATTATCATTTATTGAAGATGGTGGCAATAAACCTCCAAGTTTTAAAACCATCTTGTCCATTTAATTTAGAGATTGATTCCCTTTTAACACCTTTGGTATCACTAACATTGAATTACATGGAAATTTAATGATTAAAAATAAATATTGTTCTTTAAAATCTTATGATCATGACAACTGATGTGCATACAATCAATATTGGTTTGTGATAGAACATGTGAGAAGTGACAAATGCAGAAAAATTATTTGTATGGAACAAGAGGTGTGTGGAGTCGAGGATGTGTGTGAAATAAAGAATGTGTAGAAGAGTCAATATGCAAGAGGAAATGACTACGTAGAGATAATGCATGTGCAGATAAAGTAACACAGACTTTCTTCTACACACATGAAATTTGGCTAAGTATAAAAAAACTTAAGAGAGAAATTTTGAGGGTCAACATGCACAAGGTGAAGGGAAAATAAAATGTTTAATTTATAATCATGTTAGGAAAGCGACCCAGCTATTTACACTTAGGTGTAAATGAAAAATAATAAATTTGTGGTGAATAAATTAAGAAAAGGTAATAAATGATTATTTATCATCTACTTACTCGACCAAGAAAAAAAATGCTTGAGAGAATATACAACAAATTAGGTAAAGACATTTTAATGAACAAAAAATTACATTCTAAAACAACTAAACAAGTTGAATTATAAATATTCAATCTTGAGCATCATGAAATATTTGAAATTGTAGGAATTTACAAGGTAAGTTCCTCAGACAGAACACCAAAGAACATTGCTCGCAGATAAATACACCAGTATTTTTGACGTGGTTAAAACCCTCAAAGAGGGAAACAGTCCACGGCCTGAGCCAATGCGGCGACTTCAGGCAATTTATTAATAAAATAATGAAAATTTACATAAGCTTCTCTCATAGATGGATTACCCTACAAATGACCCTCCATGCGCTTTAAATAGAAATCATGGACCAATCGGGTGTCAAGCCACGGATCAAGTGTCGGTAATACCGAGGAGAGAATGAACCGTCAGATCACTACATATCGTGACCGTCAGATTGTAAGTTACAAAATGTACAAGGTAAAGAAACACACTTTACCTAACTCTATACTAGACCAAGTTGTACTTAACTATTTCCTATGTGTCGGAATATCCTAATAGAAATTAACTTCTATGAATATTATTTTAAAAAATAAAATCTCAACACAAAGGGCCCCTTCATGGAAAATTACCAATAGTATGAAGAAAATCAAAAATTTTCCATTGAAATATAAATCTCTATAGATTTCAACATACCAAGACTACCAAGCCACCTGATCAACTTGCTAAGAGGCTCACATATAATAGGGGAAGAAAAATCACATTGATAAACACACACTAAACTTGGAAAATTGGTTGAGATAAAAAATATCAATAGGAATTACTAATTCATGTGCGTTAACAATATTAACACTTGACAACCTCTCCTCTTTGTTCTTTGATTCTTACCACAAGCACATATATTGAAATTTCTCTTCCTTTCTACTAACAAAATAGAAAATAAAGTTGTCACCTTACAATTACTGTAAACTCTCATAACCTTATGTATGCAATTTAATCTAAGAAAAATTAATCACATAAGCAGTTGAAGAGTTTGGTGGAAATGTTGTAGAGATATTCATCCAATTTACATTTTTTTAAATAGTTATACAAATAAAACCTCTGCATATCCACAACTTATACTAAAAACCTGCCAGAAGCCTAGGGGTTTGACACATGAAACTAAGGACAATGGATAATAAAATCCATAATATAACCAAAATATGTTAAAAAATAAAATAATTAGAAAATTACCTGAAATCCAGGAATTTCAGGTTCTAACTACTAAAAATTTACAAAAAACTACAATATCAAATAATGATACATCCCAAAAAGAATAAAGAATAATCTAAAACATTTCCAAAATAATAGAACAATGATAATTTCCATCTTCGAACCACAATGAAACTCACGTGAATATGAGGAATTAGAATAAGCAATTTGAATTTTATACTCACTAACTAAGTGTATATCAAATGATACTAATATATCCATGTTCTAATATTCAGTTCAACATTCTTGCATTGTGTACCCCATTTCATTGCAAATGAGTAAATTTGAACAATGATTCCTCTTTGATATGCATATAAATATAATTACTGCATCTTTTTAACACTAGATATGCATGACTTAAGTAGAATACTGACATGTTTTTAACTTACACATTCACAGTTTAAATCATCTATGTCCCTATATATATTTTTCCATAGTTGATATACAATATATATAATTAATGATTATGCTTCTAGAGGTGAAACAAGGAGAAACATGTCAACTCGCAAAATAGATCATGCAACAATTAGTAAAGAATGTGTCTATCTGAATTCATTCCACTATGAAATTTATAGCCAAGATTAAGAATAATAAATCTTTCTAATCAACTCCTGTCAGCTATGTATCAAAATGTGCATTTAATTTTCCAAACTAAAGTAGGCCTTAACACAATAAGTCTAACTGATCAACTTCATGGTACATAATGACATTTGCAAAAATTGAAGTAAATGTTTTCTTCACATATGGTGTTGTTGTCCATTTTACAAGAAATTTTAATCACCTCATTTAAATTTGAAAGGTACTATAACCATCCTCTCTTGTTGTTTCTAATAAATGGAAATCCATGTAAGCTTGGACGCCTTTAGATGATTATAGAAATACCAACTACAGCTGGAATAGGAAAACAAGAATACTATGAGTTTTCAGCTCATAATAATTGAACATTGAAATTATTACATGTTCCACCAGATTTGAGAATAAGCATAGGAATACAAGATTATAAACATAAAGGACTTAGATATTAACCTCTCTATAGAGAGTCAACATGGCCAATAACCATCACTAACTTGTGGGAATGTGCAGGCTAACATAGATTGCAAATAATACCTAATCCATTATACATAGTTGCAAACAACCTCAAATCGCCTAATATAGACATCAAACATTTTTTGAGTCATACACTCTTGACTCTTAATAGAACAATATGTAGAGGTTCAAAATATCTACCAACCTAAGAATTAAATTCAATAAACATGATACCCTTAATAGGGTAGATCTTTGCGGCACTGATTCAACAAATTTATGTACTACAAATATTGGACTGGGAAAAGATAGAGAAAAAGTATCAGATAAATAGGGTATATAGGAGCACACAACATCATTTGTTTATAAAAGTGATACAAAGAGTGAAAGAAAGGGAAATGTTCTCTAAATTTTCACAAATGACAAAATTAGTTTATATATATATATATATACACACACACACACACACACACACACACACAGAAAGGTACATTAAAAAACAATGGAAATGCAGGAATGCCGAAGAAATATCCTAAAATGCACAAGAAAAAAACTATACTAGAAAAAAGGGAAGAAACCCTAGACAATACACAATACACTACAACTTTTGAAATAGAATATCTTAAAATGCATGAAGATAGGGCTAAGGAACACACTAGATAAATTCTTTATAAAAATCTAGGGAAATCATCAAAAGAACCCCAATAAAACCTTCATAAATCAACATTTATAATAAATGCATAATGTTCTCCCACCATATAAAACTATGATAATGAAAAACTTACTTCAGAACCATGGCAACTAAATAGATTTCTTTGCTCCTGCGATATTATCCATGTGTTAGATATACCTAAAAATCATCACATTGGAATATAGTTTTCAAGGCACATACTAGAAGAAATAATAGAGACATCATATAAAAGCCAAGATAATTTTTAACATAAAAAATTCGATAGTAAATAATTCTGCTAGAAAATGAAAATCCCCTCTCTACCTTGCATGATACTTAAAATTCATGGCTCAAATATAGACAATGCTAGACAACTTCTAGGAAAAAAAATCCTTCAAAAACGTAGCATTATTATTTTTAATAGAAAAACATGGATCAAATAAGGAGTCACAAGATTGATAAAGGCTAGCCCAAAAATCCTAACAGCTCAAATAAAAAAATTTATGATACATAAAATATATAAGAATGTCAATAACAACTTAGAAATAGAGACAAATCTAAAAATCCAAGAAACCATAACTAAAATCAATTTTAATAAATGCCCAAAAAAGTGGAGAAAGTAAAATCTTACTGGTAATGGTGAAGCCTCCTGGGCATTCTTGTTTGCAACAACCAAAAGCCTGTTATTAAAAACTCTTTTCATGGACACATCAGACAGAGTGTAGTGGTATGCCTCGATGATGTGATTGTGTTCTCAAGAAGACGAGAGGACCACATATACCATCTAATGAAAAATTTGAGCGATGCCAGAGATACGAGATTTACTTGAATCCCAAAATGAGCGTATTCACAGTGTCAAAGGGGAACCTACTTGGACACATTGTTTCCAAAATTGGGATCAAGGTCTATCCATACCGGGTTGAGACTATCACACAGATCCCATACCCAACCAACAAGAAATCCATGCAGTCCTTCTTGGGCAAGATAAACTTCCTCCGGAATTTCATCTCACGTTATGCACAAATAGTCAAGCCCATGCAGGACATGATCAAGAAAGACACAATCTACAGCTAGGGAAAGAGGGAAAAGTATGCATTCACCCCATCAAGCAGGCCATTTCATAAGCGCCTGCACTCTACAACTCAGACTTCAAGAAAGACTTCCTGCTATACACCTTCGCCTCTGATAATTCACTAGCTACAGTACTCACTCAGAAGGATGAAATGAACGATGAACATCCCATCTCCTTCATGAGTGCAAGCATGCAGGGACCAGAGCTCAACTACCCTACCATTGATAAGCAAGTGTATGCAGTATACAAGGCGGTGAAACACTTTAGGCCCTACTTGCTAAAGAACCATTGCATAGTCTTCGTCCTTCACCCAGAAGTCCACACATTGCTTGTACAATAGGAACTGGGTGAACGACGTGAAAATTGGATGACAGGCTTGCAAGAGTATGATCTTGAAATCAAGCCAGTTCACACAATCAAAGGACATGGGCTCTGCAGACTTACATCTGAAGCAGTACATGCTCCGGAAAGTGAAGAAGAGCTCGCCAGCTAGGAGCAAGAAATTGAGATGTATGATATAAGGCAAGCAACATCCACTGAAGATGGAACCTCTTGGTACGTAGATGTGTGTTAGTACCTTGAGCACAGCACCGTACCCTCTCACTCTTCCATTAGGCAGAAGAGGGCATTGCGCCTTAAAACCTTAGCATATCAGTCGATGCAAGGAGTGCTTTACAGAAATCATAGCAATGGAGTTTTGCTCAGGTGTCTTGAGGCACATGAATCAGAGAAGTTACTTTGAGAGCTGCATGAAGGATCCTCTAGGGGTCACTTTGTGGGAAACAACATTGTGCACAAAGTTATGCGAGTTGGTTTCTACTGGCCCACATTATTCATGGATGCACATGCTTATGCCCACAAGTGCACGGTCTGTCAAAGATGTGCCGACAGAACATGAATATTAGCAGCCCCACTGCACCCTGTTGCAGTGACCAAACCATTCCAACAGTGGGGCCTGGACATCATTGGGGAAATATTCCCATATTCGTCAAAGAAACACTGCTACATCCTAACAACAACTGACTACTTCACGTGGTGGATAAAAGTAGTTCTGCTCAAACAAGTGAACAACTAGGAGGTCATCAGCTTCCTCCAGCAGAACATCATCTCATGCTTCAGTGTTTCGGTATTACTTGTTTTTTATAATGAAACATAGTTCTCGTCGTTGAAACTCTATGATTTTGCATTATAGAATGGTATATGCTAAAAATTCATCTAACTATTACCCACAAGGAAACGGTCTCACAGAATCCACAAATAAAAACCTCATTCGCATAATCAAGAAGACTGTTTTCTCTGAGTAGCATAACTGGCATACCACCCTGATGAATGCATTATGGGCTGACCGTGTAACACCCAATCCCTCTCTGAATACCTCACCGTACTTCTTGGTTTATGGTAAAGAAGCCATCCTTCCGCCAAATATCTACTTTCCTGCACTTCAGCTTTCCCAAGAATCCCAAGGCAAGCCTTGCCAGCTAGTACAACGTAGGATGGATGCTCTCCATAAGCTTCAGGAAGAAAGGATGAAAGAAAAATAAAAATTCACACTCCACCAGAACCGTATCAAGAGATGATTCGATAAGAAGTCTACAGGGAAAGCTACTTCAGTTTTGGTGACTTAGTTAGAAATGGGATAAGCCCCATGAAGACAAAGGAAAACATACAAAGTTCGAGTCCCTGTGGATTGGTCCGTACATAGTCCATGAGAAGTTTTGCCCACACACATATCACCTGCAATCACTTGATGGGAGGATTGACAACCTTCCTGTCAAGGACAAAGATCTCAAGTATTCCTTTCAGTAGGTCGAGCCACGCCCTTGCCATGTACATAGTGTGCTTGCCACTTGTTGTTTTCATCTTGTTTGCTTTACTTATTATCTTTGTTTTCACTTTGTTTGATATTCTTGCTATTTTTTTACATTTGTTTTATTTTCTTGGTATATTACTATTTTTGTTTCCGGAAATAAGTGCTGCCAACTACTACGTTTTGGCTTTTGAATAGACTATGTGGCTGAAATTTGAAGAGACTTGTGACACTGCAGCACTTGACCAGTCTTGTGTCTGTCTTCTATTTTCTTGGTTATAAGTTTATGCCAATGAAGTCTCCATGGAAAATATGAACCGTCTGCAAGGGAAGTTTTGGTCCAACCATGAACCTGTGTCCACACTGGGAATCTCGATGTTGGTACTCAGCCCTCTTCTTTGTGTGTTCAAGCTCATCCAACTAGTAGAAACAAAGAAGGGGAAATCTAAACGAACAAACCTATGTCAAAGGTCTTACATGATTCTCTGAAGGAACAACCTCTTCTGCTCTCAATAAGTCAGGATCCCTCTTCCGCCCCAAAAATAAATAAGTTCCTATGCACAATCCTATTGAAAGATACAAAGGCAAAAGAAGAGAAAGGCTTCATGTGTAGAGAGGTGAAGCATGCATCTCAACTGGGGTACTGACCATGCTCGCTAGTAGTGGAGCAATGTGTGTGTTCCTACATGAATCCATCGACGTACTATCCAAGCCTACTGGTAGCAAAGCAACACCAGAGATGAAAACTATACTCTGAAAATCTTCAACTCGTGAGCTAAACAACCCTTCCAGATTTGAAACACTGTGATCAAGCTGAAACTTCGATTATGTTTGACTGAGTTGGAAAAATGTGAACCATGTATGCCCATGGGGTAATTTGGTAAGTCGAAGTAACCCACATAGCATTTCAATACTCCCTAAAAGACCAAGGCCCTATGCTGTCAATGAACCAAAATAGAGAAGCTGGAGTTCTACCAATGTGTCACCAAGTGTTGTAGAAGCTATAACCACCCTCCAAAATTTTGGCCTGCACCCAAATTCAGAGCCTCCCTTGAGAGGTTCACTTGATGGTTGCGTACACTAAGGTTCACTCCGTGAGCTCGTGTGAGCCTTCACACCCTCCTTGCTTGTTCATTCCACCCAAGATTTTTCATGTTGATGTCAATATCTTACTTGCGACCATGTTCTGGTCATGCTCAAGTTCTTCTCTTCATGTGTAAATGCTATGTTTTCTTTGAAAGCATATTTCGCACTCACACACAGAGTTACATTCACTGTCGCACAAGCGTTGTCACGGTCGATCAACAATCAATCACGACTATCGCTCTTATCGCTTGCACATCGGTTAGTCATGTTAAACATCTGTGTCTGGTTGGTTTGAGTTTTCTTGTCGACAAGTCATGTGGGTGTATGTTTGTAAGATCACATTTTCATATTTCACTCGTTCACACACTTAGTCATTTTGTTGAAGTTCTGATTACCGGACTCCTCTTTGATAGTCGGACCATCACCTCACCATCGAATTGATCGAATTCCACCGAGAACAAAGCAAAAGCACCAAGCAATTATTTTCAAGCTTCGATGCCCGCAAGAGATTCAATTAAGCTTCATGCTAGCCACCCGAAGAGTTGGACCCGACGGCCACCCAGAGACTGACTCCCCTCAAAAATTGCGTAGAGGCTACTGACCTTGCCCACTCTGCTGACTAAGGAAATTGCATAGACAGGTCAGATAGACACCCAGTGTCCATCCTTGGCTCCCTCACAAAATTGCGAAGTTTTCCTAGTCAGTCCTCCCGACAGTCAACCCGCTAATAATCCATAAAATTGTGCAGTTTTCATGAGTAGGCCTTCTACTGCCCAACAATCCACTTAGCTCAGAAAGTGCATAGAGATGATTTGCAGGCCAGCCTCCTAACATCTATACAATTCCTCTTACCAGCAGCAGACTGACAGTTCCCTCCAGGAATCGCTAGTCTCTGCTGCCAAGATCCCGGTAGATGACTGCATGTTCCCCTTCGGAATTGCACAGTTTCTGCTACCAGTGACCCAGTAGCCAATTGTCAGTTCCCTCCAGGAATTGTGCAGTTTTGGCTACCAGGTTCCTGGCCAGTTCCTCCAAAAAATTGCGCAAATCCTATTTGCCAATCCTCCCTGCAACCTGGCCTGTTCCTCCAATAAATTATGCAAATTTTTCTGTCAAGCCCCCGCTACCTGCTCATTCCGGAAAATGCGTAGATTTTGTCTGCCTTTCCTTCCCACAGCTCGAACTGTCCCTCCCAAAATTTGTGCAGTTTTTCCTTCCAGCCAAGCCAGACCTCTTAGACAGTCACTGTCGACTCGGATTGCCCATCTGCATCACCCAGTGACCCTTGCGTGGTTTTCATTAGTAGTGCCCAGAGCCATCATCCTGCCTCGCAACCTTGTTTCCTCTCCCAGTCACCTGCATCCGAAATGATCACGTGTTATGGTAGACTAAGAGGTTTTTTGATTTGATGTCATCTCATCATGAGTGACTGTAACTACAAGTACACCAACAAACATGGCACAACGACGAATGGGATGAATGAAGGGAGCACATGCAGAAGGACAGGTTCACCAATAAACGAATGAACGATGCCTGTGAAGAGATGTGCTCATGAACGGATGATCATGCAAAGATGTCTTTGTGGATGGACGGATGAGAAAACATGCAAGATGTGCTCATGGACGGACGAACAGATGAACATTCACCTTTCACAAACAAATGAGCCTATCAAGCCTTCCACCATACAAGCAAGAAATAATGTGCCAAAGCAACATTAAGTGAACCAACAATCATTGAAGACTCCGTGCACTTTGTCATGTGGAGGTGAAGCTGTAACACACCATGAATACATCAATCACCCAGCAACATTGCAGCTCGACATGCAATCCAGCAGCAGCACAAACGTACCAGCACTGTCATGTCGAGTAGAGTCGTGAGTCATGTCGTCCACATCTCTACTATGGGTCATGTTGTCAATCAATGTGATGTAACATGGAAGTCCAAGAGACCCACTTGTTGTACAATGAGTCATGTAAATTCGAAAAGTCATGGAATTCAAACAATCATGAGGGTAGTCTAACAGCCACAAGGGTCAGTTTCACCCTTGGCTATAAATAGCCCCTCATTTGTACATGAAATAGACTTTTCACCTCTGCTCCTCCCACATAGCCAAGAGAGTCTGTAATGTTTTCTTTGAGGAGTAAGTAGTGGCTCTAAGGCCCCGTGCAAGGGGTTAGTGATGTATGGTGTAAGGATGTGTCTTGGAAATTTCTCTTAATTCAAAAGCCTGTTAACAGGCTAGCACGTTTTCACACATGTATTGTAACTATTGCAAGACTAATCTTGAACACTTGTAATGCATGTTGCTTTAACCTATGTTGAACACTTGAACTTATTTCACTTGTTGCAATACATAATATGTTAATGACAATGTGTTGTATATGGTGTTAACAGTGTCTCACCCAAGGTGGTTATCTCCCCAGACATCAGACAGACCTTTCAAATAAAACTTGTTGTAACAACCATTGCACTCGTGCGGGCTCATCCGCTAAGTGTTGTACGTGTTATCTTCCCTTGTGTGTTGTGACTGTCGTAACCGTGTGGACCGCTCCTCCGGAAGCTATGCACAACCTATTGTGTTATGTGTTCCTAATAGAGTTGGAGCTTCCTCCCAACCGACTTGGGACTCACTCTCAACCTTCCCCTCTAAAGTGAGAGAACCATTGACACCAGTAACACTAGAAATCACCAGGCACGCAAACATCACTTCTCGAAGAAAAATTAGACCACACTCCTGTACTGACAAGAAAGAGTTGAGGCAAATCCTTAAGACAATGGCAACCGGGCCATCATATCGGATGGGACTCCCACACCAAACTGTGTGAGGTATAGTTGGGACTTCATACTGGGGTGCTCCCCTGAATGTTGGCAGGTCTAGCACCATCAACAGAACTATATGTAGAGGTTCAAAATATCTGCCAACCTGAGAATCAGATCCAATAAACTTGATACCCTTAATAGGGTAGATTGTTGCACCGCTGATGCAACAATTTTATGTACTGCAAGTATTGGAGTGGGACAAGATAGAGAAAAAGTATCATATAAACAAGCTATCTAGGAGCACACAACATCACTTGTGTATAAAAATGATACAAGGAATGAAAGAAAGGGAAAAAGTTCTCAAAATTTTCACAAATGACAAAATCAGTTGATATATATATATATATATATATATATATATATATATATATATATATATATAAAGGTACATCAAAAAACCATGGCAATGTAGGAACACCAAAGACATATCCTAAAATGCACAAGAAAAAATCTATACTAGTAAAAAAGCAAAAAGCAAAGGGAAAAAACCCTAGACAATACACAATACAGTACAACTTTTGAATTATAGTATCTTAAAGCGCATGAAAATAGGGCTAAGAAACAAACTAGATAAATTCTTTAGAAACATCCAGGGGAATCATCAAAAGAACCCCAATAAAACCTTCATAAATCAAGATTTCTAATAAAGGCATAATGTTCTCCCACCATATAAAACTCTAATAATGGGAAACTTACTTCAGAACCATGGAAACTGGATAGATTTCGTTTCTCTTGCAACTCTATCCACGTGTTAGATATACCTAAAAATCATCACATTGTAATATAGTTTTCAAATCACACACTGGCAGAAATAATAGAGAGATCATACAAAAGCAAAGATAATTTTTAACATGAGAAAAATTGATCCTAAAGAATTATGCTAGAAAATGAAAATCCCTTTTCTCTTGCAACTCTATCCACGTGTTAGATATACCTAAAAATCATCACATTGTAATATAGTTTTCAAATCACACACTGGCAGAAATAATAGAGAGATCATACAAAAGCAAAGATAATTTTTAACATGAGAAAAATTGATCCTAAAGAATTATGCTAGAAAATGAAAATCCCCTCTCTACCTTGCATGATACTTAAAATTCATGGCTCAAATATAGACAAAGTTGGATAACTTCTAGGAACAAAAAACCTTCAAAAACATAACATTATTATTTTTAACAAAAAAGCATGGATCGAATAAAAAGTCACAAGATTGATAAAGCCTAGCCCAGACACCCTAATAGATCAAATAACAAAATTTATGATACATAAAACATATAAGAACGTCAATAACAACATAAAAATAGAGACGAATATGAAAATCCGAAAAACCATAACTAAAATCAAATTTTAATAAATGCACACCAACAAAAGTTGATAAAGTAAAATTTTACTGGTAATGGTGAAGCCTCCCAAGCATTCTTGTTTGCAACAACCAAAAACCTTTTATTAAAAACTCCAATAACACAACGAATTTGATTAATTAGCATCTAAATTTTTTTTTATCTGATTAAAAATTAGAAAAATGAAATTTTTTTAATTAGTGAAACCATATAATATCAATGTTTTAAATTTTTTTAATCTTAAAAAAATATATATATTTTTATATAAAAATTACAATTTAAATAATAAAATATCACCATTCCACCTCTAATTAAATTAAACTAGTAGAAATAAATCCTATAAAACAATATGAAAATGTAGCGTATGGAGCATACCATTCAAGCGGTGCACATGCAAGTAATGAGTATAAATAAATACTATAGAACCACAAGAAAATGTAGCGTATGGAGCATGCCATTCAAGCAGTGCACATGCAAATAATGAATACTAAGTGATTATTCAAAATGCATAGAAATTATGAAAATGTTTTGTGTGAGACTTTTACGCTCTGAAGTCAATAGCCAACAACCATTCACGCGGTGCACCTGCAAGTGTTCACCTCAATAATCCATACTGAATTGTCCATTATGATTAATAAACAAATGAATTGTCTCGACAAAATAAAAAACAATTGATTTGTTTTTATTTAACAATTGAGCGTTTGCGTTGACAAATGGGACATGAAACGAAACAAAACAAATTATTAATGGTCACACACATGGAACCAAACGAAACATGTGCCAAAATAAATAATATTTCAATTCCAATCAGCGTGAACATGTGCCAAAATAAATGATATTTAAATTTAATTTCTTGTTATTTGTTTGAAATTAAAAATGTTTTAAAATATTTTTCATATAATCGGTTAAGTATTTTTTTTTGAAGGTGGCAAAACCTATCAAACTCAGGTGTCAAACCAACAGTGAGGACAGCCATCTCTGGATGCTATCCGCGAATGTCGGTTTGACTCATCACTATTATCAAGGAAAACCACGCCACCTGTAATAACTCGCTGGTGGTCCGTAAGGGAGCAGGCTTTCACTCCTTCCAGATGCCTCTGAGTCTTGGGCCGTTAACCTGTTTCCTTACGTCCGAGCTCTTAGCCAAACAGAAACAGTTTTACGACATACTCCAAACCGATAACGAAATATATTATCTTAAAATCAAATCATATTTATTCATTTGTTAAAAAACTAAAATTCTTTATAACCCAATTCCAATATATACCACACCTATAATTATGTATAATTATTACATCTTATGCTAAGAACGGATAGTCTTTGCATCTTATGCCATCAAACTGAATCATGTGTCACAATCAAACCTTTGTCATCCTACAACTAGTCACAAGTAATGTTAAAATGATTACGTTGTCGAGCTAACCTTTTGTCGGTAATGATGTATTGAAGGAATCATTCTACTTCCTATTAAGGTGGAGTTGTATATGTGTTATTACAGTGTTTAAGAAAGGTGTTGTGCATGTATAAGTAGTGTTGGTTTTTTGGAAAACACAACCGAAGGAAAATCAAATGCCCCCCATATCTATTGCTCACCTTTGTCTTCTAATTAAGGAGTGTTTGAGGAAGATATTATCATTAAATTAAATGTAGTTTTTATTTATTATTTAAATCAACGATTAAATAAGGTGGTTCATTTATTGGATTAATGAGAATAGGAGTACTGGGTATGCTTTTGGTGTTTTCTTGAGCAAGATTTTTTTTAGCTCGTAAGCTAGAGAAAAAAGGCACTTAATTTATTGAAATTGTTTTAAGTAGGGTGATATATAAAATAAACAAATGAATGTGGAACTAATAAAGATACTATGTAGATTTTAATTTTATAAAGAAAAAATTGTTATTTATAGATCAAAACATATGCATGTATTTGTGTTATTCACATTATTATATGATTAAATTATATATAATTATATATTTAGAAGTTTTTTCAAAAAAAAAATTTACTTTTAATTAGTGAACTAATATTTGAGTGGCCAGTCCACAGGGTCTTGGATTTATAGTGTTCGGGTGCTTTGTTAAGGTACTCCTTGATATGAAGTCACCAATTCAATTCCCCGCCCTCATTTGGGTGATATATCGGACATGATGAAGATGTAGTCCTGCCAAGCTTACAAAAAAAGAAAAAAACATGTGAGTGGTCAAAATTTTCAAGATTTTGTTCAGTGGGCAGCTAGCATGGAATAGAAGAACATTGATGAGTATGCTACAATTTATCATTACTCTCATTTGTGTGAGAACTCATATAATAACAAAAGATAACCTAAGAAATTGATAAAAAGGAAATGTTTGCATTCTCCTTTTTCACCTAGGTAACACTTCACTTCAACATTCTCCCCTTCATGTGGTTAGTGCGTTTTGTATGATTTTAGGTGAAGAATTGTTAGTCCCTAAGGAAATAACATGTTCTTTATTATTGATTGATCATAATTTTTTCTCATTAGACCCCATTCTCTAATTTACTACGACAACCTCATGTTTTACCTATATTTGGTTGTAGGTGGCATTGTTCCTATGTTTCTCTCTCCATTAATATAAGTATTAATCTCTTTCATTTGAAAGGTGCTCCAAACCTTTTTGGTTTTGAACATTTTGTTGAAATCCAAAATATGAAAAAAAACATTGAAGACAAAATTAATTGTTGCTAATCAAGCAGGGGGCATTAGCATTTGCAAGCCTTCTCATTGCTTCTCATCTAGGGATTTTCATTATACATCCAAAATCAATGTACATAAGTACCATATGAACATATTGGGGATATTATATTTTGAGATGTCTTAGACTTCAAGCATGTTTTTAGTTTTAGGTCCATGAAGAACATTTTGACCTTTTGATAACAAACATGTGTCATAGGATCATTAATATATGTAAATTATACTTTTTCTTGACAACTTTCAAACAAGATATGC
This sequence comes from Pinus tabuliformis, assembly GCA_031772625.1. Classification (NCBI taxonomy): domain Eukaryota; kingdom Viridiplantae; phylum Streptophyta; class Pinopsida; order Pinales; family Pinaceae; genus Pinus; species Pinus tabuliformis. The sequence goes on from CM062809.1 coordinate 751,716,167, forward strand.
ATGCCTTGAATGAAGTTGTTAAGTCCCAATTTATGTCCCTAGAAAGGGGATCATTGATATTTCCACCATATGAAGAAGCACTAGTCATGCTAACCTACCTTAATCTTTATATGGAGTGTTAACCACATATCATGTAGTTTCCAAGAGGATTATGAAACCCTAAACTTAAAACTATTTTATCTATAAAAAGTCCTAATAGGAGGGAAAAGAGTTAATGTTTTGGTTGCGTGACCATTTTTCAATCATATGAGCATGGTTATGAAGGAGATATTAACAAAGTCAAGAGACAAAACCATATTTTATAGGATTTTAGAATATCAATACGGTATCTTATAGGCTATTTATGAGCTTGGACAAGTTATTAATATATATTGTAATCTCTGATAAGAAGATGGAAGGCAAGGCCACTCATTATTTTTTGGCTTTATTGTATGGGTTTACAAAGTAAATATTTGTGTTCCAATGTGTCATCTTTCTATTTTAATCTATTTCATATGTCATATTAGCTAAAACAATTGAATATTGTCTCTTTGTCTATGCTAAATTATTAAAATATATATATAATCACATAATGCAACATAAGCTCATTGTGGTCATTTTATGTGTGTAACTACATGAGTGTAAGCACATTATGGTTATTACATGTGTGTAATTACAAAAGAGAAAAGAGAGAACATATGGTTTCTTAGAGCCTTGGCATACATAGATTGACCTTCCAATCTAAAGCTAGTGAGAATTTTATAAATACATTGGGCATAAAACAAAGACGTTAAGTTTGTGAAACTTCTAGGTATGTGACACTACCAAGGGAATAACGAAAGCTCTCTTTTGATTCTTCAATGCATTTATTGGAAATCATAGATGAGGTTCGAGATTCATTTCCTAAAGTCCATCCATTTTTATCCACAAATGAAAAGTCCAAAGAAGGATAGAAACAAACAAACATAGTTCCCATAAGAGATCTTGAAAAATGGAACAAATGCATCTATCAGGAAAGAACCCATTACTTTGTCACCGAAGTCTCTACCAAAGTTCAAAGAACAACTCCCAAGTTCATGAAAATTAGTTGCAAAAATTACAACTGATAGATACTGAAAATGAGTTTTTGAAAACAATACAAAATAGGGAGAGAACTCTAAGTCTTTGCACTTCTATTCTTTAGAAAGCACTATTTTTTTCAAAGTAAGAACAAATCTATAATACTAAACGCTATTTGTCTAACTTCTATTAATACAATCTCAAGATGACAATGTGTAACAATATCATGTGTGCAAACAAGACCTAATTGTCCGTAAAAAGCTAGACATTAACTTTTATGAAATGTCTTTAAGTATTGGACCATTAACCTTTTTCATCAAATCAAAAGAAAATTAACCCTTAAACCATCAAAAACAATTTCATATCAAAATCCAAAATCATAAGATGATTTCAACCTAGATATTATTTAAGAAAACACAATATAGCTGCAATTGCAATAATGAATTCTGACATAAAGATATACTAAACTCCTAATATGCTACATAAATCGCATAAACAAGATTACATGCTTTCACAGATTATATTTAATGATTTCAACCTAGATATTATTTAAGAAAAACAATATAGCTGAAATTACAATAATGAATTCTGACATAAGGATAGACTAAATTCCTAATATCCCACATGAATCACATAAATAAGATTAGATACTTTCACAAATTGTATTTAATCTCTCGCCTAAAAGAATATGAAAAAATTGCTCATATAACCTTCTTACGATATTTTAAGTTTAACAGCTGCACCGGACATATTTTCGTCACCATCAACGCTCCAAGGAAGTCAAGCAAACGTGATATTTGGAACGGTACGTAATGGATTCGATTTCAATTTTATAATGAAATATTTATTTGGTTTGGCTTTAGTCCACATGCGGCCGGTTTAGTATTGGTTTGCACAAAGAAATTCTTAGTACTTGCCCACATGGGGTTTATTGGATGATGACATAATTCGCCGACAATATGTGCACCTTACGTTATGGATCCGATCCGACAATCACCTTTAAAGTGTGCTTTTTCCACTTTTTATTATTATATAAAAAAAAAAAACTCAAAGTCTCCACCTATATAATATATATATATATTTGGGTAGAGTTACTTCATTTTTTTCAAATATATTAATTTATATATATATAAATGAGTTTTAAATTTTTTTAGTATTTAAAATATATAAATTAACAATAATCACATAAGTGGTTGATATATGTTGATTGGTGTTATTTTTCACCATTAAAAAATTATTAGTGTTGGTTGTTGTATATTAATTACTTATTAGTGTTGCTTGTTGTATATTAATTACTTTTATTTATATGGTTGTTATTAGTTGACAATTCAGATGTGTGAGGAGGATTACTAGATTATGATTAACCTTAGTTGAATATAGTTGACTATGGTTGAATATAGCTAAGTATAGTTGTCCATAATCAATATTAGTTGACTATCATAGCATATTGTTGACTATGGTTGACCATGTTGACTTAGTTGACCATTGTTGAGTAAAGTTGACTATGTTGACCTTGTTGAGAATGGGTAAGCATGGTTGTCTATGATTGACCATGGTTGAATTCAATTGACCATGATTGACTATGATCTACTCTAATTGAATTTGGTTGAATGTGGTTAACTTATGGTCAACTTGCTTTTATTATATTTGGCATATAAATAACTATGAGGTAATATTGATGACCACATTTGACCATGTAAACTACAGTTGACCACATTTGACCATGTAAACTATAGTTGATCACATTTGGCCATGTTTGATCATCATGGAAAATTTTAGGGGCGAATGTTCGTCCTTTGGCGAAATTAAGGGGTTTTAAATTTTTAGTGGGCGAATATTTTGTATCATAGTACATTTTTACAAATCGCCTCAAATAACCCACCTTATTTTAAGGGAGAGGGTAAAAAAGGTAAATTCAGCCCTTGAAATTAGGAGTTACAACCTTCCATTCGCCCTAATTTTCAAGAATAGGTTTTATTTAAGTGAATCCTATGGGCCAAATACCATATTTATAAAAGAAGTATGGTAAATTAATAAAAATATAAATAAATCAAAGGTATGATAAATAAATAAAACATTTTTTATATTTACTCCATAAGTCACCTTATATACATGCAAGGGTGTAAACAAATAAAAATATAAATAAAGTGGAGGTATGGTAAATAAATAAAACCTCTTTTTATACTTACTCAAAAGGTATGGTAAATAAATAAAAATATAAATAAACTAGACGTATGGTAAATAAATAAAACCTCTTTTTATATTTAGTCCATAACCCTCTTTCTTTTATGAAGGCTCAAAAAAGAGGTTTTATTTAAGTGAATCCTATGGGCCAAATACCATATTTGTAAAAGAGGTATGGCAAATTAATAAAAATATAAATAAACGAGAGGTATGGTAAACAAATAAAACATTTTTTAATATTTACTCCATAAGTCACCTCATATTTAAGGACACTCAAAAAACGCGTTATATTTAGGTGAAACCTATGGGAAAAATACTATGGTCCAAATACCATGGTTAGATTATTATTAATACCATGCAAAAAAACATTATTAACCCTAATATTAGTATTAAAATACTATGGGCCAAATACCATGGGCTAGATTATTATTAATACCATGCAAAAAAACATTATTAACCATAATATTAGTATTAATAAAAATAAAAATGGCACATGGTATTGACCCATGGTATTCACGTGGAATGTAGCCTATTTAAATGGGGGAATTAAACCAGCATAGATCCATCTTTACTCTGGATCTACCAAGCCCCGAGAGATATCAAATATCGTGATATGCAAACTAGCATAGAGTGAAAAAATATTTGATCCCTCTCGGGACTTGGTGGATCAAGAGTAAAAATGGATGTTGTAATTTAATGTATTTTAAACATTTTAACTTGGTTAAAATAAAAAATAAAATAAAAATCAATTATGAATTTTATTATTTTTTATAAATTACTAATAGCAATTTTTAAGCTCCACGTTTGTGATAACCCATGGTAATACCATGGTATTCATGTGAGCATAGACTATTTAAAGGGGAAATTCTATCATCTTAGATCGATCTTAATTCTGGGTCTACCAAGTGCTCAGAGAGTGCTCAGAGGGATAAATAGATTTCATTCCATCTTAATTCTGGGTCTACCAAGTGCTCAGAGGGATAAATAGATTTCATCCCCTAAGAGTGGTAGATGTGGAGTTAACATGGATATAGGTTGGTTTTTATGATAATGAAGATATTAAATAGACTTAGGAAATTATATTGTAAAAACATCTTAAGGTGAATGGTTAAAGCTACATTTAGTCACTTCACACAATTTAGTAAAAAATACCCTACATTAATATTGGGTTTTAACTTTTTCTGATTTAACAAAAAAAATTCAAAACAATGAAACCTTATCGCTCTTTCCGCATCACCCTCACAGAAGATTTCTCACCATTTTTCAAACATTCTCAATATGATATCTTCATGAAAAAGTTTAGGTACTGATGTTGGATTAGTTGTTTAAAAAAAAAGTTGGTTTGTACAACCTTTCATATTCTGTTCTAATGATCTGTAGGGGTTGGAGCCACTGCACCATATTTTCCTAAAAGGTGGAGATTGTTCACCAGAAAGGAAATTAATCTACATGTTACAACGCTGTTAAAAAATGTGAGACCTATGAGGGTAATGAATTATGCTAATAAGCAATTTAGATTGGGAGAGACGTAATTAAATTTTATTATTTAATTGAAGATTTCCAATTAAAATAATAATAAATCTACATTTATATATTCATATATTGATTGGAAGGATTCTCACAATGGTCACTTCTTTCAATTAGATCCCCTTCAAGCCCTTGGGATACCTAATACTTTCTTATATAATATAGTTGGGGCTTTCTACTTGTTGGCGTGTTGGGGTAAACAAACTTGATGTGTTTTTTTTATATCACAGTTGGAGTCTATGGAATAAGAAAGAAATTTGATAACTTGAAAAAAGTGGTAGCTTGACAAAAGTTGTAGAGAAAAGATTAATCTCTCCTACCTTGATAGAACTCGTTGTCAATATCAACACCTACAATAACTATGTTGTGGAATATTATCAAAACTAATAGAAGGATATGAAAGAGTGTATTGTAAGAACCTTGATAAACACAACCACTGAAACTTGGAACATTGTTTGTAGGAAGAGAAAAATATGTTTCTTTTTCCAAACATGTATGTCAGTATATTACAATTTAATGAATATGTTTTCTTATTATCATATATGGTTTCATACTTTAACAAAGAATTCGCCAAGACTTCACAATGTTTTATTATTCAGTAAAAGATTTGCTAAGATCTTACAAGATTTTATAATTCAGTGAAAGATTCTCCATCACTGTACAAGATAATATAATCTGGTGAGAGATTTTCCAAAAAAATTATATATAAATATTATATTATTGATAAAATCGCCTCCCATTTTTCCTATGTATCATGGGGATTAGCCCATTTATTATATATATAAATTTAGGGTGGTTCTTAAAATTTTCCCTGTTGATAATGTAGACATGAATGACTAGGTTAGACCACATTTGAACGTGGTTGAATATGGTTCCTTACTATTATGCATGAAAGGATGTAGGTGAGTAGGGTTAACCTTCATAGAAAATTTGACAATGGTGACAAGCTTCCCTTGTTGTTCATGATTTAGCATGGTAGACTATGGTTGACCAAAGTAGACTATGGTCAACTATGGAAGGCAATGTTGATAATGGATTACTATAGTTGCTATGTATGACCATAGTTGATTATGGTTGACCACATTTGTCCATGTTGGCTATGGTTGACCATGTCTAACCCTGTATACTATGGATGACCATATTTAATCACTTTCGTTTTTTATTCAGTATGGTGACTATGGTTAGCCATGAAATGCTATAGTTGACTATGGTTAACGATATTTGATAAGGCTAACCATATTGTTCTTGTTGACAATTATTGACTATGGTTTACCATGATCGATTAAGGTTAAGTGCGGTTGATAGGCGTAGACCATGATCAACTATGGAAGACCGTGTTAACCATGTGATAATGGTTGGCTATGTATACAATGGCTTATTATGGTTGACAAAGGGTGATTATGTTTGACTATGATTGACCAAGTAGACTCTCTATGACCATGTTTAACCACATTTGACCATTATTGGTTTTGGTTTCCCATGAAAGGCTATAGTTGGTTATGGTTGGCCATGGTTGACAAGGTTTGACAATGGTGACCATGTTGACCATGTTGACCATGGTTGACTATGGATGGACATGGTTGACTAATGTTAACCCTTGTTGATTAAGGTTAACCATGGTCGACTGAGGCTAACCCTAGTTTACTAAGGTTGACCATGGTTGACTATGGTTCCTTAATGTTGCTCATAGTTTACCATGGTTGAGTATGATGGATTGGGGTAAACCATGGTAAACTATGGAAGACCATGTTGACCATGGGTGATCGTGCTCGACTATCGTTCACTATGTATGACCAGGGTTGATTGTGGTTGATCAAGGGTGACCATGTTTGATTATGGTTCACTGCATTTGACCATGATGACTATGCTTGATGAAGTTTGACCACTTTTACCCCTACAGACTATGTATGACCATGTCTAACTACATTTGACCATACAGGTTATGTATGATCACGTCTAACCATGCTTGACTATGGTTTCCCATGAAAGGCTATAATTGACTATGGTTGACAATCTTTGTCACTAGAGACCATATTAGCCATGGTTAACCATCTTAACTATGGTTGGAAAACATAGGCTATGATTGATTATGGTTGACTATGGAAGACTATGTTGACGATGGGTGACTATCATTGACCTTAGGTGAATATGTATGATTATGATTGACCATTCTTGACTATGTTTAAACATGGTTTATGATACTTCATTATGGTTGGATGGCATTAGAATGTAACATTGGTGAATGGTTATGTTTGATTTTGACATTAGGATATGTTCGTCATAATATGACGTTGGGTTATGTTCATCACAATGTGATGTTGGGTTTTGTTTGACATTTTGTGATGCGAAGTTATGTTTGTCATATTGTGATGTGGAGTTATGGCCATCACATTGCTAGATCGGGTTTAGTTCATGATCTGTAAATTGTCGTGGATATTCCACTAAAGAGTTCGTCACAACAAATCTAATAATATTATATTAACAATATGATATTCTACACTATTGCAATTTTATTAAACTCTAATATCTATATATTTAACTGTAATTAGTGCATGCATGCGAATGGAAATTATGTAGAAAAGTAGAGAACGAAAAAATAATTTCTTACACACACATAAGACACAAGATATGCTCTCTGGGAAATCTTTTTGGGAGAAAACCCAACTAGAAGGTGAGGTCGATTCGCTCTCTTTCTCTGTCTGTAAATATGGCTGGAGGTACAAAGAAGTAATTATAGTGGCACATGGGATGCTACAGTGCACATATCCTCTCTGTGTGCTCTACCCCTTATATCTCCTGGCTATCTTTGCACAGTTATGGAACAAAATTCTCTCGAAAGAATGGAATTCCTCTTGGTAAAAGGAGCATTGCATTATTTCTTTGAAACCACAAAATTTCAAGGCTAAAAGTGACCCAACATCAAGGAATTTGTTGGACACCTAATCCTAAAGGGTTAGTGTGGAAACCGAAAAGACTAAGCAGTCCAAGAGACCTTGGGATCTGAAACCCAAGAGTCACATATTTGTACTATAAATGTATATCTATTGTTAATAAAAAAATGAACTCACTGATTTATCTTTCATACTAGTCTTGCTGTCCATGTGAGTTTAACATGGTATCAGAGCTACTTGTTTTTCTGTGGCCTGTTATGTGCATGTCAGTCCTGCACCTCTGCTTGACTCCGGCTATTTTAAGACTCTCTGTCTGACCCTTGAAATTATACCCGCGCTCTCCCTTGTGCGTTACTTACGCCCTCTGTCCTTCAAATTATGCCTGCGCTCTTGTCCTAACAATTTAAATTTCTTTGGCTTTCGTGACTGTTTATAAATGTTTTTTGAAAAGTGCTGAGTTTGTCAGAAGCACTGAAAACGGATCAAATACAGCCTGCCTGGATTGCATGAAAGTGTCGAGTAGGGTGATTTCTGACATTCAACGGCGTTTGTCGTGATCATGACATTAAACGTTTTTTGTCAGGCCATTTACTGCCGGAGATAAAGACACCTGTTAGAAGCCGAAGTTTCTTCATGAGACCTACCCATACGTTTTGACGTTACATTGTTTTTAATCAGGATCGCATAGAAAAAAAAAATGTTTTAATAGTAAGGTAGAAGAACTTCATGAAAGTCTGAGCACACAAGCTCAAATTTTGAGCCTTGGCAATCGAGTCCCTTAGCCAAGCAGAGGTTGAGTTCGTTTTTTAATGTGCTGGTCACTGTGTGGAGAATATCTGAAGATGCTGGTGGTTCGAGCTATCCTTTTGAGAGGCAGCTCTAATGTTTAGTCACGGTTAGGAGTATCTTTTACTGTGGTCAAGTTTCCCTTCCTCCTAGGCTGCGTGTTACTCAATGTCTTGAGCGTATGGGCTGTAAGGGATGAAGCACTGTACAAGGAGGTCGTACTTCATAATCTGGTCATGAAACAAATACTTAAGAGGTTGTACTCTGCTACTGTGTATGACCACGAGTTCTGGAAGCTGTATTGAGGACGACGAAGGTCATTTTCCATCTTTATCGTTGTTGTAGCTTCACTGAGGGACTGCATGCTATCTCAGGGTCAATCTTTATGTGTGATACTGTTGAAATAATGACCGCTGCCAATTGCTGTAGCTTGTTCAGCCACTATAAATTAATGCTGGAGCAGACATGATATTGCAGATTTATTTGAGGGTGTATCCACTGTGTTGCACAAATTACTAAGTACCTGAAATGAATATGGGTGTATAAAGTTTTTTGTGTATTTCCTGAAGTTATATTTCAATGAGAGAGTAGTTACTGACTGCCAGTGTGAACATTAGTGTCATTGATACTGGTTGAGTTCAATATAAATAAGTCGACGGCGCAGAGGTCGATCCTTCACTAGACATCTTTAATTTTCCGGTGGCATTGCTTGGCTTTGCATCCTCGGCACCATTGTTTTGGTATACTGTTATGTTCGGTCTAAGCACAGGAGCGCTATCCGACTGTACAGAGATCGAGGAAGAAGACGGTACAACAAGCCTGGCTGCAAGTAACTTCAAGTTTACAAACTTCAAAGAATTGCATTCTCGGTAAAACGTCCACTAAATCTGGAGCAAAAAGTTTGGGACTCTCCGCACCTCTATTGGCCGTATTTGTGAGCCCGGTCTTGGTATCAGTTGAATGCCATATCTGACAGAGCCCTATCGTTGATGCCATTGAGGTGAGCGCCTCTTCAAGTATTGTGAGAAGCACCCAGCCATCACCGAATTGTGTGTAGATAGCCGAGATTTATCTGACGCTGCAAGGGTCATAGCCGAGCCTTTGAAAGTAATTTCTTGGCAGCCAAGAAAACGTCCTGCAGTGTCCACACTGCTTCAGCGAACGAGCTAGATTTCTCCATGTATGCTTAGATTGACAGAGAACCGCTGCTTGCACCAGAGGAGAGAAGAGAAAAGTTCGATTTGTTGCAGGAGCAGAAGAGAAAAGGAGAAAAACACGTGGACGTGAGCACTGGTGCGGTGAGTTTCTAGTGTTGTTTAAGCGATCTAAGGGCACCGTGAATTCTTTGCTGTTGAAGATTTAAAGTTAATTTGTTTACAAAGTCAATCTTACTGCCAAGCAACTTGGGCTCGTTTTTGAGATGACCTGTGAAAATAAAAAGTGTGGCAGGTTGTGTAAATAAACCTGTGTGTGAGTGACTGCCTTTATTTTTTCCTCGGCATTGGAGTATAAATTTGCAGTCGCCTTTTCAAAGTAATAATGGTGATACTGTGCTAAATGGTGATACTGTGATACAGTCCAGAATCCTAAAGTGCCACGCAGTATTTGGGAGATTCGATTAGTTTATGTCAGTGACAGTTCTTTATTTTCACATTTATATACTACAGCACAAGCGAAAATAATTCTGTGATGCATGGATCAGTTCCACGCTCAATGGATAACACTTGAAGTCACGGGTGCACAGTGGCTCATATAGTGCACGGTGGTTTTGGACTGGTGCGCATCGAGCCATGGTGAAATTTGTTGAAACGAGGAAGGAGGAATGATGAAACCGATGCACTGCACATTGAATGTTTGTTACAGTATGCGTTATTTTTGTGTTGTCCATGTATAACACACTGGTGAATGTTTGTGCTGTCTTACATTGCGGTCTTACACTCAGAGCGCTGTCCATTAACACTCAGAGCGCTGCCCAAATATTTATATGTGTTCTTTAACGCTGATCAGTTTTGAGTATTATGTTGAATGAAAAGTTGAATGTGTTGAATGCCTGTCTTGCATTGCGGTCTCACACTGTTTGGTAGCTCAACAGCGCTTACAGACACTTGGCCTGGGCTCCCACCTTGCTCGTCTCATACTGATTGCTAAAATTAACAGTAAAACCAGCAGATGTCCTGGCACAGTTGGTAACATTACTGAGTGCCCTGTTTCCTTGTGTAGAATTGTCGGAGAATTCGATCAAATTTGTAAGCTGCGTTGCTCTCATATATTTCAATACATGATGAAGTACTCAATAGAAAGAAACTGTGAAATATAGAATAGCGGCAGAGGTTTTCTGATTCAAAAGGGAAGGAGTATTTGAAGGATCCAAGCAAGTTTGCAGTTGCTGCTGCCTCAGTTGTGGAACTGCATTTAAAACTCATTATAGTTTCTGTTCCTTGATTCATTTGCTGCACATTTACAAAGGATTTTTCTGTGTCTTTGTACTGTGAATGGTGTTACTTTTACTCATTGAGTCATAGTTGTAATCAGTCTTTTAAAGGGGTGTAATTTTGACAATGAAGAATATGCCTCGAATTACTGAAATATTAGAGTTCTTAAAAACTCTCATACATTCCTCAGATCATGATACAGTGAGAATAAGCAAAGCTTCTCTGGTTGATATTAGAACCTGTTTGTATAATGTACAAGAGAATATTGATTTTTTGCAGCTTGAGACAAAGCTACAACAGGAAGAATTAAAACAAAGGAGTCATCATTCTGAACCTGTTTCTGTTCAGAACAATGAAGCAGACTCCCATAAACAGCAAGTTAATATTGTTCAAGTTCATTCAGATCCAGTGCCCAATAAAGCAGCAGTTGTACATGCAGATGCAGAAACTAAGTCTGCACTTCCCAAGCCCATCATCAGACCTTGGGAACAGCTTGTCCACAACAAGCACAAAACTGGTCTTGGATATGACAAGGACTTGTCCTTTCATATTCCAGACTATGCCAAGCCCATTCAGTTTCAAAGTGCTGGATTTATTCATGACAGTTCACCTGCTCCTCATGACAGTTCACCTTCAGCTGTTCCAGACTCTGCCCCTCTTCCACAGCAACAACAACAACAACAAATTGTGAAATGCCAACACTGTGACCGAGTTGGCCATTTGAAAGATCACTGTTTCGATCTTCATCCATGTAAGCACTGTCATAAAACCAGCCATTCTTCAAACAGATGCTTCAGAAACAAACGTCCTGCAAGAACAAAGATTCATCTTGGATGGATCGCTTCTTGGCAATGGGCATCAACAGCCAAGAAGATATTCCAAACACATGTCAGAACTTGTTCCAGAGTATTAAACAGTCTTGCAGTTGAGTCTTCTCCATCTTCTCACCTTGTACCTGACAGGGGGGGAAATGATGGTCATCTACAACCTTCAAAGTCACATCAAGCGAGCTTGAGCCACAACCTGCCACACCAGTTTCAGAGTTGTAGTCAGAGACAAGATGCCTGAACATGCCTTCAGTTGGCAATCTGGGACTTCCTCTAGCAGAAGACTTCAGCTTCTTGCCAGTTTTGGAAGCATTCCAGGAACAGATTAAGAACACTTCCTCTAGCAGAAGACTCCAGCTTCTTGCCAGTTTTGGAAGAGTTCCAGGAATTGCATTAAGCATTCCAGAGTTGTTGGTCATCCTTAAACCACCGCCCTTTATACCAACATTTCATAGAGCACATTCAGCCTAGTGCTGCCATGCATTTTTGCACATTTTGTATTACAGCTCTCTTCTTGGACTCATACATAACCCTTCGGATTAAGGGGGGGAATGCTGGACACCTAATCCTAAAGGGTTAGTGTGGAAACCGAAAAGACTAAGTAGTCCAAGAGACCTTGGGATCTGAAACCCAAGAGTCACATATTTGTACTATAAATGTATATCTATTGTTAATAAAAAAATGAACTCACTGATTTATCTTTCATACTAGTCTTGCTGTCCATGTGAGTTTAACAGAATTAAACATCAAGCTTGCAAAGAACTCATCAGATATAGAAACATGGAGGTTTTAGAGTTATTTTTAATGCAATTTTCAATCTTTTAACAACATAAAATTTGCACCCAACACATTTAAGTAATGTAACTTACTAGGAGGAGCATCTTGTACTTGTATGAGACTAGCACACAACTGTTGAAGAACTCCATCCTCATCAAGGGTAAATGTTGTCTACAACTCATTAGCAACATTATCAAATGAAGCAATAGAAGAGACTCCATAATTTGGTACATTACTACCTAATTATGTTAAGGTGATAGAAATCCCAAGTTTGTTGCCGCTTGCATGACCCATCTTGGAAAGAACACAAATCAATATTCAAAATCAATTTTTATATGTAAAAAATTAAAATCACACATTCAGGAGTAAGTATATTTTGAGAAATTTATTACCTCGGTATGACTGGTTTCAATGTTTTGAACAAGGGGATTAAGAAAAAGTTCAAAGAACCACTACCTTATCTTATTTCTCCATTGCTCAATATGAGGGTAAACACCCAAGTTTTGAAAGACTTCCATGGATTTCTCCGATGGAATCAAAGGGGGGAGCTCATCATCTCCATATGACCCGTGTCTACAAATTGGTCCCCTGAAAACATTCTCTTGGAGTGTGAAGGGTTTGGCTGCAAGTCAATATATACCTTCCAACATTTCCAGATGGCCATATTTGAGGTACACATTGTTCGGTTGAAGTGGAGGGTTGTGTTTTGCTCGAACAACTCTCTAGGGAGATTTTGACTACCCAACCATAGATAAACCTCTAAAATCTAGACCCACATCACTTACACTAGCCCTGGGTATGATTGGTTCTTATAGAGGCCTAACAGCAAGAATTGTTGCAGTGGTAGCAGGAATATTTAGGTTTCTACTGATGGTGTGCCATCCAGGAGCTGTAAGGTGGAGATGGTCATCATCCTAGTGTGAAGAACATGGGAGGAAATCCAAATATGATGGACCTGAAATGCTTTCCATATACTTTCTTTTATAGTATCCTCGTCTGCCATCCATAAGATGATTGGCATGTCCATTGTTGTTCTCTAGAGTCTAGCATACATCTAGCTATGCTGCTACAAGCAAAGGTCAATTGTTCATATTCGAATCCAACCAATTGAGTTGGGTGGGAAAACAACTTAAATCCATGAATGGTTTCCCTTCATTTGCAATTGCTATCTGATTGGTGCTGAAGTTATAATTATTACCATTAGAAGTATTTCCATAGTTACAGCTTGTTTGGAGATGTAGATGATCATCCATGAACTAGTTGTTGAGGGCATCCACAGACATTCTTTCAGAATGAAGGACAGGTGAGTCCACCACTTGCCTTTCAAACCTTGAAGTTGACTGCACATTTGAAACTGGGTTCCAACCAATAACCATTTTATCTTTAGAAGTGCATCCCTAATCAGTCGATATATCAGAATTTGTTACACTTCCAATGGCCCAACCATTGACAAAAGAACTACTTCCACTAGATTGACTTCCTATGTTTCGAAAACCACTGCTTGGGCTACCCCCTACATCATGATAAAGAGGTAAAATTGGAGCATCCATGAGATTCAATCACTCACTAGGATAAATATGTGATTCAATATCCACATTATGTTGGTCAGACATATTTTCCAAATCAAAAAATTTTGATATAAGGCACAAGGTGCTCCTTTGGACTTGCATTATAACTTCAATCTGTCTCCCAGCTTATAGTTTAAGCAACAAAAAAGTGCTTCGATGAGTCACAAATTCGATAGAAATTATAGTTGAGAATGTATCAACCACATCAATTATCTAAAAAAGACATCACTCTTCAGTGCAGGATTGATGGATCATAAAAATACATTAACTTTCTTCCACAGAGTTTGTAATAATAATATCTCAATAGACATGCCTAAATACTTTCAAGGAGTCAATATTAGTCAATGCCATCTCTAAATTTTAAAATTTAAAACTATCATAATTCTCTTTGAAATGAAAAACTCTTAAACTTCACATATGTACTACAAGATATGTTCAAAAGAACAACTCCAAAATTGAAAAAGAGAAGACATTATTTTCTAATATCTTTATAATCTCAAAACACACTGCATGATAGAATATGGGATTGCTAGTGTTGTGCAAATTTAACAGCAAAACTAGTGGTTCTTGGATCCTCAAGCCTAAACCAAGTATGCAGTTTCTAATTATCACTTCCCACTAATATTTTACATCTTTACAACTATATCAATGCCAATGAGTTGTTTCAATCTTCATACACAAATGTGAGCTAGAAAGCTATGAGAGGACAAGCTAATATTCTTTCTAATAGTAGGACCTATGAGCAAGGTTCATTTACTTGTTTGTTAGATAGATAAATCTATTCAAAGGACCTATATTGAACATATCAAGTGCAAGTAAAAACTGTATAAACAAGAACAAGATAAAGAAGGGACATTATTATAAATCAACTACACAAATGACATGGAAATGCACAACATTGGAGAAATTAACATATCAAACGTGCATATGTAGAGAAATTAACATATCAAATGTGCATATGTAGAAAAATGTTAATATAGGTTTTAACTTTTATTGAGGTCACATTATTGTACAGAGACGAGGATTAACAACACAACTGTATTGATTGTTACAATGAGTAGAGATGTCAATGAAAATAGTTCAGAGACTTCAACACATGTCAAGATTTCATGAAAAACATACCATGTCTTCTTGAACACAAACTAGTAACAAGATTGCACAAAGTGCAAATGCACATTTTGCAACTCAAAAAATGTTGCTGAACTAGAATTCTCCATGTTGACATTTAAGAAATGAAAAAGGGATCATACGCTTTGAAAAATCCTACATATAAGGAGGTGTCAAGGTATCTGGAAGTCCTCTTCTTTGGAGAGAATACTTAGGTGGTTGGCCGTTCATAACAGCCCAACAGTAAAGGGTCAACTTCATCCTACTACACTAATAGATTGATGTTGTATGCCTTGTCAACAAAAAATGGTTAAACATGTAACATGAGATTTCAAACTTGGCCTTACATTTTGGGCTCATGTTCTTCTGTTTCTCCCCTTCACTAAAAACATGTTCTTTCGGGGATCAAATGGATGATCCAACAAGAGGCTGCTCTATGGGGGATGTGATCGGATTGATAGGCATCTCTTTCTTGCCGAGATAAAGTTGTCAAGAAACTTTTCATGAGAGCAATATTAATATCAACCTGGGAGAAGTTTCAACATTTCCTTCAGATCTGACAATCCATATTTCAGCTAGGATTTCCATCTTTAGAAATGATATAGATTCTCTTTAAGTTGGAACCAAAGTAGAGATGATATCCTTGTTTATTTTTTCCAAAACAGGCTAGTCCACCAATTCCAAGCACTCAACACATCTTAACATGCATGGGATTATTCCTCTGTTAAAAGCACGTTATACAAATAGAGCATGCATAAATATATTCCCAAGTGTTTGAATTAATAGTAAAAACAATACCAGATATAGTGAAAACAACCAGATGACCATCCAAAATACTCACTCATAAAAGTGGTAACCATCATTTCGGACAAACCCCTTTGTTGTTTCTTTCATCCCGGTACATCCAAAAGAAAAGCACCTTAAGCAAAGAATGATGAAAGTCCCTGGAAAATTGTCTAAATCTACAACTAAACACTGAAAAGTATCATATATGTATCCAACATAACCTTTAAAACCAGGTTTTTACAACAGTAGAATTGAATAAGAAATATAAGTCCAATCCACCCTTATATAAAACCTATCAACAAGCAAAACCCATAAAATCATAGAAAAATTCAAGCGATACTAGATAGAAAACTGACAAACAATCATATTAGAGGAGCTATGCGGCAGGTTTTAGAAACATGCACTCAATCAAAAACATATCATTAGAGAAATGGTTGAGAAAGGTAGAAAAAAGCGAGGGTACTTCATTGTCTTGTGGACATCAAGCCTTTGATAAATTCTTAAGGAATGACAATATGAATTTGTGTGGATGTACATTTTAGGAACCTGACATGACTATGAAGAAAACATAATAGACCATAGTGTACTATAGAAAAATCCTCAAGCGTCAAATTATCATAATTTCTATCTGCTCTCTAATTCATCCCTGAAAATCCAAAATCAGTGATTATTACATGTACGTTCGTTAATTTGCATGGTAATTGGCACTAATATTATTCATCCAAGATGAAGACACAAGGATTGGAGGTTAATATTTAAAAGGGAATTTTTTTGTTTTACTGTTCTTTAAACAAATCTCCAAGTACAAAAATAATAAACCACAGTACAACCCTCACACAAACACAATAATGTTAATCCTTCACGAAAAATAACAGGAGAAAAATATAATTAATTCCATTAAATTACAATATGATTTAATACTAAAATTTCTACCTATTCTGGCTTGCTCTAAATATGTCTGTACATGTGCACTACCAGAGACAAAAATTTAAAATAGGAAAGTAGTTCATTTCAGCATTACAAATTTAGCATCCTACATTACCTCACCAACGCTTGAGAAGAAAAAATCTTTATGTAAATTTATGTCCATGTTGTATTCAGTGAACACATTCCTTGGGTGTTTTATCTGCATCCAAGTCATGCAGGTCTATCTGATGAAGGCTATAAATATTTTAACTGCATGAGAGAAAGTTATCAGAACACAACTGTGATGGAGCACTATACATGTATGGTTGAACTTTTTGGCTGAGCTAGGTTCTTGTATGAAGCACGAGACTTTATTGATAAAAGGCCTATAAAACCTGATGCAATTGTATGGAGTTGTTTGCTTGATGCATGTAAAATAAAGAATAATATGAAGCTAGCACAATGTGTGGAAAAATTCCGTTTTTGAGTTGGAACCTTGCAATCCAGCCCCTTGTGTGCTTCTCTCCAATATTTATGCTATAGATGGAAAGTGGATTAACATTGAAAGGGTAAAGGAAAATGATGAAAGATAAGAGGCATAAAAAAGACTCCTGGTTGGAGTTGGATTGAGATCAATAGACAAATATATGTTTTCCTTGCAGTGGACAGATCATATCCACAAAAAAAGGAAATCTATTCAATGTTATCTTGAGAGATGAAGGTGGTTGTGTATGTTACTCGCAGGAAGTTTGTACTAAATGCTATGAAGGAGAAGGAGCATATCAGATACACTGGTACCCCTTACCCATATCAGCACTTTGGGTGAAAATCATAGCCTCATTCAAATCATCAGGTTGGTAAGGACCTAAATTGATCTCTGCACATCCATACATCAATGCCTAGCCTATAGCTTTGTTTTCAAGGGAAAATGAAGGAAATCCTTCATAATCCTTTGCTTTCACACACCATGAAGTATCCATGATCCATTGCTGCTCTGTCCAACCAGCCACTACATCTTCCAGACTAGATTTATTTTTATGTCGACTACACTTGCTTAATTTATCTGTAATTCGCTACTGCTCTTCCCTCTGCTCATGCTCTTCTCCAAAATAAATTCCAACCTTAGCAAAGGATGGAACGTAAAACCTCTTATGCTTCTTCTACAAAGCACAAAGTTTGAAATATACTCGACATGGGTCTTCTATATACATTGATCCAGCAAGTGTTCACAACTTGCTCCCTCAGTGGCTTCAAGAATCATACATAAAGACACTCTCAACATCACTCTCAGAACATCTAAATTCCTTCCTTAAAACATAACCCTATTCAACATTGTCTTGTCGATTAGGTGATTGTTTAGTCATGGGATTTCCGGTTCCTACTTCATTTGACATCAATACCGATTGTTGTGATGTCATCTTTGATGTCAAAGAAATCCATAACTTCAGGTAATTCTTCCCAAAACCTTGATTATATGATTCTGCAGCTTTTGTTCATTACACCCATAGGCCAATACCTCTTACCTATCTGACATTCAAGTTCAATGATGCAAAAAATTGTTGACTAATCCTCAAAAATATATACATTTTATCTTTAGTAGAAGACATCGTAGCAGAATGAGTGAGATTGTCACAACTTTCATAAATTTGGTCGAGTCACCTGCACATTTCTATATTTTCTTCACCTTAAGCATGAATGTACGACCTTGCATAGAAAAATATTTGAAATTCAATGAAGCCTTCCTACTAAGATTCATAAGAAAGTGTTAAACATCTGCAATTTTGTTGAAACGTACACCCCAATTCACTTCAACACGTATAGACTTACGCTCCTGAGCAGTTTGAACCTAGAAATGGTGGATCCCTATATTGTAAGGCCATAAGATATTCCCCATCTTGAAAACAAATACTTTGCAGAGCTTCCTTTAAAATCCTCTGCAACTGGTTGCAATCGTAAATACTTTGACAATTCATTGGTTGTTCAATAATTGGAAGGTCAGCTAAAAATTGATCTAGCTCATTGGGTCAAATATGATATTAACCATTGGGATTCGCTCCCTTTATAACCATTCAAACCATCAGTAAATTTCCAGGCCAATATTCACATTTTGACGGGACTGATTGCAAATTCAAAGGGCATTAAGATATCTAGAACTATTGTAACCAAGAATTTTTAACATCTTTCTCCAAGCTAGACTTCAATTTATTAACTGCTTGAAAATCTTGTTCATGTTCCATTTGATCAAGAGGTAATGAGGAAAAATATTACAAAAACATTCTTGCTAGGGAGAAATTGTCTTAAAGCAACACTCACACCACTTTTCTCATCAAATGAAGACATCTTGAAACCAATTTTGGCATTAATATTCTCTACCATACAAACCTTTGGCATAAATGAAAACTCCGCCAACATTATGTTGGACATGTGGCCTCATAAACTTGAAGTATTTACTCGTGGATAATTTAATTTCTAATGGGATGATTGATAAAAAAAAAAAATGTTTAGCTTGATAATAGCTTGAACCATTGATCCTTAACACCCCAATTTTTCCTCTCGTGGAATCATTGGCCAATTTGTTAGATTCCACATTTTTTCTCTTAGGACTTAAGGAATTTGATTTTGTGAAATCAAGCCACCTCTTACTCCGTTTTTAAAAGGATCAAGTTAAGCTTACAATTGTTTGACTTGGTAATTTTGTGAATAACATTAATAATAAATAAAGACTCTTAAGCCATAATAACAAAAAAAAATTGATGAGCTATAGCCAATTTTAAACCTTGGAGAAAATTGTAGGCCTTTTCTTGATTATTAATGCAAGCTTTAATACTCAAATCATATTGCAATTCCTTTTGTCCTTCATTAAGGATTCTCCCTGCACTTTCCATCCCCATGTTTCCTTTTGAGGCAGAGTCCAAGAACAAGAAATAAAACTATTAATATTATTTCCAAAGTTGAAAGTCATTCTCTAGTAGTTAAAGTTGCCAAATTGATATAGGAATTTTCATTCCTTTTGAGGCTTGGAATGTTGATGCATGAACATGAAATTGTTGAAACCAAAGCTTTTCTTCTTCATCTAAAGCCTAAGGTTCTCAAGAGCCTCTGATCATGGATAATGGGTGATGAGATAGGAGGAATCTTGCCTTGATTTTTTTTCAACCTGGATTTTATTGCTCTTTCTTTAAGATCACTTTGTTATGCACAAGCCAGATCCTACAACTCATATATTTGGGTAGTTTAACCCATAATATTTAAATATACTCATTTTTTCCATTTTCCCCTTATAGTTAGGAATCCAATGAGTGGATGTCTCATTCCATGATGAAAGCATTCTCATTAGGTGTTGGAGATATTGGAATGTTGCTTTCCACACTTGTTAGGGGAAAACGCATAAAAAAAAAAGTGTTAAATAATTTCAACATCTTCTAAACACTATGCACCTTGGGAGGGTCAATGGATTCCACATTTAGCTAATGTTTCAGAAATTAAAACCTTCAATGGCACCAACAATCGACAAAAGAAGTTAACTTTGAGAAGATACTTAGGGTTCCATATTGAGCTTAATATGATAGACTTCTATAATTGAAAGGAAGAATCTAGATGGTGATGATATCCATGTTTGGAACTGTATTCATTAGATCGTTAGTATTGCAGAAGGAGGAGTCCTTAGGGGTGTTGTCTTGAAGAGAGCCTGAGAGGGATATTAACAACAGTTGTAGATGCATTAGAGGGTCCCTAAGATCCCAACCCACCAAATGTTTGAGAGACCATTTGGACATGTTGTATAAAATCTGCAAATTTTGGGCATCCATACATTCTTTTAGAGGTTAAAGAACCAAATTCTTTCCTAGAGGTGATTTCCCCATTACGGTGCCCAACTATATGGAGACGCATTTCCCATTATGTAGGATCCATGTGAGCTTGGAATGGATGATCAAAGTTGCTAGTTTGATGGGATTCCAAATTGTGGATCCTTTCTTTATACTTAAATGATTTTTGAGACTTCTAAAACTTTCTCCAAAAAACTATTTTCTGCATAAAACCTTTTTCCACTAGTCGCCGTCTCTTGTAATTAGATTTCATATGACTTTTGACCCCATCAATAAATTCATAATTGTTGGATCTTTTACCCCTAAACCTCCACATCCTTTGGTAGCCTTGACAAATTTCCAATTAATTAAATGGAATTTTGTGATAGACTTCTCTCCTTGCCAAATGAACTCCCTAATTTCATGAGCCATATAAAGAGAGATACCCATTCATATAGGAATTTGTAAGAATTGAAAGATGAGGAGGGTTGAAAGTGAAAATTTGATTAATATTATTATTCTAACTAGGATTAGCCATTGTGACCAACAATTATGAAGTTTATATTTTATTTTCCCTATCACACTCTACCAAACTTGGGGTGAGGGTTTGATAATCCAATTTCCATCCAAAAGTAATTGAAAGAAAAATAGGTTTCTTGATGAGGAATCAGTAAAATACTTGATGTAGCTTAGAGCTAGCTTTGGCTATTGTTCCAACCAAATATTTGGCTCTTATTATAATTAATTTGTCCTTGAAACCTTTGAAAAAAACATCCAATGCTTTTTTAAACTTGGATATAATGATTGTGGATGCCTCTCCAATAAGAAGAGAATCATAAAAAAATTGAGTGGTCGATGTTTTTCACTGCTCTAATGATCCTTATCCCTAAAAAGTTTCCATTTTTTCTTTATGTACCTAATTTCCTGTTAAGAGATTCAACCATTATGATGTAGAGGAGAAGGGTGAGGGGGCAGCCTTAGTGCAACCCTCTACTTCCCTTGAAGAAATTTGATGTGTTTTCATTAACATGAAGGGTAATCTAGGGATTCCATATGCATATGGAGATCCATTAATAAAAGAGGAATAGAACCCAAACCTATGCATGGCATTAAAGAGAAAATAATGTTTCACTCTATTAAAAGCATCATCTATATCTAGCATATATAAATTTAAAATCATATCTTGTTCTTTGTTTTCCTCACTAAAGTGGATGGCCTTTTCGACTAACATCATTAGTCCACAATATGCCTTCTCTACATAAAACCACTTTGATTTTCCAATATTACCTTGGAGGGGGTACTTTTCAATCTATTTTCAATTACCTTGCTTTAAAGATTTTATGAGCCATTACATAAGGAAATAGTGAATAATTTCCTTTGCAACAAAGGTGAGAAATATTAAGTTCATGTTGCAACCCACTCTGCAAGTTTGTTGGATGCATTGAGGCATTCTCTTGAGGTTGGTTTTGATTGTGTTCTAACAATCTCTAAAGAAATGGATTGAAAATCCATCCAAGTTTGGCTCTAAACTCTCAAGTGCTAAATGAATTTTCTCCTTTTTAATTTCCTTTATTATATCTTCTTCGTTTTTTTCTCTTGAGATATCAAGCTTGGGATATTTTCAAACATCTCTGTCATTATATTTGGTTCATCCCCCTCTATTTCTATGTATGGCTCTTCATAATGGGAATTTTCTACGTCCTTGATCACTAGAAAATTTCGAAGAGTAATGCCATTCTGTAGCATAATTTCTTTGATATTAATGATATATTTAAGATTTTGCAATTTGGATTGTTTGATTGTACAACTATTAAACTAGTGCTCAAAAAATGGGCCATGAATAACTAACCATTTTTTGAGTGGAAGAAGGTGAAATTGAAAAGAAAAAATGGAAAATGGAAAATAAATATATGCAAACTATCTAATTAGTGAGGAAAGTTTTATTTATTAGAAATAACATCAAGTTCTCAAGAAAGAGGAGTCATGAAGACTAATATTTAGAAGCTTGTGGCATAAAGTAGGAACTATAATACAACATTCTTTTATAATTAACCCAAAGCAAGGTTCTTTTAGAACAACGTCAAATAATTTTCCACAGTATTCTTCTTAAACAATGGTCGACATTTTGAGTCCTCAACTGGATTATTGTGGTAAATTCTTTGGCATTATTCTAAAAGAGCCTTGCTTTGGGTTGATTATGAAGGAATGTTGTATTATAGTCTCTTAATTTATGCCACAAGCTTCTAAATATTAGTCTCCATGTCTCCTCTTTCTTGAGAACTTGATGGTATATATAATAGAATAATACACATGAATTTCCTCACTAATTGGATTGTTGTCACATATTCATTTTCCATTTCCTATTTTTTCCCATCTACTTTTCAATTCCACTTTATCCTACTCCAACAATGGATAATTATTCATGGCTCATTTTTTGAGAACTAGTTTGATAACCCTCAATGTTTCTCCCATACACACACAAGATATCCTTTGATCCATGTGCACCAAGTCTCTGAAATAATCATCATTGCTTATTCCTTCTGTAGCCAAATGGTATTCAATCTAAAAGCGATGTGCCCATAGTTTAAAAATTCTAGCAGGATTAAGACCATATGGTTTATAGTCTAAGCCCACCCATGGAAGTTTTTTTGAGGAGATAAGGAAATTATTTGGAATAAAGTCACTTATGATAAGAAAGTGGTTTAGTCATGTGATTTTAAATCTAGAGCTAGCTCTATGTTGTGTTATTCAACAACCCCCCATTTATTTATATATAAATCTCTTAGGAAATTATTATATAAATAACAAGGACCCTTTAAATTTTTAAACCATAGAAAAATAAAAAAATTTAGTGTTTTAAAAGGACAACTTTGAGTTTATGTGAATAAAAAATCCAAATTTCATTGGCCCAAACAACTCAAACAAGCTGGCCTTAAAGAAATCCCGACATTATTGCACTTCACAAGTCCTAATGAACAACTCCACATTTTATCCTTTTGAAATGATGTGATGTGATAAAGTAGCCCCAGATAACAGAAACATACTTAAAACTTACAAAAAATTAAGTATTGTTAACATAACCACTCTAAATTGGAGCTTACCCGCATCATAAAACTTCTAACGAGTGCGATATAAAAATCCTCAAGGACCACTCTGATTGCGATATGTAATAAACCTTCCATACCCAATATAACAATTAACACAACCTTATAAATATCTCACATCCAGATGAATTTCAAATTGGAAAATGGTAGGCTGCTCCATTCATTTCTGATCTTCTGATTGTGATAAAGCTTTTTATTAAAGCATGACTTTAATAAAATCATAGTGATGAATAAAACAAAGGAAAAACGTGTTAAGAAAATAATACTAAGTCATTGCTTGGGTTGACTCCACTGCCACATCGTTCCTCGTAATTTCACAATCTCAAAAGGCTTTTGTTAATTTCCATTCTCCTTCACTCCAACCCCTGATTGTGATATTACGACCACCGCATCCCGGACTTCCAATACCCAACTGCCGATATAATGGTATCACAAATCACATATCAAGATAACACATTGAGACATGTTCACAATTACTGTTTGAAAGGTTTTTGTGATATGATCTATTAATGCAATAATAAATTATTAAGTAAAGCCATGGTTTTGGTTATTAAGGACTTGTAACGATATTTATGATTTAAAGCCCCAAGGTGATTTGATGGCCTGTATGTAGATATTTTATATTTGTTCACATTTAAACTATATTGATCATCATTTCAAACCTTGTATGTTCAAATGCTCCCGCATTTCAAACCTGTTGTTCTTCATTCCTCTATGTTTCCAATTGCAGTTTAATCCTAAAAAGTAGTTGTGTAATAGAATGACCAAAGCAAAGAAAGGAAAGAAAGCCATGGAAGCTTCGCAACCCACACCTTCTGCTTCCGAAGTAACAGAAATTCCCTCGCTTTTCTCGGACACTACGTGCATGATAGACAGTGGAACATCCTCATGGGAATCTATGTATCAATTGCTTGAAAGTGAAGGACCCAATGTGATTCAGAGAGTGGTGACAGCAGATGCTGCTTCATCTTCTAAAGCCTCCAACTATGAAGTTTCCATCTCTTTTCTTCACAAGATCACTTCTCAAATTAAGATCCTTCCTTATATCGATATGGTGAAATTGATAATTTAGAACATCAATATCGTCGATAGGACATTTTTGAATTAAAGAAAAATAGTCATCGGGACTTTTATAGCTCAAGATTTGAATAAAATGTACCATATACCCGACCCACAAAAGGTATTTGGCAAAGCTTTCCTCGAATAGTTTGCAAGTGAGAATGAGGTGGAATCAGATCCAACTAAATGAAGGAGATGGACCTACCCAAACAAATACAAACATGAAAATTCTGGTATGTACTCTATATATTATCTTGCCACTCCCTATTCTTATATCACAATTATGATGTGTAGGCTATTCGAGTACCATAATATAGCTAAATTCTCAGTCGAATGGGTCCCTCTTATTGAGGTAGCAATATATTCTTATATAATGGATTGGGGCACTATCCTTTCAAATAATATTGCCTCCCAAATCCAAGAATACAGACAAAATCAGTATGTTACTACCAGAGTAGTTTCACCATTCTGTATGAGTGCATATATCATGGATGCAGTCCATTTCACTTTAGATTTCCCAACCATGGGATGGAAATGGACCATTCAAGACCCCACTCCTATCCATGTATATCATAAAATCCCGTGGGACTATAATTTCCATGCCCATTATTATAAAATTTGTCAAGGAGTCATTCTGCGAATACACCAAGCTGTTTTTGATCAAATAGCCCCAAGACTATCTGAAGAAGCCAAAATTGATTTCATACCTATAGGAAGGTGGTTTAGTGAAGAACTATTTACCTATGTTAAAGTCTATGGAAGTTTGGCAGCTCCTCATGTTCTCCCATTACATGTCCCTGATAAACTACTGGCTAGGGAGATTTCCTATCAAACTGTAGGGGATGGATTGACAAAAACCCTAAAGGAAGCAAAGAAACCTCTATGGCCTTCATTCCCTATCCAATGTGGTGTATATGTTCTGCATGATTTCAAGCATGCTTCACTTGAAATTGATAACATAAAATGTTTAAATCTTGTTACTATGTCTGGCAGATAGTTTGATCCAAACAAAGTAGCACAAAATGTTACTGCTCAAGTAAAAATTAGGCAATTCAGTCATGAAATTGATGACTATGATGACCTATTTGAATCTGTTGAGATATTTTCACAAGTACAACATCTGGCTACATTGAAACTTACTCTAAAAAATCTAGCGCAATTCAAATAATACAGGGAAAAAGGAATACAAAACATCCCTTTGGATCTGTTGAGGATTTCTCAACCGATTTCTCCAGAAGAGAAGGATTCAAAGAAAAATTCAAATCACAATTCAGAACAGAATTCAAAACATAATTCAGAGAAGAATTCAGGATAGAATTCAAAACAAGACTCAAAGCAGGTTTCTAAATATATTGAAATGGAAGATAAATCCATATAAATTCATAATGATAAAACACCCTTCAATAATGAATTGGATGAAGCCTGGAAATAGTTTGATCAATAGTTAAAAGGACAACAAGAGGAAGAGAATATTGAGCTATAGAGAAAATTCAGCGCACCCCAGAACACTGGACAGAGCTCGTTTACTGATAGGGCTTCTAGTAAAGCTATCACTACAGAACAAATTTAAATCATCCCAACATTCCCTTCATCTAAAATTTTCCTTAAAGTGGAAGAAATCCCTCCTCTTGACGTCGTTTACAATCTTAAACATTAGGTTGTGGTTAAAAGACAGAGGAAAAGGAGAAGAACGGAGCAATCATCAACAATAATTCTCAGTGATATACCAATGGACATAGTGTGGAAGAATACACAAACTGATCCTTCACATAATTTAACAAAGTTGTCACAGTTCGCAGGTGCTTATGCATTTGCCACAATTGATAACATAACAGAAGTTTGAAAAATGACCAGGGAAAAGGAAGAAATGATTTAACAGTTGGAGCAACAGTTGATAGAGGAAAGACAAAGTATTAATCAACAAGTGGAGACACAATTGTCTCAACTCCAACAAAGATTTGATCAATTAAATCTCCAACATCAAGTAGAGATCATTATTAAGGATACTCAAATCCGAAAGCTCCAATTTTCACTTGATCAACTAAAGGACAATCCTAAAGTGGAATACTTTATAAATGAAGCATTGGAACTAAACATTGTTATCACAACAACAAAAGATATTATGTCTTAGGTTATATATAATTTTTCCAATATGTGTCAAAAGTGATTTACAAATGAATCAATCATCTGATCTGAGGGTGACTTTCAATGACATTGACGATAAAATCTCAGGATTTATAACATGGCAGGATATACCAAAAGGCAGTGCAACAGACCTTTCTAGAATAGAGGAATATCACAAGGAAATCCTCTTTACTGATTGGGACATTTAGTTGAAATAGGCAGATAGATTAGTCTCCAGGGAAAACTATGCTGCCAATAACATCGTTGAATCTATCAATGATAACCTACATAATGCCAACCTAATTCAAGAATGCCCACCTGGTAATCTTCCCAATATCAAAATTCTGGAAAGGCAATGGTAGGAAATTCCAAAAGAAAAGGGAGAAGCAATTAAAAAGTTGACAAAAATTAACTAGGAGATGTACTTGAAATATCTTGTGAAGCCACACAGTCAATGGCTAGTTCTCCATTGCCTTGCTGACTCATCCACTCATAGGCTTCCTGTGCTTTCAGATGTAGTGTACACTGGAAAACTACGTATGAGGACGGGCCAGCCCCCTGAAGTTAAGCCAATGTTGGATATTTACGAGCTGAGGTAGCGAATGAGAGAATAGACACAATTGCATTCATGAGCTCGTCATTTCAACACCTTCTATTTCTTTCTTATTGTCTCTTATTTTAAAGAGAGTTGTTTCAACCTCCTCAGCACTTTTTATGTATTGTCTATTTTTATATTTTATGTTTTCTATATAAACCCTTTCATGTCTACAAAGAAAGGGTCCCCAAATTTTATAAGGAAAGACTTTGGAAGCTTTCACTTCTATACTTTCAAGTTTATCTTAGTAGAATTAACGGAGCAGGGTCCTGAAGTTTTATAGAGAAGGCTTTGGAAGGTTGCACTTTGTAGAAATTTCACCTTAGATTAAACTAATTATGCAATGTACTAAATCAAAATATTTATTCTACTTCTATAATCAAACTTGTGGAAGCTTAATCGATTTTTAGCAAGATCAAATAGAACATATATAATAGAGAAGAAGATTCAATCACACATGAAACACAGAAGAATACTTCGGGGAAAGCCTTAGCTAGAAACCCCGCTATCTGTATTGTCATACAAGTGGAAATATCTCAGGATTACACAAAGTTTTAGCTCTCAATCTATCCAGCTCTTAGTACAATCCCTCACTACTACTCATAGACAGAATAGACAACACATATGCCTTCCTTCAGTCCTCCAAGCCTCCTATTTCCTTGCGCAGTTTCTCCTAGGTCCTCCAGCTACCACCTGTGTGATAATCACCTCACACACTACTCTGACCTCTGTAGTAACTGCGTAATCCTCAAGGAATGAATTCCTTCTGCATGCAAGAGATATTCACATGGGAATATTCTAGCAACTGATAGTACACTGTCTTTGCCTTTAATCTCAAACGAGTCTTTGTCTGAACTAACATGCATGAGTTATTTATGAGAGAATATTTAGTTATCTCGAGAACACTAGTTTCATGCATGCATGCATGTATTAACTGACTGAACTCACAATTAGTTCGTCAAACTGTTTGGAACTAATTTAACTGGACTTAACTCAGTTGACTGAACTAACTAATTACAAATCAAGTACAACTCATCCTTATCTCCTTAACTAAGGGATAACTTCCTCAATCAAAGGGATAACTGCTGCATGTCTTCACAAAGACTTCATGTTTGATTTTCTCCAACTAATTAACTCAAGATGAGTTAATTAATTATTTTTCAAATAGTTGCTAAGACCAAATTAGAATTTTAATTCTCAATTTTGATTCAAGTACAAATCAAAATTGGAATATATCCTGAAATGCTATCTATAGAAATTCTATTTTTAGCATTTCTTGTTGCTATTTTCAACACTCCCTCTCAACAAGAAAGGGATTATCTTTCACCCCGATCCTGTATCTATGGAACTTGAATTTACACTTTGACAATGCCTTAGTCAAAATGTTAGCATCTTGCTCCTTGGTCGAAATATACTGCAACAACATGATCCTCCTCCCCACACAGTCTCTGAGATGATGATATCGAATGTCTATGTGCTTGGACCTGTCATGAAATACTGGATTCTCAGAGAGTTTGATACAACTCTGATTTTCACAATAGATCATAGTTGGATCCATCCTCTGATCAAACAAACCAACTAGAATTTTCCGCATCCAAATGGCCTCACATGCTGCTTGACTGTTAGCCATGTATTCAGCCTCTGCTGAGATGAGTTGAACTAACCTCCGTTTCCTGCTGTACCAAGAAACTGCAGTTGAACCAAGGTTGAAAATTCCTCCTGATGTGCTCTTTCGATCTGATGGACTCCTTGTCCCATCTGCATTTGTGAAGCCCTATAGCTTCACTCCCTCTGACCATCTGTACCATAATTCAAACTAAGATGTGCCTCTGAGGTATCTCAAAACATGCTTCACTGTCTTCCAAAATATCTTGGTAGGCTGAACCATAGCTTGACTCAGTTGGTTCACTGCAAAGCACAAATCTGGTCATGTGTTCACTGAATACATTAATGAACCCACAAGTTGCTGATACATAGTAGCCTCTAATACTTCTCCTAAAGTAGCATCCTCCTTCCTCTAGTTACCTGCTAGAGGAGTCTACATGGGCTTGCACTTCTCCATGTGGAATCTCCTGAGTATCTCATTGGCATACTTGCCTTGAGACATAAACACTTCCCCATCCTTCTGCCACACTTCCATGCCTAGAAAGTAGTGCATGAGACCCATGTCTTTCATCTCGAATTCTCTTGAAAGACATGATGAACTAATCATCACTTGTCAATATCAGATCATCAACATAAAGAATAATGATCAACTGCTTAACTTCCACCATGATGTGGTACAAGTTCGCATCCGCTTCACTCTTTGTGAAGCCCAACCCGATGAAGTAGTTGTCGTTCCTGGTGTACCAAGCAGGAGGTTCTTGCTTCAGCCCGTACAAATCTCTCTTGAGTCGGCACACATGTGACTCATGATCAAAGGTCTCAAATCCTTTCAGCTGCTCTATGTACACCTATTCCTCAATCTTTCCATTGAGGAATGTAGTCTTCACATCCATCTGATGGACCTTCCAACCCATCTGTGTTGATAGTGCCAACATCGATCTAATAGATGAGTACCTTGCTATAGGAGAAAAAGTCTCATCATAGTCGATCCCCTCGACGTGTGAGAAACCACAGGAAACAAACCTTGCCTTAGGTTTCTCCATACTACCATCATCAGCTTGCTTTACATTGGAAAGCCAACAGGAACTCACAAATGACTTGTTCTATGGTCTTGGAACAACATCCCAAACACTGTTCTGAACTATGGAGTCATACTCCACCATAGCATCTGGTTGTTGCATTGCTTCCTTAAAGGAAGATGGTTTGGTCTCTATACATTCCCCAACAAGGGCCATGTAACCGGTGTACCGCTCAGGTGACATCCTCTATCTACGCTGAGAAGATGGCTCTCCCACATTCTCTCTCGCATCCATCAATAATCTATTAGCTTCCCTTGAGCGTTTCCACCCATCTTTGGAAGACTCTGCATGAGTGGATGTCTCCCCTCCTGTAACCTCTGTCTGCAGCTGCTCCACATCAGTTTGAGGCTCTTCCTCCTTAGGAACCAAAAGTTCCTCCTCTGCTTGCAACTTGAGCTCCCTCTTAAGGGAAACTCGCATGCCCTTCAGCTCATCAAACTTAATATCTCTGCAAACCACTGTCCTCTGACTGGTAGGAAAATACACTCGATAGTTGTGGGGAGTATCAGTGTACCCCACAAGTATCCCCAACTCTACTGTCGGCTCAAGCGTCTTTCAAGCATCCTTGGTCACATGGCAATAAACCGATGAGATAAAGATCCCGAAGTGACCCACATCTGGTCTCTTCTCGGAGAAAGCTTCCTTTGGTGTCTTCATCCGAAGTATGCTATGCGGGCTTCTATTCTACAAGTAAACCGCTATGTTGCATGCCTCAGCCCACAAATGAAGTGGTAGGCCTTGGTCATGTAGCATCGCCCGAGCTGCTCCCACAATTGTTCTGTTCTTCCTCTCGTCCACCCCATTATGATGTGGGTTATGAGGTGCCATCAACTCCCATTTAATTCCTTCTCCTGCACAGAAGTCCTTAAACTCTTAAGAGACATACTCTCCACCATTGCCGCTTCTTAAGGCTCTGATATTCTTTCTAGATTCTTTCTCAACCAAGGCTTTGAACTCGCAAAACCTTGAGAATGTTTGATCCTTCTTCCACATGAAATAGATCCAGCATCTACCAGAAAAATAATGAATAAAAATCACATAATACCTTTGTTTAGCGGTGGAGGCTATTGAGAATGGTCCACACACATCTGTATGAACTTGCTCCAAGATTGCTTCAGCACGATTGTCTCGATCATGAAAGGAAGATTTTGCATAATTACCTAAGGTACAACCTTTGCATGTGTCCACTTGCTCAAGTTTACCTTTGGGAAGTCCGGTAGAAATCTGTTGCATTATCTTCAAGGCCCAATGGTGCAAGTGACCCAACCTTCTATGCCATAACTCACCAATATCTTGGCTTTGCACCAATTCTGCTTTGGAACTCAATGCAGCACAATCATCTACCTCCAGCTTGTAGAGATTCCTCACTCGAATCCCAATCCTCTTGGTCTAACCCATGGCTATGTGTCTTATGGAATGCCTTTCCTTTACTGAAGACTACATCATAGCCTTTTTCTTCCAACATTGCGACCGATACCAAGTTTTTCCTCAATCTAGGCACATACTTTACATCAGTCAGGGTGAGAGGAACTCCATGCTCCCTCTGAAACACAACTGTACCTTAACCTGAAACACGGTACTTTCCATCATCGCCCATCTCTATGCGCATTTGGAGGCCTTTCTCCTCCAAGGTACTGAATAAAATCTTATCGTTGGTCATTTGGAATGAGGCTCCACTATCCAGGTACCAAAGAAAACCCACCATCGATGAAACCATGCATGCAATGAGGGTAAAATCCAATTCGAACTGTGAGGCTAGTGCCTCACCATCTGATCCTTTCGAGGATCCCTTCTTGGATTTCTTCAATGGACAATTAGTTGCATAATGGCCCACCTCATGACAATTAATGCATCTCACTTTAGATTTGTCAATCTTCTTCCCACCATGGGAAGAACTCGATTTGGAATGGGAAGCTTTCCCTTTCCCTTTCTACACCTTACTTGCTAAGGCTATATTTTCTTCATCATCATGCTTTGATGAAGAACCATCTCTGGTGCTTCTCTTGATCTCCTCCTGCATCAAATCTGATCAGAGCCGTTCCTAATCTGGTAGTTTCTCTCTTCCATTCATTGAGTCCTGGTAGCTATGCCAGCTCTTAGGAAATCCGAGGAGAGCAAGACTCACCATATCATCATTAAATCTCGTGATTCCTACATTTCCAAGCTTATCTATGCAGGTGGTGAGCTTGTTCAGATATGTAGAGATTGTGTCGCCCTTTTCACACATGATTTTCCAAAGCTTGTCTTTCAGCGATAGCTTCCTCTAGTTGCTGCTATTTTGATATAGATCTTTCAATGTCTTCCACATTGAAAATAGAGTCTCCTTCCCATGGAGACTCGAGATAATATGGTCTCAAACTCCCTCCAGAAGAATCCTCCTTGCTCTCACCACACATTTCTTCCATTCCGCCAATTCTGGGGCATTAGCTATTGTTGGCTTGGGGACTTCTTGATCAATGAAGTCCTCCAAACCATTGTCCTCTAATACTGCTTCCATGTGATCTGTTATGAAACCAACTCAAGAAAAGATAGAAAAGATAGATCAACGCCTTAGAATTCAGCCTCTTCGAGGGGGCAACCTCCTTTACATTACATAAATGAACAATTCTTGGATGATACAAATGACAAAACCTCCTTTCTATATATAGGAGTTTAAGGAGTCACAATATAATCCAGCCGACCTAACAATAATAATATAAAGCCACAAAAATAACAATATAGGGATTCTATGGGGCACAGAAATAACAATATGGGGGTAATAGGGGCACAACAATATAAATAAGGGGTATAACTACAATAGTAATGGGGTAATCACTAGTATTATAGGGACCCAACATGCCCCTCTCCTTCAAAAAAGTGTTGTCCTCAATGCTTGAGTAATTCTGGATACTTCTGCATAAAATTCTCATCCTCCCATGTGGAATCTTTAGCGGATAAGTTCTTCCACTTGATAAGATACTCTGAAATTGATCGATTTCGTAGCTGTCGAGTTCTTGTTTCTGTGACTGCTTCCGATTCCAATATAATTTTTCCTTCCTCGTCAAGTTCTGTCAATATTGTTTGAATTGGGAGCTTGTCACCTATAACCTTCTTTAAACATGAAACATGGAAAACTGGGTGCAATCGAGAAGCTGCAAGAAGCTCCAATTTGTATGCCATAGTACCAATCTTTTGCAACACCTTGTACGGACCATAATACTTTGGTGATAATTTATTATCCTTCTTAGCTTGCTTTAGGGACATTTGCTTATATGGTTGTAGCCATAGGAATACCCAATCACCTACATCAAAACTTCTTTCACTGCGATGTTGATCTGCCTGTTGTTTCATTCTATTTTGTGCCAACACGAGGTTATCCTTTAAGAGTTGGAGGACTTGTTGTTGATGTTCGATGTGATGTTCCACTGCCTGAACCTTAGAATTTTCTCTTAAATATGATGTGATGGATGGTGGTTGATACCCATAAAGTGCCATAAATGGGGTCATTTTTGTTGTTGTATGGAAGGAAGTGTTATACCACCATTCAGCCAGAGGCAACCATTTGACCCATTGTGTCTGTTTATCAGATACGAAGCAACGAAGATATCCTTCCAAACATTTGTTTACTATCTCAGTTTGCCCATCAGATTGAGGATGATAAGATGAGCTATGAGCTAACTGAGTACCAAGACAAGAAAATAATTATGTCCAAAAATTTCCAGTGAAAATGGGATCTCTGTCACTTACAATAATCTTTGGGTTTCCATGTAGCTTTTGAACTGTTTCCATAAATGCAGTAGAAACTGTACTGGCTTTAAATGGATGTGATAATGCACAAAAGTGTGCATACTTGGTAAGTCTGTCAACTACCACCATGATGACACTCTTTCCCTCAGACTTGGGTAAACCTGTGATAAAATCCATTGAAACCTCCTCCCAACGTTGGCTTGGAATGGATAAAGGTTGTAATAGACCCGGTGTCTTAATTGTTTCAACTTTATTTTGTTGGCAAACCAAACATTCCGCCACAAACTTTTGAATATCTGATTTAAGGCCATCCCAAAAAAATTCCTTCTTAACCCTGTGGTAAGTTTTTAAAAATCCTGAGTGCCCTCCTAAGGGAGAAGTGTGCAATTCCATAAGAATCTTTTGTTTTAGCTGGGAATTCTTAATGAGGTATAAGCGATCTTTGTACCATAATGAATCATTTTTCCAGCTAAATGTATCAGAAGTACTGGAATCTTGTTGTAGCTTTCGAATAAGTGTCCACACTTCTTCGTCATTCTTCCATTCCTCCCTTGCTTCGTTTATCCAATCTGGTTGGATAATAGAAATGGCACACAACAATGCTTCCACATCCTCATCCTTTCTTGAGAGTGCATCTGCCACCACATTTTGCTTCCCTTTTTTGTAGATGATTTCAAAGTCATAACCCAACATCTTTGTGACCCACTTTTGTTGCTCTTCAGAGGATAATCTTTGTTCTAAAAAGTATTTAAGGCTATCATGATCCGTTTTTACCTTGAAGTGTCTTCCCATTAGGTAGGGTCGCCATTTCTTAAGTGCATGGAGTATTGCCAACATTTCCTTCTCATAAATAGCTTTGCTTAAAAACTTTCCCTTGATTGGACGACTTTCAAAAGCAATGGGTCTTTCATCTTGTATTAGAACAACACCAATTCCATTTCCTGAAGCATCACATTCCACAATAAAGGTTTTTGTGAAGTCCGGTGTAGCTAAGACCGGTGCTTGGCACATTGCCTCTTTAAGATGTTCAAAGGCCTTTGTTGCTTCCGGAGTCCATGAAAATGAATCTTTCTTCAATAATGTTGTTAGAGGTGCTGCTATTCTCCCATAATTCTTAACAAACTTGCGATAATACCCTGTCAACCCAAGAAATCCTCGCAGATGCTTTATGGATGTGGGGATTTTCCATTCCTTAATGGCTTTAATTTTGCTAGGGTCTACCTTAACTCCTTCATGAGATACAATATGACCCAAATATTC
This sequence comes from Pinus tabuliformis, assembly GCA_031772625.1. NCBI lineage: Eukaryota > Viridiplantae > Streptophyta > Pinopsida > Pinales > Pinaceae > Pinus > Pinus tabuliformis. Next base: position 751,751,354 of record CM062809.1, read on the forward strand.
CACCTCCTGGACTCCAAAGAAACATTTGGATCTTTTTGCATATAATTGTTTCTCCTCCAATAGTTGTAGCACCCTGCCAACATGTTCAACATGATCCTTCCAAGACTTGCTGTAGATTAGTATATCATCAAAAAATACTAACACAAATTTTCTAAGGAATGGTTTGAAAATTGAATTCATCAAACCTTGAAATGTTGAAGGTGCATTGGTAAGGCCAAAAGGCATGACCAAAAATTCATAATGACCCTCATGAGTTCTAAATGCCATTTTCAGAATGTCTTCAATCTTCATTCTGATTTGATGATATCCCGAACGAAGATCCAACTTGGTGAAGTAAATTGATCCATGCAATTCATCCAGTAATTCATCAATAACAGGAATGGGGAACTTATCTTTAATAATGAGCTTGTTGAGCTCCCAATAATCTGGACACATGCGCCATGATCCATCCTTCTTGTGGACCAATACTACTGGAGCTGAGAAAGAACTTTGACTCGGTTGAATTATACCAGCCTCTAGCATTTTTGCAACCATACGTTCAATTTCACTTTTTTGGACATAGGGATATCTGTACGGCCTGATGTTTGGAGGAACACTTCCTGGAATCAGATGAATAGCATGATCATGACTACGCATAGGTGGGAGACCTTTTGGAGTCTCAAATACCTTGGAATGATTGTCTAGGACTTTTTGGAGATCTGGAGAAATAGATGATTCCAATGTGGAAACATCTAGCGAACATAATTGTGCAATTACACCTCTTTGTTCATTTTTTAGAAGCTTTGTCATACCGTTAGAGCTGATTATCTTTCCCAGTTTCCCTGCAATACCCCTTAATTCAACTTCCTTTCCTTCCGTAGAAAATTTGATGAAAAGTTCTTGAAAATTAAAAGCTATTGTACCCAAGGATTGTAGCCATTGGACTCCTAGTACAACATCAGAACCTCCCATTGGAATGGAAAGCATTGAGCTAGTCAATACATATTCTCCCATGGATAGCTTGATATTATGGCACTTTCCAGAGCAATTTATTGTTCCTCCATTTGCAATCATCACTTGACACTCTGGTGCTGGATATAGGAAGCAATTCAATTCTTTTGCTACCCTACAATGAATAAAATTGTGGGTGCTTCTTGAATCAATCAACACTATTACCTTTTTCTTCTTGATTTGTCCTTCTATCTTGATGGTTTGAGGAGTGGTAATTCCCGCCAATGCATTACAAGATATGGTCGGATTTATTTGTTCTTCATCTAGGCTTTGTTCCTGGAGTATATCTTCTTCTTTTGACCTTTCTTGCTCCTTTTCTTCTTCCTCTTCACAATCTATGTAGAATAATTTCTTCTCAGCACACTTATGACCTTTAGTGTATTTGCTATCACAACTGTAACAAAGCCCTTTTGCTCTTTTTTCTTCCAATTGTTGTGGTGTCAACCTTATAGGTTGTGGAAGACTAGGGGCAACAACACTTCCGTCTTTATAGTTGTGAGTGGTATGCTTCCTGGTTGCCATAATTTTGCTTTCCATTTTTCTTGCTAACCTGAATGCCTTCTCTAATGAATCAGGTTCCCAAAGGCGAATGTCATGTTGGATATTATCCTTTAAAGACCCTATGAACACATCAATCCTATGCTCCTCTGGAATATCTTTTACCCTTATGTTCAATTTTTGGAACTCCTCAATGTGCTCCATTACTGAAACCTTTTGTTTGAGACTTATCAATTGGCTAAAAAAAGTGTTGCTTTTTGTATCTTCATAATGTGCTATCAATTCTTCCGTAAAAATTTCCCAAGTGATAAATTGTTTACGAGAGCAAAGCCATTGATACCATACAAACTGATTTGGTTCCAAATATACAGTTTCCATACGTACCTTTTGTGTGTTTTGCACATTATTGAGATCGAAGAATTGCTCCATCTGTAATATCCATGTGGCGGGATCCTTGCCATCAAACTTCCTCATATCGATTTTTGGAATATGGTGATTCTTCGATCCAACATTAGCGTCTATGGAATCATGATTAACATTTCTTTTGTTCTCATCATGAGTTTCCTTTACTACCTTTTCACCATTAGTGACCCTTTCTTGTAGCAACTTCTTCAATTCTTCCATGTCTGTCTTCAAATCTATCTTCAAATCTGCCATGTCTCTCTTCAAATCTGTCTTCGAATCATCTATCTTAGCTTCCATGTCCTTTATCTTTGATTCCAAGCCACTTATCTTAGCTTCTGTTAGCTTTTGTGAGCGTGACATTTGTTGCACTTGTTCTTGTAATTTTGATATATCATGTAGCATTTCTTCCTCTTCTTCATGAGTCATGCTAGAGCTTTCAGGTTCCTTACTAGGTGTTTTCATTTTCTTTCCTCGGGGCATCAGTTACCGATAATAATGCTTTACTATGCCCTTTGAATTCCGTTAAACCGAGCTTACACAAAAAAAAAAAAAAAACTACACACCTTTTTTCACTTTATAGAAGCCTGATATTGAATCTGACGTATCTTTGTTATTTCGGATCATCCAATTCTGAAATTGCTACCTGTAGTAGCCATCTGTGTCCTCTTTCCAATGCCACAAGTCTGAGCCAAATTGGATTCTCCAAGGAAGAGTTATGTGAAATCGCCCACAGTGACTTTCTTTTAGACTGGTTCAGCAGAGCAAACTTGTACGACGTGCCACGAGTCACTGTTTCAACCTTTGAATCTAAAACACACACACAAGAAACTAAAGTCCGTCCTCTTTCTGTACCTTCTTACAAAATTTCAATCCGATCCCCAGAGAGAAAGTTATGATGATTTTCCCCAGGTCACCTATTTAGAATGTAATTCAGGAGTCTGCAAAAAGACCAACTTCTTCAGATAATATCTCGGCAAAATATCGCGCAAAAAGCTCTGAAATTCGGACCGAAGGTTCAACGCGATTTCTTCTCAAATGGGTTTTTTTTGCGACTTCTGAAACGTCACAGAAAAAAAGTTATAGCGAAAATGCCACGATGACCTGTTTGGAGCAGTGAAACCCTAGAATCTAAAGCTCTGATACCAAATGTTATGAAACCAGCTCAAGAAAAGATAGAAAAGATAGATCAACGCCTTAGAATTCAGCCTCTTCGAGGGGGTAACCTCCTTTACATTACATAAATGAACAATTCTTGAATGATACAAATGAAAAAACCTCCTTTCTATATATAGGAGTCTAAGGAGTCACAATATAATCCAGCCGACCTAACAATAATAATATAAAGCCACAAAAATAACAATATAGGGATTCTATGGGGCACAGAAATAACAATATGGGGGTAATAGGGGCACAACAATATAAATAAGGGGTATAACTACAATAGTAATGGGGTAATCACTAGTATTATAGGGACCCAACATGATCCTTCCATGCTATGTAATTCGAGCTGCCATCCAGGGCATACTCGAGCCTCAAGCCATTGAACACCATTGGTGAAATTTGAGACGTGATAAGAAATCGATTTTGTACCTACAATCAAGAACTTCGAACTTTGAACTTCTCCCTTCTTTGTATATTATTCTCCTCTTTAATCACCTTTGCTCTGATAGCATGTACAAATTTCACCATAGATTAAACTGATTATGCAATGTACTAAAGAAAAATACTTAATCTACTTCTACAATCAAACTTGTATAAGCTTAATCAATTTTGAGCAAGATCAACTAAAACACATATAACAGAGAAGAAGATTCAATCACACATGAAACACAAAATAATACTCTAGGGAAAGCCTCAACTAAAAACCCCGCTATTAGTATTATCATACAAGTGGAAATATCTCAAGATTACACAAAGCTTTAGCTCTTAAGCTATCCAGCTCTCAGTACAATCCCTCACTACTTCTCATAGACAGAATAGACAACACATGTGCCTTCCTTCAGTCCTCCAAGCCTCCTATCTCCTTGCGCAGTTTCTCTCTGGTCCTCCAGCTGCCACTTGTGTGATAATCACCTCACGCACTACTATGAGCTCTGTAGTAACTGTGCAATCCTCATGGAATGAATTCCTTCTGCATGCAAGAGATATTTACATGGGAATACTCTAGCAACTGGTAGTACACTGTCCCTGCCTTTAATCTCCACTGGGTCTTTGTTGAACTGACATGTATGAGTTATTTATGAGAGAATATTCAGTTATCTAGAGCACATTAGTTGCATTCATGCATGCATTAACTAACTGACCTCACAATTTTTTCTTCAAAATGTTTGGAACTAATTTAACTGGACTTAACTCAATTAACTGAGCTAACTAATTACAACTCATCCTTATCTCCTTAATTAAGGGATAACTTCCTCAATCAAAGGGATAACTGTTGCATGTATTCACAAAGACTTCATGTTTGATTTTCTCCAACTAATTAAATCAAGATGAATTAATTAATTATTTTTCAAACAGCTACTAAGACTAAATTCAAATTTTAATTCTCAATTTTGATTCAAGGACAAATCAAAATTGGAATATATCCTGCAATGCTATCTATAGCAATGCTATTTTTAGCATTTCTTGTTGCTATTTTCAACACACTTTTGCACTTTTGAAACCGTCTTAATGAGAAAGACTTGACCATAAATATTTCTTTCATGAGAAGAGTAACATACATCATGTACTTGTATCATTGTATTTATGTTTTGTTTATGAATTGAAAGTCATTCCTCTTTATATTGTTTATTATATCTATCTTTTCTAATGTAGTTTTGCATTAATTCATTTCTGAACATGCTAGAATTGTCATCTTTAATACATATATAAGTGATTTGTTAACGTTATTTGATTTTGATACGAGTTTCATCAATTATTTTGATTAAATATTTAATCAAAATAATTATCTTAAATTCTTTTCATTTCTTCAAGTGTTTGATTAATCTTTATTATCATTCTCTAAGGACAATTATTTTAGATGGCATAAACATAAGTAACCCCGGGTAATAGATACATTAATACATGTATTTTAGTTTATAAATCACTCCCATCTATCACTTAGTTTTTTTTATAAGAACTCTATGCATTCTATCACATTTTATTGGGAAACTAGTCCCATTATATCCAGTTGGAGCCACTATTCCAAACGGAAAAGGGATGGTATTCAAGTCCCTGACTGAGTGGTTTTCCCCCCATGTTGTTGCAGATATTTTCAAGGCATCAAAACTCTCCTAATTTTCGAGGTGTATTTTCCTTTTTGAGGTTTAAGATCTACTAAATCCCATTCCAGTATTAGCTATTCTAACTACTCTAAAAAATGGTCTCAAAAAACATTTCCCAATGATTTTCTTTGTGGCTAAGGGTGGCATCAAGGGCTCTAGCTAAAATTTTTTTGTGCTCAAAATTCATTTTTATTAAATATTGCAAATGATCCTAATAGTAATCCTTTTCCCCGTATCTATTTGGCATATAGAGTGACAATATCCAATTTCTAGTCCAAATTTCTAACCTTGTTAAGAGCCAATGTTGTGATTTTCAACAAGACCCTAGTCTTAGAATGTTGTTATTTCAAATTTTTCCTCCCCCCCACATAAGAACCTTTAGCACCTATTATTTCCACCCCATAGGTTTTCTAGTGAATTGTACATTCTTCTAGAACTTCTTTCTCTTCAAGCTTGGTCTCCTAGATCAAGAGTATAATTGGTTTTTCTCAAATGGTTAAGCTTCTTATTGGTTCTATCTTGGATTTGTGACCCATACTCCTTCAATTCCAGACACAATGATCATTATTCACTTGAGGGTTTGGATCCCCCAACCTATGGAGGGACTATTGGTCTATGATTCCTTGACAAGATTTTCACTTGCTACCATGGAATTTTCAATAGTTTTCTATGTCCCCAATTTTTCCTCTTTATCCTTTATTTCTTTGTCCTTTTTCTTAGTAGGTTTTTTCCAAGATTTTTGACTTTCTTATCTTCCTTTCTTTCTTCTCCCTTTCTTCTTCCCCTACTTGTTATTTTTCTTTTCCCCTTGTTACCATTCTTGGAGTGGAATGTTCTAGATTAGAATTTGAATCTATCTCCTTTTACTAGATATAGTAGGTTACTTCTTCTTTCCTCATTGAGAACCATTCCTAGTTCTTCAAAATTCAAGATCTGAATGGTTGGCTAAACTAGAGTGATAATAGAACTCACTACTACTTTTGCATAAAACATTGGTTCAAATTGTGATAATAGATCATACCTATTAGACATGTTACTTGAGTTACCTCCTTGGTTATGCTAAGGATATTATTTCCCACTTTCTTCCCCTCTTGGCCAATTTGAAACTATTTGATTAGCTGGTTCACCTTGTTGTTCTTGTTTAACCCTTGCTTTGGTGCCTTTGATGATCCAAGAATATTTGATATTGGTTTATTTCCCCCCAATTTAGGTTTTGTGTAATCATTTTTTTCCTGCTTATCACTTACCATTTTTCATTCTTGTCCTCCTCTTGTTGAGTTTCCCATAGGTTATTTTAACAATCTATTGCAAACTTTCCATATCTGTTACATATGTTACACTTAAATGGTAATTTCTTAATTAATTTCATTCAATCCAATGCCAAGGCATATAGATCCGAGCCTGTGAAAGGAAAAGTGCTTTAGTAATGTTGTTTTCAACCGCACTTTCTACCTATGTTACATATTGGGGCACATATCCTATATAAAGATTGGCCAAGGTTTTGTTATAATTGGATAAACATATGTAGGGGTTGCCAACATCTATGCTCCAAATGATTATTTGGAATGTGAAATTTTTTTCCATTGAGTAATTGAAAAGTTATTAGAGGTCAACCGATTGATTTGTGGGGACTTCAACATGGTTGAGCCAAAATGACAAGAAGGCCTTCTTTCTTCCTCACCGTTAGAGCCCCGAAGATTGGGAAGTTTAGTTCAGTTTTTGGTCCACCTTAGGTATTGGACAATGGATAAACCAGTGCTCCCTGTGTGTTTTGTGACATGTGCTTAACTGCCTCTTACGATCCATTAACTCTGGTGATGCATCCGTTTACCAACACTTGCAGGTTTTGGTATAAAGGAAATAGTGATTCCAACAAGTGGTATTAGAACCAAAGGTCTCGAGTTCAAATCACACCCAGCTTGTGCTAGGGGTGATATTGTTGGACATTGGATAAACCAACTCTCTCCATGTGTTTCGAGACATGTGCTTAACTGCCTCTCGCATATCCATTGACTTTGGCGATGTGTCCATTTACTGACACCAATGGGTTTTGGTGTAAAGACAATCGCGATTCCAACATTAAGTATATACAACTGCAATATCTATGGAAGGAATGATCTTAATTTTAGAAAGAGGGCATTAAATAAACTCGATTGGGGGCATGCTTTAGAATCAAAATGTCTTCACAATTGAATGTCAATGCTTCATGCTTGTTCAACTACTGACCAAAGCTACTTTGTTTGACTACTGAACTATTTTGGAATCTCTTAGGTGGGTTGGAATTCACGTATGTCACGGTCAAACTATATTCTTAATATGTCTTTCCATGAGAACCCTAGTTTCATGTGATATCATCCATCTCCTTGTTTATCAACCCTGCTCTGATATTTGATTTTGAATCCTTCAGGGTAAATTAGTTTCTACCCCTTTGGCGTAGTAACCTACCTTGACAATGGTTACCCTTCCCCTTTTGTTAATATTCTCATTGTGTATATGTTATCAATAAAAATAAAAATTGTGTTTAACAACAACAAAATTGTAGACCTAAAATTATGTCACTGAAAACAAGTCGATTGAACCAGTAATGTATAATAAAAATCCCCAAATTATTGTTTTCCTGACATTTAATTCAGTGGAACTAAACATATCATATCAATGTGAGTCATCCCAATTTTTGTTGTAACTTACAAAAATCTGTCAATTCAGTCACAATGAAAAGGAAGACATGAATCGAATTTCACTAATTAAGTAACACATGCTTAACACCAAACTCCCCATAGCCTGCCACCTTCAAGGTTCTAAAAACCCACCAAAGGTCATTAATTCAAACTATAAGAAAAAATCATCCAATAAACAAGGTTTCTATGCTCTAGTTTAATTCAAATTAGGGTTTCCACAATGCCAACAGAGGTCACGGGTTCAAATCCCAAAGCACAAGACTCAAAATTAGATCCCAAAGAACAAAACTCAAGATCTAGTTTGAATTTAAAGAAAACACAAATGGAAAAAATAACGTACTCACATTAAATTTATCATCTGTGTCTTCTCAAAGAACATAAAATTGTCTCTTGAATTGTGCATGGTAAGCACGCCCTCTCCCGCATTCCTCTCTCTACTTTCCACAAAGGTAGTGAGCTGAAACTTTCTTGTGACAATAACCAAGGGCTCGACCTGTATGTTGTATGCTTTGATGGGTTTTGAATGAGACTGGAATTTGAACCATTTTTCACAGCGATTACTACGAGGCCAATCCCCATCATAACTTCGTCCCCTTCCAGAGCTATATAGGTTATTGCTTGAGATATTTTGTGGTCAAGGACTCCATTGTTCATTCTTATTGTTATAGTGCTATATACTGTATCAAGAGTTTTGTACGGATTAAGGCGTGGAAGTTAGTGGCTTTGAGGAAAATGGTGTCTCTATTTAGCCTATATAAATATAGTTATCATTTATTGTTGCATTTGAAAAAAATTTGAATGTGTATTTGAATTTTTGGGTGAACACGTGGAAAATAATACTCCATTCAACATCAGGAAAAACAACGTTTTTATGACTGTAAAGAGAGTTGGTTTAGGTATAATACTCCATTCAACATCAGAAAAAATAAGGTTTTTATGGTCATAAAGAGAGTTGGATCAGGTTAAACGGAAGGCGTGGTTAATAGTTAAAGTAGAAAAAAATACCACTGGGGTTTGTTCAAGAGAATATTGTGGATAAATGTTGACAAGATGGATAATAAATTAGGGTGAAAAGTATTATTAAGGGGAAAATAGTAATTGGTTGGTTGCTTTGATTAGTTATTTTCATTATTGCAATATTTGATTGGTTCTGCATTTTCCCGACCTATGTTCAAATTCTTGATGAGACATTTGGTCTATCGTTATAACACTATAAATGTAGAAGCGTCCAAGGATTATGACCAACCTACAAGTACATGTCCAAATGTCTTGAACCTTCTTTCTAAATCACGAGTTACTAATATATATCTAAAAAATATTGGATATACTTTTTGGTTATAGTGACAATCACTACATTTCATCTCAAGTGTAGCTCAGATCGTTCTGATGAATTACCAATGTTGCGTTTCTCTATAAAATTTTCCTTGAAGTAAAAAGGAACATGACTTTCAATCTAGAAGGGTAGTTGTCTACCCATGAATGTATTTTGAGACGTCTTGACCCTTGCTAAATCACAAGTTATTATTATAGACTTGCAACATATTGAATATACTCTTGGGTTACAGTGGCAATCATTTCAGCTCATCTCAAGTGTAGCTCAAGTCATTCTGATGAGTTATCGACCTTCAGTTTCTCAAGTTTTCCTTGAAATAAAAAAGAGCATGCATTCCAATATTTAATTGGATGAAATAATCATCCTTCTTGTGAAGATATTCTTAACTTCATTAACAGTGAGCTGATAAGGATATTCTTGGTTTCATTGGCTTCATCAAAGAATAAACATATTGTTATTCATCAACTCTTGGTTATGAGAGGACAAATACTGGTGTGAATTGTCACGTGTATGTTGTTCATTTTTCAATTGTAATTTTGACCTCCACGATTACTTTGGTCTAAGTCCTCTAGGTAGTCATCAATGACCCATTCAATGCCACGTGGGGGGTTGTAGTTTTCAACAAATCCAAGGTACCTCTGTTGTATTGAGATCTAGTGACCTTGTTGAAAATCCCTAATAAACACCTTTTAGGCCATCTACTAGCACTTGGACAAAACCTCGAAGGAATGAATGAGGAATTTTTTTCCAATCCACTCATAGCCTAAGCCTCTTTGGTGATTAAGGGAAACCAACTATAATATATCAAACTACACCTTCCCTCACACACACACACATGCATAAAGGCTATACCCCTGTAAAGGTTTGAACATGTGTTGTTTATATGGTAGTGCTCATAGTTGTACCATTTATACTTCATTCGTGTCTTTTTGGGAGGACTACATCACTTATGCATAATTTTAAAATTTATTGATATATGCATAATATTTTTTGGAATTATTGACTTAGGTGGTGGGAAATGCCATAAAACAAATTATAATAAGAAAAAAACATCATTTTGAATTAGTATTAATGAAAAGGTATAATTTACATAATCTAACATATACTAAATTTGCTTCACATCTATGATGTGATATTATAATAGGTGCAACATTTCATGTTTGGGCAATATCAAAATCCCCGTAGGGTTCAAAACAATTTCATAAGAGTCTACTAATGCTATGTTCATAATGTACATTCAAACTAGAAGAACAACTTAATATCTAATTTAAAAACCAATATCCTATGTTCAATGGATGTGACCCTGATAATAAAAATTGTAGATATGCATGAAAAGTTAAGTATTCAACTAAAGGAAATGTGCCATATACTAATTAACCAACATTTCTCTTTGTAGGTGTTCTTCATAATGTATTTGACCCAACTGTAAGCCCACTCCCATTTTGGATAATTTTTCATCCTTTGAATTTAATTCCCTATAAATACCATCAAAGGATATACCCTGAACATTCAAACCATCTCCATAACTCTAATCATCCACTTATCCAGTAAAGAAGTGTTTAAAGAAGTATAAGCTTTTAATCAATCTATAACAACATTTGAATCCCCTATCACTTGTAAGTATAGATTGTTGAAGTGAGACAATTAAAATGACTAACATAAACGAATAATTTGTATTATTGTAGTATTTGATAGGTAGTCATATTTTTTTTCCTGGACTAAATTAATCATTCACGTTAGTCATTTTTACTTGTATTACTTATTAGCTAGTTGTATATTTTAACTCAAGACTAAATTAGCATTTATGTTGGTAGTTTTTAGTTGGGTCATGCAAGATTGCTCATTTTTGGTAATATTTCACTTGGAAAAGCTACAACGACTAACTATTTTAGTCACCTAGTCACTAATTTTTCATTTTCTGCTGGTGACATTTATAGCTTTTAGAATCCATAAATTACATGACCACAAGACTTAAAAATCAAAAACTACCCCAAGACTAGGCATGACAATCCCCAACCAGGACTAACATTCTTCCAAACACTTGGCATCAATGCAATCTACAAGAAATGATTACAGGACAGAGCATAAATGATTGATAACTCATATGAGGCATGACAGGAAGGATCACCACCCTCCTCCCTTAACTGTTTTGACTTCAATTAGGTCTTGCATCCTTTATCATTTAAGTTAAAAGTAAATACATGAAATAAACATGACTATAACCATTCACATAACCATGGTTATAACTAACATTAGACCATGTAAATAACAATGAGATAATAGCTATTAAGGCCACATAATAACAAGTGCAAAAGAAAGATAACTTACCTTTTATTAAACATAGGCAAGAGCCGACTAGGTTCAGGACTTCCATGTACCACCCGACTGTCGACATGGTTGAAACAAATATTTCTTTCAACCAGTCATCCCCATCCCATATTCCAAGCATTAATGTGGGATCTCATGGATAAACCAATCCAAAAACAACCAAGGGAATCTAGAGGTTAAACCACCTCCATCGTTAGCAAACTATGATCTCACGAAAACTAGTACCGAGATCACAAAACCAAACCGAGCTTGGAATGCCTCTGGATTCCATCACTATCCTCGAAGAATTTTCCTACTCCTTGTCTTTCAGGCTTTACCGCAATCCACACCGCATCACTATGCCCTAAATCGAGACACCGGTTTCTCATGATTTACCGCAATCCACATCTAATCACTAGGCCCTAAACTCAGACTCCATCCTCAAGATTTACTTTTTTTCTCACTAAAACTGGTCAATGGCATGGAAAATTTTAGGGGCGAATGTTTTCCCTTTGGCGAAATTAAGGGGTTTTAAATTTTTATTGGGCGAATATTTTGTATCATAGTACTTTTTTACAAATCGCCTCAAATATCGCACCTTATTTTAAGGGAGAGGGTAAAAAAAGGTAAATATAGCCCTTGAAATTAGGAGTTACAACCTTCCATTCGCCTTAATTTTCAAGAATAGGTTTTATTTAAGTGAATCCTATGGGCCAAATACCATATTTATAAAAGAGGTATGGTAAATTAATAAAAATATAAATAAATGAGAGGTATAGTAAATAAATAAAACATTTTTTATATCTACTCCATAAGTCACCTTATATACATGCAAGGGTGTAAAAAAATAAAAATAAAAATAAAGTTGAGGTATGGTAAATAAATAAAACCTCTTTTTATACTTACACAAATGGTATGGTAAATAAATAGAAATGTCAATCAACTAGACGTATGGTAAATAAACAAAACGTCTTTTTATATTTAGTCCATAACCCTCTTTCTATTTATGAAGGCTCAAAAAAGAGGTTTTATTTAAGTGAATCATATGGGCCAAATACCATATTTGTAAAAGAGGTATGGTAAATTAATAAAAATATAAATAAATGAGAGGTATAGTAAACAAATAAAACATTTTTTTTATATTTACTCCATAAGTCACCTTATATTTATGAACACTCAAAAAATGTGTTATATTTAGGTGAAACCTATGGGCAAAATACTATGGGCCAAATACCATGGGATATATTATTATTAATACCATGCAAAAAAACATTATTAACCCTAATATTAGCAATAATAAAAATAAAAATGGCACATGGTATTGACCCATAGTATTCACGTGGAATGTAGCCTATCTAAATGGGGGATTTAAACCAACATAGATAATCTTTACTCTGGATCTACTAAGCCCCGAGAGGGATCAAATATTGTGATATGCAAACTAGCATAGAGTGAAAAAATATTTGATCCCTCTCGGGGCTTGGTGGATCAAGAGTAAAAATGGATGTTGTAATTTAATGTATGTCAAACATTTTAACTTGGTTAAAATAAAAAATAAAATAAAAATCAATTATTAATTTTATTAATTTTTATAAATTACTAATAGTAATTTTTAAGCTCCAAGTTTATGATAACCCATGGTAATACCATGGTATTCATGTGAGCATAGACTATTTAAAGGGGAAATTATATCATCTTAGATCCATCTAAATTCTGGGTCTACCAAGTGCTTAGAGGGATAAATAGATTTCATCTCCCTAAGAGTGGTAGATGTGGAGTTAAGATGGATATAGGTTGGTTTTTATGATAATGAAGATATTAAATAGACTTAGGAAATTATACTGTAAAAACATCTTAAGGTGAATGGTTAAAGCTACATTTAGTTACTTTACAAAATTTAGTAAAAAATACCAATATCTCCATTAATATTGGTTTTTAACTTTCTCTGATTTAACAAAAAAAAATCAAAACAATGAAACCTTATCACTATTTCTGCATCACCCTCGCAGACGATTTCTCACCATTTTTCAAACATTCTCAATATGGTATCTTCATGAAAAAGTTTAGGTACTAATGTTGGATTAGTTGTTTGAAAAATAAGCTAGTTTGTACAACCTTTCATCCTCTGTGCTATTTTTAGTTTGTCCTAATGATTTGTAGGGGTTGGAGCCACTGCACCATATTTTCCTAAAAGGTGGAGATTGTTCACCAAAAAGGAAATTAATCTACATGTTACAATGCTGTTAAAAAATGCGAGACCTATGAGGGTAGTGAATTATGCTAATAAACAATTTAGATTGGGAGAGACGTAATTAAATTTTATTATTTAATTGAAGATTTCCAATTAAAATAATAATAAATCTACATTTATATATTCATATATTGATTGGAAGGATTCTCACAATGGTCACTTCTTTCAATTAGATCCCCTTCAAGCCCTTGGGATACCTAATACTTTCTTATATAATATAGTTGGGGCTTGCTACTTGTATGTGCTCAATCTCAAAAGCAATAAAAGTTGTAGTAATAAATAAACTAGTCACACCTTGCTCTAAGCAAACTGAAGTTCCACTCTGAGTTACAACAAAAACAGTCTATTGCAGACAATTACCAAAGAATGCTTAATTTCATTAAAAGAGTAATCTAATGAAAAAGAATCAATCTGCAAAGGAAAGCACTAGCTATGCTGTAACAGAGAACAGGACCCTATTCCCAAAGCAGGAATCTTCAGCACCTGTTTCTGATTACCATGCTTGCCAACTCACTCTGTAAACTCAATTTCCAATGGAACACTCATGAATTAACTGTAGATGAACTAGGTAATGCAGCAATCAATTGGAAAAAAACAGAGTTCAGCAATAATGCATAAGCAACATCCAGTAAACAGAACTTTTAACAAGGTATGGATAGGAAACACACTTAACACACTGCAGACATATATTGGGTGACTCTTGTGATGAAGGTGGGCCCTGTCCTTCTCACAAGATTCCCCAGGAAACAAGAAGTAGAAATAAATGTTCAGAACAATATTTTATTCATCCATCAATACATAATGTTACAAAAAGATTCCAATTCTTCTCCTTTAGCTCCCCCTTCCCGCAGTCTGTTCTCCTTCTAATGTAGATGTCTCCTCCTTTTAAAGAGGAGACATCTAATACAATTGATTATATTGTAAGTCCTATCTTTAACCCAATATACCAAAATAGGGAAATCAATTTTCCGATTAACAAAATGCTGTTACAATGGTTATGGTAATGCTGACTTTGGAATGTGGTAGTTATAGCCAATGTAGCAGCTCCTTCGATGATCTTCTTATGTTGCTGTCAAACCTAGAATGCAAATCATGGCTGCTTCAGGAACGAGATTTGCTCCTTGTTCTAACTGTTACAGCAACATGACCTGTAATAATAACCCTGCAGTCTTCAGGCTGTTTCAACAACGTAGACTGCAATGATAACTGTTTCAAAAACTATCCATTTCAATCAATAAATTATGAAAGTAATGTAATTGTATGTAAAATAAATTAAACATATAGTAATGAGAAGAAATATTGTATACCTTTGGAAAAGTGGGTTAAAGAAATAATAAGGACTTTAAATATAGGTTGAAAAAGGATGACATAATAGCAAAACATATGGTCAAAAAGGGACATTGTGAGGTCCTAACATCCCCCCCCACTGAAAGTGTTACATGTCCTCATGCAACTTTTACTCTGAATCTAAGTCCGAGTACTAGGACTTGCAGTGCAAATTACTTAGGCAGTAAGTATAGAAGGTTCCATCAGCCAAGTCTCTGAAACCATGAACATTCTGTAATCTCTGCCATGCTGCTAGCTCCTCCTTTTTGGACAACCTGAAGTAAGCCTTATATTCTTGTGCTAGTAGCCATAGAATAGGGAAATGAAAATGATATCCTAACCATTTTTCGGCACACTGTTGAATGCATTTGACATATTTAGGTAGCCGTGATATTGTTGTTTCAAGATTAAGAGGGTTAAAGGGATGATATTCCTTCCTCTCCTTAGAGGAATGTTCCCAAAATAGGTTGTTTTCCTGAAAGGCAAGAGCTCCCTTGGATTTGACATAATGTTGGTAGTCTTTTAAGACTGCTGCCTATAACTATCTGATATGCTCGGTCATTCCTGGTTCCTTCAAAAACTGACAATATTTAGCAAGGAAAATGGCAGCATTTTGTGGCTCGGATCGAATCCACAGAAGGCGATTATCTTCATTGTGTGTTGCTGAAAGAAAGGCATTATGCCACGTGAGCTGATTGGCAAGGAAAGAGACAAAGGCTCTAATCTGAATGTCACCAACCAGAGGGTTCAGATTGAGCTTCCTATCCTCAGGGATGGCTTCATTATGGAGGTACAATTCACAGAGTAAATTTTGTTCACTGGGAGATGCTTCTGTGAAGGTTTTCACAAACTGTTCAAGTACAGATCATTCATGAGTTCTGTCATCTATAATTGCCTTTATTTGGAAGAACGCTAAGCGTTCTGCAAGAAAAAGAGAGTAATTGGAGGATGGTTTCCTGGTGGCCAGTAATCTTTGAACCAAATTAAACATGAGGAGCAATCTAGTTTTTAACTATTTATTTTCCTTGTTCTGTGCACGAGACTGTTCCAAAACTTTCCAATTTGCATATATATGATTTTTCCATTATAATGTGTGCTCCTGCAAGATCTTCTCTTGTGACATAACATATTCTTTCTTCCATTTATCCATTTGTGCTTGAGTGTTGCTGGTCTGAGTGAAGATAGTTTTTGTAGTTCGAGGTTCAGTCTGAGTAAACATAGTCTTTGTAGGCCGAGGTACAGGACTTTCAGTTTTAACAATCACAGTAGGCCGAGGTATTTGTGGTTTAACCTCTTTTTCAAAATTCTTTGAAGGCCATGCTGGTTCTTGTGTGACAGCAGGGTGTTCCTCTTTAATTGCAACAGAAGTAGATGCAGGGGTGGCTCCAGGCAGTGGAACTTCAACTATTTTATAACCGGCTTGATGATAAATATTACCACATTGGCTGCACATATATTCATTATACCGGTCTTTCTTTGTACTCTTCTCAGCTGCGGATGCTGCATGAGCTAAAGTATACAAATTAAGTTCTTTGTCATAGGCTTCCCTTACCGTTATTAATTCTTGCTTGTAAGCTTCGAGTTCTAATTTTAGAAACTCATTTTCCTGTAGAAGGGAAGCCAAGGTGACTGGGCTTTGTGTAGCAGTCACAGTCTCAGTAGCTGATTCCAGTGGATGAAAGGCCTGTTGTTCTGTAGAAGCTTCATCATTTGCAACCTCAGCAGGTGGTTCTTGTGTGGTAACTGTTGAATCATCAGCTGGTTCTGTAACAACTACATCATCCTGAGCATCCAAATTTTGCATATCAGTAGATGGTTCTTGTGTGGCATCTGCTGACTGAGTAGCTGGTTCTTGTGTAACAGCTATGATTTGTGCAATATCCTGGTTATCTATGTTTTGTTCATCAGCAGGTGGTTCTTGTGTAGCAATTGCTGAATCAGTAGCTAGCTCTTGTGGGGTAGCTACGTCTTGATCATCTATTTTATGTTCATCAGCAGGTGCTTCTTGTGTGGCAACTGTTGAATCAATAGCTAGTTCTTGTGGAACAGCTACATCTAGGTCGTCTATTTTCTGTTCATCAGCAGGTGGTTCTTGTGTGGCAACCGCTGAAATAGTAGCTGGTTCTTGTGGGGTAGCTACATGCTGTACTTCATGTTGGGTATCTAAATTTGATTGATCAGTAGTTGGTTCCCTGTAGAAGGGAAGCCAAGGTGACTGGGCTTTGTGTAGCAGTCACAGTCTCAGTAGTTGATTCTAGTGGATGAAAGGGCTGTTGTTCTGTAGCAGCTTCATCATTTGCAACCTCAGCAGGTGGTTCTTGTGTGGCAACTACTGAATCATCAGCTGGTTCTGTAACAGCTACATCATCCTGAGCATCCAAATTTTGCATATCAGTAGATGGTTCTTGTGTGGCATCTGCTGACTGAGTAGCTGGTTCTTGTGTAACAGCTATGGTTTGTGCAATATCCTAGTTATCTATGTTTTGTTCATCAGCAGGTGGTTCTTATGTAGCAACTGCTGAATCAGTAGCTAGCTCTTGTGGGGTAGCTACCTCTTGATCATCTATTTTATGTTCATCAGTAGGTGCTTCTTGTGTGGCAACTGTTGAATCAGTAGCTGGTTCTTGTGGGACAACTACATTTAGGTCGTCTATTTTTTGTTCATCAGCAGGTGGTTCTTGTGTGGCAACTGCTGAAATAGTAGTTGGTTCTTGTGGGGCAGCTACATGCTGTACTTCATGTTGGGTATCTAAATTTGATTGATCAGTAGTTGGTTCTTTTGTGGAAGCTGCTGAATCAGTAGTTGGTTCTTGTGTGGCAGCTACGTTTTCTGAAAGAAATGATGTCACAAAATCCTAGGCATCTTGCATTTCAGTACCCAAGGGTGAGACAAGTAAAGATTCAAGGCCTTGGGACTGTGGTGGGGTATGGGGTTTTAGGCTAATAGGTGGGGAATTTGGGATGATGGTAACAGTTGCTACTTTAGCAGATGTCCTCATTCGTCTTCGAGTTAAAATGGTAGGGAGAGCAGTGTTTTTTCTTTTGTGAGTAGTTTTCTTTAGAGGAGGAGGGTCATCAGGGATGGTAGCTTCTTTGGTTGAGGCCCTTGTTCATCTTTTTGTTAGGGAAGTAGCCTTTTCTTGCCTTTTTCTTTTTAGCTTAGCAATGGGAAGGTTATCATCAGAATCATCACTAGGAATGTGGACAATGGGACTGGATGATTCTGCTAAATTATGGGATGGAGTTGATGTGGTTGGAGGGTCAATTGGATTAGCTAATGCGAGTGATGGAATTTCTGGGGGGTCAGAAATGCTCCCTGGTTGCTGTTTGGAAGGATTTTCAACTTGTTGAGGGATTCCATGAGTTTGTTGAGGAATTTCAGGGGTAGGATGAGAAACTTCGGAAGTTTTAGCGGCTTCTTGGGGAATTTCAGCTGCTGTTTGAGGAATTTCAGTGACTTCTTGGGGAATTTCAGCTGTTGTTTGAGGAATTTCAGTGGCTTAGGGTTCTAGGGGTGGGTTGTTAAGCAAGGGAGGATTCTGCTGAGCCAAACCTCTTTGAATTAATAACTGGACGAGACGATGATGGGTGAGGGAAAGGAGTGGGTACTTTGCATGCATACAGTAATGTGACATATTCTTTGGACACCCAAGTAGATAATACGACATATTTAATAGTCGACCATGTCTCAAATGATTTAATATGACAAAATCATGCTGATAGACTACCTGGTCGCGACCTTTACAGGTGAGATAGTGCTTGAAAAATTCGGCAACCATTGGCCATGGAAGTGTTAATGAATGAAGTGCGACACCCCTTCCTTTAGGCTCGACCCGCTCTCTTGGCAGAAGAAAGTCCTATTGTGCATTAAGAATGATGTGTTTATCACTAAACCATCAAGTTCCAGCAACTGGTAGGCCTAAAACCTGTGCTATATCATCCTTTGAAACTGGAATTCGAACTCCTTGAACGGTAGAGTAGCCATCCCGTAAATTACGTGCAAATTCAAGGACTTGCTATAGATCAAATCCTTGGAGCCTCTGAAAATAATCTACCCAACCGGTGCGCTGAAAAATATGTTATACCTATGGGTGTAATTCTAATAAAGCTATCGAGCCGGGCTCATATCGAATAGCAAGTCCTGTTAGCTATGATATAAGATTAAGCTTTTGATGGGTAAAAAGCAAGTTTGGAAGTGCAAGTTGTGCTTTCAGGAGGTTCGCAGAAGTTGGTTTCATCTCCCTCTTCATTCTCATTCATTTTCCTTTAAACCCCTTTATCTATGTATTTCTCTCAAAACCCCGTTTAAGCCACCCTCCACCTCATTCATTCTCATTTTTATTTTTCCCGCGGGTCATTCGTTTGAAATCACATGCAAAGGTTTTTCGTTTTAGCCCAAGTGCAGAGTTAAAATGGCCATATGACCATTTCCTCATAACCCTAAGCTTTAATAAGATCCTGAGCCCACGGCTTTACTTGTCACATCACATCCGCTAAACATATGATTGGATCTCACCATCCGATCGTGCCCGCCTTATCATCCGACAATGTTTGCTAGCCCTCTCCCCGCAAGCTGCGCACACGATAGCCCACGGGGAAGGTGGTTTCCCACCGGACTTGCCTGCCACGCGTTGCAACCTGACTGGATCGTACCATCGTGTACATAAACTGCCCATCCCTGTAGAGCGGTGTGATGAAACCACTTACCACCGCCGTACCCTCCTCCCGCTCATTAACTGTCGAGCACCTTTGCCACTCGATAGTCGTCGGATCTTCTCGACAGTGATCCGACGGCCCATGTGTCTCCATTCGCGTTACCTTCCGATGGCCTCTACAATCCAATCTCCACTGTTCATTTACGAGATCCAACGGTCCACTTTCTTCCCACGCATATGTCTTCCATCGCCTCCCGCCATCAGATCTCGGCCGTTCGTCTGAGCGATCCAATGGCTAAGCGTTCGCTATCAACTCCTAGTTCATTTTCAATGCAATGTTCGTGTTTTGGCAGCCCTGTGCACCCGAAGAAGGAAGGAGACCGTGATCCAAATACTCTCCGCAGTTAATATTTCAGCTACCACATTCAAGAGATAGCACGGCCAAGGAAGGAGAGTACTGCTTCGAGCAGTAGAATTCAATGACCAGTTATGGAGTTTTTGTCCCATATGGTACTTCACCTGTTAAGGAAGGACAACAAAGTACCAGTAAATGTCAAATTGATTTATTAAAACACTCAATTTGTATCAAAGACCATATCTAATTGTAAATGTGGTTGGTGGCTAGTTATGACCCCTTCACGCATAGGTTAGCAGATATTTTTGTATTCAACCTCCATATATACCCACAAAGAAGATGTAATGAGGTTGATGAATGTTATTCTTGGTGTAAGGTTCAACTTCTGGACACTGTAACTACTATAATACCTGCAGCTTATGGTCTTCATTTTCAAATAATACAAGCTTCTTTTGTTGTTAATTGCTCACTTTTCACTTCTTCTTTGTTCTAGGTTGTACCTGTTATGCATTTATTCATGTGCTATTGATTTTTAGCATTAGAGGGGCTATCATCCCACCTCTGTGTTAGAATTTAGCATGTATTATGGAATATGTATGCAGGTTTCTGTTGTTTTAATGCCAGAGAGCTGTCATCCTATCTGTGCATTACGAAATAGATTTACATACATTTTAATTGGTTGCAGCTGGCCATCACAGGGTCCTGTGCATCTGCTGGTATGATCAGTATTCTCCATCATCACATTTTCCTTAAAACTGTGAGTAATTGGTGGTCTAAAGCCTTGTAGTCTGGGGGTGTTCACCCACGTTGGGGGTTAAGCATAGTAGAAGTGGTTATCTAGCTTGAATATGCAGCATTCCTCTCATTCATCCACCATTTTCCAACATTTTTGTTGAGTTTGTAATGTTCCCGAGCATCTCTGATATACAACCTAGGAGAGTTTCTTGGGGTGATAACAGGTCCTCCCATAGTTACCAGCGTCAGTAAAATGCACAGTGACAAACCCAGTTACCGCACCCGCGACAGCGTAAATTTTGCAAATGAGTTCATGGAATAATAAGTCAGAGACGGGGTGATGAGACGTAATCATGGGTAAAAAACAACGATGATTGGGGTGTTGTGAAATGATGGCATGATAATTTTGATATTCCCCCCAACTACGACTGGAATAATGAGTTTTAAATGTACGGAGATTGTGGTAATAATGTCATAATCTTCTCATTTGACTATAGTTTAATAATATTTAAACATACAAATGCATACCTCATGTTTACCTTTGATTGATATTTGGAGAATATATAGTATACATTGCTAATAGATCATCAATGGTTATGGAAAATAGGTTTTGAAATATGAGACTAATTGTATGAAAGTCCTATACAATGATAGGAGAAGGAAATGAAAGAACAATGCAATAGATTATTCTCACAACTGAAAGTAATGTATAATCATTCGTTGAGAAGAAATGGTGTTTCAGCAAAGGGGAAAATGCTAAGAATTGGTGTTTCAGTAAAGGGAAAATGGATGAAAATTGGTGTTTCAGCAATAGGAAATGGATGAAAATTGGTGTTTCAGCAACGAGGAAAGTAAAGAAAAATGTTGTTGTAAATGGGAAAAATAGGGAAGATGTTGCTAAAAAATACTTATGATAAGAATGGAAAAGATGTTGCTGAGAAGGGAGGAGAAAAAGGGAAAAATGATCGACATGGGGGGATTGAATTGTGAATTGGAGTGAGATGACAATGCTTCACAAAATGAAGCTTAAAGCTGCTTGCAGTAAGATTGTTCTTTTCAACTAGCCTCCCTGCATCTGAGATCTGCAAAATAATCAATTGTAACATGGCAACCCTTGATAGGGATTATTATCTAATACTAAAAAGAATACAATGTGGAAATTAAATGCAATGAGGGGTAGTAGGTTCCCCCAAAAAGATATAATGTGAATCTTCCATGCAGGTGGCCTTAAAATCCTCTTTAGAAATGGGCTGTTGGTAGAGACGAAGCCGATACCCATTTACTAATAATGGTGTTCTAGAATCATCAATTGTTAGGAGACTTACTGTTCCATTAGGGAAAACAATATCTATTTCGTAAGGTCCCAATGATCTTGTTCGTAATTTCCCTTGAAAATTTTCAAACCGAGTCATACAATAAAGCCCAATTACCATTCTGGAACTGCTTATGCTTAATATTTTTATCATGCCACCTAGTTCTTTGCTGTTGAATCATAGTTGTTTGGTGGATGGCATCTAACCTCTTTTCATCCAATTCCTAAAGCTGCTGCAACCTGGCTGTCTGTGCATTAGTCAAATCAAGGTTAACAACTAAAGTAGTTCTTAAGGTTTTAATCTCAACTTCCACAGGAAAAACAACACTTTTACCATAAACCAATTCATAGGGATAAAATCCTGTAGTGTTCGTCCAGGTAGTTCTATAAGCCCATAATTCCTCAAGCAGCCTTCGAGATCAATCCTTCCTATTTTCCTTCACTGTTTTTGTTAAAATGGCTTCTATGACTTTGTTTGTACTTTCCACTTGATCATTCACTTGGGGGTGGTAAGGTGTAGTCATTTTATGATGAATATGATATTTTTGAAGTGTGGCTTTAAAACCATGAGAATTAAAAATAGGTCCTCCATCTGTAACTAGTTCTCTAGGCACTCCAAATCTAACAAAGATTTCTTCAAATAGAAAAGTTAAAACAGCTTCTTCATTAGCTCTAATAAGTGCCTTAGCTTCCACCCCTTTAGTCATATAATCTATACAAACCAATATGTAAACTCTTTGACTGGATGGAGGATTGATGGGTCCTATAAAGTCTAGAGCCCATCTTTCAAAGGGTTCAAGCATTACATGGGGATTCAATGGAATTTCATCTCTATGATTAGGTTGACCCATTATCTGATAGCTATCACAGGCCCTAAAATATTTCTTCACATCCCTGAAAAGTGAGGGCCAATAATAACCCATTCTGAGAATTTTATGTGTTGTCCTCTTATCAGAAAAATGCCCTCCACAAGGGCCATCATGATAAGCCTTCAGTATATCATAAACCTCATCTTCTCTAATGCATCTTCATATTTCATGATCAAGTCATGTATGGAAAAGACACCCACTTATCCAGCTATACTGAGCACTTTGTTGAATGATCTTTCTTTTCTCCTAATGTGATAGGTGTGATGGTAGCTTCCCTACAACCAGATAATTTGCAATGTCTGCATACCAAGGTGAGTGAGTAGATACTACAAATAAATACTCATCAGGAAAGGAATCATCTACTAGAGTATTATCATCAGTTTTTATCCGAGAAAGGAAATCAACAACTACATTTTCTTTACCTGGTCGATCTACAATTGTAATATCAAATTCTTGTAATATTAATAACCACCTGGTAACTCGAGAATTTGTGACAGATTTGTTCATTAAATACCTAATAGCTGAGTGGTCAGTATGAACAAAAGTAGGGTAACCAGTAATATAATGTCAAAAGTTATTAATAGAATAAATGTCTGCTAAAAATTCTTTCTCAATAACTGTGTAATTAAGCTCAACAGGGGTCATATTCTTACTAATGAAATAAATAGCATAAGGAAGATGATTTTCCTCTTGTCCCAAGACAGCTCCAATTGCAGTATCCAAAGCATCAGAGGACATATGAAAGGGAAGTGCCCAATCAGGTTCTCTTAGAATAGGAGTTGTAGACAACCGATGCTTAAGTTCATCAAATGCTTTATGGCAAAGACCAATCCACTTAAATTCAGCTTTTTTCATAAGTAACACAAACAAAGGAGAAGCTATTTTAGAAGCAATTTTGATAAATCTCCTGTAATATCCAGCATGTCCTAAAAAACTTCTTACATCAGTTTGTGTTTTAGGGATAGGAAGGGTCTGAATTACCTGTACTTTGGATGGATCTACTTGAATCCCTAGGAATGAAATGAAGTGCCCAAGTACAATTCCTTCGTTCATCATCATATGACATTTTTTAGTGCTCAAGGAAAGGTGAGCTTGTATACAACGTTTAAGTACTTTCTCAAGGTTTTGTAATGCATCTTCAAAAGCCACACCATAAGGAGTAAAGTCATCCATAAATATCTCTATAGAGTCATTATGCATATCAGAAAAGATTCCTATCACTGCTCTTTGAAACGTTGCTAGAGCATTACATAGTCCAAATGGGAGAACTCTATAAGCAAAAGTTCCCCAAGGACTAGTAAAAGTGGTATTGTCTTGGTCTTGGGTTGCAATTTTGATTTGGCTATATCCACTAAAACCATCTAAAAAGGAAAAGAATCTCTTCCCTGACAAATTGTCTAGAACCTGATCAATGAATGGCAAGGGGAAATGTTCTTTTTCAGTGGCTTTGTTTAAGGCTCTATAGTCTACACACACTCTCCATTTCCTGTTTTTCTTAGGTACTATCACCAATGGAGAAACCCATTCACTGTCAAATATGGGGTATATAAACCCTGCATTAAGCAATTTTTGAGGTTCTTCTTTAACAATTTCCCTCAAATTGGGATTCATTCGCTGTTGGGGTTGACAGACTGGTTGGCACCCTTCCTTAATATAGATATGATGAGTACATAATTCAAGAGAGATCCCCTTCATATCTGTATAGTCCCATGTGAATGCTTCCTTATTTTCACGAAGTAACTTCATTCGCTGTTGTGTTTTAGCATCTGATAAGTTGGGGTTTATGTTCAATGTTTTGCCAGGTTCAATTTCTACTGTTATGATTTTAGAGGAGATAGTAGTTGATGTTTGAGGTAGATTTTCAGATTTAAGCTTTTCCTGGGTTTCAGGTTCCAAAATTGCAATCAACTGGTTATATGTTTCAGAAGTAACCGAGGAGGGTTCAGAAATAAAATTACTAATTACTTAATCCTCTGTGGTATCTTTAAGAGTTAAGGCTTGTCCGATAGTCAAAATAGGTTGAGTAGCATTATCATCATAATCCCACCATACAGAATCATCATTATTAATCATAGGTGTGGCATGAGGATAAAGAGTAACCTGCTTAGTTTCACATCCATTAGAAATTGTCATTGAACCCGATCTACAGCTCATAAAAGCATCTGTTGTAGCTAGCCAGGGTCTCCCTAAGATTAGAGGATGTCCCCCCAACTTTGTTTTAGTCTGTAATACAACAAAGTCAGCTGGGTAATTCCAGGATTCAACTGAAATGATCAGATCTTCAATAACGCTTTCTGGTTTGATTGTGGAATGGTCAGCTAACTCCAGGATGGTTGGTGTCTCTCTGATTACATTCTTTATCTCTAATAGTTGTTAGGTTTCAAGGGTCATAATAGTTATAACAGTACCTAAGTCTACTAGAACTCGTGAAACAGTAGTTTCTCCAATCTGTACTGTAACCGTAGGATGGTCGAGATCACCATATTTAATAGGAGGAGTTTTTCCGGTCATTAAAGCAGCTAGATCACCCATCACATGAACTGTAAGGGGATCTTTAGCTTTCCTACCAGGTTTCTTAATAAAAATATCTCTGACGGTTCTGGCCTAAATTGGTACATCTCTGAGTTCTTGTAAAAGTGGGATTTTAACATGAAGATTCTTCAATTCCCCTAAAAGATTAAAAGCAGGCGGCTCAGGTCTCTTAGTGAGAGCTAGACGCTCAAGGAATGGTGGCTTTGCTATTTCAACACCTTTATTAGAGGGTGGCTTGACTGTTTTAGCAACCTTAGTAGGTAAATTATTATTTTCTATCTCTTCTTTGTCAAAGTCAGAAGAGGTAATATCATCAATAATAGGCTCAACTATTCTCCCAAATCGTAAATGAATATCATTACACTACACATGGTAAACAGGAGATATAGGCTAGTTTTGAATATTGATGACTTGCACAACTTTATTATTATTAGGGTTAGGGTTCAGTTGTACAGGTAGCTGGGGTCTTATTGTCTAATTATTTGGTGGAGCACCTGATGGTAGAGAGAGAGGTTGCTGAAACTGAGGAAATTGATTTGGGAACGGGATTTGTTGAGCTCTCCAGTTTGGGTTCCATTGATTAAAATAAGATTGTTGTGGAGGCCAAGGAGTCCACATTGCAGGGTCTACAAAGGGAGGGTTCGTTTGTTGCATGGGTGGGAAAGTCATTTGATTAAAGGGTGGGTATTGCATTTGGTTGAAGGGCGGGTAGTTTTCTTGATTAAAAGAAGGATAATTATTCCAACAATTAAATGACATATTAGAGTTTATACCTTGTCCTCATGGTTGCCATTGCCTCCTCTGTGTTAGCAAATAAACTGCTTCAGCTTCCTCCTCGATTGGTTACAACGTTGATTTTATTCCTGGTAAAGAAGGACATTGTTGAGTTTCGTGATCTTTCTCACAAATAGTGCAAATTGGTACCTTGTCCAATGGGCATTCACTTAGTGGATGTTTTTCTCTGCATTTAGGACAAAAGATGGCCAAAGAAGCTTCTGCCTTTGCTTGTCTCTTCTTAACCTACAAGGTATCAACCTATGAAGCAAAAGAGCTTAACATTTCAGTTTTGAATTCCTCAAGTAAATTACCTATTTTAGCTCTCGTTGCTCCTCCACTGGCTGATTTTTATAGTCTTGAATATGTACTATCCCTGCTTTTTGATCTATTTGCAGCTCCTCTTGAACATCTCTTGCAGAGGTTAATGATTTCATCATACGATTCTTTAGATATGTCCCCTTTACCAAGCATGTTCAGCATGTCTAAACAATCATCCCTCACCCCTTTCAATAATATTTTTTTAAGAATGTCTTTACTTACATCGGGATGATTGGATCTCTGTAGATTGTATTGTAGTCTTTCCACAAAGTCCTCCAGATTTTCGTCCTCCTTCTGGACCATCTTAAATAGTTCCTCCCTTTTTTCTCTTGTCTGGCAGTAGTCTTGATATTTGGTCAAGAATTTCTCCTTCATTTGTTCCCATGTCGTGATTACATGACCTCCCAGACTCATAAACCATCTTAATGCATTTCCTTTTAGTGTTGCTAGAAATAGCTTCAATTTCTGAGCATTAGTAACATAATCATAACTTCTACAAAATATATCGAACTCAAAAAGAAACTCATCAGGATCCTCAGAAGATAAACCATGGAAGTTAGGTAAGGTTGAGAGTGGGATATTCTTCATGGGAGTTGCCCCCCTAGGAAGATCCCCAATAGGAAATCCCAAGGTAGAGAGAGAATTTTCCCCTCTTCCTTCCTATCTTCCATTATAGAATCCTTCATTATTCTCTTCCATTGGTTGTTCTCCCATTGCACTTGCTCTGTCTTCAATGTTTTTTGTTAGCTCCTCAACGTCCTTAATTGATTCCTCAATGTCTTCAACTAGTTCCCTGAAATATTCTGCTGATTTGTCAATTTCTTCTACTGTTTCCTCAACTTTTTCAGGACCCACAACTTCCTCTATTTCGCAGTTTGTTTGGAGGGAGAGCTGAGGCTTGGGCTTCCAAGAGCTTAGCCTCTGAGAAGTTTTAGCCTTTCATATAATATCATCAATAAAGGTCTTTCTTCCTCCTCCTTTACCCTTTCCACCTGTATGGTTGTTTTTCTTACGTCCTCTCGTGCACTTTGCGTATATAAAAGAAAAATGTTAATTCTTTTTGAAATATACAATTGCCTTCCCCGGCAATGGCACCAAAATTTTGGTCACTTTAATTGCTTATTAATCCAAACAACTAAGTGCTACATAAATTGTCAACCCAGGGAAGTCTGTTTATTTCAAAGGCAACTACGCACTGTATGTGCTCAATCTCAAAAGCAATAAAAGTTGTAGTAATAAATAAACTAGTCACACCTTGCTCTAAGCAAACTGAAGTTCCACTCTGAGTTACAGCAAAAACAGTCTATTGTAGACAATTACCAAAGAATGCTTAATTTCATTAAAAGAGTAATCTAATGAAAATGAATCAATCTGCAAAGGAAAGCACTAGCTATGCTGTAACAGAGAAAAGGACCCTATTCCCAAAGTAGGAATCTTCAGCACTTGTTTCTGATTACCATGCTTGCCAACTCACTCTGTAAACTCAATTGCCAATGGAACACTCATGAATTAACTATAGATGAATTAGGTAATGCAGCAATCAATTGGAAAAAAACAGAGTTTAGCAATAATGCATAAGCAACATCCAGTAAACAGAACTTTTAACAAGGTATGGATAGGAAACACACTTAACACACTACAGAAATATAATGGGTGAATCTTGTGATGAAGGTGGGCCCTGTCCTTCTCACAAGATTCCCCAGGAAACGAGAACTAGAAAGAAATGTTCAAAACAATATTTTATTCATCCATCAATACGTCATGTTACAAAAAGATTCCAGTTCTTCTCCTTCAGCTCCCCCTTCCTACAGTCTGTTCTCCTTCTAATGTAGATGTCTCCTCCTTTTAAAGAGGAGACATCTATTACAATTGATTACATTGTAAGTCCTATCTTTAACCCAATATACCAAAATAGGGAAATCAGTTTTCCCATTAACAAAATATTGTTACAATGGTTATGGTAATGCTGACTTTGGAATGTGGTAGTTACAGCCAATGTAGCAGCACCTTTGATGATCTTCTTTTGTTGCTGTCGAATCTAGAATGAAAATCATGGCTGCTTCAGCAACAGGATTTGCTCCTTGTTCTAACTGTTACAACAACATGACCTGTAATGATAACCCTACAGTCTTCAGGCTGTTTCAACAACGTAGACTGCAATGATAACTGTTTCAGCAACTATCCATTTCAATCAATAAATTATGAAAGTAATGTAATTGTATGTAAAATAAATTAAACATATAGTAATGAAAAGAAATATTGTATACCTTTGGAAAAGTGGGTTAAAGCAATAACAAGGACTTTAAATATAGGATGAAAAAGGATGACATAATAGAAAAATATATGGTCAAAAAGGGACAATGTGGATACCTAATACTTTCTTATATAATACAGTTGGGGCTTGCTACTTGTTGGCGTGTTGGGGTAAACAAACTTGATGTGTTTTTTTTATCTCACAGTTGGAGTCTATGGAATAAGAAAGAAATTTGATAACTTGAAAAAAGTGGTAGCTTGATAAAAGTTATAGAGGAAATATTAATCTCTCCTACCTGACAGAGCTTGTTGTCAATATCAACACCTACAAGAACTTTGTTGTGGAATATTATCAAAACTAATAGAAGGATATGAAAGACTGTATTGTAAGAACCTTGACAAACATGACCACTGAAACTTGGAACATTGTTTGTAGGAAGAGAAAATTATGTTTCTTTTTTCCAAACATGTATGTTAGTATATTACAGTTTAATGAATATGTTTTCTTATTATCATATATGGTTTCATACTTTAACAAAACATTCACCAAGAATTCACAATGTTTTATTATTCAGTAAAAGATTTGCCAAGATCTTACAAGATTTTATAATTCAGTGAAAGATTCTCCATCATTGTACAAGATAATATAATCTGGTGATAGATTCGCTAAAATATATATATATATATATATATATATATATATATATATATATATATATATATATATATATATATATATATATATATATATATATATACATATTATATTATTGCTAAAAACGTTGTTGGTCACTTTAATTGCTTATTAATCCAAACAACTAAGTGCTACATAAATTGTCAACCCAGGGAAGTCTGTTTATTTCAAAGGCAACTACACACTGTATGTGCTCAATTGCTCAATCTCAAAAGCAATAAAAGTTGTAGTAATAAATAAACTAGTCACACCTTGCTCTAAGAAAATTGAAGTTCCACTCTCAGTTATAGCAAAAAAAGTCTATTGCAGACAATTACCAAAGAATTCTTAATTTCATTAAACGAGTAATCCAATGAAAAGGAATCAATCTGCAAAGGAAAGCACTAGCTATGCTGTAACAGAGAACAGGACCCAATTCCCAAAGCAAGAACCTTCAGCACCTGTTTCTAGTTACCATGCTTGCCAACTCACTCTATAAACTCTATTGCCAATGGAACACTCATGAATTAACTGTAGATGAACTAGGTAATGCAACAATCAATTGGAAAGAAACATAGTTCAGCAATAATGCATAAACAACATCCAGTAAACAGAACTTTTAACAAGGTATGGATAGGAAACACACTTAACACACCGCAAAAATATATTGGGTGACTCTTGTGATTAAGGTGGGCCCTGTCCTTCTCACAAGATTCCAAAGGAAATGAGAACTAGAAAGAAATGTTCATAATATTATTTCATTCATCCATCAATACGTTATGTTACAAAAAGATTCCAGTTCTTCTCCTTCAACTCCCCCTTCCCGCAATCTGTTCTCCTTCTAAAGTAGATGTCTCCTCGTTTTAAAGAGGAGACATCTATTACAATTGATTACATTGTAAGTCCTATCTTTAACCCAATATACCAAAATAGGGAAATTAGTTTTCCCATTAACAAAATGTTGTTACAATGGTTATGGTAATGCCGACTTTGGAATGTGGTAGTTACAGCCAATGTAGCAGCTCCTTCAATGATCTTCTTCTGTTGCTATCGAATCTAGAATGCAAATCACGGCTGCTTCAACAACGGGATTTTCTCCTTGTTCTAACTGTTACAGCAACATGAACTGTAATAATAACCTTGCAGTCTTCATGTTGTTTCAGCAATGTAGACTGCAATGATAACTATTTCAGCAACTATCTGTTTCAATCAATAAATTATGAAAGTAATGTAATTGTATGCATAATAAATTAAACGTATAGTAATGCAAAGAAATATTTTATACCTTTGGAAAAGTGGGTTAAAGCAATCACAAGGACTTTAAATATAGGTTGAAAAATGATGACATAATAGCAAAATATATGGTCAAAAAGGGACAATGTGGATACCTAATACTTTCTCATATAATATAGTTGGGACTTTCTATTTGTTGGCGTGTTGGGGTAAACAAACTTGATGTGTTTTTTTTTATCTCGCACTTGGAGTCTATGGAATAAGAAAGAAATTTGATAACTTGAAAAAAGTGGTAACTTGACAAAAGTTGTAGAGAAAAGATTAATCTCTCCTACCTGACAGAACTCGTTGTCAATATCAACACCTACAAGAACTTTGTTTTGGAATATTATCAAAACTAATAGAAGGATATGAAAGAGCGTATTGTAAGAACCTTGACAAACACGACCACTGAAACTTGGAACATTGTTTGTAGGAAGAGTAAATTATGTTTCTTTTTTCCAAACATGTATGTTAGTATATTACAGTTTAATGAATATGTTTTCTTATTATCATATATGGTTTCATACTTTAACAAAACATTCGCCAAGACTTCACAATGTTTTATTATTTAGTAAAAGATTTGCCAAGATCTTACAAGATTTTATAATTCAGCGAAAGATTCTCCATCGTTGTACAAGATAATATAATCTGGTGAGAGATTCGCCAAAAAAATTATATATAAATATTATATTATTGATAAAATCGCCTCCCATTTTTCCTATGCATCATGGGGATTAACCCATTTATTTTACATATAAATCTAGGGTGGTTCTTAAAATTGTCCCTGGTCAAGGGATTCCTAGGCCTTTGGGAATTTTCCTGAGATCACATCCCCCTGAGATTCTGAAACCATCTGGTAATTCAAAAGCTCAAAACCGAGATAACAATCCCATCATACCATGGCTATATAGAAAAAGGCAAGGAAAGGTTGAAAACCACTTTCATAACCTGAAAAAACCATGCCGCCGACATCAATAGAACCATGTACCAACATACAAAGCCATGCATGTCCAAAACTAGCTAGGAAATCACACATGCAATATGTTACCTGCAGGTATTCCTGCTGAAGTTGCTTGATCTTGCTCCTCCTTGATTGATCTTTTCTTTCCTTCCTTTTCCTTGCCCTTCCTTTGCTTGCTTTTCACTTCCTTGCTCCAAAGCTAGAGTGCTCCAAGAAAACTCTGTGTCCAAAAGTGTGAGAGAGAGAGAATAATGAGAGAGCTCCAAAATTGAACTAATCAAAATCCATGAACTGATCCTCAAAAGCCTTTTTATTAATGAGACCTCTATTTTCTTCATTTTCCATTGTTTAACTTCAATTTCCTCCTCACATGCAATATGTGACCTTTCACCTCCATTTTCTCTTATTTTCCTTTATTTTCATAAATAAATGTGCCAAAAATACCTTTTTTCCTTTTTATTTCCTTAGCCATTGCCTTTGCCAATTTCCCTTAGCCATAAACACATCCAGTGATTCCCACTAGGATATATTTTCCCAGCATTCAACTTGGAATAAGTGTCCCTTAACCGTGGTCTTATTTTTCCCTTATTAACTTTTATTACATTAAATTTTAACCAAGGGTTGCTATAGTTTAAATATGAGTTGTGGGGAAGGTTTTTGGACGAGATCTCTCTTTGGATCAATATTTTGATGGTGGAAGAAAACCTATTGTAGTTTCAAGAACAAAATATGGTAGCTTAAAACTATAAGTATTGGGGGTAGGTTTGATCTGATTAAGAAGTTTAGTTTTTCTGTGCTAAAATTCCTTTTCATATTATATTAAATATGCTTGAGGATTCATGAGATTGTTTGCAAGTTTAAACATGAGTTTTGAGTGTTTTTATGTAATTTTTATGTGCAAATTAACATAAACAAATGATTGGACAACAACATATAACAAACATAAACATCACCATAAACAATATCACAGTAGCACATGATAAAGGAGTTCACCATTCCTAGGCTATGTCTCCTTGGTCTAGCTTCCAATGGCTTGGTCCTCTCTATTATGCTCAAAATTGTGAATGCATTATTTTACAATGCTCAGATGCTTTGAAACCTATTCCAGTGGCTCTATAATGCCCAAAAATGCATGTGTAGCCTCTTTCTTCTCTTGATTTGGTTAAAAATGGAAGAAGTTATGGCCTCTCCCCGTCTTCTGCTAATCGCATTATACATTCCCCAAAATTTGGCATCATCCTACAATTTCGCCCCAAAAACGTGCTAACGGAGCGACAATTTCAACGAAAACCGGGTGAAATTGTCAGACACTTTAAATGTCTACTAACGCCCATGTTCCAAAATTTGTGGCCACGTGGGGGGCCACGTGCCTGGGGCTAAGGCCAACGACCTTCCCTTGCCATCCAGCCCCCCACTCCTCCTCCGCTAGTGGTCGTGTGCGGTGGTGTAACCATGGGCCGACCCCTGTGGGCTGGCCCTACCCCAAAACAATGCACCAACATAATTTAAATGTAACGCATAAGAAATAAGGTTAAGAAACACGATGCATGGTGTAATGGTAAAGGCTTTGTATTAGTGTTGGAAGTTCACAGGTTCAACCCCCGCTGCATTCGCCTTGACTATAACCAAATTTTTGGTGGCCTCTGGCTGGGCAACGTATCAGCTTGGGTTAGCCACCACTCCAAACAATCAAAAATGCAAAAATTCAATCCAATGAGAATGTGCCACTTGGAACAATACCATTCACTGAGGTACTTTGAGCAAGTCAAACTGCCACATACCCTACCTAGTCAGTGCCACATCAGTAGTACGAACTGTTGACTGGGATGTCAATTGTTTTGAAAAATTTGCCTGTTTGGGAAAGTGATAGAACTCATTTCTGGGAGCATACAAAGTTTGTTTCATGCGAAATGAGCTTCGCTGGATTTAGGATGACAAGCACTATGCGGTCATCTAGGTTCCACACCAATATGGCAACTTTGAATTTTGAGCTATTTTTCAGCACTTGATCATTCCTCCCCACAGGAAACCTTTTGGACCCCAAAATATCACTTTCAGTTGTCTAGTAGGTGTGGATACTATTCCCTCACCTTTCCAATATTGATCCATTTATCACTAAATTGGAATTGTGATCTACATGATGCTTGTTGTTCTGTGCTTTGTACTTGCCTTTTCTCTTTTCAGGATGATCTTGCACTATTTGATGTACTATTTGGAGTTGTTCAATGAAGTATTTGGCTTTGTCCATGTTACTATCAATAGCAACATCCTTCTTACCAAGATGATACAACACATTATGATGCAAATGTTAAACAAATTCCTCTACTTGATTCCCTTGACTCAAGCTTGAATGTACATCCTGAAAGTATGTATTTTGTTGAACATAACTTTCGTGCAAAACAAAATGATGCTTGAGAAAATTAGTTATACAAACTATAGGCCTACAAATTACATCAACAAACTTGTCTCTTATACCTTTCTTATTCATTTTTACCAAGTGTAATAGTAGAAGAAAACCCATCCAATGAAAGTGTCTTTGTCGCTTCAACTTAAACATTGCACCACTGAAAATTTCTGAATGAAATGAAATGGGCTTACCATATTACATAAAGACTGCGCCCATGGCATAGTCACATACATAAACCTAAAACTCAAATGACTTTTTCAAGTATAGAAGAGAAAGTATAAAGGCTGAACTAATATTTTGTTTTCAAAGCATCAAATGTCTCTTGTTGTTTGCCTCCCACTGGAAGAACTTTTGCACAACTTCCAAAGAATGCAAATGAGCTACAATAGAAGAAAAATTGACAAGATCTTTCCTCCAACATTTGGTTACTCCCAAAAAACCTGTTATCCAAATGACTACCTTGAGCATTGACCAATCCATAATGGCATCAATCTTGGAGATGTCTAACTTCAACTCACCTTCTCCAATATTATGGCCCAAGTACATCAAAGAAGTTTTACCCAACACATACTTTGACATCTTCAATAACAAATGTTCTTGACATATGACATCAAGTATTTCTTTCTCACACATGACATGTTCATAATGAAATTTTCTGAAAATGAAAATGTCATCCAAGTAGACTATCATGTCTAGAAATGGATTCAATACATCTTTCTTCATATGCATGAAAGTAGTAGGAGCATGGCAAAGGCCAAAAATGATAACAAGCCATTCAAACAAACCTTAATTGGCTTTGAATGTCATCTTCCATATGTCTCCTTAAAAAATTCTACTTTGATGATAGCCACTCCTTGAATCCCATTTAATGAAATGCTTTCCATTCTTCTTGGAGACCAAAACAATAGGTGCACCACATGGTGAAGAAGATGGTTGGATGATCCTTTTGTTCAACAATCCTTGGATTTTCTTTGTTATTTCTGCACTTTCCCTTCTTGACATCCGATGCATGTCAATGTTAGAAAGAAGACACTTTTGCTGCAATGGTATTTCATGTTGGATTCTCCTCTTGGGAGGAAATCCCTTTTCTTTCTGAAACACATCATCATCATGGTTAACTATATCAACCAAATCAGTTTTCAATTTTGAATTACAACCATCAAACACTTCATAATAGACATCAACATTGGGTTTGATCATAAGAAGCACTAAATTCTTACTTGAATTCACTAGTATTTTCATTTTCCTTGCATTAACTAATGAAAGATTTAGTTTCTTGCAATGAGCTCTCACAATATACTCCACACCATATTTGAACGAGTGGTACTTGTTTTCATGACGATTATTTTCCATCATAGAGGTACGGACTACCCAAAACAATTCTGGCAATATCAAGCGGTACAAAATCTAATTCAACTTCATCAATTAAGTTTGTTGTGATTCAAAACCAAAGAATACATTTTCTTGTAACCTGTAAATTTGTGTCCTTGCATATCCAACCCAATGGATATGGCTTGGGATGTAAAATGGTTTCAAGATTAAGATTCTTGACTAAATCATCATATATCAAGTTGGCTTGAGGCCCACTATCAAATAGTGTGTCAATTTTTGTATGTTTTGAGATTACCCTCACATGAAATAATTCAATCCTTGTTTTTTCATTTGGAGTGCTAGTGTGGAAATTTGATATACTAGTGCTAGCGATTGATTCTTTTCCTTTTATAGCCATGGCTGTAATTTTAGTTTCATCATCCGAATCAGATCCCAAATCCTCTTGAATGATGGCAGATGTCTTTTCTTTCCTTTTTTGTTGAATTTATTAGGCCTCATTTCAGGATGAAGCTTCCAACAATTTGCTTCATCATGACCCTCTTTGGAAAAATGTTTACATATTGTATTCTCTCCTTCCTTTTTAATGGATTCATTTTTCTTTCCTTTGAAACTCTTTTCTTTTTCTTTACCCTTGAATGGATTTTTACTACCCTATTCTTGAGTGTTTTCCCTCATGTCTCAAGATGAGTGGCTTGCACACACACCTCATCTAGATTATTGGGATTAAACATAAGGATAATATGCCTAAGGTAACTGTGTAAACCCCCTATGTACTTCAACAACGTGTCTTGTGATTGAAAATCTACACCTAACATTAGAGATCTTTTTTGAATTCTTGGGTGTAATATTGCACATTTTGACCCTTAAGTTGTCTAAAATTCTGCCAATTCATAATGGATTTCTACATATAAGCTAGAGGGTATAATTGTCTTTTAATTGCAACAATGAAATCAGACCAAGAAATTGAGATCTGACCGTGTTTTTTTATCTCTTATTGTGTCTATGATTCCCACCATACTAGTGTTGCACCTTCCATCCTCAAGGAAGCTAAATGAATCTTTATGTCATCCTCTTGAAGATTTTGAATTCTACAATAGAACTCCGATTGACGAACCCAATTGTCAATCTTATTTGCATTCACTTCACCATTATACATGGGCAGTTCAAATTTAACATCAAGTTTTAATAAGGGTGCTTTACCAGTGCATTTAGAGGTACATTGATGAGTATGAGTAAGGGTGGTGTTAGTGGAAGAGGGTGAAGATGCTTGTGAAGAAGAAGATGTAGAATATTGTGGAGAGGGTGGAGGTTTACCTCCATTTCCATTACCTTCTCCTCATAAAGAACCTTCTCCTATGGCAGGTTTGGAGCTTTCACCTTGCAGTCTGGTATTCGTCTCTTCATAGCTGACCTTCACCATCTTTGTCATATCAAAGAAAGCTTTCATGAAGACCTTCTCATCCTTTTTCATGTTTGTAGGTTCTCCTTCATGAGACATGAATACTGCAGTGTCAACTATAACTTGAGGAAGAACAGGTGGTGGACTTTGTGCAAACCTTTACCTCCTTCTCTTTGGCCCAAATTCAGGGCTTTCAACTAGCTTCCCGTCTTCTCTCTTGAGTTTTAACCTTGTAAGCATGGCATTCACTTGCAAATAGTTAAATCCTTCTTGCACAAAAAAAACCAAGAGCTCTGATACCAAATGTGATCTGATTAAGAAGATTTTTTTTGTTGTGCTAAAATTCCTTTTCATATTATATTAAATATGATTGAAGATTCATGATATTGTTTGCAAGTTTAAAATGTGAGTTTTGAGTGTTTTTAAGTAATTTTTATGTGCAAATGAACATAAAAAAATGTCTAAACAATAACATATTATAGACATAAGCATCACCATAAATAGTATCACAACAACACATGATAAAGGAGTTCACCCCTACTGGGCTAGATCTCCTTGGTCCAACTTCGAATGGCTTGGTCCTCTTTATTATTCTAAAAATTGTGAATACATCAGTTTACAATGCTTAGAATGATCTGAAACATGTTCCAATGACTCCAAAATGCCCAAAAATGCATGTGTAGCCTCTTTCTGCTCCCTATTTGGTAAAAAACCGAAGAAGTTATGGCCTTTCCCCATCTTCTGCTAATCGCATCACAAATTCCCCAAAATCCGACATCATCCTACAATTTTGCCCCAAAAACACATTAACAGAGTGACAATTTCATTGAAAATCGACTGAAATTGTCAGACACTTTAAATGTCCGATAATGCCTATGTTCCAAAAATTGTGGCCATGTGGGGGGGCACGTACCAAGGTGTTATAGACATTTTTGTGCCTTACAACATTGAGCATGAAATGTCCATAATCTAAGGGATCCAAAGTCCCTAAACATGTTGTTCCTACCCCTAGAGGAACAAGGCTAACAAACCACAGCAATTCACAGAAGTTCTCCACCAGAAACTGCTCAAAAACAAGTCAATTCAGGATCAATTCAGTGGCTCCACTAGCTGTCTGCGCTGAAATGCAAAGTCAACACTGGCTACCTGCACTGCAATGCAGGTAGAAGCACTACCAGGGTGCGCTGAGCGGGAATTGACAAATGGCAAGTTCATTCCAAGAGGTGTCAAGACCCAGGAAGCTTCTAGAATCTTCCTCAATGACACTTGCCTCAGTGAATTCGACTAGTGATGAGTAAGAGGTTCCCAATCTCCAAGTGGAAGCAAGAACCTCCAAGTGGAATCAAGAACTGACAGAGGGAGAGGACACTAGTCAGATCTCAAGCTGACTCATCCTCTCTCCAAACATCTATATATCGATCTCTCCTCCATGAGATCTAGAGGCTGGAATTTTGTTATTGCAAAGAATTGTTGTTGGTTTGAGACTGGAATTATTGGGTGCTTAATGCTTTGAGGGAAGGTGAAGATAGGAATTTCATTTGCTGGGAAGGAGATGCTGGATTGGAGCCCTCTGGGTTGTATCTCTTCCTGAACCTTGTTATTCATCAATAAAGCTATCTTGGTTTCTCCTATATACTGATGTATCTTTGATGTATGGTTGCATTAGTATGTTTAGTTTATTTCTAATCCTGAACTAGTTATGAATATGAATCTATGTCTTTTTGTAGTGTTCTCTTCTTGTGATCTTGCAGAAACCTCTTGAAGTTGGGCGAGCGAGAAGGCAAGTAGCTGGGAACTCCCAAAGAGAAGAGGAACTGGATCGAGGGACAAACGGAAGACACCGGTTAGTCCATCTATCTCTCTTCATTCTTAATTCATAAAGGAAGAATACTAGAATAGCTGTCTCTGTTTGTTGCTAAGGCACTCTCACACCTTAGGTGGATAGGATCGTCCTGCATAGGCATTTTTCCCCACAACAAATTGGCGACTCCGCTGGGGAGATCTGTTTAGTCATTTTATTTGTTTTTCCATCATTGTTTGTTTCATAGACTCAACAGCAACAATCGAACTGCATCTGCTATTCTCAGATGCAAAGTAGACAGCTGCTGCTTTGATCCAATCACTGGATTTGTCTATGATCTGAACAATGGATTCACAAATGATTTGATGATCCTTTGTGATAGATCTTAGCCCTTCCTCAAAGCATCCCTTTGATTGTACCTTGCTTGTTGCTTTGATTTGGCCTGAAACTGTAGATTAAATAGAAAACTTTGACCCAGAATCCAGTGAGAAACTCTCGTTTCTCCTTCAGCGCAGACCCTGTGAAGAGGTTCTGCATTTCAACGCAGGTCCCGCGAAGGCTACCTGCGCTGAATGTCAAAACCCCTGTGTTGAGGGTGCGCTGATCCAGTTAGACCTTGTGCAGCTGGGGTTCTCTGCTCTGTTTTGCCTTGTTTTGATCTCTGATTTTTGCAGCCTATAACTAGAATAGGTACCTGTCTGATAACTCCTTTTCTCTGCTTAAATTCCGCCTCCTTTTGTACAAAAAGACTGTGAGTGTTTTTATGTGTTTGTGGCGTCATTTACAATTTTCCTTTGCAAGAGTGAAATAATCATCCTGTAGCTGTTGATTCAGATCTGTTGATTGTGATCTTAGGAGAGAGTTCATTGGCTGTTTACAGTTGGTTATACATTCATTCTTGCTTCTAGTTTGAGTTTGTCTCTTTTAAAGTGTCGAAACAAGAGTTTATTTCGAA
Source organism: Pinus tabuliformis (assembly GCA_031772625.1). Taxonomy (NCBI): domain Eukaryota; kingdom Viridiplantae; phylum Streptophyta; class Pinopsida; order Pinales; family Pinaceae; genus Pinus; species Pinus tabuliformis. Next base: position 751,791,014 of record CM062809.1, read on the forward strand.
AATCGTTAAGTGTTGTAATCTCTTCTACCCTTTCTGATTTCGAAAAAGTAAACTTGTTTGTATTTGTCATTTAAAAGCAAATTCAAAGTTGTACAAAAAGCTTTCTTTGTAGGCATCAATACTAAGAAAGTGGAAAACAAACACCTGCATTGTGCATTTGCATCTTGATAGTTTGCATGCTTGATTTAGGGAAAGTGCATTAGAGTGTGCTGATTGCTCTTTGAGAAAAGATGGTGTCTTTCTTTTCCCTTTGTAGCTAGGATTTTCATGGTTAAAAAGATATAAAAGCTTGCTTATCATCTTTAGACTGCATTTAGGAATTGTATCATACATCTCGTGGTGAACCTCAAAAGGCAAACTTCTAAAAAGATCAACCTAAAATAAATTGAATGAACTTAACAACACTTTGTAACTTAACACACAACATAGAGGTCTAGGCTAGAGACGTGTTCCGGCGTCGTAAAGCCTGGTGACTGTCGATCTCGCTGATGGTGGGTGATTCCTCCTGAGGGACGATAGCGCCAGTACGGATTGTGCTCCCACGTACCGTCGAGTATATATTGGGAGACCCCTATAGGCATAAAACCTTTATCCTTAGGAAGCCGTGTCGGCCGCCCTACTGATCGCAATGCACTGAACACAGCATTCAGGAAGATCGACCGCCCGTACCTTAAAAAGTATTCTGCGGTTTTGCGAAAAGTTTGGCACACCCTTTACCTAGAACTCCAGAGCAGTTCCTTTTGGCCTTTTTCAGACTCTATAACGGAAAAAGTCCATCCGAGCATTTGTCACTTCGGGCTTGTTAAAACATCGAAGGAGACTAGAGTCATCTTTAGATTTTTCTCGACTCTTTAAAATTGAAAAAGAAAGTTGTGTCTAAAGCGTCGTTAAAATTTATTTTAAACGGAAAAATCACCCCTATTCCTGCGTTGATCTTTAGGTTGAGAAAATGGAGCACACCAACCAAGGAATTCCCCTTGGTGGAAATCCTAGTCCCTTCTCCTCTTGGGGAGATGTTGGTGCGCCCCATATGGCCACATTGTCGCTTCCAGGACTGACAATTGGCCTACCGATCTGGCTCTTTTCAACCAATGTTGTTCAAAACACCACTATTCCTGAATAGTCGAATCAACAGTTAGACCAGACCAGAGTTTCCCATCAGCCTTCTACTTCATCTAATTCTTCTTCTCCTCCTTCCTCTTCGCTTGACGGAACTGGTAAAACAAAAAACCAAGTTCCTAAGGAGAAGAAGGAAAAAAAGAAGAAAGAGAAGAAGAAGAAGGAGCCAAAAGCGACTGGGGGAAAACAAGTGGCGTCTGACAAAAATCCACACACAGCACTGAATAGGCCTAAATCGCCATGTGTCATATGCAAGGGAGACCACTTCCACAGAGATTGTCCCTGCATCCCTCGGATACTAAGGGACTGGTCTCCTCGTTTGCACAATTCGGTGGCATCAACCTCTGATAGCCATGTTGACAGCTCACCGTCAACTAGTGAAAGTGAAGTCACAGGACAAAGAGGGAAAACTAAAATTCCCTGCAAACTGTGTGAAGGCAACCATGCCATCCACCGTTGTCCCTTCTTAGACGAGGCTAAAAGATTTTTGGAAGATCGCTCGGTTTTACCAGTGCAACTTCCTCCTGGATATCAAAAACTCCTGCCAAGTCCTTCACCAGTTGAGAACCCGGCCGGTCCGCTCAGGTGGTCAGCCGAAGCACCTATCATTGAAGATGAACCGTCTGAATCCATACCTGACGAAAGTCAAAAGGTTGAGACGGCAGTTGACCCGGTTTTGCCTTTAGAGGCTCTATCTTCGAATGATACCATCACAGAGGAGAATAAAGACGACACCGTCCAAATTCTCTTCATCAACACAGACTCCGATGAACAAGGGGGCAATTTTCCCATTCCTTTATCGCAGAAAGGAACTTCGTCAGAGTCATACCCGACCATCTATTCGGTCCCACCACCAAGCAACCTAGTTGTCTCGTTCGACTGGAACCAACTAGGCAGACCCCGTTTGCCAGCGAGCATACCATTCAAAATTATCGTCCAAATATACAGAATGGTAATGGCTGGCACCATCATTGATGAGGGGGCATCTGTGAGTATCATTTCCTCTATTGCTTGGAAAGCGCTTGGTTCGCCAGCGCTTTTGCCTGAAATGAGAAATCTGACAGGCTTTGATAAAGGAACCAGTCGACCTTTAGGGATCCTCCCCAATGTGCCCATTACATTGAAAGGGAAGATCGTTCAAATGAACGTGATGGTCGTTCAAGGACCCTTGGATTATAACCTACTCCTTGGACGAGACTATATATATTGCATGGGAGCCGTCGTCTCCTCACTCTTTAGAGTAATGTGTTTTCCGCACGAAGGAAGAGTGGTCAAGCTCGTGGACTAGCTTTCATTTCCCGGATCACGCATCGCAAATAGTCATATACCATCCCTAAATGGTCTCTTCACTCAAGAAATGTCTCAACCCACGGTCCGTCCTCCTGATGAGCGCGAGTAATCCGGGAGGATATGACTGGAACCCAGGGGGCATGCGTCCTGGTCTGCTTCGGCAGGAAAACTTTGGGTATAGGGTAGGTTTCCGCGGGAGAATATGACTAGTCTGTACCCTGTCCGTCTAGGAAGAGGGGTTATTCTAGAATAAGATTCTTTTGTCAAAGTTATGTGAGTTGGCGGGCTTCATCGCTCACCTTTGTCTATTTCGGTAGTCATCGCCGAAGAAGTGTTTTGTTTGAAAGATTAACGAGACAATCTTTGGGTAACCTGAAAGAGGTAGGCCTCTCTCGGTGAAACAAATGTTTTGACGGAAATGAAGTAGGGGTAACCTTGAAATCATACTTTATGCCTGGGGGCATGCAAGCCTTTTGGAGTGCAAGCAAGGGGCGGCTATTTATTTTTTAAATTTTTAGGTCCTTCCCTTTAAACCTGTAGGTCTAACCCTTTAAACTCATAGGATTAGTCGTTTCCGAACTTGCATAACGAAAGGATCCGGAGCAAAGCTTTGTGAGATGAAGCTCCATAAAAAATAGAATCTTAATGAGACATTCTTATCATATGACTGGGAAATCAAGCAGTTTTAGCACACAGTTCATGCTTGTTAAAAAATAAACGCAAGATCCGAGCAATTTTATCGTATAGTTCATGCTCGTTAAAAAATAAACATAAAATCGAGCAAGTGTTTCAACCCACGTTTAAGCTCGTTAAAAAATGAACTACCTGGTAAATAACCACAGTGAATGTAATATCATCAGCCATTAAAGCCTTGGTCGTGTTTGCACCGTCACCTCCACTTTTCCATTGGCCGATCGTTCACCTCCATATGATTGTTTACCCATTTTGAGGAACGGCTGCGAAGAGTGATTTCACTAGCCATCCTTGTGACACTGCCGTGATTGGAAAATTCCAACCTGTACCTGGAATTAGCTGCTAACCCATTTTATCACTCGTTCCTCAAAAGACGAGTCTTCTTTAAGCTCTTTTCATCTGACTCGTAAAATATGAAAAGATTGCCGAGTCCTTGGCCTTACAGCTCGTTAAAGGGACAGGAAGTGCTATCCCTCCTCTAGATTTTAATCTTTTTGGACCTGAGGGATTATTGCACAAAAAGATCGAGCGCTTGTTTTATTCGGCTCGTTAAAACTATCACAAACTCATCCCTTCTGTATTGTTTTATACTTTTTCGGACTTAAGGGATTAGATGACGAAAAAGGACTTTTGGAGTTAACTTTACGTACCTTTTCAGACTCTCTAAAAATGAAAAGGATCGAGTTATCTTTGTCGTTAGACTCGTTAAAATCATTAAATAGCGACAAACTTGTCTTTAGACGAGAACGAGTTTCACTATCGCTAGGCTCGTTAAAACATAGCGATGGGCTTGCCTGAAGGGCAAGTTATAGAACAAGCATATGTTATCCTCCTCAAGCTTGACAAAAATAAAGAGGTACTGGTCAGCAATGACTGGGGAAAATTGGGAGAAACTCAAGAAAACTTTGATGGTAGCAAGTCGCTCTTGAACATGACACTTTTTCTCCGTACCACAATCGGGTTGGGTTGTTTCATTCACCGGTCACATCACCATGGTCTCGCCATACCATCCATATTTGGGGTAATGCTACCGATCCATCGCATCAGTGTCGCCATATGTTCAAGAGAAGTCGTTCAGAAAAAGTCAACCGTGTCCCATCCACTGCCGTACATTATCCTTCATCCTTTCATGACTGCCACCCTAAATCATATGTCACAGATCGTTTTCACCTCCATCAAAATCATTAGCTCCGTTCCGTGTCATTGATGTGGGATTCATTAAGGCCCTCCTTTGACGGATCGCTCCTTGTCGACATCAGCTCATTATCCAAGAAGTTGATCTAGGAACAACCCCTTCAGTACTTTGAAGCTTGGATGCCTCAATGGCAAGTTTCTCACTTCCGGCGACAGGTATACATCAATGACCTTCGACCAAAAGATTTTGCGTGGTGTTCGACGCCAAGTCCTTTATTCACACCACGTGAATTATACTGCAGTACCTTGAGGGTCATTATCATTATCGGTGATTCCTCTCGCGCTTGTTAACGGTTTACCTCATTGACCGGTAATCAAGCGATGTCTTTCCATGTTCGACTTCAGAACATTTCTCACATGGATCGACTTGTACTTAGAGTGAAGATTGAACAAGTTTGAAGACCCCGGATCTAGTTTCATCCATCCGGGCTGTGATATATATTCAGAAAAGATAAAGACATTGACATGTACATCATTGCAACAGATAATCATCCTATCCAAAGGATGATAATTTCATCAAAATTATCAGTCTACCATCAGACGATTGTCTGTTCTATGTACAGAAAAATGAATTTATAAAGTTGAGCATGGGAATGCCCGCCTCAGCTAGATCATGAAAGCAGTATGAAAAATAATGTATTGTATTGTATCTTATTACAGGTCTCCTCCCAGCATTGGATGAACTTCGGATCCTCCTGATAAAGCATTTCACCCGATAAACGGCCTCATACTTTAGGGGGCAACTGTTATAGACATTTTTGTGCCTTATAGCATTGAGCATGAAATGTCCATAATCTAAGGGATCCAAAGTCCCTAAACATGTTGTTCCTACCCCTAGAGGAACAAGGCTAACAAACCACAGCAATTCACAGAAGTTCTCCACCAGAAACTGCTCAAAAACAAGTCAATTCAGGATCAATTCAGTGGCTCCACTAGCTATCTGCGCTGAAATGCAAAGTCAACACTGGCTACCTGCACTGCAACGCAGGTAGAAGCACTACCAGGGTGCGCTGAGCAGGAATTGACAAATGGCAAGTTCATTCTAAGAGGTGTCAAGACCCAGGAAGCTTCCAGAATCTTCCTCAATGACACTTGCCTCAGTGAATTCGACTAGTGATGAGTAAGAGATTCCCAATCTCCAAGTGGAAGCAAGAACCTCCAAGTGGAATCAAGAACTGACAGAGGGAGAGGACACTAGTCAGATCTCAAGCTGACTCATCCTCTCTCCAAACATCTATATATGGATCTCTCCTCCATGAGATCTAGAGGCTGGAATTTTTTTATTGCAAAGAATTGTTGTTGGTTTGAGACTGGAATTATTGGGTGCTTAATGCTTTGAGGGAAGGTGAAGATAGGAATTTCATTTGCTGGGAAGGAGATGCTGGATTGGAGCCCTCTGGGTTGTATCTCTTCCTGAACCTTGTTATTCATCAATAAAGCTATCTTGGTTTCTCCTATATACTGATGTATCTTTGATGTATGGTTGCATTAGTATGTTTAGTTTATTTCTAATCCTGAACTAGTTATGAATATGAATCTATGTCTTTGTGTAGTGTTCTCTTCTTGTGATCTTGCAGAAACATCTTGAAGCTGGGCGAGGGAGAAGGCAAGTAGCTGGGAACTCCCAAAGAGAAGAGGAACCGGATCGAGGTACAAACGGAAGACACCGGTTAGTCCATCTATCTCTCTTCATTCTTAATTCATAAAGGAAGAATACTAGAATAGCTGTCTCTGTTTGTTGCTAAGGCACTATCACACCTTAGGTGGATAGGATCGTACTGCATAGGCATTTTTCCCCGCAACACAAGGGATAAGGCCAATGGCCCACCCCTGCCGGTTGAGCTCCTATTCTTCCTCCGTCAATGGTCGTGTGCGGTGGTGTAACCATGGGCCAACCCTTGTGGGCTAGCCCTACCCCCAAATAGCGCACCAACATAATTTAAATATAATGTGCAAACAATAAGGTTAAGAAACATACTGCATGGTGTAATGGTAAATGATTTGTATTAATGTTGGGAGGTTGCAGGTTTGACCCCCATTGCCTCCGTCTAAATTATAACCAAATTTTTGGTGGCCTCCCGATCTACCATGTGGCATCCTCTGGGTGGGCCACATGTCAGCCCATGGTTGGCCACCACTCCAACCAATCAAAAACATGGAAATTCGATCCAATGAGAATGTGCCACTTGGAATCATACCATTCACCGAGGTACTGTGACCAAGTCAAACTGCCACATACCCTGCGAAGTCAGCGACATGTTAGTAGTACAAACTACTGACTAGGCTATCAAATTTTTTGAAAAATTCGCTTGTTTGGGAAAATGAACAAAACTCGTTTTTGGGAGAATATGAAGTTCGTTTCACACGAAATGAGTTGCACCAGATTTAGGATGATGAGCACTATGCAGTTGTCCAGATTCCACAAGAATATGACAACTTTTAATCTTGAGCTATTTTTTAAGCACTTGATCAAGGATCAAGGGGAGATATTTTTCCTAGTTGCAAAAGATGAGGACGTTGTTGTGATGGATGTAGATGATTCATGGATGGTTTGAGATTTAAGGGCATGGTGAAGGGCCCAAATTGCTAATAAATGGCGGAAGAAGACCTTGCCTAAAATTCGAAGACGAGAGAGGGAGTTACACCAAATAGGAGATGTGTTTAATATTCCAAGGTTGTGGATAGGAGGAACAAGTAGTTCAGAGTTACGACATATGGAAGATAGTAATAGTGCGACATCTAGCCAAATGCGAGGTGCTGGAAGTAGTGTCATCAGACAAATGGAAGCAAGTAATGGATATCCCCATGAGTTATAAAGAATGAAGATGCTAGACAAATCGAGACCTTCAATTGAGTTAATGAAACAAAGTACCACTCTTGATGAAGAAATTCATTTTGTGATGAGGCGAGTATTTTTTAAGGACAATGCATCCATTGTGAGTAATATCTCATTAGTCAACAACACTGGTAGCTCCTTCCCTAACCTCCCCCCTGGTAACCTATCAAAATCATGTTCATTTCATTTCAAAGTTAGCTAACACTATAAAATTTCAAAAGGTTTATAATGCATATACAACTGGTGCTTCTAGCGGTGTTGGTAGTAGTTCTCAATCAAGTTATTCAATATCTACATATTCAGGTTCACAAGGATTTATACTGATATCACCTAGTTAATCTATAATGGTTGGTAACATAGCAAAATCATTCACTAGATATCCTAAGTTTCAACTCGAGGGAATGATGACGTTGAGAAGCACTGGTATTTGTGTGTAGTTATATGGATTACTATACAAATTCCTGATGCTACTAAGCTTACTCATTTTTAGACTACTCTAAGAGAGAGAGCACTCACGTGGTTTATTAAATGGTCTTCTTTGCATCTAAACCCCCCTATTGATGAAGTAAAATGAGAATTTGTTCAAGGGTTCAAACTTACTTAGGAAAACCAAAAAAGACTATATGAGTTATGGTATATCAAACAACGCAAAGGCGAGACTAAATGGGAGTGCGTGCAATGATTTAAGGATGCTATTTGTAAATTAAGTTACCCAATTGATCCCAACCATCAGTGGGATTTATTTATTAAAGCATTATTTCCACTAAATCAAATACCTTTAACTCACTAGAAGATTGATACATTTTAAGACGCTCTTGAGAAATCTACAAAGATTGAAGATATGAAAAGGTATCCTTGTGAGCATAGGGGGTGTTCTACTTCCAGTGATCCTTCCCTTATTGGATTACAACATTAGATTATTGTTCTGACAGAGAAATTAAAGGGCATGCATGTTTCATGGCCTTTACATACTTAGGTATGGTGTACTGATTTTCATGTGGAGGATCATCATGCCACAAAATTTCCAAGGTTGAGAGGTCCAAGACCATCCTCCATGCCTATGGGTCCAACTCCACTTTTGCCTATTGTTCGAGTTGTGCAAGTTGGTACAAATGCTTTACATCAAGGGAAAACTAAATTTCATGCATTTCCTAATTAGCAAGGTGGATCTACAACTGAGTATTATGAGATATGTCGTACCTATGGTCACTCCCCTCATCTCTGTCATATTTTTCCGAAATATTCAAATGTTCCAAATTATGTTTTCTGTAAAATATGTGTATCACCAACCCATCATACTGATTAGTGTAGAGATTTATATTCTCTGGTTGATTTATTTGATCGTTCTACACTTAGAGTGAATGAAGCTCCTCAAGGGAAAGGAGGAGGAGGTTTAAGGGGAGGAAGGATTGGAGGAAGAGGTTTGCTCTGTTGCTATACCTATGATCAAGAAGGACATGTTGCTTGTCCCTGTTCGTTACCTAGAAGACCTTGGGGCTCTTAATCTAGAGAAAATACACATGCAACATAGGACTGTCCCGAATTGATTTCTCAATGGGAAGAGTGTAGTAGACAAAGAGGAGTGAATTTGATCAATGTAGAACCTAGAGAACCTAAACCAACTCCAATATTGAATATTAAATATTCACTAGAGGAGTAAAAAGGATTGGATGAGATACAAACACGTTCGAACAACTGGATATAGTTAGACTTGTATCACCTAAGAAGTCTTATGATTCTAATCAATTGAAATAATATTATAGAGATGCAACAATTTTTTTTAAGTAGTTGGCATCCTCATGTAGTCCTCATGTAGAATAATAGGTAAAGGTAAGAATATAGAGTCCCAGGTCATCTCAAGAAACACCTCAGCCTATAATGGAATGGTTTAAATTATTTTTGCATATTTTGAATGATGAGAATTTATCTCTCTAGTTGCATAAGAAACTTAATATTGTTGTTAAGGAAGAGGAACTCTCGGATAGAACTATTTCTACAAACTTACCTAAGAGACACTCCAAGTGTGTTCTATGAAATAAGAGGAGAACAGGAAGATAATTTTTCGTTGATGCTCAGATTGCAAGCTTCTATGTTAGACTTGGGTTCTAATGTCAATATCTTACTGGGAAATACCTGGGAGGCACGAGGGAAACCAAAGTTGTTGTTCTCACTGGTTTAATTAAGAATGGCTAAGTAGTATTATATTTTTCCAATTAGACGTCTAGAGGATGTTGAAGTTGATATTGCAGGAATAAAAACATATGCATATTTTGAAGTGATATACATTATGGGGGACAAAGATCCATATCTTGCATTATTAGAAAAATATTGGAGTTTTGAGAACTACATTGATATTGATGTTAAGTGGGAGACAATGAATTTTGAGGTAGATGCAGTTTGAGTCATACAACCTGTTAGTGTCAGTATCTTCATATTTCCATTAGGGATTAAAATTCACTAGTTGCATTTTCATTTTAGTGGTTCCATATTGAAAATTTTCCATCATTCCATTAGGTAATGACATACCGACCCACTGATGATTTTCCTCTCTTCAGAAAATCTAATTTTTTCCCTCATAGAGTATACTTGTTGATCCTTCTTCAGGTTGTCTTCAGTTATGGTTTTATGATCAATATGTAGTCATCATTTCATTAGGTCATAGGGCATGATTTCATTAGGTATTAGGGTTTCACCAAGGTCAAAATCTTGATGTTGAAAGGTAAATAAAGGTCAGCAAGGACATGACGATGACTAATAAAACAAGCATAATGATTTATAAGTCATAAACTACTGAGTTATTATTTGTTTTAACCTAATGCAATTTTTACCTCAAAAACATGTTTTGAGGTGAAAACAGAGTATTTCAATTTTATTTGTATTTCATATGTAATTTTAAGTTGCTATATGTAATAATGGATCTGAGCTACACTAGAGCATTTCTCCTCACTCCAAGACAAACAAACACTGCAAAATTCAAGTCAAATTGAGCATTTATCCACCTGCAAAGATACAAGAAGAAAAGGCATTAAAATAGAGTTTTGAAAAAGGAAAGGAAACAATAGAAAGTTGGGCTTTTCAAGTGAAAAATCAAAATCTTCTCCTATTTAAGCCCTCACATTTCATTTTCAAAGATCATTATTCTCATTTAGTAAACAAGAAACCAAAAAGTGAGAAGAAGAGGTAAGCTTGAGGGAGTTTTGGGCATTGGAAGCTTGGCGCTGCGCGTTGGCAGAGTGTCGTTGCGCTTCTAGGCATGGAAAGTCGGCGTTTGCGCATTGAGGACCTGGCGTTATGCGTAGAGGTGGGCAATGCGCGTGTGGACAATTTCCCCGATGTATTTTTACACTGGCTCTGCGCGTCTTGGGGGTGGTGCTGCGTATTGAGCAGAATGGCCAGAAACCCTCCCATTTCTCAAGAAAACTTCCTCTCATCTCTCAATTGACCCTTTCATCCCTCTAACAAGTAAGTATACTCCATTTACTTCGTCATTACATTTGCAAATGCAAGGCTTAAAGTAATTTACCATGATAAAAATCAAACGCTAGTTTCTCTCCATATTATCTTAGAACCCCAAACCCCTCTATTTGTCTCCATCACCTATCATTAAAACTTAAATCTCTTCCCTACATCACTACATATCCCCTCATTATATCCTCTCATCCTAAAACTCCTCTCCATTACTCTCATTATTCACATCTTACCCTTCATTTCCTAAGTCTACCCTAACACATCCCTTCACTCCTAAAACACTCCTATTCATTCCCCTTATCCCTTTTCTACGAGTGTATAAACTTAGACATTGCAAACATGGACAAAGAAGACCGGGACTATGAGGAGGAAAATACATATAGTGATACCTCAGTAGAGAGAGCTAGACAACAAAGAAAACCTCATAAGGGAGGCAGGATTATCAGAGAAGAACCATCAAACCTTAGGGAATTGCAGGCTTCTCAGTTGGTTGTTTCATGTTTTAGATATCTTGGCTGCTATGAGTTTTGTGAACAAGTAGAGAGAGTCCAATACCACCCGGAGCTCACCAGACCCTTTGTAGCTCATCTTCAGAACAACAAAGTCACTCTTGCTGGGGTGACATTCACAGTATCACCTTCCATCATTTCAGATGCAACCAGGATTCCTAATGTTGGTGAGAAGTGGTACAAGGCCCAGGACCTAGATGAACACTATTATGAGCCTTATATCAAACCCCAGTACAAAAACGAGGTGAAGAGGCTGTTCCCTTTAAGATTTCTTGAAAACAAGTATGTCCCCATGATGAAAATCATCATGAAATATTTCACTTGTGAGGGCAGATTCTCGAGGCTGTACACATATCACAACAAGCTTCTCATGCATTCTACCAGGGTGAGGATGTTGAACGTCCCTTATTTCTTGTTCAGGAACATTGAGAAGATGGCTCATTTTGTGCAGAAGAAGCCATACCCTCAACAGATGAGCAGTCTTTATCATTACTCCCTGATCAAGATCATTGTTCTCCATCATCTCAGTCTCCTCAACATCTCTTGGGAGACATTTATTGCTCATGACATATTCATAGGTCCTCAAATTCCTCCACTAGTGCTTCAAGAAGTAGGAGGACCTTCTAGCCCAGTAAAAACAGATGAGGAGAACAAGGAGACAAGAACTACTTAGGTGCCCGTTTACATGACATATTAGAGAGGCACTAGGATATTATTTGCAGTAGATAGGAAAGTGTTTTCTCCATGGGATGTGGAAGGGGTCTTGCCTTCTTCATCAGCTCACACGCAAACGCTAGCTCCATAGGATGTGGAAGGGGCTTTGCCTTCTTCATTGACACAGCAGGTATAGGTGCAGACGCTGCACAAAGGGAGGGAAAAGATGCCAGAGCAGAGTCTTGATGATGAGGAGGAAAGGGATTTTGACTTGACTGAGCATGATGAGCCAGAGCAGCGTTATACTCGTCACGGGGTTGAAATCATTGACTTAGAGGCTCAAGACAAAGAAACCATCAAAGACATCATCATACAAGAAGGGGAAGCTCAAGTGTAAGCTTTGGTGGACAATTTTGAGAGGTCCAAATATGTCATTTCATACTTGGAGCAAGAAAACAAACAATTGAGTGAAAAACATGTCCTCATGGAGCTATAAATGCTCAAGTTGAAACGAAAAAGTGGCAAAGAGGCACAAGTCACTTTGACTCCTATTGAGCAGGAGATTGAACATGATAGGGAGACTTTCCTTGAAAGAGTCAACTTGGACCTTGAGAGATATTATAGAAGGCCAATAGAGACAATCAGATGATCAGACACATGGCTTATCATTACAGGACCCGAAATAAGATTTGCAATATGAGGGTCAAGAAAATGAAAGCTAGGCTAAGGCAGACCTTGAAAGGCAAGAAAGAGGAGGATAGACTTAAGTTTCTTATTGGAGCCTCCTTGGCTCATCAAGATGCTTGATGGAGGTGCTGCTCACCAATTTTGGATAGGTTTTGAGCAATTTTTGTCATTGCAAATTTTGAAAATTACACACATAGGAAAACTACCTAGAAGCGCAGTGCCACTGGCGTTGTGCCTTTCCTAGGGGCACCAAATGAGGAAATGGCTTAAATTTTTGGATTCAGAGCAATGAGGGCATGCACCCTAGAAATTTTCAAAGTTTTTGGGGTAGAACTGGTTCACCAAAACTTCAAAAAACACCCTAAAAATGACCTTTCTCCCACTTTTTGGACACACAAAAGCAGTCTTGGGCGAATCAAGTTTTGAGTGGTCAAATGAGCTCCAAATACAGAAATGATAGGTATTATAGAAAGTAGACTTGAAGACCTTTCCAATGAGATATCCAAGGCTTAATTTAGATGCGAGAAGGTCTCGAAAAGGGACCCAAAAGTGGCGCTATGCGTTGGATAATTTTGCTCGGGATGATCATTTTCTAAATTTTTGACTGTTTTTCATGGTGGATAATTTACCTATGTAAATGATGTCATGGCTTGTAAATATGATGGATAAATAGTAATATAACTTAGATTCATTGCTTTAGGAGTTATTTTGAGCTCAAATGAATCAGTTTTCACTTTTAATGGCAAGTTGTTGAGATGCCTATATTCATGTTTTCTTGTTCAATGTTGGTTAGATTAGATCCTCATCTTGGGGATTCGACCCCTGAGGATGGGAGGAGGTAGAAACAATGTCTATGTCTTCTTCTTCTTCCTCATTGTAAAGGATTGGACTAAGTTGGATGCTCATACCTTGATTGTACATCTTTGTAAGCAGTTTGGCAGGAGACTAATAAGAATTGCAACTATTTTTATGGGATCCATGTGGTATGGAGTTTTAATATAGTTTCTTCTTTTGTGATCATATGTTAGAATGTTTTTTATGTTTCATTAATCATTCCATTACTTCTTAGTGAATGTTTTCAAGTTGATAGGCACAATCCATCACAACAATGCTCTACTTTGGATAAATATTCACATTTATATGTTTTCTACTGTTTAAGAAGGATCCATGATTGTCACATGCCCTTCTTAGCTTCTCACCAGTCTTAAACATCTCAACTCATCAAGCCCTAAACTGCTAAAGCCTATTCCTACCTTACGCCATAAAACGCCTTGCCTTTCTGACCTAATTTCGTAGACCTAAATTGCCCAACTCCTCCTGATCCAGCAAAGCCTCTACAAAATCCAATAAAAATTCTCAGCTACTATACCTAGCCTAAAATCCTTTACATGATCTAGTCACCTTGACTGAGATCCATAAGGAGAGAGCCCTCTCCTGACCTAGTAGGGCTAGCTACTTGGCTAAGCTTGGTTTGTGGTTACCCAGGTATCACCTCCCTTCAGCCTGATTTCAATCTAGGTGATGACATAGTGGCGACCATACTGGAGAAAAAATACTAATCACCCCAGTAATATCTTTCATGTAAATTCTTGAACTTTGGATGATGAGTTTTAGAATTTACTAGGCTGAAATAGAAAGTTGTAAAGCAATATAAAAAACTTCAAAATATGAGCACACTGACTTCAAGAAAGTACAGTAGGGCCAATACTAATCCCAATCCCACCCCAGTAGTGGATAATCCTAACTTGATTTCAAGAAAACTCAAAAGACAAGAAAGTTCAGTCAGCTTGACACCTTCGATAAAAGTAGATTCCTACCCAGATGAGTGGTTGTTCTTAGAAGATATCTCTTTTGATTTGACATTTGACCTTTCTCTGTTTAGAATGAAATCTGAAAGCGCACTTGACGATATAGTTCTAGACCTGGAGTTTATTGTAGATCTAGAAGTCCAAAGGGAAAACCGGCCAATTGATGAGTATATCCTAAATTCCCCTCAATCATCGATCATTACTGCTAAGATCCCTGAGCTTTCTGAATCAGGGTCCACTACCCTCAGTTCATCATTATTCCCATCAATCTCTGAAGTTGATTCCCAAATTTAGTTTATACCTACCCTTCCCCTTCAACCTGTCATATCCTATCAAACTCCTATTACCCTTACTTCTCCATCAACCACTCCATTAAACCCTAGTGGTCCAACCATTGTTTCAAATCCACCTCGAGTCATGGCTGCCCAGTATGCACCCCTTGTTTTACCTCGGAATCTTGGTGATATGCCCGCTGATTACCAAAGTAAAATACCTCTCTTTGATGCTGCTCAAAACATTATAGCTCAGCATCATGTTGATAGAATGAATGACTTTTTTGACCTTCATGAGGTTGAGATAGAAGATGTGACTATGAGATTGTTTGTACAAATCTTTGGAGATGAAGTTCGAAAATGGTTCAGAGCTTTACCTGTAGCCTCTATCACCACTTTTCCAATCCTACATTGGCAATTCCTGGATTGGTGGGAGGTAAAGAAGAATCCACTCCAAAAATTTTCTGAGTATCAAAATATGAAAAGGAATGTCAGTGAAAGTGTGCAAGATTATTGGGTGAGGTTTAATGTAGTCTATAATGCTATTCCGTCCAACATTAAACCACCAAAGGGGTTTGCCTTGCTCAAGCTTCCAGATAGTTTCAATGCTGATATGGCATATCAGTTACGGGAACATGATCCCACCACACTAGAAGACATGCAAAAGAATTTTGTAAGCGTAGAAGCCAACCTACTGGCTAAAAGAGCAAGAATGAGATCTGAAAAGAGAGTGACCATAAAATAGGAAGCATCTCCTTCAGATGCTAAGATGGATACTTTGATCCGAACAATGGAGAAGATGGTTGATTGGCTGACCATTGCAGATAGACCTGAACCACCAATCAGGAATCCAAATATTATAGGATAGTAGTAGCCCCAATTCCAGATCAAGCAGAGGGAACAAAATGCACCGGACCAACTAGCACAACAACAGCAGATCAGAACTCCTTTGCAGCATAATTATGTTTAGGGAATGGAACGAGAAGAAGATGATGATGATCCGGTAATTGAAGCAAACCATTTTTTCACTGCGGAAGGTATGCCCATTTTTCTAACGGAAGATGAAGAATATGCAGAGGTTCCAGACATTCAAAGGGATGAAGATTACATATTAGCAAATGATGCAGTTTTGGAGGCTGAGTCTAATGATTATCAACGAGGTTATATGAATGCTTTGACAGCACAGTAGAGGCAGTATTCTTTGAGGAGAAGAGATGTACCGATCAATCCCATTCAGAAAAGAAGAGATCTGCAATCAAGGAATGACTCCTCAAACATTCAAAAGAAAAGGAAAGAGCCTGCTGATCCGAGTTCCATCAAAGTACCATTAACAAATAACATTTCAAACAAGAAGAATAATTAGCAAAATGCAGCACATGAGCAAGTAGAGAAGAAGTAACTTACTGTCAAAGAGGTAGAAAAAGTTTCATCCTTTAATTTAGAAAGTGAAATTGCTAAATTAAAAGTGTCCATTCCTTTGACTGAGTTGGTAAAGATTAGCAATTATAAACACCATGTGTCCATGTTATGCTCCTATACCAATAGGTGTCATATTTCATGATTGACTTGATGAGCTATGAATATGTCCATACGTTTCCTTGTTGCAAAGGTTTTCCATATTGTCAAAAAATAAAAAAATTTAAAAAATGTAAATAGGTTATACCCTAAAAGAAAAATCAAAGGGTGAAAAGAATAAAATGGTCAAAAGAGTGAAAGAAAATGAACCCCACCAAAAGAAAGACCAAGGAAAGTGTGCAAGTCTAAATGCCAGTACTTTTTACTCTTATGTAATAAACAATTGTGTGCAGTTTGTAACTTATGCAACAATTGGTGAACAGTCAAATAGCTTAAGCTTGACTAGTTCATATTTGAATTTCATGTTTTAGAGATAGAGAATCAAATCTGGCCAAACTGTTTAATCTTGGCAGATAAGTAGATAGGTAGAGTGAATAAAAGGAGCTCAACAGTTTAATCTGAGCCCTTGGATGTAATAAGGTTAGACTTAGATAGATTTCTACATGTAAAAGAAAAGAAAGTGTGATAAGGATTTGCCAGTTTAAGTGCGCCCAAATAAAGAAGAAAAAATGTGAGGTTAAAGTAGGTAGGGTAGGTAGATGATGTTGTAGAATTACATGTGATGGATAATGACTTAAATGTGTTAATTTTCACTTTCATCACAAGTGCGAGGCATACATTACACTGGAAGCATTTCAAGCAAGACAAGGTCAAATAATTAACTTCCCTTCTCATTTTTCCCTAAATTTTCACTAATTTCCCCTAAGTACTAAGGCATTTGAGAATTAGAGGGGCTCAGAGAATTTCTCTGACTTCTAGAGGGATCGGACCCTCGGCCCAATAATTTAAAAGCCTAAATACTTAAAATCATCCATAAAGCCATTCATTTATTTTCATAAGTCTTTTTCCTAAGTAAAATCCTATTTTACTTAGGTAAATTGAAATAAATCTTCATAAAAACCCTTTTATACACTTTAGCCTAAGTCAATATGTTATATGATGAAATATATTTGGAAACATTATACTCTGTGCTTTTTCCATTCATTTGATCATATTAACTTTTAACTTTTATTATATAATTCCCAAATAAAAGAAAATCATTCTTTTCCCATATTATTTAAATATATTAAAAAACCCCAAAAGTCTATATATCCTACCCGATGGTTAATTATAACCATAATACGTTTTAAACTGGGATTAATTAACTAACCTGTAGTTAATTAAGAACCCGACCCTGCCACTGTTTAATGAGGATTAATTAGTTATAAGGACTAATTAATAACTCTCCCCGACCTATCATATTGCCCCCGATATAATTAATTAATACCTAATTATGTTGGGCCTGTCATTGTTAAACCCCGCCGTATTACGCCTCCCTTTAGCCATCTGATTGCTCTCTCCAGATCTGATGGCCTTAATCAATATCGCACACCCTTTAGTGACCACTCGTTAGTGCTCGATCACTAAGTGGTTTTCTCCCGTACCTCCGCTACGTGTCAAGCGATCTATGGAATTGCTGGCTCTCGAATAAATACCGCCCATCCCCAAAAGCTGTGTGATGAAACCACTTACCGCTGTTCCATATACGACAAAACGTCAATTCATTCCCTGCACATGTCATCCGCCCGAAAACCAAAAAACCCCTGCCAACCTTGACTTTGTTAATAAAACAAATGAATTTCATTTTTATTATTTTCACCATATACAAGTGTTCCCATGCAAAGAACGTCGAGGTCAACTGTCGAAGATTTCCAACTGTCACCTTGCCAAGAAAATTTGCAGCCGACGCAGCCTAGAACCTGTTAGCTAATGCCTATACTTGTTTTCACACTATTCAGTCCCCGAACACAGTTATTTATCCAGTTTCCACCAAAACCCTACAAATTCACGTTTTACACTGCAATTCCACATAAAAGGCCAAAATTTACAGAAATTTCAGTCTTTGTTTCACCATATAAGTTCCCAAACCTGTGAATTTGCCCATTTTTCACTGAAAACTCAAATTCCTTTTTGAATCCACAAGAACCAGAAATGGAAATCCCTGTGGCTTTGTCTGTTGCACCCATGAATGCCCCTCATAAAGATTTAGACTATCTCCCTCTTGCGAATAAAGACTTTCAGATAAAAGACTTATCCACTGATAAAAACCACGTTAAAGTCTTTTGCCAAAGTAGGGATAAGTATCTGTGGCTCTGACATCCTAGGATTTTGGGAATCCAACCTTCCCATGTATTTTCTCCCCTCAGTCCATGTTTTCCCTGATATAATCCATTAATGCCAGGCCAATTATGACACTAACCTCAGAGCATTTTTGTCTCCAAGCCAAATAGTCCTCTTTCCAATAACTGCTCAATCCATCAGTGAAATTTTGCAATTCCACTCCAGTCAAGCTCTCACTCCCATTTCCATGGGATATCTGCTTGAGAAATCCACTCAATTATCTTAGTCAAAAATGAAACGCATCTATCAAAATTTCATGTCACCAAAGCATCAGCCTGATGGCCCACCTTCTTACATGCAAACTTTCTTCACAGATATGGGCCAACTCATAATTGATATGATATATTTGATCATGGGATTCAACACTAGTGAATATGTTGATGAGATAACCCTAGTGTTGTTGTCAATTTTTACTCCTGGACAGCCCCTGCTGTTAAGTATGACTATGCCTCCTATATTGCTAACAAGATTCATGACCGGTTCTTAAGACTGGAAAATGAAGGATTTTTCAAATACACCACTTTCATATATCATCTTATGTTGTATTATCAGTCAGAGAACTTCCCCTTTCCTGTCATGAAACTTGACACCAAAGGAAATCCAAGGTCTGTAATCTTCTGGTCTGCAGTCTTCCACAGTTCCTTTGAAACACCTTACTCCTACAATGAATTCATTGACCTATTTATTCACTCAACAACCACCTTGTTGACAAGAGTTTCCCCTCTTAGGATCAATGGTGATATGAAGAAGATCCTTCAGCTCTCCAAGCACTACAGAATAGTTGATTGGTACCTATACAAGAACCATACAGAAATGATGATATATGGGTGTGAACTCTGCCCTTTTAAGCTACTAAAGTATGTTCCAATTAGGCTCTTTGCATTGGAATATTTTAGACAAATGACAAATTCAGACCTGGTCCATTTTTATAATGCCAACAAGAAAGCTCAGCTTAGAATCAAGAATCAAAGGCCCTTTTGTCTATAACACTAGGGATGCATGGAAAGAAGCAGAAAGAATTTTAGAAGATCATCTTAAGTTGCAAAAGAGTTTTGAGTGGGTACCATATGATCCTAACAACGTTATATGTGATAGGAGAATGAAGAACAGATTTTCACCATACATTCACCATAGGATTCCAGAGATTGAACAATTTGCTAATATGGATGAATGGATGGAAGGGACCCTAGAAGAAAAAGATAGTTAAAAGGTCAATATTGAAAATGTTATGAGAGATCTTGAGAAAACACTTGACCTGGATTCTTTTGGGTAGGTACAAAGATCAGAGCTTGGTCCCTCTATAGCTGGAACCTCTCAGCAACATTCACGGGAAACCAACAAACCAGCCACAAGAACATCCAAAGGCAAGGAACTAGAAACCAGTACACAAGCCACCGAGCAATCTACAATGACAAAGCAGCCTAAGACTTCCAAAGAAAAGGCCCAAATACAGACTCCTCCCACTCAGGGCAATGTGGGAGAACCTCCAATCTTGCAAACTCCTCTAAATGAGGAAAGAAATAAAAATAGAGACAGAGAAGCAGCTACCTCTACCAGTAGACCTTCAGGACAGCCTAGTACCAAAAGGAAAAGGCTAAATCCCCTTTCAGAGGAAGAATTTGTTGAAGAAACTATAGATAGTCAGAGGAGAGAAGGAGTAGATAGCCAGCAAACTTTCCCAGTAGGTGGGACATCTACTAGCTCATAGAGAAAGGAGCTAGAGAGGCAACAAAGTGAAGAGGTATCGTCTTTCAGACCACCAATAAAGGACACTTGGGATATCAAAAAGACATTTATAGACATAAAAGCCGGAAATGATCCATTAAGACTTCAGGTCTACAATCAATATCTAAAAATGGCTCCTAGTAATCAAAACAGATTGATGTCAGCCTATGACATCAAGGAAGGTAAAATGATCATAAGTTATTTCAAGCCTAAAGTGTAGCAACCTCAAACAGTAGTAGATTACCTTAGAATCAACTTTGAAGTCATGACAAAGGATATTCATCCTTTGGATCAGATTGAACTACACAAACAAACTGGAGAAATGATTTATTCCACATTGACTAGAAAGGCTATGATGGCCCAGAGGCTGGAAAATTCTTTAGATAACACAACTGCCCAACTACATTTGGAGAAAGCTTCCTGCCATGCCAAAGATAACAGAATAAAGTCTTTAGAAGAAATAATTATTGGATTGGGTCATGATCCCAAAGATGTAAAGGCTACAGAAGCCTTAATCAAAAGGAAAGATGAAGATATTGCTGCCCTAAGGAAGCAACTAATGCTGTGTTGTGGGGAAAAATGCCTATGTAGGATAATCCTATCCACCTAAGGTGTGACAGTGCCTTAGCAACAAACAGAGACAGCTATTCTAGTATTCTTCCTTTATGAATTGAGAATGAAGAGAGATAGATGGACTAACCGGTGTCTTCCGTTTGTCCCTCGATCCAGTTCTCTCTTCTCTTTGGGAGTTCCCAGCTACTTGCCTTCTTGCTCACCCAGCTTCAACAGGTTTCTGCAAGATCACAAGAAGAGAACACTACACAAAGACATAGATTCATATTCATAACTAGTTCAGGATTAGAAATAAACTAAACATACTAATGCAATCATACATCAAAGATACATCAGTATATAGGAGAAACCAAGATAGCTTTATTGATGAATAACAAGGTTCAGGAAGAGATACAACCCAGAGGGCTCCAATCCAGCATCTCCTTCCCAGCAAATGAAATTCCTATCTTCACCTTCCCTCAAAGCATTAAGCACCCAATAATTCCAATCTCAAACCAACAACAATTCTTTGCAATAACAAAATTCCAGCCTCTAGATCTCATGGAGGAGAGATCCATATATAGATGTTTGGAGAGAGGATGAGTCAGCTTGAGATCTGACTAGTGTCCTCTCCCTCTGTCAGTTCTTGCTTCCACTTGGAGGTTCTTGCTTCCACTTGGAGATTGAGAACCTCTTACTCATCACTAGTCGAATTCACTGAGGCAAGTGTCATTGAGGAAGATTCTGGAAGCTTCCAGGGTCTTGACACCTTGTTGAATGAACTTGCCATTTGTCAATTCCCGCTCAGCGCACCCTGGTAGTGCTTCTACCTGCGTTGCAGTGCAGGTAGCCAGTGTAGACTTTGCATTTCAGCGCAGACAGCTAGTGGAGCCTCTGAATTGATCCTGAATTGACTTGTTTTTTAGCAGTTTCTGGTGGAGAACTTCTGTGAATTGCTGTGGTTTGTTAGCCTTGTTCCTCTAGGGGTAGGAACAACATGTTTAGGGACTTTGGATCCCTTAGATTATGGGCATTTCATGCTCAATGCTGTAAGGCACAAAAATGTCTATAACAGTTGCCCCCTAAAGTATGAGGCTGTTTATCGGGTGAAATGCTTTATCAGGAGGATCCGAAGTTCATTCATTGCTGGGAGGAGACCTGTAATAAGATACAATACAATACATTATTTTTCATACTGCTTTCATGATCTAGCTGAGGCGGGCATTCCCCTGCTCAGCTTTATAAATTCATTTTTCTGTACATAGAACAGACAATCGTCTGATGGTAGACTGATAATTTTGATGAAATTATCATCCTTTGGGCTAAGATGATTATCTGCTGCAATGATGTACATGTCAATGTCTTTATTTTTTCCTGAATATATATCGCAGCCCGGATGGATGAAACTAGATCCGGGGTCTTCAAACTCGTTCGATCTTCACTCTAAGTACAAGTCAATCCATGTGAGAATTGTTTTGAAGTCGAACATGGAAAGACATCGCTTGATTACCGGTCAATGAGGTAAACCGTTAACAAGCGCGAGAGGAATCATCGATAATGATAATGACCCTCAAGGTACTGCAGTACAATTCACGTGGTGTGAATAAAGGACTTGGCGTCAAACACCACGCAAAATCTTTCGGTCGAAGGTCATTGATGTATACTTGTCGCCGGAAGTGAGAAACTTGCCATTGAGGCATGCAAGCTTCAAAGTACTGAAGGGGTTGTTCCTAGATCAACTTCTTGGATAATGAGTTGATGTCGACAAGAAGCGATCTGTCAAAGGAGGGCCTTAATGAATCCCACATCAATGACACGGAACGGAGCTAATGATTTTGATGGAGGTGAAAACGATCTGATGACATATGATTCAGGGTGGCGGTCATGAAAGGATGAAGGATAATGTATGGCAGTGGATGGGACACGGTTGACTTCTCTGAACGACTTCTCTTGAACATATGGCGACACTTATGCGATGGATCGGTAGCATTACCCCAAATATGGATGGTATGGCGAGACCATGGTGATGTGACCGGTGAATGAAACAACCCAACCCGATTGTGGTACGGAGGAAAAGTGTCATGTTCAAGAGCGACTTGCTACCATCAAAGTTTTCTTGAGTTTCTCCCAATTTTTCCCCAGTCATTGCTGACCAGTACCTCTTTATTTTTGTCAAGCTTGAGGAGGATAACATATGCTTGTTCTATAACTTGCCCTTCGGGCAAGCCCATCGCTATGTTTTAACGAACCTAGCGATAGTGAAACTCGTTCTCGTCTAAAGACAAGTTTGTCGCTATTTAATGATTTTAATGAGTCTAACGACAAGGATAACTCGGTCCTTTTCATTTTTAGAGAGTCTAAAAAGGTACATAAAGTTAACTCCAAAAGTCCTTTTTCGTCATCTAATCCCTTAAGTCCGAAAAAGTATAAAACAATACAGAAGGGATGAGTTTTCGATAGTTTTAACGAGCCGAACAAAACAAGTGCTCGATCTTTTTGTGCAATAATCCCTCAGGTCCAAAAAGATTAAAATATAGAGGAGGGATAGCACTTCTGGTCGCTTTAACGAGCTGGAAGGCCAAAACTCGGCAATCTTTTCATATTTTACGAGTCAGATGAAAAGAGCTTAAAGCAGACTCGTCTTTTGAGGAACGAGTGAAAAAATGGGTTAGCAGCTGATTCCAGGTAAGGCTTGGAATTTTCCAATCACGGCAGTGTCACAAGGATGGCTAAGTGAAATCACTCTTCGCAGCTGTTCCTCAAAATGGGTAAACAATCAAATGGAGGTGAATGATCGGCCAATGGAAAAGTGGGGGTGACGGTGCAAACACGACCAAGGCTTTAATGGCTGATAATTTACGTTCGCAGTGGTTATTTACCGGGTAGTTCATTTTTTAACGAGCTTAAACGCGGATTGAAACACTTGCTCGGCCTTATGTTTATTTTTTAACGAGCATGAACTATGTGCTAAAACTGCTCGGATCTTGCGTTTATTTTTTAACGAGCATGAACTGTGTGCTAAAACTGCTCGAATCTTGCGTTTATTTTTTAACGAGCATGAAATGTGTGCTAAACCTGCTCGGATATCCAGTCATATGATAAGAATGTCTCATGTAAAACGGCAACATTTAGATTTTTCCCCACATCCTTTCTTTATGCATGTTCGGAAATGACTAATCCTACGAGTTTAAAGGGTTAGACCTACAGGTTTAAAGGGAAGGACCTAAAAATTTAAAAAAATAAATAGCCGCCCCTTGCTTGCACTCCAAAAGGTTTGCATGCCCCCAGGTATAAAATATGATTTCAAGGTTACCCTTACTTTGTCCGCCAAAACATTTGTTTAAGCAGGAAAGGCCTACCTCTTTCAGGCTACCCAAAGATCGTTTCATTAATCTTTCAAACAAAACACTTCTTCGGCGGTGTCTACCGAGATAGACAAAGGTGAATGACCTTAGTGCCAAACACATAGCTTTGACAAGAGAATCTTATTCTAGAATAACCCCTCTCCAGCAAGGGCGGGGTACAGACTAGTCATATTCTCCCGCGGAAACCTACTCTATACCCAAAGTTTTCCTGCCGAAGCAGACCAGGACGCATGCCCCCTGGGTTCCAGTCATATCCTCCCGGATTACTCGCGCTCATCAGGAGGACGGACCGTGGGTTGAGACATTTCTTGCGTGAAGAGACCATTTAGGGATGGTATATGACTATTTGCGATGCGTGATCCGGGAAATGAAAGATGGTCTACGAGCTTGACCACTCTTCCTTCGTGCGGAAAACACATTACTCTAAAGAGTGAGGAGACGATGGCTCCCATGCAATATATATAGTCTCGTCCAAGAAGTAGGTTATAATCCAAGGGTCCTTGAACGACCATCACGTTCATTTGAACGGTCTTCCCTTTCAATGTGATAGGCACATTGGGGAGGATCCCTAAAGGTCGACTGGTTCCTTTATCAAAGCCTGTCAGATTTCTCATTTCAAGCAAAAGCGTTGGCGAACCAAGCGCTTTCCAAGCAATAGAGGAAAGGATACTCACAGATGCCCCCTCATCAATGATGGTGCCAGCCATTACCATTCTGTATATTTGGACGATAATTCTGAATGGTATGCTTGCTGGCAAACAGGGTCTGCCTAGTTGGTTCCAGTCGAACGAGACAACTAGGTTGCTTGGTGGTGGGACCGAATAGACGGCCGGGTATGACTTTGACGAAGTTCCTTCCTGCGATAAAGGAATGGGCAAATTTCCCCCTTGTTCATCGGAGTCTGTGTTGATGAGGAGAATTTGGACGGTGTTGTCTTTATTCTCCTCTGTGATGGTATCATTCGAAGATAGAGCCTCTGAAGGCAAAACCGGGTCAACTGCCGCCTCAACCTTTTGACTTTCGTCAGGTATGGATTCAGACGGTTCATCCTCAATGATAGGTGCTTCGGCTGACCACCTGAGCGGGCCAGCCGGGTTTTCAACTAGTGAAGGACTTGGCAGGAGTTTTTGATATCCAGGAGGAAGTTGCGCTCGTAAAATCGGGCGATCTTCAAAAACTCTTTTAGCCTCGTCTAAGAAGGGACAACGGTGGATGGCATGGTCACCTTCACACAGTTTGCAGGGAAATCTAGCTTTCCCTCTTTGTCCTGTGGCTTCACTTTCACTAGTTGACGGTGCACTGTCAACATGACTATCAGAGGTTGACGCCACCGAATTGTGCAAACGGGGAGACCAGTCCCTTAGTATCCGAGGGATGCAGGGACAATCTCTATGGAAGTGGTCTCCCTTGCATATGACACATGGCGATTTAGGCCTAGTCAGTGCTGTGTGTGGAATTTTGTCAGACGACACTTGTTTGCCCCCAGTCGCTTTTGGCTCCTTCTTCTTCTTCTCTTTCTTCTTCTTTTCCTTCTTCTCCTTAGGAACTTGGTTTTTTGTTTTACCAGCTCCGTCAAGCGAAGAGGAAGGAGGAGAGGAAGAATTAGATGAAGTAGAAGGCTGGTGGGCAACTCTGGTCTGGTCTAACTGTTGATTC
The DNA here is from genome assembly GCA_031772625.1 of Pinus tabuliformis. Lineage (NCBI taxonomy): Eukaryota > Viridiplantae > Streptophyta > Pinopsida > Pinales > Pinaceae > Pinus > Pinus tabuliformis. The sequence goes on from CM062809.1 coordinate 751,816,577, forward strand.
GACTGTTCAGGAATAGTGGTGTTCTGAACGACATTGGTTGAGAAGAGCCAGACCGGCAAGCCAATTGTCAGTCCTGGAAGCGACAATGTGGCCATGTGGGGCGCACCAACATCTCCCCAAGAGGAGAAGGGACTAGGATTTCCACCAAGGGGAATTCCTTGGTTGGTGTGCTCCATTTTCTCAACCTAAAGATCAACGCAGGAAGAAGGGGTGATTGTTCCGTTTAAAATAAATTTTAACGACGCTTTAGACACAACTTGCTTTTTCAATTTTAAAGAGTCGAGAAAAAGCTAAAGATGACTCTAGTCTCCTTCGATGTTTTAACGAGCTCGAAGTGACAAATTCTCGGATGGACTTTTTCCGTTATAGAGTCTGAAAAAGGCCAAAAGGAACTGCTCTGGAGTTCTAGGTAGAGGGTGTGCCAAACTTTTCGCAAAACCGCAGAATACTTTTTAAGGTACGGGCAGTCGATCTTCCTGAATGCTGTGTTCAGTGCATTGCGATCAGTAGGGCGGCCGACACGGCTTCCTAAGGATAAAGGTTTTATGCCTATAGGGGTCTCCCAATATATACGCGACGGTACGTGGGAGCAAAATCCGTACTGGCGCTATCGTCCCTCAGGAGGAATCACCCACCATCAGCGAGATCGACAGTCACCAGGCTTTACGACGCCGGAACACGTCTCTAGCCTAGACCTCTATGTTGTGCGTTAAGTTACAAAGCATTGTTAAGTTAATTCAATTTATTTTAGGTTGATCTTTTTAGAAGTTTGCCTTTTGAGGTTCACCACGAGATGTATGATACAATTCCTAAATGCAGTCTAAAGATGATAAGCAAGCTTTTATATCTTTTCAACCATGAAAATCCTAGCTACAAAGGGAAAAGAAAGACACCATCTTTTCTCAAAGAGCAATCAGCACACTCTAATGCACTTTTCCTAAATCAAGCATGCAAACTATCAAGATGCAAATGCACAATGCAGGTGTTTGTTTTCCGCTTTCTTAATATTGATGCCTAAAAAGAAAGCTTTTTGTACAACTTTGAATTTGCTTTTAAATGACAAATACAAACAAGTTTACTTTTTCGAAATCAGAAAGGGTAGAAGAGATTACAACACTTAACAATTTTCGAAATGAATACTTGTTTCGACACTTAAAAGAGACAAACTCAAACCAAAAGAAAAAATGAATGTATAACCAACTGCAAACAGCCAATGAACTCTCTCCTAAGATCACAATCAACAGATCTGAATCAAGGGCTACAGGATGATTATTTCACTCTTGCAAAGGAAAATTGTAAATGATGCCACAAACACATAAAAACACTCACAGTCTTTTTGTACAAAAGGAGGCGGAATTTAAGCAGAGAAAAGGATTTATCAGACAGGTACCTATGCTGGTTACAGGCTGCAAAAATCAGAGATCAAAACAGGGCAAAACAAAGCAGAGAACCCCAGCTGCACAAGGCCTAACTGGATCAACGCACCCTCAACACAGAGGTTTTGACATTCAGCGCAGGTAGCCTTCACGGGACCTGCGTTGAAATGCAGAACCTCTTCACAGGGTCTGCGCTGAAGGAGAAACGAGAGTTTCTCACTGGGTTCTGGGTCACAATTTGCTATTTAATCTACAGTTTCAGGCCAAATCAAAGCAACAAACAAGGTACAATCAAAGGGATGCTTTGAGGAAGGGCTAAGATCTATCACAAAGGATCATCAAATCATTTGTGAGTCCATTGTTCAGATCATAGACAAATCCAGTGATTGGATCAAAGCAGCAGCTGTCTACTTTGCATCTGAGAATAGCAGATGCAGTTCGATTGTTGCTGTTGAGTCTATGAAACAAACAATGATAGAGACACAAATAAAATGACTAAAAAATTTCCCCAGCGGAGTCGCCAATTTGTTGTGGGGAAAAATGCCTATGCAGGACAATCCTATCCACCTAAGGTGTGACAGTGCCTTAGCAACAAACAGAGACAGCTATTCTAGTATTATTCCTTTATGAATTGAGAATGAAGAGAGATAGATGGACTAACCGGTGTCTTCCGTTTGTCCCTCGATCCAGTTCTCTCTTCTCTTTGGGAGTTCCCAGCTACTTGCCTTCTCGCTCGCCCAGCTTCAACAGGTTTCTGCAAGATCATAAGAAGAGAACACTACACAAAGACATAGATTCATATTCATAACTAGTTCAGGATTAGAAATAAACTAAACATACTAATGCAATCATACATCAAAGATACATCAGTATATAGGAGAAACCAAGATAGCTTTATTGATGAATAACAAGGTTCAGGAAGAGATACAACCCAGAGGGCTCCAATCCAGCATCTCCTTCCCAGAAAATGAAATTCCTATCTTCACCTTCCCTCAAAGCATTAAGCACCCAATAATTCCAATCTCAAACCAACAGCAATTCTTTGCAATAACAAAATTCCAGCCTCTAGATCTCATGGAGGAGAGATCCATATATAGATGTTTGGAGAGAGGATGAGTCAGCTTGAGATCTGACTAGTGTCCTCTCCCTCTGTCAGTTCTTGATTCCACTTGGAGGTTCTTGCTTCCACTTGGAGATTGAGAACCTCTTACTCATCACTAGTCGAATTCACTGAGGCAAGTGTCATTGAGGAAGATTCTGGAAGCTTCCAGGGTCTTGACACCTTGTTGAATGAACTTGCCATTTGTCAATTCCCGCTCAGCGCACCCTGGTAGTGCTTCTACCTGCGTTGCAGTGCAGGTAACCAGTGTAGACTTTGCATTTCAGCGCAGACAGCTAGTGGAGCCTCTGAATTGATCCTGAATTGACTTTTTTTTGAGCAGTTTCTGGTGGAGAACTTCTGTGAATTGCTGTGGTTTGTTAGCCTTGTTCCTCTAGGGATAGGAACAACATGTTTAGGGACTTTGGATCCCTTAGATTATGGACATTTCATGCTCAATGCTGTAAGGCACAAAAATGTCTATAACACGCTGCCAACTTCAAGGCATCCACGGACTGCTGAGATCATAAAGCAAAAATTTGAAGAAGAGCTGATGGATTTGATCTTAAAACTTAATGAACGACTGAATGAGACTGAGCAAGAACTTGAAAAAGCATTAAAGGACAAGCAGGGAGAGTCCACCTCTTAGCCTCCCAATGTGATACCAGTAGTCTCAACTGCAGTCCCTTCAACCCTTGGAGCAGCTCTGGCACCAAACATTCCAGCAGTCACAGTAGAGGCAGTAACAGGTACAACAACAACAGGTACAACAAGAACAATACAGGATAGTACTGCCAATTTGAGCACAGAGGAACTAATAAAATCGATGCAGGACATGAAGCTACAAGTTTTAGAACTTAAAAAGGTACAAGAAGAGTATGCCAACTTGGAACAGAGGTATGACCTCTCAAAGTTAAATGTTGCAAAAAAGAAAAGAGAGATCAAAGGGTTAGAAAACCTAGTGAAATCATTAGAAAAGGATCTCACATTTGAGAAACCTCTGACAGAAATTAAGAGAATTCTTTGGGCCAACATCACTCAATCAATAAATGATGTTTGGCCATCAATCCAAATAATTTATGAGCAAATTGATTTAGTAAAGCTAGCTCAAGAAGAAGTTCAAAAGGCAAGGGAAGAGTTAGGGAATATGCCAGAGGAAGCCAGCAGGCTCATACAGTTTTTAAATACCAAGAATAAGTACCAGCTTGAAGAGCTGGGCATTCAAGATAGAACAGGTACAATTTTGGAAGTCAAAAGGGTTTTTACTAAAAGAACTCTGATGTAAAACTTAGAAAGAAGGTCCCATGACATGTAGGAAGAAATTAATTCTTTCATGCAGAGATTTGTTATTTTGCAGAGTAAAAGGTTTCCAAGTCCTTTAGTTATTCATGATAAACTAATGAGTCATAAAGACTATGTGGAGTAATTGAATCAGTATGCAGGCAACCAGGCAGGTCCAGCAACAAGTGCATCAGCAACAAAAACCTTGCCTACAGGCAGATTTCTCTATGACAGTCTAGAGAACTTGTGCTATGTCGAGCATGAGATAAAGCACTTGTTTCCAATGCAGCCTACCTTTTTCAGGTACACAGAAACTGATGAAACCCTGAGAAAGCTTCAAAGAACCAGAATACCAGAAGCACAATGGTGGGAAGAAATGTTGGACATTTTTTAAAATTATCCTTGGGTAAATTTTGGTTATTTACTACAGTAAGTAATGGTAAAGAGGATAAACAAAGATCAAACAAGTCGAAGTGTATCAGAACAGGTAAAGAGTATCAGTAAAAACAGGGCAGCCAGCACAGAGTTACCAAAGAGGATAGCAACAAACCAAATCATAAGGCCTGCTTCTAGCACACTCACAAGAATAAGAACATCTCAAGATCAGTTTTCCTTTTCTCCTATCTACGAGACCATTTGTCTCTATTTTCTTGTAACTTATTCTTATTCATCCTAGAATATATCTCACTCTATTATGAGATTTTTTTTTTAAATTTTTGTATAAATGCTCCCTCAATTGGAGTATTGAGGGTGGATTCTTAGACATTGCTGTAAGACTGATTATTTTAGAATAAAGTGTTGTTGGACAAAATTTTGTATGGCTAGCTGGATAAGGAATTGATGCAAAGGACTTTTCACAGGATTCTTGAGTCAGACACCAGATCAATAAGTCTTCTATATCTCATGTTTTAAAATTTTCTTGTTTACTATATCATCTGTGTTTCATACCTGAATGATAAACGAAAAATAATAATTCGGAAATTGCTTGAGTGCAATCTATTTTCAATCATTGTTATTCTTAATGTTTTCCTCTGAACTAGTATAAACAGTGAATTCTTAATTGCTCCTGTTTTCTAGTTTATTCACTTTGATTATTTAGTAAAGAATTCTTAACTGCTCTTTATTAGTAATCATTCAAGTTCCCTCTTTCGAAATATGTTGAAGGATTCTTAACTGCCCTTCACCCATTTTGAGTCCATTCCATCTATTTTAAGTCTTTATTTGTTCCCTATTTGACTACCTTGCCCTGTGAAACCATCCCTTGTTAAGAAACCAAATCCAGTTAAGCCATCTTCTTTGACTCCATTAGCCCAATGTCCTAAGCTACTTAGTTCTACCCCTCTGCTATTGAATTTCACCACCCAAACACAATCATAACGCCTAAAATTTCATAACTAGCCTAATATCTTTAAAAAAAAAAGCTAAAACTTAAAGAGAGAGCCCTCTCTGGGTACAGATTGGCTAGATTTTTTTACCTAAAAGTTGGTTTGTGGTTACCTCAGACCCCTTTCCTCTTCCCAACAACTTCATGGAAAATATAAGAGATAACATAGTGGCGACTCCACTAGGGAACGAATATTTTTTTTGTTACTATTGTTTACTTTATAAACTACAGACGAAACCTGAAGTTAGCCAAGTAGCTTTTGAATTGCTCTTGCTTTGCAATTTCACAGTAAATGAATGCTACTTCAGTCTATCTCCGGTCTAGTTTACGAATTGAACATTTGGTTTCAAACACTTAACCAATTCCTCCTGTCAAATAAGTCTTTAAGAAAGTTCAAATCCAATATCTAAAACCTCTTAAAGAAATTTTTGAAGTTGTGTTGTTAATTCCATTTAGAGAAAAACCAAAAATACACCTAGAAACCTGGCTTCAGAAAGGACTCATTACACCAGAGCTAATCCTAATCCAAATCCACCACCTGTGTTTGAAAATCCTAATCTGATTCCTAGAATTCTTAGGAGACAGGAAAGCTAAGAAAGTTTTGCTAGTTCTCGGCCTCTCTACAGATCAAGATCTTGCCCTGTGAAGTGGATCTACCTTGAGGACGAACCCTTTGATGAGAAATTTGATACCTCTTTATTTGTAACCTTTTCTGAGTCTGAGTTGGTCCACTTGGTTCATGACCCAGTATTTATTGAAGATTTACAACTTGAAGTTGTTACTTCACATCTTGATAGACATTTGCAGAACTCCATACAATCTGATCTTACCTCTGAAGGAACACCCAACCTTTCTGTGATCACTACTGCCTCTCCAAGTTCATCATCATTTCCTCAGAAATCTCAACCTCAAACCACCCCTTCTACCCCTCCATCCACTACTCCAAGACCAACCCCAGCTGTTGTTTCATCACTACCTACTGCAATGGCAAACATGTATACTCCCTTGGTATTACCAACCAATCCAGGGGCTATGCCCCAAGACTATCAAAGTAAAATCACTCCATTCGATGGTTCTGGTACTTACACTGCACAATAACATACCAAAAAAATGACTGATTACTTTGAGATATATGAAATAGATGCAGATGATGTAAGAATGAGAATATTTGCTCAAAGTATGACTGGAGAAGTTAGAACCTGGTTTAGAGCCCTTCCTACAAACAGTATCAATGACTTAGAAGCTATTAATAGAACATTCGTGAACAGATGGGAAAATAAGAAAGATCCTCTCCAAATCTTATTAGAATATGAAAACCTGAAGAGAGGAACACAAGAAACTGTGCAAGATTACTGCACTAGGTTCAATAATGTTTACAATGCTATCCCTCAAAACCTCAGACCTCCTCCAGATTTAACATTAATCAAATTCCTTGATGGATTTGATTCTAACGTGGCATGCCAACTTAGGGAAAGATCTCCTCGAACTTTAGAAGATATGCAAAGTATAGCTATCAGTGTTGAAGCGAACCTAATATCTAAATGAGCCAAGGCTAGAAGTGAAAGGAGGATACCATTGAAAGAAGAACCCTCAGCCTTTGAACAAAAGCTAGACGCTATTATTAAGGGGATGGATAGGCTAGGAGATAGAGTAGAAACAATTGAAAGGAAATCCCCTTGGGATGGTCAGCCTTCCAATACTAAAAACCAGAACACTGGAAGGGCTGGTCCTAACCAAAACATTAGGCCCCCATTCCAGGAAAATTATGCTGAAGCCTCAAATTCTGATGAACCATCAAAAGATACCCAAATAAACTTGATGGGACTCAATAATGAACAACAAGTTTTCTTGACCCAAGAGGATCAAGAAGCTCACATTCTCAAACAATTCCAAACTCAGTCAAGTGAATCATTTGACTTCAGGGATCGATATGATACAGCCACTTATGAAGTCCACAAGCAATATAATCTAGGGAGCAGAAGAATTGATGTCCCTGAAACCAACAAATAGAAAGCTACAAAACAGCCCAACAAAGGTAAGACCAATACCACCCCTGTACATATTCTTTCTAGATCAGATCATAATCCTGCTAATCCAATTATTGAAGATGTATCCGATAATCAACCTAATAATAGACAACTCTCCACTTCTCTTCATTCCAAAGGAAATGTGGAGGAACCTCCAGAAGGTGATTTGGAAACAACTTCAGCTCATAAACCCACTACTGAAAAAGAGAAAAACACAGAAAATACATAAGATAGAGAGAATCCAACTGTCCAAAATACAAGAAATTAGACTGAAAAACCTTTTAATCTAGAGACTGAAGTAGGCAAATTAAAAGTAGTTGTCCCATTGTCTGAGTTAGCTAAACATGATGTATACCGAAGCCAACTTAATAGATCACTCAAAATCTCTGGAAATGAAAACTCAGTAAATGTTTTTGATAACCAACCTAAATTAATCTTTGGCCCTGAAGTAAACGGAAAACCCTTAGATGGAGGAATTCCTCCTTTCTATGTAAGTTTAAACATACATGATAAAATACTTCATAATGCCATGTTTGATTCTAGAGAATCTCATAACCTAATGCACAAGTCTGTAATGGAAAAATTAGTCATAGACATCACCAGGCCATACAAAGACCTCTTTTCTTTTGATTCGAGTCAGGTGCGATGTTTAGGATTAATCAAAGACTTGTGTGTTTCACTGGTTCAATATCCTGCAAAAACAATCTTAATGGACATAGTAGTAGCAGATATTCCACCAAAGTATGGCATGTTATTGTCCAGATCTTGGGGTGTAAAGCTTCAAGGATCTCTTTAATTGGACATCATATGCTACTATTTCAGTTTTCAATCAACCTAAGAAACTATACAGAGAAGCTTTAATGAAATATGTAGTAAGTAGTCAGGAGAAACCCCAAAATTTCCCTATCTACTCAGTACACTCTGATATGGATTCCTTCATTCTTTACAATGCTGAAATTGATCCCCCTAATGAATTAGAAGTTTTAGCAGTAGAACCAAAAGAAATTATAAAAGGAAAATCTAGTGTTCAAATCCAGGAAATCTCTTAGAACAATGAATCATCAGATACCCAAGAGAAACCAAAAGAAAGTAAAAAAAACCAGATCTCACTGTTAAACAGACTCCTGAGACTCTTGATACCAATTATGAACATGAAATTATTTGGAACTTAGAATTTGATGGTTTAGTCAACAAATTAGGAGCAACAGCAGGAGTTTGGGTGTACAACCTTGAAAATGATCATTTTGAAGGCCATGCCTATAGATTAAACTTTAAGTGCACTAATAATATGGCGGAATATGAAGCTCTTTTGCTAGGTCTTAAACTTGTCAAAAGACTAGGGGCAGTTAGAATATCTGTCATAGGAGATTCTGATTTAATCATTCAACAGATCAAAGGGAATTATCTAACAAATGATCCTAGATTGAGATACTATAGAGGAACAATTATAGAGATTCTCAATACTTTTATGGAAACTCAGCTTGCTAAAATCCCAAGAAAACACAACTTGCAAGCCCATAGTCTGGCAATGTTTGCCAGCACCTGCAAATTACCATTTGAACCTAATCATTAGTTCACAACTGAGATTAGACATAGACCAGCTATACCTGACAATTTAAATAACTGGTAAGTGTTTGATAGTGATGAGCAGATTAATAATTTCCTGACTTTAGATGAATAATTTTCTAACAGTCACATAGATGTAGATACAGTTATTGAATTTGATCAAACAAATGAGGTAGAAACAGACATTTCACAAGAAAGTACAATTCAAATGCTTCATCCAACAAAGTTCACCAACAAAGAAATGTAGGACCTTAAACGAATGGATATTGATGAGATTATTGAAGGAGAATCTGAAGTCATCAATTTAAAAGACAATCATTTGCCTAAAGGATTAACTCCTCTAGAAGACCTCTTTGATTCCAATGATATTCCAAATAAAACTAATATGGAACCATTACAAGCAGATATTGAGGAATATAACTTGGGACTGAAGAAAATCCAAAAATGATAAAGTTATCTAAATCTTTGCCCCCTAACCAAAAACTAAAATATGTTGAACTAATGAGAGAATTATAGGATGTATTTTCCTGGAGCTATGAGGACTTGAAATCATATGATACCTCTATAATTCAACATGCAATACCTTTGAAAGAAAATCAGAATCCATTCAAACAAAAACTCAGAATAATTAACCCTATATTGCTTCCCTTAATTGAAAAAGAAATCAAACGTATCTATGAAGCAGGGATAATTGCTCCCATTAGGTTTTCATAGTGGGTGTCTAATTTAGTACCCACTAGGAAAAAAACTGGGGAGATTAGATTATGTGTTGATTTAAGAAATGTAAATAAGGTTTTTGTGAAGGTTAATTACCCTTCACCCAAGATGGATCATATTTTACAAAGGGTAGTAGGTGCTTCTAGGATTTCACTTTTAGATGGGTTCTCCTGGTATAACTAGATTCTGGTTCATCCTGATGACCAGGAAAAAATTGCTTTTACAACACCATGGGGCACATTCATGTACATCAAAATGCCATTTGGACTTAAAAATGCAGGAGCAACCTTCCAAAGAGCAATGGACATAGCACTTGCAAAATAAATTCATGATTTTCTTGTTATATATCTGGATGACTTAACTGTTTTTTCTAAATCAGATCAGTAGCATTTGGACCATCTCAGACAAGTATTCTTAAAATGTAGAAAATATGGTATCTCTTTGAATCCAAAGAAGTCCTTGTTTGGTCTAGAGGAAGGTAAACTCTTGGGCCATATCATTTCCAAAGATGGAATTACAATTGATCCTGCTATAATAGAAGCTATTCTGCAGATACCTCACCCTAGAAATGTCAAAGAACTTCAAGCTTTCTTAGGAAAGATAATTTTTTTGAGAAGATTCATATCTAACTTAGCAGAACTAATTAGATTGCTTAATGATATGTTAAAAAGGGATTCAAATATTAAATGGACAGTAGAAGCCAAACAAGCATTTGAAGAAATTAAAATGGCTTTAACCAGAACACTGGTCCTTACAATTCCACAATTTGATAGAGACTTCATAATATTTTCATTTGCATCAGAACACACCATAGTAGATATTTTATTACAAAAGGATGATCAACGATGTGAGAAACCCATAGCATTTTTTAGTAAAGCACTTAGGGATGCATCATTAAATTACAAAATCATGGAGAAACAAGCTTTTGCACTTGTAAAAGCCATCAAAGACTTTAGAGTCTACATATTGTACTCCCATGTGATAGCCTATGTACCAAATGTTGTTGTCAAAGACATCTTAACTCCGGATGGAATTGAGGGCAAAATAGGTAAATGGATTGCTACCATATTAGAGTATGATATTGAAATAAAACCTACAAAACTAATAAAAGGACAGGGATTGGCCAAGCTCATGACAGAAACAAATTGTCAAGCCCTGGACATTAATGAACTGGATAATGAACAGGAGATGGTGACTCCACAAATCAACCAGGCCTTCTTAGATTCACCTTGGTATGCTGATGTAATTTATGTATTATTAAACCTGCAAGCTCCTCCAGGTTTATCCAGAACAAAGAAAAGGTTTTTAAAGATGAAAGCTTAGAAGTTTTGTATTTTAGATAATGCTCTTTTTTGGAAAAATCATGAAGGTATTTTATTGAATTATTTATTAAAAGAAGAAGCTAACAAGGCTCTCCAAGAATTTCATATAGGAGACTGTGGTGGACACCTTTACTGGAAATCAACTGCAGACAAGATCCTAATGGCTAGATTTTATTGGCCAGCCTTGTTCACTGATGTAAAGAAATTTGTCACTACTTGCCATAAATGTCAAATTTTTGAAGGCAAGAGAAAACTATTACCTTTACCCCTGAGACCAATTTCCACTGAAAAACCCTTCCAACAATGGGGCCCTGACTTCATTGGAGAAATCCATCCTCCCTCTTCTAGCCAACACAAATGGATTCTCACTACCACCTACTATTTCACTAAATGGATAGAGGCCATTCCTTCCAGACAAGCCAATGACACGGTGATCATAGGATTCCTAGAAACCAACATATTGTCTAGATTTGGTTGTCCTGATAAAATCATAACTGATAATGTTGTTGCCTTCAAATCCAAGAAGATGATAAGTCTCTGTGACAAATATCATATCACCGTAGACCATTCCACAGCCTATTACCCTCAAGGTGATGGACTATCCGAGTCTTCCAACGAGAGCCTCATTAATATCATTAAAAAGTTATTGGAGGAGAGAAAGAAAAATTGGCACAAGAAACTTACAAATGCACTATGGGCAGACAGACTCACCACCAAAAAATCTACTGGAACTAGTCCTTATGAGTTAGTGTATGGCATGGAGGCAATATTTCCTTCATTTTTAGGAGTTCCTATAATGAAATTTCTTCAGGAAGCTTAGGTGAAACCTAATGATATTAAAAGGAGGATAAACCAAACCATCAATCTGTAGCAGAACAGAGAGGAAGTTTATCAAAGAGCCCAAGTGTTGCATGAGAAGCTTAAGAAGATATTTGATAAAAGAACCAAGGCAGAAGATTTCTACCTTGGAGACAAAGTGTTAAGATGGGATTCCAGAAGAGAGGATAAGGGAAAACATGGGAAGTTTGACTTCCTGTGGAAAGGACCTTATATTATCTATGCCTTACAAGGAAACAATACATATTTTCTGAAAAAATTGGATGGCACAGAAACAAAAGAAGGGCCAGTTAATGGTCGGATGTTGAAACATTACTTTGATCCTACTTATTAATGTATCCTGATTTTTAACATGTACATACTATATCCTTAGTAATGTCACAGTTTGGATTGGATAATAACTTGTTAAAGTTGAAGCCCGAAGGGAAGGCCCTAAGCTTTAGAAGTGTCACTATCATATATACAATAAAGCAACAAGCAAAAGAAGATTCCAGAGTTTAGTCAAAATCATTTGGAGGCCATCTGACCTGTGTTCTTGACTTTCCACCAGGAAAAGCCATCCCCAAGTGGAGCCAGTGTTATGCTCCTATACCAATAGGTGTCATATTTCATGATTGACTTGATGAGCTATGAATATGTCCATACCTTTCCTTGTTGCAAAGGTCTCCCATATTGTCAAAAAATCAAAAAATTTAAAAAATGTAAAGTGGGTATACCCTAAAGGAAAAATCAAAGGGTGAAATGAATAAAATGTTCAAAAAAGTGAAAGAAGATGAACCCCACGAAAAGAAATACCAAGGAAAGTGTGCAAGTCTAAATGCCACTACTTTTTACTCTTATGTAATAAACAATTGTGTGTAGTTTGTAACTGATGCCGCAATTGGTGAACAGTCAAACAACTTAAGCTTGACTAGTTCATATTTGAATTTCATGTTTTAGGGATAGAGAATAAAATCTGGCCAAACTGTTTAATCTTGGCAGATAAGTAGATAGGTAGAGTGAATAAAAGGAGCTTAACAGTGTAATCTGAGCCCTTGGATGTAATAATGTTAGACATAGATAGATTTCTACATGTAAAAGAAAGGAAAGTGTGATAAGGGTTTGCCAGTTTAAGTGCACCCAAATAAAGAAGAAAAAATGTTAGGTTAAAGTAGGTAGGGTAGGTAGATGATGTTGCAGAATTGCATGTGATGGATAATGACTCTAAATGTGTTAATTTTCACTTTCATCACTAGTGCAAGGCAAACATTACACTGGAAGCATTTCAAGCAAGACAAGGTCAAATAATTAACTCCCTTTCTCATTTTTCCCTAAATTTTCACTAATTTCCCATAAGTACTAAGGCATTTGAGAATTAGAGGGGCTTAGAGTATTTCTCTGAATTCTAGAGGGACCGGACCCTCGGCCCAATAATTTAAAAGCCTAAATACTTAAAATCATCCATAAAGCCATTCATTTACTTTTATAAGTATTTTTCATAAAATTCTATTTTACTTAGGTAAATTGAAATAAATCTTCATAAAAGCCCTTTTATACACTTTAGCCTAAGTTAATATGTTATATGATGAAATATATTCGGAAACATTGTACTTAGTGCTTTTTCCATTCATTTGATCATATTAAGTTTTAACTTTTATTATATAATTCCCAAATAAAAGAAAATCACCCTTTTCCCGTGTTATTTAGATATATTAAATAACCCCAAGAGTCTATATATCCTGCCCCAATGGTTAATTATAACCATATTACATTTTAAACTGGGATTAGTTAACTAACCTGTAGTTAATTAAGAACCTGACCCCGCCACTGTTTAATGAGGATTAATTAGTCATCAGGACTAATTAATAACTCTCCCCGACCTATCATATTGCCCCCGATATAATTAATTAATACCTAATTATGTTGGGCCCACCGCTGTTAAACCCCACCATATCGCGCCTCCCATCAGTCGTCCGATCGCGCTCTCCAGATCTGATGACCTTAATCAATATCACACACCCCTTAGTGATCATGCGTTAGTGCGCGATCACTAAGTGGTTTTCTCCTGTACCTCCGCCACGTGTCAAGCGATCTATGGAATCGCTGGCTCCCAACTAAATACTGCCCATCCCCAAAAGCAGTGTGATGAAACCACTTACCATTGTTCCATATACGACAAAACGTCAATTAATTCCCCGCGCACGTCATCCGCCCGAAAACAAAAAACCCCCGCCAACCTTGACTTTGTTAATAAAACAAATGAATGTCATTTTCATTGTTTTTACCGTATACCAGTGTTCCCATGCAAAGAACGTCGAGGTCAACTGTCGAATATTTCCAACCGCCACCTTGCTAAGAAAATTTGCAGCCGACGCAACCCAAACCTTGTTAGTTACTGCTTGTACCTATTTTCGCACTGTTCACTCCCCGAACACAGGTATTTATCCAGTTTCCACCAAAACCCTTCAAATTCACGTTTTACACTACAATTCCACATCAAAGGCCAAAATTTACTGCAATTTCAGTGTTTGTTTCACCATAAGTTCCCAGACCTGTGAATTTTCCCATTTTTAACTGAAAACCCAAATTCCTTTCTGAATCCACAAGAACCAGAAATGGAAACCCCTGTGGCTTTGTCTATTGCACCCATGAATGCCCCTCATAAAGATTTAGACTATCTGCCTCTTATGGATAAAGACTTTTAGATAAAAGACTTATCCACTGATAAAAACCACGTTAAAGTCTTTTGCCAAAGTAGGGATAACTATCTGAATGGCTCTGACATCCTAGGAATGTGGGAATCTAACCTTCCCATGTATTTTCTCCCCTCAGTCCATGTTTTCCCTGATATAATCCACCAATGTCAGGCCAATTATTACCCTAACCTCAAAGCAATTATGTCTCCAAGCTAAACATTCCTCTTTCCAATAATTGCTCAATCCATCAATGAAATGTTGCAATTCCACTCTAGTTAAGCTCTCACTCCCATTTCTATGGGATATTTGCTTGAGAAATCCACTCAATTATCTCAGTCAGAACTAAAACGCATATGTTAGACTTTCATGTCACCAAAGCATCAGCCTGATGGCCCACCTGCTTACATGCAAACTTTCTTCACAGATATGGGCCAACTCATAATTGATATGATATATTTGATCATGGGATTCAACACTAGTGAATATGTTGATGAGATAACTCTAGTGTTGTTGTCAATTTTTACTCATGGACAACCCCCTGCTGTTAAGTATGACTATGCCTCCTATATTGCTAACAAGATTCATGACTAGTTCTTAAGACTCGACAATGAAGGAATTTTTAAATACACCACTTTCATATATCATCTTATGTTGTATTATCAGTCAGAGAACTTCTCCTTCCCTGTCATGAAACTTGACACCACAGGAAATCCAAGGTCTGTAATCTTTTGTTCTGTAGTCTTCTACAGTTCCTTTGAAACCCCTTACTCCTACAATGAATTCATTGACCTATTTTTTCACCCAGCAACCACCTTGTTGACGGGAGTTTCCCCTCCTAGGATCAATGGTGATATGAAGAATATCCTTTAGCTCTCCAAGCAGTACAAAATAGGTGATTGGTACCTATACAAGAACCATACAGAAATAAGGATATATGGGTGTGAACTCTGCCCTTTTAAGCTACCAAAGTATGTTCCAATGAGGCTATTTGCATTGGAATATTTCAGACAAATGATAAATTTAGACTTGGTCCATTTTTGTAATGCCAAGAAGAAAGCTCAGCTTAGAATCAAGAATTAGTTAGGACCTTTTATCTGTAACACTAGGGATGCGTGGAAAGAAGCAAAAAGAATTTTAGAAGATCATCTTAAGTTGCAAAAGAGTTTTGGGTGGGTACCTTATAACCCTAACAACTTTATATGTGATAGGAGAATGAAGAACAGATTGTCAACATACATTCACCATAGGATTCCAGAGATTGAACAATTTGCTAATATGGATGAATGGATGGAAGGGACCGTAGAAGAAAAATATAGTGAACAGGTCAATATTGAAAATGTTATGATAGATCTTGAGAAAACACTTGACCTGGATTCTTTTGGGTAGGTACAAAGATCAGATATTGGTCCCTCTACAGCTGGAACATCTCAGTAACATTCACAGGAAACCAAAACACCGGCCACAGGAACATCCAAAGGCAAGGAACTAGAAACCAGTACACAGGCCACCAAGCAATCTACAATGTCAAAGCAGCCTAAGACTTCCAAAGAACAGGCCCAAATACAGACTCCTCCCACTCAGGGCAATGTGGGAGAACCTCTAATCTTGCAAACTCCTCTAAATGAGGAAATAAATAAAAAGAGAGACAGAGAAGTAGCTACCCCTGCCAGTAGACCTTCAGGACAGCCTAGTACCAAAAGGAAAAGGCTAAATCCCCTTTCAGGGGAAGAATTTGTTGAAGAAACTATAGATAGTTAGAGGAGAGAAGGAGTAGATAGCTAGAAAACTTTCCTAGTAAGTGGGACATCTACTAGCTCACAGAGAAAGGAGCTAGAGAGGCAACAAAGTGCAGAGTTATTGTCTTTCAGACCACCAGTAAAGGACACTTGGGATATCAAAAAGACATTTATAGACATAAAAGCCAGAAATGATCCATTAAGACTTCAGGTCTACAATCAATATCTAAAAATGGCTCCTAGTAATCAAAATGGATTGATGTTAGCCTATGACATCAAGGAAGGTAAAATGATCATGATTTATTTCAAGCCTAAAGTGCAGCAGCCTCAAACAGCAACAAATTACCTTAGAACCAATTTTGAAGTCATGGCAAAGGATATTCATTCTTTGGATCAGATTGAACTGCACAAACAAATTGGAGAAATGATTTATTCCAAATTGACTAGCAAGGCTATGATGGCCCAAAGGTTGGAAAATTCTTTAGATAACACAACTGCCCAACTACATTTGGAGAAAGCTTCCTCCCAGGCCAAAGATAACAGAATAAAGTCTTTAGAAGAAATAATTATTGGATTGGGTCATGATCCCAAAGATGTAAAGGCTACAAAAGCCTTAATAAAAAAGAAAGATGAAGATATTGCTGCCCTAAGGAAGCAACTAAAGCTGCCACCTTCAAGGCATCCATAGACTGCTGAGATCATAAAGCAAAAATCTGAAGAAGAGCTGATGGATTTGCTCTTAAAACTTAATGAACGACTGAATGAGACTGAGCAAGAACTTGAAAAAGCATTAAAGGACAAGTAGGGAGAGTCGACCTCTCAGCCTCCCAATGTGATACCAGTAGTCTCAACTACAGTCCCTTCAACCCTTGGAGCAGCTCTGGCACCAAACATTCCAATAGTCACAGTAGAGGTGGTAACAGGTACAACAACAACAGCACAGGATAGTACTGCCAATTTGAGCAAAGAGGAACTAATAAAATCGATGGAGGACATGAAACTACAAGTTTCAGAACTTAAAAAGGTATAAGAACAGTATGCCAACTTGGAACAGAGGTATGACCTCTCAAAGATAAATGTTGCAGAAAAGACAAGAGAGATCAAAGGGTTAGAAAACCTAGTGAAATCATTATAAAAGGATCTCACATTTGAGAAACCTCTGACAGAAATTAAGAGAATTCTTTGGGCCAACATCACTCAATCAATAAATTATGTTTGGCCATCAATCCAAATAGTTTATGAGCAAATTGATTTAGTAAAGCTAGCTCAAGAAGAAGTTCAAAAGGCAAGGGTAGAGTTAGGGAATATACCAGAGGAAGCCAATAGGCTCATACAGTTTTTAAATACCAAGAATAAGTACCAGCTTGAAGAGCTGGGCATTCAAGAGAGAAAAGGGACAATTTTGGAAGTCAAAAGGGTTTTTACTAAAAGAACTCTGATGCAAAACTTAGAAAGAAGGTGCCATTACATGCAGGAAGAAATTAATGCTTTCATGAAGAGATTTGTTATTTTCCAGAGTAAAGGGTTGCCAAGTGCTTTAGTTATTCATGATAAACTAATGAATCATAAAGACTATGTGGAGAAATTGAATCAATATGTAGGAAACTAGGTAGGTCCATCAACAAATGCATCAGCAATAAAAGCTTTGCCTACAGGCAGAGTTCTCTATGATAGTCTGGAGAACTTGTTCTATGTCGAGCATGAGATAAAGCACTTGTTTCTAATTCAGCCTACCTTTTTTAGGTACACAGAAACCGATGAAACCCTGAGAAAGCTTCAAAGAACCAGAATACCAGAAGCACAATGGTGGGAAGAAATGTTGGACATTTTGTAAAATTATCCTTGGGTAAATTTTGGTTATTTACTGTAGTAAGTAATGGTAAAGAGGATAAACAAAGATCAAACAGGTCGAAGTGTATTAGAACAGGTAAAGAGTATCAGTGAAAACAGCGTAGCTAGCACAAGGTTACCAAAGAAGACAACAACAAGCCAAATCATAGGGCTTGCCTCTAGCATAGTCACAAGAATAGGAATAGCGCAACATCAGTTTTCCTTTTCTCCTATCTACGAGACCATTTGTCTCTATTTTCCTGTAACTTATTCTTAGTCATCCTAGAATATATCTCACTCTGTTATGAGATATTTTTTTTAAAATTTCTGTATAAATACTTCCTCAATTGGAGTATTGAGGGTGGATTCTTAGACATTGTTGTAAGACTGATTATTTTGGAATAAAGCGCTGTTGGAAATTTTTTTGTATGGCTAGCTAGATAAAGAATTGATGCAAAAGACTTTTCACAGGATTCTTGAGTCAGACATCGGATCAATAAGTCTTCTATATCTCATGTTTTAAAATTTTCTTGTTTACTATATCATCTGTATTTCATATCTGAATGATAAATGAAAAATAATAATTCAGAAAGTGCTTGAGTGTAATCTGTTTTCAATCATTGTTATTCTTAATGTTTTCCTCTGAACTAGTATAAATAGTGAATTCTTAACTGCTCTTTATTAGTAATCATTCAAGTTCCCTCTTTCGAAATATGCTAAAAGATTCTTAACTGCCCTTCACCAATTTTGAGTCCATTCCATCTATTTTAAGTCTTTATTTGTTCCCTGTTTGACTACCTTGCCCTGTGAAACCATCCCTTGTTAAGAAACCAAATCTAGTTAAGCCATCTTCTTTGACTCCATTAGCCCAATCGCCTAAACTACTCAGTTCTACCCCTCTGCTATTGAATTTCACCACCCAAACACAATCAAAACCGCTAAACTTTCATAACTAGCCTAATATCTTTCAAAACAAAGATAAAACTTAAAGAGAGAGCCCTCTCTGGATATGGATTGACTAGATTTTTTATGTAAAATTTGGTTTGTGGTTACCTCAGACCCCTTTCCTCTTCCCAACAACTTCAAGGAAAATATGAGAGATAACACCAGACATTCAAAGGGATGAAGATTAAATATTAGCAAATGATGCAGTTTTGGAGGCTGATATTGATGATTATTAGCGAGGTTATATGAATGCTTTGACAACATAGTATAGGCCATATTCTTTGAGGAGAAGAGATGCACCGGTCAATCCCATTCAGAAAAGAAGAGATCTGCAATCAAAGAATGACTCCTCAAACATTCCAAAGAAAGGGAAAGAGCCTGCTGATCCGAGTTCCAGCAAAGTACCATCAACAAATAACATTTCAAACGAGAAGAATAATCAGCAAAATGCAGTGCAAGAGCAAGTAGAGAAGAAGGAACTTACTGTCAAAGAGGTAGAAAAAGTTTCATCCTTTAATTTAGAAAGTGAAATTGCTAAATTAAAAGTGTCCATTCCTTTGACTGAGTTGGTAAAGATTAGCAATTATAAACACCATGTGTCCAGAATTTTGCAAATATACCCTTTGTCAGACATGGTAAATGTCGAAGATGATCATCCTGAACTCATTTTTGGTCTCGCCATAGAAGTTCAGTCTGAAGATACTGAAGTTCCTCCCTTTTATCTGAGTCTTAGATTGCATGAATACATTCTCCATAATGCCATGTTTGATTCCAGAGCTTTTCATAATTTGATGTCGAAAGCCATTATGGAGAATTTGGGCCTAGATATTACCTGGAAATACCATGATTTGTACTCCTTTGACTCCGGTAGAGTTTGCTGCATTGGTCTTATCAAAGATTTGGTAGTGTCTTTAGATCAAATCCCTGCCAAAAATGTTTTGATGGATGTGGTTGTTGCTGATATTCCACCACGATTCAATATGCTTTTGTCTAGATCGTGGGGTGCTAAACTCAAGGGCACTTTACAACTTGAATTCTCTTATGCTACCATTCCCATTTTCAGTCAATTGAGAAAATTATACAAGGAGAAGAAAATGAAACACATGATCACCAGCAAAGAGAATCATTGAATCATCCAATAAATGTTGTGCATACTGATTTAGAATCATTTGTTTTGTACTCTGATAGCGGATTAAATTATGTAAATATTCAGATTGTAGAAGTAGATGATGTACCCGAAATTTCAGAGAATTTTAGGGCAATCCTTAATCAGGAAAAAGAGAAAGTAGAAAATTCTTCTGAGCAGCAAAAGGACAGTGAAGATTAGAAAATGAAGTGATCAGCCAAGATAAGTTAAATAAGGAAACATAATTTCAGCATCTAGAAGATGAAGCCAGCCTTTGGAGCATGGAATTTGAAGGTGTTGTGGGTAAGGATGGTGCTGGTATAGGAATTTGGATCTGCAACCCTGCTTTTTAGCCTACCAAAGTCCCAAGTAATGTTAGAGTATGTTCCTACAAGTTGGATTTTGATTGCTCTAACAATGAAGTATAATATGAGGCTTTGATTACAGGTCTCAAAATCTTGAGGAAGCTCAATGCAAAAAGGATTTCTGTCTATGGTGATTCAGAGCTGGTGATCAAACAGGTAAAGGGAGAGTATCAAGAAAATAATCCGCAGATGAGAGCCTACAAAAATGTAGTTCTAGATATTTTGAGAATGTTTCCTAAATATACCTTGACAGTAGTACCCCAGGCTCAAAACATTATTGCAGATTCACTCGCTACTACAGCAAGCAATTTGAAGATCCTAATGAACTCTAGCAACAAGTTTGAAATTCATGTCAAAAACCGGCCTGCTGTTCCAGATAATTTAAGGTATTGGCAAGTGTTTTGGGATGATAATAAAATCAATGCCTTTTTACAGAATGAAGGAAAATTCAAAAATGCTTTCATGGATGATCACTGTGATACCGATGAACAAGAGATTGAGGTGAATCAGATGGAGGTATTACAGATGAAGGATAACATTATTCCTAGAGGTCTCATACCTTTAGAGGATATTTGTGATCAAGATGATGTTGCAAGAAAGTCTAGCTTGGTGCCTACCGACAAAGGAGTTGAGGATGTCAATCTCAGAACAGCTGAAAAGCCCAAGCTTGTAATGTTATCAAAAGCATTGTCTCTCAAGGTAAAGGCCCAGTATGTTAGATTAATTTCTGAATTTTCTGATGTGTTTGCGTGGGATTATTTATATTTGAAGGTGTAATACTATTCCTATCAAGTCGGATCAAAATCCTTTCAGATAGAAGTTGAGAAGGATCAATCCAAAGCTGTTTCCATCCATTGAAAAAGAGGTAAATAGATTGTTCAAAGTTGGCATCATTGTTCCAATCAGATTTTCTAATTAGATTTTGAATTTGGTCCTAGTACGAAAGAAGACTGGAGAAATAAGGTTGTGCATAGATTTCCAGAACCTCAACAAAGTATCCTTAAAGGATAACTAGCCACTTCCAAAGATGGACCATATTATGCAAAGAGTAGTTGGAGCATCATGGATGTCACTACTCGATGGTTACTCGGGTTATAATCAGATCTTGGTGCACGAAAAAGACCAAGACAAAACTACCTTCACAACACCTTGGGGAACTTTTCAGTATGCCAAAATGCCATTTGGATTCAAGAATGCCAGAGCCACTTTTAAGCGAGCGATGGACATCACTTTTGCTAATGAAAAGGATATTTTCTTGGTTGTTTATTTAGATGATTTGATGGTATTTTCTAGTTCTGATGATGAACACTTGCACCACTTAAGGATTGTCTTTCAAAGATGTAGAAAGTTCGAGATTTCTCTCAACCCAAAGAAAATTCTTTTTTCCATGGATGAGGGTAAGCTCCTTAGTCATATAATTTCTAAAGACAGTATCTGCATTGATCCTTCAAGGGTGGAGGCAATGCAGCATATAGACTTTCCGCGCGACAAAAAGGAGATTCATGCTTTCAATGGTAAGATGAATTACTTACACAGATTTATACCCAATTTGGTGGAACATTTGCATGAAATGACTAATATGTTGAAAAAGGATAGCACTATGAAATGGACTGATAATGCCTTGAAGTCATTCAATTTGGTAAATTTTGCTTTGACCACAGCCCTAGTCTTGATTAGTCCTGATTACACTTAGGAGTTCATTATATTTTCATTTGCATCCGAGCCTACCATGGCTGTGTTATTGATGCAAAAGAGAGATTTGATTGAGCAACCCATTGCTTTTATTAGTAGGACTATTCAAGATGCTGCCTTGTGGTATAATATCATTGAGAAACAAGCACTAGCTCTCATAAAAGCATTCAAGGATTTCAGAGTGTACATTCTGCATTCACATACCATAGCATATGTTCCTAATGCAGTGGTAAAAGATGTTTTGATGCAAGCTGAACCGGAGCGAAGAAGGGGCAAGTGGATAGCAGCAATGTTGGAATATGATCTGGAGATTAAACCCACTAAACTGAGAAAGGGACAAGGCTTAACAAAACTGATGGTAGAATCAAATCTGCATGCTCTAGACATAAATCTCATAGCAGCAATGTCAGAGGATGAGGATGGTGACTCGATCATTCAAGTTTCAGAAATGTTTCTCCAATCACCATGGTATTCTGATATAGTTTATGTTCTTCCGCATCTTTTGCCACCTCCTGGAATGTCAAGAAGAAAAGGTAGATCACTAAAACTTAAATTAGAAAAATTCTGCATTTTAAACAGTGCTCCTTTTTGGAAGGTTCCAGGAGGGGTTCTTCTTAATTGTTTGGTTGAAGACGAAGCTCAACAGGTGATGCACAATTTTCATAAAGGTGATTGTGGCAGTGATTTGTTTTGGAAAACAACAGCTAACAAAGTGTTGAGAGCGGGATATTATTGGTCGACTTTATTTTCATATTTTTATAAAATAGTGATGAGTAACCATGAATGCCAAGTTTTTCAAGGAAAAAGGAAGTTGCTTCCTCTACCTTTGAAACCAGTTGAAGTAAATGCACCTTTCCAGCAGTGGGGACTTGATTTCATAGGGGAAATCCATCCTATATCTTCAACACAACATCAATGGATCTTGACAACTACCGATTACTTCACCAAGTGAATTGAAGCCATCCCGACAAGGTAGGCCACAGATACGGTAATTATTCAATTTTTAGAATCTAATATCTTGTCTCGTTTTGGTTCTCACAAGATTATAACATATAATGCAGCAAAATTTAAGTCCAAGAAAATGGTGAAATTATGCAACAAGTACAACATTAGATTGGGTCATTCCACAGCATACTGCCCGCAGGGCAATGGATTGGTCGAGTCATCAAATAAGTCCTTGGTGAATATAATCAAGAAAATGTTGGAGGAAAATAAGAAGAATTAGCATCGAAATCTTGTTAATGCCTTGTGGGCCGACATAGTGAGCAACAAGAAATCCATAAGTATGTCACCTTTTGAATTTTTTTATAGTACTGATACAGTATTTCCTACGTCATTTGCAGTCTCGGTCATGAGACTACTACAGGAAGTTGGCAGCGAAGAGGATGATATTCAGTGAAGAATTAATCAAGTGATTTACCTTCAGCAAACAAGAGAAGAGGTTTCTCGAAATACTTTCGGGTTGCGAGAAAAGATAAAGAATATCTATGATTGTAAAACCAAAGTAGAAACGTTTCAGCTGAAGGACGTAGTGCTACGGTGGGATGCACGAAATGAGGAGAAAGGAAAGCATGGTAAGTTCGAAAATCTATGGAAAGGACCGTACAAAATCTCAGCCTATCGAGGACAAAATGCCTTTTGGTTGAAGGAAATTGATGGTCAGGATTGTTCAGGAGGGCCAGTGAATGGTAGGCTCCTAAAGCACTACTACTTTTGAGATTGTTCCCTGAAGTTACTTCACCTTCATTGTATATACCAGTTTGATTTCCATTGCAAGCGTTCAAGTACATTGTTATTTGAGCTTGGGGCCCGATGTGAAGGCTATAAAGTTTGAATGATTATTGTCAAGTTTGGTTGATTTGGTTTATAGTCAAGTTTTGAGCCAGTTTGGTTGAGAATCTCTTTTTAGTTGTATTGAGTCATTTTTCATTTTTTTAGGTTTACTAACCATATTGCCCAATGGATGAGTCACTTGGTCTACAATGTTCTTGACACCTCCAAGGAGCTACCATCCCCAATAAGGCCAATTCTAGTGTCAGTATCTGCATATTTCCATCAGGGATCAAAATTCAATCTTTTCATTTTCATTTTAGAGGTTCCATACTGAAAATTTTGCATCATTCCATTAGGTCATGACATACCGATCCAAAGATGATTGTCCTCTCTTCGGGAAATCTAAATTTTTCCCTCATAGAGTATACTTGTTGATCCTTCTTCAGGTTGGCTTCAGTTAGGGTTTTATGATCAATATGTAGTCATCATTTCATTAGGTCATAGGGCATGATTTCATTAGTTATTAGGGTTTCACCAAAGTCAAAAGGTTGATGTTGAAAGGTAAATAAAGGTCAGCAAGGACATGAGGATGACTAATAAAACAAGCATGATGATTTGTAAGACATAATCTACTTAGTTATTATTTGTTTTAAGCTAATGCAATTTTTACCTCAAAAACATGTTTTGAGGTGAAAACAGAGTATTTCAATTTTATTTGTATTTCATATGTAATTTGAAGTTCCTATATATAATAATGGAACTGAGCTCCACTACAGAATTTCTCCTCGTTGTAAGACAAACAAACACTGCAAAATTCATGTCAAATTGAGCATTTATCCACCTACAAAGATACAAGAAGAGAAGGCATTAAAATAGAGTTTTGAAAAGGAACATGAAACATTAGAAAAGTGGGTTTTTCAGGTGAAAAATCAAAATCTTCTCCTATTTAAGCCCTCACATTTCATTTTCAAAGATCATTATTCTCATTTAGCAAACAAGAAATCAAAAAGTGAGAAGAAGAGGCCAGCTTGAGGGAGTTTTGGGCATTGGAAGCTTGGCACTCTGCGTTGGCAGAGTGGCGCTACACTTTTGGGCAAGGCAAGTTGGCGTTGTGCATTGATGACCTGGTGATGCGTGTAGAGGTTGCATTGCGCATTGAGGAGCTGGCGCTATGCATAGAGGTTGGCGCTGCACGTCTGGAAAATTTCCCCAATGTATTTTTACACTGGCGCTGCGCGTTGAGGGTGGTGCCGCGCATCTGTGGGGTGGTGCTGCACGTTGAGTAGAACGGCCAGAAACCATCCCATTTATCAAGAAAACTTCCTCTCATCTCTCAATTGACCATTTCATCCCTCTAACAAGTAATTATACCCCCTTTACTTCGTCATTACATTTGTGAATGCAAAGCTTAAAGTAATTTACCATCATAAAAATCAAATCCTAGTTTCACTCCATATTATCCTAAAAACCCTAAACCCATCTGTTTGTCCCCATCACCTATTTTTAAAACTTAAATCTCTTCCCTACATAACCACATATCCCATCATTATATCGTCTCATCCTAAAACCCCTCTCCCTCACTCTCATAATTCACATCTTACCCTTCATTTTATAAGTCAACCCTAACACATCCCTTCACTCCTGAAACACTCCTATGCATTCCCCTTATCCCTTTTCAAAGAGTGTACAACCTTAGACCTTGAAAGAATGGACAAAGAAGGCCAAGACTATGAGGAAGAAAATACAGACAGTGATACCTAAGTAGAGAGAGCTAGACAACAAAGAAAACCTCATAAGGGAGGCAGGATTATCAGAGAAGAGCCATAAAACCTTAGGTAATTGTAGGCTTCTCAATTGGCTGTTTCATGTTTCAGATATTTTGATTGTTATGAGTTTTGTGAACAAGTAAAGAGAGTCCAGTACCACCCGAAGCTCACCAGACTCTTTGTAGCTCATCTTCAGAACAACAAAGTCACTCTTGCTGGGGTGACATTCATTGTCTCACCTTCCATAATTTCAGCTGCAACCAAGATTCCTAATGTTGGTGAGAAGTGGTAAAAGTCACAGGGACTAAATGAACACTATTATGGGCCTTATATCAAACCCTAGTATAGAAATGAGGTGAAGAGTCTATTCCCTTTCAGATTTCTTGAAAACAAGTATGTCCCCATGATGAAAATCATCATGAAATGTTTCACTTGTGAGGGAAAATTCTCCAGGCTGTACACATGTCACATCAGGTTTCTCATGAATTTTACCAGGGTGAGGATATTGAACCTCCCTTATTTATTATTCGGAAACATTTAGAATATGGCTCATTTTGTGCAGAAGAAGCCATACCCTTAGCAGATGAGCAGTATTTATCATTACTTCCTGATCAAGATTATTGTTCTTCATCATCTCAGTCTCCTCAAAATCTCTTTGGAGACATTTATTACTCATGACATATTTAGGGGTCCTCAAATTTCTCCACCAGTGCCTGAAGAAGCAGGAGGGCCTTCTATCCTAGTGAAAATAGATGAGTAGGCCAAGGAGACAAGAACCACTAAGGCGCCCCTTTACATGACATATTAGAGAGGCACTAGGAGATTATTTGCAGCAGATAGGAAAGTGTTTTCTCCACGGGATGTGGAAGGGGCCTTGCCTTCTTCATCAACTCACAGGAAAATGCTAGCTCCACAGGATGTGGAAGGGGCTTTGCCTTCTTCATTGACACAACAGGTATAGGTGCAGCAGCTGCACAAAGGGAAGGAAAAGATGCCAGAGTAGAGTCTTGATGATTAGGAGGAAAGGGATTTTGACTTGACTGAGCATGATGAGTCAGAGCAGCGTTATACTCGTCATGGGGTTGAAATCATTGACTTATAGGCTCAGGATGAAGAAACCATCTAAGACATCACCATACAAGAAAGGGAAGCTCAAGTGCAAGCTTTGGTGGAGAATTTGGAGAGGGCCAAATATGTGATTTCATACTTGGAGCAAGAAAACAAACAATTGAGTGAAAAACAAGTCATCATGGAGCTAGAAATGCTCAAGTTGAAACGACAAAGTGGAAAAGAGGCACAAGTCACTTTGACTCATATTGAGCAGGAGATTGAAGATGATAGGGAGACCTTGGCTTGAAAGAGTCAACTTGCACCTTGAGAAGCTGAAACAGAAGGCCAATAGAGACAATCAAATGATCAGACACATGGCTTATCATTACAGGACCCGAAACAAGATTTGCAATATGAGGGTCAAGAAAATGAGAGCTAGGCTAAGGCAGGCCTTGAAAGGTTAGAAAGAGGAGGATAGACTTAATTTTCTTGATGAAGCCTCCCTGGCTCATCAATATGCTTGATGGTGGTGTTGCTCATCGATTTTGGATAGGTTTTGAGCAATTTTTGTCATTTGCAAATTTTGAAAATTGCACACACAGGAAAACTATGTAGAACCGCAACGCCACAGGCGCTGCGCTTTTCCTAGGGGCACCCAATAAGAAAATGGCTTGCATTTTTAGATTCAGATCAATGAGGACATGCACCCTATCAAGTTTCAAAGTTTTGGGGGTAGAAATGGTTCAACAAAAGGTAAAAAAAAAACCCTAAAAATGACCCTTCTGCCACTTTTTGGACACACAGAAGCAGTCTTGGGTGAATCACGTTTTGAGTGGTCAAATGAGCTCCAAATGCCGAAATTCTAGGTGTTCTAGAAAATAGATTTGAGTATCTTTCGAATGAGCTATCATTGGCTCAATTTCGATGTAGGGAAGGTCTTCAAAAGAGACCTGAAATTGGCAGTGCGCGTTGGGCAATTTTTCTTAGGATGATCATTTTCTGAATTTTTTACTGTTTTTCATGGATTCTCTCTCATGGTGGATAATTTACCTATGTAAATGATGTCATGGCTTGTAAATATGATGGAAAAATAGTAAAAAAAAGTATATTCATTTCTTTAGGAGTTAGTTTGAGCTCAAATGAATCAGTTTTTCACATCTAGTGGCAAGTTGTTGAGATGCCTATATTCATGTTTTCTTATTCAGTGTAGGTTAGATTAGCTCCTCATCTTGGGGATTCGACCCCTAAGGATGGGAGGAGGTTGAAACAATGTATATATCTTCTTCTTCTTCCTCATTGAAAAGGGTTGGACTCAGTTGGATGCTAAAACCTTGATTGTACATCTTTGTAAGCAGTTTGGTAGGAGACTAATAAGAATTGCAGCTATTTTTATGGGATCCATGTGGTATGGAGTTTTAGTACAGTTTCTTCTTTTGTGATCATACGTTATAATGCTTTGTATGTTTAATTAATCATTCCATTGCTTCTTAGTGAATGTTTTCAAGTTGATAGGCAGAATCCATCACAACATTGCTCTACTTTGGGTAAATATTCACATTTATATGTTTTCTATTGTTTAAGAAGGATCCATGATTGTCACATGCCCTTCTTACCTTCTCACAAGTCTTAAACATCTCACCTCATCAAGCCCTAAAGTGCTAAAGCCTATGCCTACTATGCCCCATAGAACACCCTACATTTCTGACGTAATTTCCCAGACCTAAACTACCCAACTCCTCTTGATCTAGCAAAACCTCCACAAAATCCAATCAAAATTCTCGAGCTACTATACCTAGCCTAAAATCCTTTACCTGATACAGTCACCTAGATTGAGATCCATAAGGAGAGAGCCCTCTCCCGACCTAGTAGGGCTAGCTACTTGGCTAAGCTTGGTATGTGGTTACCCAACATTTCCTCCCTTCAGCCTGAGGTCAATCTAGGTGATGACAAAGTGGAGACCATACTGGGGAAGAAAGACTAATCACCCCAGTAATATCTTTCACGTAAATTCTTGAACTTTGGATGATGAGTTTTAGAATTTACTAGGCTGAAATGGAAAGTTGTAAAGCAATATAAAAAACTTCGAAATATGAGCATACTAACTTCGAGAAAGTACACTAGGGCCAATCCTGATCCCAATCCTGCCCCAGTAGTGGGTAATCCTAACTTGATTTCAAGAAAACTCAAAAGACAAGAAAGTTCAGTCAGCTTGACACCTTCGATAAAAGTAGATTCCTGCCTGAATGAGTGGTTGTTCTTATTATATCTCTAATTTGATTTGTCGTTTGACCTTTCTCTATTTAGAACCAAATTTGAAAGTGCACTTGACAATATAGGTCTAGACCCAAAGTTTATTGTAGATCTCGAAGTCCAAAGGGCAATCCGGTCAATTGATGAATCTATCCTAAATTCCCCTCAATCATCCATCACTAATACTAAGATCCCTGAGCTTTTTGAATCGGCGTCCACTACCCTCAGTTCATCATTATTCCCATTAATCCTTGAAGTTCATTCCCAACTTTAATTTATACCTACCCTTCCCCTTCAACCTGTCATATCCTATCAAACACCTATTACCCCTACTTCTCCATCAACCACTCCATTAAACCCTGGTGGTCCAACCGTTGTTTCAATCCACCTCGAGTCATGGTTGCCCGGTATGCACCCCTTGTTTTACCTCAGAATCCAGGTGATATGCCCGCTGATTACCAAAGTAAAATATCTCTCTTTGATGCCACTCAAAACATTAGAATCATGTTGATAAAATGAATGACTTTTTTGACCTTCATGAGGTTGAGATAGAAGATGTGACTATGAGATTGTTTGTAAAAAGCTTTGGAGGTGAAGCTCGAAAGTGGTTCAGAGCTTTACCCGCAGCCTCTATCACCACTTTGCCAGTCCTACATAGGCAATTCCTGGATTGGTGGGAGGTAAAGAAGAATCCACTCCAAATTTTGACTCAGTACGAAAATATCAAAAGGAATGTTGGTGAATGTGTGCAAGATTATTGTGTGAGGTTTAATGCAGTTTATAATGCTATTCTGACCAACATTAAACCACTAGAGGGGTTAGCCTTACTCAAGTTTCTAGACGATTTCGATGTTGATATGGCATATCAGTTACGGGAACGTGATCCCACCACACTAGAAGACATGCAGAAGAACGCTATAAGCATAGAAGCCAATCTGCTGGCCAAAAGAGCAAGAATGAGATCTCAAAAAGAGAGTGACCATAAAATAGGAAGCATCTCCTTCAGATGCTAGAATGGACACTTTGATCCAAACAGTGGAGAAGATGGTTGACCGGGTGACCATTACAGACGTGAACCACCAATTAGGCATCCAAATCTTAGAGGACAACAGCAACCCCAATTCCGGATCAAGCAAAGGGAACAAAAGGTACCAGACCAACCAACACAACAACAACAGATCAGAACTCCTTTGCAGCAGAATTATGTTGAGGGAATGGAAGGAGAAGATGATGATGATGATCCGATAATTGAAGCAAACCATATTTTCACTACCGATGGTATGCCCATTTTTCTAACAGAAGATGAAGAATATGCAGAGTTTCCAGACATTCAAAGGGATGAAGATTACATATTAGCAAATGATGCAGTTTTGGAGGCTGAGTCTGATGATTATCAGCGAGGTTATATGAATGCTTTGACAGCACAACAGAGGCAGTTTTCTTTGAGGAGCAGAGATGCACTGATCAATCCCATTCAGAAAAGAAGAGATCTACAATCAAATAATGACTCCTCAAACATTTCGAAGAAAGGGAAAGAGCCTGCTGATTCGAGTTCCAGCAAAGTACCATCAACAAATAACATAGCAAACAAGAAGAATAATCAACAAAATGTAGCAAAAGAGAAAGTAGAGAGGAAGTACCTTACTGTCAAAAAGGTAGAAAAAGTTTCATCCTTTAATTTAGAAAGTGAAATTGCTAAATTAAAAGTGTCCATTCCTTTGACCACGCCGGTAAAGATTAGCAATTATAAACACCATGTGTCCAGAATTTTGCAAATAGACCCTTTGTCAGACATGGTAAATGTCGAAGATGATCATCCTGCACTCATTTTTGGTTTAGCCATAGAAGGCCAGTCTGAAGATACTGAAGTTCCTCCCTTTTATCTGAGTCTTAGATTGCATGAATACATTGTCCATAATGCCATGTTTGATTCCGGAGCTTCTCATAATTTGATGCCTAAAGCCATTATGGAGAAGTTGGACCTAGATATCACCCGGAAATACCATGATTTGTACTCCTATGACTCCAGTAGGGTTTGTTGCATTGGTCTTATCAAAGATTTTGTAGTGTCTTTAGATCAAATCCTTGCCAAAAATGTTTTGATGGATGTAGTTGTTGCTAATATTCCACTGCGATTCAGTATTCTTTTGTCTAGATCGTGGGGTGCTAAACTCAAGGGCACTTTACAACTTGACTTCTCTTATGCTAACATTCCCATTTTCAGTCAATTGAGAAAATTATACAAGGAGAAGAAAATGAAATACATGATCACCAACAAAGAGAAGCCACTAAATCATCCAATAAATGTTGTACATACTGATTTAGAATAATTTGTTTTGTACTCTGATAGCGGATTAATTGATGTAAACATTCAGATTGTAGAAGTAGATGGTGTACACGAAATTTTAGAGAATTTTAGAGCAGTCCTTAATCAGGAAAAAGAGAAAGTAGCAAGTTCTTCTGAGCAACAAAAGGACAGTGAAGAACAGAAAAATGAAGTGATCAGCTAGGATAAGTTAAATAAGGAAACAAAATTTCAGCATCTAGAAGACGAAGCCGGCCTTTGGAGCATGGACTTTGATGGTGTTGTGGGTAAGGACGGTGCTGGTATAGGAATTCAGATCCACGGCCGTGCTTTCCATCCTACCAAAGTCCCAAGTAATGTTAGAGTATGTTCTTACAAGTTGGCTTTTGATTGCTCTAGCAATGAAGCAGAGTATGAGGCTTTGAATACAGGTCTCAAAATTTTAAAGAAGCTCAATGCAAAAAGGATTTATGTCTATGGTGATTCAGAGCTGGTGATCAAACAAGTAAAGGGAGAGTATCAAGCAAAGCATCCGCGAATGAGAGCCTATAGAAATGCAGTTCTAGATATTTTGAGAATGTTTCTTGAATATACCTTGAAGGCAGTACCCTGGACTTAAAACATTATTGCAGATTCACTTGCTACTGCAGCAAGCGATTTGATGATCCCAATGAACTCCAGCAACAAGTTTGAAATTCATGTCAAACACCTCCTATTGTTCTGGATAATTTAAGGTATTGGCAAGTGTTTTGGGATGATAATGAAATCAATGCCTTTTTGCAGAATGAAGGAAAGTTTAAAAATGCTTTCATGGATGATGACTGTGATACCAGTGAAAAAGAGATTGAGGTGAATCAGATGGAGGTATTACAGCCGAAGGATAACATTATTCCTAGAGGTATCATAACTTTAGAGGAGCTTTTTGATCAAGATGATGTTGCAAGAAAGCCGAGCTTGGTGCCTACCAACAAAGGAGTTGAGGATCTCAATCTCAGAATAGATGACAAGCCCAAGCTTGTAAAGCTATCAAAAGCATTGTCTCCCAAGGTAAAGGCCTAGTATGTTAGATTACTTTCTAAATTTTCTGATGTGTTTACATGGGATTATTCAGATTTGAAGTTGTTTGACAAGGATATAATTCAACATATTATTCCTATCAAGCTGTATCAAAAGCCTTTCAGACAGAAGTTGAGAAGGATCAATCCAAAGCTATTGCCATCCATCGAAAAAGAGGTAAACAGATTGTTCAAAGTTGACATCATTGTTCCAATCAGATTTTCTGATTGGATTTCGAATTTGGTCCTGGTACGAAAGAAGACTGGAGAAATAAGGTTGTGCATATATTTCTGGAACCTCAACAAAGTATCCTTAAAGAATAATTATCCACTTCCAAAGATGGACCATATTCTACAAAGAGTAGTTGGAGAATCACGGATGTCACTACTCGATGGTTACTCAGGCTATAATCAGATCTTGGTGCATGAAAAAGACCAAGATAAAACTGCATTCAAAATACCTTGGGGAACTTTTCAGTATGCCAAAATGCCATTCGGATTCAAGAATGCCGGAGCCACTTTTCAGCGAGCGATGGACATCTCCTTTGCTAATGAGAAGGATTTTTTCTTGGTTATTTATTTAGATGATCTGACGGTATTTTCTGGTTCTAATGATAAACACTTGCACCACTTAAGGATTGTCTTTCAGAGATGTAGAAAATTTGGGATTTCTCTCAACCCCAAGAAAAGTCTTTTTGCCATGGATGAGGGTAAGCTCCTTGGTCATATCATTTCTAAAGACGATATCCACATTGATCCTTCAAGGGTGGAGGCAATTCATCATATAGACTTTCCGCGCAACAAAAATGAGATTCAGGCTTTCAATGGTAAGATTAATTTCTTACGCAGATTTATACCCAATTTGGCGGAACATTTGCATGAAATGACTAATATGTTGAAAAAGGATAGCACTGTGAAATGGACTAAGGATGCCTTGAAGTCATTCAATTTGGTAAAGTTTTCTTTGACCACAGCCCCAGTCTTGATTAGTCCTGATTACACTCAAGATTTCAGTATATTTTCATTTTCATCCGAGCATACCTTGGATGTGGTATTGATGCAAAAGAGAGATCAGATTGAGAAACCCATTGCTTTTTTCAGTAGGACTATTTGAGATGTTGCCTTGCAGTATAATATCAATGAGAAACAAGCGCTGGCTCTCATAAAAGCATTGAAGGATTTTAGAGTGTACATTTTTCATTCACATACCATAGCATATGTTCCTAATGCAACGGTAAAAGATGTTTTGATGAAAGCTGATCTGGAGGGAAGAAGAGGTAAGTGGATAGTGGCAAAGTTGGAATATGATCTAGAGATTAAACCCACTAAAATGATTAAGGGACAAGCCTTAGCAAAACAGATGGCAGAATCAAATCTTCATGCTCTAGAGATAAATCTCATAGCGTAAATGTCAGAGGATGAGGATGGTGACTCGATCATTCAAGTTTCAAAAATGTTTCTCCAATCACCGTGGAATTCTGATATAGTATATGTTCTTCAGCATCTTTCGCCACCTCCTGGAATGTCAAGAAGCAAAGGTATATCACTAAAACTTAAATCAACAAAATTCTGCATTTTAAACAGTGCTCTTTTTTGGATAGATCTGGGAGGGTTTCTTCTTAATTGTTTGGTTGAAGATGAAGCTCAGCAGGTGATGCACGATTTTCATAAAGGTGATTGTGGCAGTCAATTGTTTTGGAAAACAATAGCTAACAAAGTGTTGAGAGCAGGATATTATTGGCTGACTTTATTTTCAGATTTGTATAAAACAGTGATGAGCTACCATGAATGCCAAGTTTTTCAAAGAAAAAGGAAGTTTCTTCCTCTTCCTTTGAAACCATTTGAAGTAAGTGGACCTTTCTAGCAATGGGTACTTGATTTCATAGGGGAAATCCATCCTATATCATCAGCGCAACATCGATGGATCTTGATACCTACCGATTAATTCACCAAGTGGATTGAAGCCATTCTGACAAGGTAGGCCATGGATACAGTAATTATTCATTTTTTAGAATCTAATATCCTATTTCATTTTGGTTGCCCTCACAAGATTATAATAGATAACGCAACAACATTTAAGTCCAAGAAAATGGTGGAATTTTACAACAAGTACAACATTACATTGGGTCATTCCACAACATACTACCTGCAGGGCAATGGATTGGCTGAGTCATCAAATAAGTCCTTGGTGAATCTAATCAAGAAAATGTTGGAGGAAAATAAGAAGAATTGGCATCGAAAGCTTGTTAATGCCTTGTGGGATGACATAGTGAGTGATAAGAAATCCATAAGTATTTCACCTTTTGAATTTTTTTATAGTAATGATACAGTATTTCCTATGTCACTTGCAGTCCCGGTCATGAAACTACTACAGGAAGCTGGCAGCGAAGAGGATGATATTCAGTGAATAATTAATCAAAGGATTCACCTTCAACAAAAAATAGATGAGGTTTCTCAAAATACTTTTGGGTTGCAAGAAAAGATAAATAAAATCTATGACTGCAAAACCAAATCAGAAAAGTTTCAGCTGGAGGATGTAGTGTTGTGGTGGGATGCACGAAATGAGGAGAAAGGAAAGAATGGTAAGTTCAAAAATCTATGGAAAGGACCATACAAAATCTCAGCCTATCAAGGACAGAATTCCTTTTTGTTGAAGGAAATGGATGGTCAGGATTTTTCAGGAGGGCCAGTGAATGGCAGGCTCCTGAAGCACTACTACATTTGAGACTGTTCCCTAAAGTTACTTCACCTTCATTGTATATACCAGTTTGATTTCCATTGCAAGGGTTCAAGTACACTGTCATTTGAGCTTAGGGCCTGAACTGAGGGCTATAAAGTTTGAATGATTAGTGTCAGGTTTGGTTGATTTGGTTTATAGTCAAGTTTTGAGTCAGTTTGGTTGAGAGTCTCTTTTTAGTTGTATTAAGTCATTTTTCTGTTTTTTAGGTTTGCTGACTGTATTTCCCAATGGGTGAGGCACTTGGTCTACAGTGTTCTTGAAACCTCCAAGGAGCTACCATCCCAAATAAGGCCAATATTAGTGTCAGTATCTGTATATTTCCATCAGGGATCAAAATTCGCTCTTTGCATTTTTATTTTAGGGGTTCCATACTGAAAATTTTGCATCGTTCCATTAAGTCATGACATACCGATCCACTGATGATTGTCCTCTCTTTAGAAAATCTAAATTTTCCCTCATAGAGTATACTTGCTAATCCTTCTTCAGGTTGTCTTCAGTTATGGTTTTATGATCAATATGTCGTCATCATTTCATTTGGTCATAGGGCATGATTTCATTAGGTCTTAGGGTTTCACCGATGTCAAAAGCTTGATGTAGAAAGGTAAATAAAGGTTAGCAAGGACATGAGGATGACTAATAAAACAAGCATGATGATTTGTAAGTCAGAAGCTACTAAGTTATTATTTGTTTTAACCTAATGCAATTTTTACCTCAAAAACATGTTTTGAGGTGAAAACAAAGTATTTCAATTTTATTTGTATTTCATATGTAATTTTAAGTTCCTATATGTAATAATCGATCTGAGCTGCACTTGATCATTTCTCCTCGCTGCAAGACAAACAAACACTACAAAATTCAAGTCAAATTGAGAATTTATCCACCTGCAAAGATACAAGAAGAAAATGCATTAAAACAGAGTTTTGAAAAAGAACATGAAACATTAGAAAAGTGGGTTTTTCAAGTGAAAAATCAAAATCTTCTCCTATTTAACCCCTCACATTTAATTTTCAAACATCATTATTCTCATTTAGCAAACAAGAAATCAAAATGCGAGAAGAAGAGGCAAGCTTGAGGTAGTTTTGGGCATTGGAAGTTGGCGCTACGCATTGGCAGAGTGGCGCTGCACTTCTGGGCAACACAAGTCAGCATTGCGCATTGAGGACCTGGCACATCTGGAAAATTTCCCCAATGTATTTTTACACTAGTGCTACGCATTGAGGGTGGCGTTGCACGTCTATGGGGTGGTGCTATACATTGAGCATACCAACCAGAAACCCTCCCATTTCTCAAGAAAACTTCCTCTCATCTCTCAATTGACCATTTCATCCCTCAAACAAGTAAGTATACTCCCTTTACTTCGTTATTAGATTTGCAAATGCAAGGCTTAAAGTAATTTACCATCATAAAAATCAAGCCCTAATTTCACTCCATATTATCCTAAAAACCCTAAACCCCTCTATTTGTCCCCATCACTTATCATTAAAACATAAATCTATTCCCTACATCACTACATATCTCCTCCATACATAACCCCTCATTATATCCTCTCATCTTAAAACCCCTCTCCCTCACTCCCAATTCACATCATACCCTTCATTTCTTAAGTCTACCCTAACACATCCCTTCACTCCTATTCATTCCCCTTATCCATTTTCTAAGCGTGTACAACCTTAGACCTTGCGAACATGGACAAAGAAGACTGATATTGTTAGAGTCGGTCTTGTCGCTCCTCCGTCAGAGATCAAAACTCTTTCTGCATTTCATTTTTAGGTGTCTCACTCCATTCACTCAGCTACATTCCACTAGGGACATGCCATAATATATCGGAAAGGTGATGTCAGTCATTTCGCCTCATGTCTGGCACCTGCTGGCTTAGGTCTTTTCATCAATGTTCACTAAAGTCCATGACAATCAATTTTTGATCTTTTAATGGACAAGAATCATTTTCAGTCATTAAGTCTAGGGATCAGATAAATTGGTCTTCAAACATGTCCAATAAAGCCATGCAGGCCAGAGGGAGGCCCCTTACAAAGTTATGATTCAGAGATTTTCATCGTTATGTTGATAGATTACGACTGTTCTTCAAAACTCCGTTTTGAAGAAAAGTCAAACAGTGTGTCATTTGTGATAATTTTAAAAAAATTCTCCAGTTGATTTCTTCAGGTGCAGTCATGGTTTCCTTGGCAAAATGCCATGTCGTGCGACCCCTGCAAAAGTACCAAAAAATTTCATCATTTTAGCTAAAAATTCAAAGGGAAAAGTGAAATTCAGTGTTGCATTAAATTAGTGAAAAGTGTCAAAACAAAACATTAGCAAAATGGGTTTTGGAGAAGCAAAAACCAAATTCATGATTCAAAGCCTTTATATACAAGTTTCCACAAGAAACAAAGTCATTTTGAACACCAAGGAAGAGAGAAACATTGCAAAGTGAGTGTGAGAGTGCAAGCACGTGTTTGGAGTGAGTTTGGAGTCGTTTTCAGGAGCGTGACGCACACACAGAGGGGCGCAGTGCACATAGGGAGCGTGGCGCACAGAGCGCGGCGCACAGAGCGCGGCGCACAGAGCGCGGCGCACTGGGTTTGAGGCCCGAAATTGTGCCAAACTTGCAACAAATCACTTTGAAACCCTTCAAATTGGCAGGTAGGGTCTAGATCTTGCTTGCTCATCAAATTTTGTGGATATGATGATGGTTTATGGCCGTGTATAGTTGCAATAAAAATTCCTAAAACCTACCTCTTGAAATCATCAAAGCCATTGCTCTTAGGGTTGCAATTTGTTGTGTTGAGACCAAGTTTCCTCCTCCCTTTCATTTTTCCCCTTCTTTCCATTTTTCCCTTTCCCCCTATTACATTTTTCCCATCTTTCCCTACCCTAAAATAGTACTAAACCTCTATTCCCTATCCCCTCCACTCATTTTTCAATATAAAACCCCAAAACCCTTCCTTATAAAATCCCCAAACCCTCCTACATGTCCATAGAACAAAACTTCTCCCCATAATCCCTAATCCCATCATATTAATCCCATTCCTAACATTCCCTTTTTCAATTGTTCCCCTTGGTGGCAGAGTTCATAACAACACATAGTTTCACTACCATCATCAAAGGGCAGTCCAAGCACAGTCCATATACAGCAGTTATGGCATCTGAGCATTCATCGGAGTACGAGGTGGAAACTCAAAGTGATTCATCCTCAGAAGAAGAGGCTCCCCGGAGACATCATAAAAGTGGAAAACATGTTAGGGATGAGCCAACCACCCTCACAAAATTGCAGGAACACCCTCTTGCTATGTCATGTTTCCAACACCTATCATGTTTTGAGTTTTGTCAAAGAGTGGCTAATGTTCGAGTTCATCATGAGTTGGCCCGTCTTTTTGTGCTTCACCTACATGGAGATCACTCTATCTTGGCCGGTGTCACCTTCACACTGACACCTGAAACTGTCTCATTAGCAACCGGCATATCGAATGTTGGAGAACCATGGCATAAGAAATAGAAGGTTGATCGGCAGCATTATGAGCCTTACATTAAGTCCACTTTCTTGAGGCAGCTCACAAGAGTCTTTCCATTTCGATATTTGAAAGATGAATATGCTCCACTCATGAAGTTGATCATGAAGTACTTCAGTTGTGAGGGGAGGTTCTCTCGTCTATATGCCTATCACATCAGATTGCTCATGCACTTTACCAGGGTACGGATGATGAACATCCCATATTTCATTTGCAGGAACATAGAGAGGATGAACACCTTCATGCAACACAAGACCCCTCAGCAGCAACTTAACAGTGTTTATCACTTTGCTCTTATTAAGATTTTGGTGGTTCATCAGCTGGGATTGCAGGGCATTACTTGGGATGATTTCATCTCCCGTGACCTCTTCAGCACTTCATAGGTATTATCAGAGGTTAAGCATGAGGGTGAATCTTCTCGTTAGTATGAGCGCCATGAGACTGCTAGTGTGCCGGTTTTCATCACATATCAGAAAGGCACTAGACGTTTGTTTGTAGCGGCAAAGCGAGTGTTATCTCCACCCGGGGTGGAAGGGGCCTCGCTTCCTCCATCAGCATCACAGGAACAGGACAAAGGCAAGGAGCCAATGCAGGATGAGGGGCCTTCAGGTGAGCCATCAGGTGAATGAGAGACTGAATTCATTCTCCTTCATGATGATGATACAGATACAGAATCGACAAGTGCACAGCTTAAAGAGATCATCCAGGAGCAGCAAGCAGAGATTCAAGCCTTGTCCCTTGATTTGGAAAGAGCCAAATGGAACATGAAATATCTGGAGCAGAGGAACAAACAACTGGAGGATTAGCAAGCGATCATGGAGCTACAAAACATTCGTGAGCATCGCCAAGCTGCACAAAGGAGAAGAGTTGAGCTCACGTCATTGGAGCAAGAGATTAATGAGGATTGTTATAGACATTTTTGTGCCTTACAGCATTGAGCATGAAATGTCCATAATCTAAGGGATCCAAAGTCCCTAAACATGTTGTTCCTACCCCTAGAGGAACAAGGCTAACAAACCACAACAATTCACAGAAGTTCTCCACCAGAAACTACTAAAAAACAAGTCAATTCAGGATCAATTCAGAGGCTCCACTAGCTGTATGTGCTGAAATGCAAAGTCTACACTGGCTACCTGCACTGCAACGCAGGTAGAAGCACTACCAGGGTGCGCTGAGTGGGAATTGACAAATGGCAAGTTCATTCAACAAGGTGTCAAGACCCTGGAAGCTTCCAGAATCTTCCTCAATGACACTTGCCTCAGTGAATTCGACTAGTGATGAGTAAGAGGTTCTCAATCTCCAAGTGGAAGCAAGAACCTCCAAGTGGAAGCAAGAACTGATAGAGGGAGAGGATACTAGTCAGATCTCAAGCTGACTCATCCTCTCTCCAAACATCTATATATGGATCTCTCCTCCATGAGATCTAGAGGCTGGAATTTTGTTATTGCAAAGAATTGTTGTTGGTTTGAGATCGGAATCATTGGGTGCTTAATGCTTTGAGGGAAGGTGAAGATAGGAATTTTATTTGCTAGGAAGGAGATGCTGGATTGGAGCCCTCTGGGTTGTATCTCTTCCTGAACCTTGTTATTCATCAATAAAGCTATCTTGGTTTCTCCTATATACTGGTGTATCTTTGATGTATGGTTGCATTAGTATGTTTAGTTTATTTCTAATCCTGAACTAGTTATGAATATGAATCTATGTCTTTGTGTAGTGCTCTCTTCTTGTGATCTTGCAGAAACCTCTTGAAGCCGGTGAGCGAGAAGGCAAGTAGCTGGGAACTCCCAAAGAGAAGAGAAACTGGATCGAGGGACAAATGGAAGACACCGGTTAGTCCATCCATCTCTCTTCATTCTTAATTCATAAAGGAAGAATACTAGAATAGCTGTCTCTGTTTGTTGCTAAGGCACTGTCACACCTTAGGTGGATAGGATCATCCTGCATAGGCATTTTTCCCCACAACAAATTGGCGACTCCACTGGGGAGATCTGTTTAGTCATTTTATTTGTGTTTCTATCATTATTTGTTTCATAGACTCAACAGCAACAATTGAACTGCATCTGCTATTCTCAGATGCAAAGTAGACAGCTGCTGCTTTGATCCAAGCATTGGATTTCTCTATGATCTGAACAATGGACTCACAAATGATTTGATGATCCTTTGTGATAGATCTTAGCCCTTCCTCAAAGCATCCCTTTGATTGTACCTTGTTTGTTGCTTTGATTTGGCCTGAAACCGTAGATTAATCAGCAAACTGTGACCCAGAACCTAGTGAGAAACTCTCGTTTCTCCTTCAGCGCAGACCCTGTGAAGAGGTTCTGCATTTCAACGCAGGTCTCGTGAAGGCTACCTGCGCTGAATGTCAAAACCCCTGTGTTGAGGGTGCGTTGATCCAGTTAGGCCTTGTGCAGCTGGGGTTCTCTGCTCTGTTTTGCCTTGTTTTGATCTCTGTTTTTTGCAGCGTGTAACTAGCATAAGTACCTGTCTGATAACTCCTTTTCTTTGCTTAAATTCCGCCTCCTTTTGTACAAAAAGACTGTGAGTGTTTTTATGTGTTTGTGGCATCATTTACAGTTTTCCTTTGCAAGAGTGAAATAGTCATCCTGTAGCCCTTGATTCAGATCTGTTGATTGTGATCTTAGGAGAGAGTTCATTGGTTGTTTACAGTTGGTTATACATTCATTTTTGCTTTTGGTTTGAGTTTGTCTCTTTTAAGTGTCGAAACAAGTATTCATTTTGAAAATCGTTAAGTGTTGTAATCTCTTCTACCCTTTCTGATTTCGAAAAAGTAAACTTGTTTGTATTTGTCATTTAAAAGAAAATTCAAAGTTGTGCAAAAAGCTTTCTTTTTAGGCATCAATATTAAGAGAGCAGAAAACAAACACCTACATTGTGCATTTGCATCTTGATAGTTTGCATGTTTGATTTAGGAAAAGTGCATTAGAGTGTGCTGATTGCTCTTTGAGAAAAGATGGTGTCTTTCTTTTCCCTTTGTAGCTAGGATTTTCATAGTTGAAAAGATATAAAGCTTGCTTATCATCTTTAGACTACATTTAGGAATTGTATCATACATCTCGTGGTGAACCTCAAAAGGCAAACTTCTAAAAAGATCAACCTAAAATAAATTGAATGAACTTAACAACACTTTGTAACTTAACGCACAACATAGAGGTCTAGGCTAGAGACGTGTTCCGGCGTCGTAAAGCCTGGTGACTGTCGATCTCGCTGATGGTGGGTGATTCCTCCTGAGGGACGATAGCGCCAGTACGGATTGTGCTCCCACGTATCGTCGCGTATATATTGGGAGACCCCTATAGGCATAAAACCTTTATCCTTAGGAAGCCGTGTCGGCCGCCCTACTGATCGCAATGCACTGAACATAGCATTCAGGAAGATCGACCGCCCGTACCCTAAAAAGTATTCTGCAGTTTTGCGAAAA
This sequence comes from Pinus tabuliformis, assembly GCA_031772625.1. Taxonomy (NCBI): domain Eukaryota; kingdom Viridiplantae; phylum Streptophyta; class Pinopsida; order Pinales; family Pinaceae; genus Pinus; species Pinus tabuliformis. The sequence continues at coordinate 751,858,439 of CM062809.1, forward strand.
GTTTGGCACACCCTCTACCTAGAACTCCAGAGCAGTTCCTTTTGGCCTTTTTCAGACTCTATAACGAAAAAAGTCCATCCGAGCATTTATCACTTCGGGCTCGTTAAAACATCGAAGGAGACTAGAGTCATCTTTAGCTTTTTCTCGACTCTTTAAAATTGAAAAAGCAAGTTGTGTCTAAAGCGTCGTTAAAATTTATTTTAAACGGAACAATCACCCCTTCTTCTTGCGTTGATATTTAGGTTGAGAAAATGGAGCACACCAACCAAGGAATTCCCCTTGGTGGAAATCCTAGTCCCTTCTCCTCTTGGGGAGATGTTGGTGCGCCCCACATGGCCACATTGTCTCTTCCAGGACTGACAATTGGCTTGCCGGTCTGGCTCTTCTCAACCAATGTCGTTCAAAACACCACCATTCCTGAACAGTCGAATCAACAGTTAGACCAGACCAGAGTTACTCACCAGCCTTCTACTTCATCTAATTCTTCCTCTCCTCCTTCCTCTTCGCTTGACGGAACTGGTAAAACAAAAAACCAAGTTCCTAAGGAGAAGAAGGAAAAGAAGAAGAAAGAGAAGAAGAAGAAGGAGCCAAAAGCGACTGGGGGCAAAAAAGTGTCGTCTGACAAAAATCCACACACAGCACTGACTAGGCCTAAATCGCCATGTGTCATATGCAAGGGAGACCACTTCCATAGAGATTGTCCCTGCATCCCTCGGATACTAAGGGACTGGTCTCCCCGGTTGCACAATTCGGTAGCGTCAACCTCTGATAGCCATGTTGACAGCACACTGTCAACTAGTGAAAGTGAAGCCACAGGACAGAGAGGGAAAGCTAGATTTCCCTGCAAACTGTGTGAAGGTGACCATGCCATCCACCGTTGTCCCTTCTTAGACGAGGCGAAAAGAGTTTTGGAAGATCGCCCGGTTTTACCAGTGCAACTTCCTCCTGGATATCAAAAACTCCTGCCAAGTCCTTCACCAGTTGAAAACCCGGCTGGCCCGCTCAGGTGGTCAGCCGAAGCACCTATCATTGAGGATGAACCGTCTGAATCCATACCTGACGAAAGTCAAAAGGTTGAGGCGGCAGTTGACCCGATTTTGCCTTCAGAGGCTCTATCTTCGAATGATACCATCACAGAGGAGAATAAAGACGACACCGTCCAAATTCTCTTCATCAACACAGACTCCGATGAACAAGGGGGTAATTTTCCCATTCCTTTATCGCAAGAAGGAACTTCGTCAGAGTCATACCCGGCCGTCTATTCGGTCCCACCACCAAGCAACCTAGTTGTCTCGTTCGACTGGAACCAACTAGGCAGACCCCGTTTGCCAGCAAGCATACCATTCAGAATTATCGTCCAAATATACAGAATGGTAATGGCTAGCACCATCATTGATGAGGGGGCATCTGTGAGTATCCTTTCCTCTATTGCTTGGAAAGTGCTTGGTTCGCCAACGCTTTTTCCTGAAATGAGAAATCTGACAGGCTTTGATAAAGGAACCAGTCGACCTTTAGGGATCCTCCCCAATGTGCCTATCACATTGAAAGGGAAGACCGTTCAAATGAACGTAATGGTCGTTCAAGGACCCTTGGATTATAACATACTCCTTGGGCGAGACTATATATATTGCATGGGAGCCATCGTCTCCTCACACTTTAGAGTAATGTGTGTAGAGCGATAACTAGGGTCTCTCACACCACCAATTATTCCACATTATTAATTCAATCCGGGATCGTTTTGTTCTTTCAAGGAGTAACTCAATCCGAGGCTGTTCTGTCCAAGTAGTGCTCAGTAGTATAGCGTTCTAATGACTTGAAAGGAAACAAACACTAAGCTGTAACTAAACCAATTCAGAAAATGAAATCACACAAGGCAAATGATCAGTCAAGGGTACAGAACCAATAACCCTTCCCTTTAGAAACTGATAAAGAAAGGAAACCAAAGCATGGGCTTATAGGTCAGGGAGCTAGGCAGCGTCTTGCTGGGCTCACGACAGCCTTAGGCCTGCTATCACGCGAAAGCAATAAAGGCAGATTAACGAAAGTAAAATGGAACAACAATTCTTAAAATGGAACAACAGTAATGAAATGGAACAACAATAATGAAATGGAACAACAGTAATGAAATGGAACAGCAAACTATCATAAACAGGAAACGTCAATCATATAAAATGGAACAGCAAACCCAAATGGAACAGCAACCCAAATGGAACAGCAAATCCAAATGGAACAGCAAACCCAAAAGGAACAGCAAATCCAAATGGAACAGCAAATCCAAACGGAACAGCAAATCCAAATGGAACAACAACCCACGAAGTATGTACACGGTCTATACTACTGTAGCGATCTGAGAGTAATGTATGATGCGACTATGTTTCTGAACAAAGTGATATTATCTTCAAGCCTCACAAATACTTATTTCATATGAATCCAATAATGATAACATTCATACCAATAACTTGTTGTGGAAATGGATGCAATTCGAATAGATTCAGTTTGTGTAATACAGAGACATGAATTAAAGAACTTATTCAGATTCAAGTATTAATTAAGAAGCATAGTCTATCATAGCAAGGATATATCGGATTACTGTAATAAAAGAAATAAGCAAACCACACAAATCACCGTATGATACAACAGCAAGTGACCGTCGGAGCTGGGCCCTTGGCTACGATGGTACACTGCTTAGAGTTACTTCAGATGCAGAAACGAAGTGAACACCAAATCCTTTATATTGATTGCATTAACAAAAGTGTACAAAATCAGATCTTACAAAAGCTCAGTGATCAAAATCGTTCTGAGTTTATAATTATAATAACAGTCGTCCTTTTTTCTTCCCCCCACGCTCGATGGCGTGGTACCTTTATATAACAGAAATGACGGAGATGTCTAGATACAAAAGATAAGCTTAAAGCAGCGATCCCTCAGGATCGAAGATCCTGAGGGATTCGCTAATCGTTCGGGTCTCCTCTTTCCTTCTTGCGTTCTCCGTCACGGTGCCCTGCGTTCTTTTCCTGGATTATTCGGCTCCAATTTTACTTGATCTTGTCCGCATCCGGTTCCCTGTCGACGGGGCAGCAGTAATTTTCCTTGCGCTTCTTGTGTTTACTCGATAATTCCCTATTTCCGCGTCCTTCTGCATAGAAAACATCGATTATTAGTGATTGAGCTTCGTTTGTCCATTTTCACACAATTTACCAAAACCCTTATATTTTTAGGCTCATAATGCAGAAAAGATTAGAAATAGTATTGAAAAACCGCTAGATTACTTATCAAAAAGCATACCTTCCAGGTGCTCCACACACCCCCCTGCTTACCTTGTTTCATGTCCTCATGAAAACGTTGTAATTGACATGCAGGGCTATGAGAGAGTAGGCCGGAGAAGGGATCTCACGAAGAGGCCGACAACCATGATTAGCAACTAGATGGTCAAAGAACTGGTCTAACTGATCTGCAGGCATCTCATATAGGGCCTGATATCCAGGTGCAGGATGCCAAACAATTGGGCTGCGAAACCGATACCCCAACCACAATGGTCCTGCTCGCAGAATCCGTTCCCCATAGAGACTCAATCGACTGGAAGCCAATTCAAAATTCTCAAAGTTAAAGGGTTCCCTGAGCTGGATGTTTGGGTTAGAGGTTCGGTAGCGAAACTTTGCAGCATGGAAGGCCTGGTCTTTAATAGTCAGGAAATACTCCAGACCATTTCGGATCAAGTCTCCATGCATGGGACCTAATATCTTCATGACACCTGGGATCCTCATCATACTCCTATGCTCTCTCCATAATGCTGCTGGGTCCCTAGGTTCAGCTCGTACCCAAAGGTCTAAACTATTTTCTTGCCTCTGGAAGATGTTGTAAGCTTTAAGCCATTTTAACTGATTCACCCCAAATGAGATAAAGGCTTGAAATTGTATATCGCCAAAGAAAGGGCCAGGATTCAAATCAGTTTCCTGGTCTAAGACAAGATTGTGCAAGTAGAATTCACATAACAACCTTTGAACTTTAACTCCATAGTGCTTGCAACAATCTATAAAATCATTAACAGTGTTGATATGGATGGGTGCTCCTGCCCTAACAGCTTTTATTTTTAATCTCAAATAACGTTCAAGCAAAAACAAAGCATAATTTTTAGCAGGGGCTCTACAAGTCAAAACATCAGTATACAAGGAACACAAGGTGTCCATCTGTTTAACAACACTATCTAGTCGACGAGTTACCTTAGCAACCTTTTCCGGCTCCTTCTGCCATCCTTCAAAGGCCTGGCTCTCAGACTGACTGATGTTTCGAAGTTGCTGTTGGAGCTCCTCATATCTTTCCTTGGGGACCGTCTGTTCTCGTAACTGCTCGGCCTCCTGCTGGGCTTCCTTCATCATTTTATGCAAGGTTCTGGTTTTCGGGTCTTTCTTCCAGGCAGCCGTAGAAGCTGGAAGTTTAACCTGGACCTTCCTATTGCGTTGTTTGGAATTTTGGACCCGAATTACACCCGAGGAGGGTGCTTCCGTTTGAACCTCTTTGCTATCCGTCTCCTTTTTTATGCGAACAAAGGGTTGGTACGGTCTTCCTACCACCGGAGCCTCTTGCTATTCCATTGGAATGTCCATTCATTCCTCCGGGCAAGATGGAACAGCAGTTTCTATTGGAACAGCACCCTGTTCCTCATTATCATTCGGAACAGCGGACTGTTCCTCCACAGTAGGTCTCCTGATGGGGTTTCGTCCATCAAAACGAACCCTAACCCTCGGGGTTCTTGCTGCCGTGGTCCTTTTCCTTTGCCTTGCAGTTTTCTGTATTCTCATACTGGCTTTCAACATTCTGATTTGTTGCCGAAGTCTGGCTATCATGCCCAGCATCCTCTGGTGCTTCTTCCTCAATTTTGCATTTTCCCTAGCCTCGGTAGAGGGTTTGGCCTTCAATCTTACTTCTTCTTCCTCTCCTGGAACATCTTCCGGCGCCCTGGGGACAGATTGCCCCGAATTGATGTCTTCTGCTTCATTACCAAAGACAGGCAGGTTTTCTTCCCCTGCCTCTTCTGCATGCCCTTCCTTAGGTAATTCTTCTTCTGCGGGACCGTCAAGGATGCCTCCTGGACTGGAGGCTTGGCCGTATTCTCCCATATTGGCCAGAACTGCTGCCAATTCCTCTTCTCCTGGATGGTCTTGCAACGGGCTCCCCATGGATTGTGCGTTTTCTTCCTCAATTCCTTCTTCTGGCTGGTTAGTTCCAGCCTCTAGTTGCTCAGCATTTCCTTCGGGTAATTCACCTTCCTCTTCCGAAGGTTCGTCCTCGATTTCAATTGGTTGGGCTGCAGTTTTCTGAATCTTTTCCAACCTTCCCCGTATTCGAACCAATCGAGTTGACTTCCTGGGTCTTTTAGGCAGGTTGGGAGTGCCAACAGGTTCTCTAGGTTCCTCTGGTCGTTCCGGCGTATCGGAGGATCGCTTCCGTTTCGAAACAGCATGCTTTTCTGCCGCCGGCTTCTTACGTTTCTCTGATTGTTCCGGCGTGCTAGAGGACTGCTTTCGTTTTGAAACAGCATGCTTTTCTGCTGCTGGCTCCTTGTGTTCTTCTGAACGTTCCAGTGTGTTGGAGGTTCGAGGTAAAGCCAGTCCCATTTTAACTATTTCGACCAATTCCTCCCAGGTGTCTTGCTGTTGGGCAAGACTGTGGCTTATTATTAGCCGAATCAGTCCGTGGTGGCTAACAACCATCTTTGTGTGCTGAGCCTTCTTCAAACTTCGGGCCGCATCATGTAATAATGAATTTAAAAAGGCAGGGAGATTTACAGAGCATTTTCCCTTCAAAACAGCTAGAAGTTTTAAGTGACGAGCCCTTACCACATCTTTTCTCCCTTCGCAGGTGATATAGCTCTGCACTATCTTTGCCAGCTCGGTCCAGGGTTCCCCCAGTGTTGTCGGCAGAACTCCTTTCCCTTTGACTGTCAGACTTTGGCCTTCGTTTTGGAAAATTTCCATTACTTTCTGCAGTCTTTCCTTCTTCAGCTCCCATCTGGGTCCAACAGCTGGTAATCCTGAGGTTTCTGCAATAATTTCCTCCGTAACTTCTATCCGCTTTCCTCCGACTATAGAGTGGTTTTCCTGCAGATTTTGCAGGAATTCCAACGCTACAGCCTCGTTCGATTCTTGCAGGCGGTTGAAGTAATTCAACCATCCTGCGTTTTCCAGAATTTCGCGGGCAGCAGCAGACGCGGTCAACTTGTGTGGTTCACTTCGGATTGTTTTCCCGCCCATAGCTTACTCTCAGGAATGAATTCGGGAATGACACAGCAACTGTTCGCGGTATTTACCGAACAGAGAGGGTACTCGATGCTATTTTTAGGAAGGATTTTCGCAGAGCATGCAGCAAAGAGAAAGACCGTGGGTGGCAGTCCGTGGAATGAGATCATCATACCGTTAAATCGTGTTATTATTTTGCCCGAATGGTGTGCATCCACGTAACCATTGGAGTAATGAGGTCACCTCCCCCCCCGCGATCTGATAGGCTGCCCCCAGCCGTCAAAGAGAGGAGCAGCAGCCAGTCGGGAGTCAAATCATAAAGTATAGCAGGTGGAAATTATGCCATGTTGTAAAAGGACAATGAAGTACCGAAACCGAGGCAGAAAAATGGATCGCTTTTAAGATAAGCCAGTGTGATATAATGAGGAATCGAGGGTTGGACGTCTGTCAACTGTACCAAGTCTCCAGTAGTCATTGTCAATTCCGTTGCCATGATTGGTGATAATGCTCATGCGATAATTATATCAGGGTGTGACATATGATACATGCAAAGGATATAAAAGACAAACAGACTTAATATCATACCTGTTGGTGTAAATATTACGACTCCAATGCCATTAACAGAGCTCTGCTGCCAACAGGTGTTCATAACCTTGGCAAAGTTGTTTATGTCACCCTCCGGAACCATTATCCTTTGTGTATCTACTGAAGAGTGCTTTGTCAAAATGCAGGCCATTATGCTGGCTTGGTGACCAGATAACCATAATGTCATTCACAAGGTAGGCACGAAACGTGGTCAGGCCGGCTCGTGATGAGACCTCCTGTTCCAAGGTTTGCTTGTTATTTTACCTTTGGACCATATCCCTGGTGTGGTGGCCGTAATGGGAATGCCACTTCGCTTCCATCCTTATGATCATGGTAGGCTGGCTCTGAATGAGACCCCCTATCCTGCATTTGACGATTTCATGTTTTGTTCTTATTTTTTCTTTTATTCTTCTTTTGCAACACACTTCTTTTTTCTTTGTTCAATTACACATAAGGGTGGTTCCGCACTCCTTAAGAGAGGGGAATGGTGGAAGAAGTCTTACAATCCCAACAGACAGATATAAATTGTTTGCTCATATTCCTCAGTAATGATCAAGAAAGTTTTTAGGAAGATCGACATGATAAAAATTTCCAAACCATGGTTCAGGAACAAGATAATGACAGTAAAGACGAAAGTTAATGTCCTTCCTCTTGACTTCTTATATATACTGACTGTTAAAATAATAGCGATTTATGATATGCAGGTTTCGGTATATCATGCTTTTATGTTCATTGCATAATGTCATTGCTATATCTGAAGGATTTAGGAGAGTATAATCGCAAAGCGTCCAAATAGAAGCAGAAAGGTTCTGATGGTGTCTTCTCTGCACTAAGCATGTGGATGACTCGTCTTGCGGAAAATAGTGGAATTAACCAAATTCTGCATCTAAAAAAGAAATATGCGAGTGCTGTTCCTTTTCGCAAAGGAACAGCAAAGCACAAAGAGTGTTGTTCCTTTTCGCAAAGGAACAGCAAAAATCCACAAGGGCTGTTCCTTTTCGCAAAGGAACAGCAAAAATCCACACGGGCTGTTCCTTTTCGCAAAGGAACAGCAAAAATCCACACGGGCTGTTCCTTTTCGCAAAGGAACAACAAAAATCCACACGGGCTGTTCCTTTTCGCAAAGGAACAACAAAAATCCACACGGGCTGTTCCTTTTCGCAAAGGAACAGCAAAGCCAAAAAGTGCTGTTCCTTTTCTCAAAGGAACAGCAAAACAAAAAGTATTGTTCCTTTTTCCAAAGGAACAGCAAAAATTCCAAAACACCAAAGTGCTATTCCTTTTCGCAAAGGAACAGCAAAAATTCCAAAACACAAACGTGCTGTTCCTTTTCGCAAAGGAACAGCAAAAATTCCAAAACGCAAAAGTGCTGTTCCTTTTCGCAAAGGAACAGCAAAATAAAAAGTGTTGTTCCTTTTCGCAAAGGAACAACAAAACAACAAGTGCTGTTCCTTTTTGCAAAGGAACAGAAAAACACCAAAAGTGCTGTTCCTTTTGAAAAGGAACAGCAGAATCACACGAGTGTTGTTCCTTTTAAAAAGGAACAGCAAAATCAAACGAGTGCTGTTCCTTTTAAAAAGGAACAGCAAAATCAAACGAGTGCTGTGCAAAATAAGGTAACCAAAATACTACAAAACAAAGATGAAAAGAACATATATACAGGATGTTATGTACAAATTATGAAAAACAAATTGCTTAAGTTATGGGTGAGGAAGATTTCACTTCCTCTGCTAGGATCTCCAAATCAGTATCTTGCTGAAGCTGTTGACAAAAGGATTCCCGAGTAAGAGGTCTTCGATAGAGACGAACTCGGTGGCCATTTACTTTGAACGTATGTCCAGAACCGTCAATCGTGATCAGAGTGAGGGTCCCATTGTCGTGCACCTTCTGGATCTCATATGGTCCTAGCCAGCGAGTCTGGAGTTTCCCCGGGAAGTCCTGGAACCGAGAATCGTATAACAGAGCCCAGTCTCCTTCATGGAAGACTTTATTCTTTATAAGTGCATCGTGCCACTTAACTCGCTGCTGTTGGATTAATGCTGTGTTTTGTAATGCAGAGAGCCTAATCTCATCCAATTCGTTGATTTGTCGTAGTCGATTGATCTGTGCCTCATTCAGATCTAGGCCAACCTCTTGTGCAGTTCGTAGTGTTTGGATCTCGAATTCGATAGGGAAGATTGGTTGTTTCCCAAACACCAATTGATAAGGTGAATAGCCTGTCGTACTTCTCCATGTGGTTCTATAAGCCCACAGTGCTTTAGGTAGCCGAGCAGCCCAATCACGCCTGTGTGATGCGACGGTCTTTGTTAAGATTGACTCAATTATCTTGTTACTGTTTTCTACTTGTCCATTTGCCTGTGGATGGTAGGGGGTAGTAATCTTATGTTGGATATGATAATTGTTAAATGTTGCAGCTAGTTTGTTTCCAACAAATTGTGGTCCACCATCTGTAATTACTTCTCTCGGAATTCCATAACGTACAAACAAATGGAACAAAAATTGTATTACCGAATCTTCTGTAGCCCTAGCTAATGATTCAGCCTCAACCCATTTAGTAACATAGTCTGTTGCTACCAGGATGTATGTCCTTTGGTTTGATGGTGGATTAATTGGCCCGACGAAATCGAGAGCCCATCGTTCAAATGGCTCAATAACCACTTGTGGTCTCAGAGGCATTTCATCAGCTTGACCAGGTTTTCCTGCTCGCTGGCAGCTATCACAGGCCTGCACAAACTTTTTCGCGTCCTTAAAGATTGTAGGCCAATAGTACCCTGCCTGTAGTATTTTATGTGCTGTTCTCTTGTCGGCAAAGTGCCCCCCGCATGGTCCACTGTGACAAGCCTTTAAGATGTCTAGGATCTCATCCTCTCGAATACACCTTCTGATTTGCATGTCTGCCCCTGTATGGAATAAATGGTCTCCAATCCACGAAAATCGTGTGCTTTTTTGAACAATTTGCTTTCGTTCCTGAGGGGTTAGGTGTTTTGGTAACTTACCCACTGCAAGGTAATTGGCGACGTCAGCATACCAGGGTGTTCGAATGGCAATGGCAAACAGATGTTCGTCAGGGAATTGATCTTCCACGGCTGCTGCTTCGATTGATTTGGGTATTCTTGAGAGGAAGTCGGCTACAGGGTTCTCCTTGCCAGGTCAATCCTTAATTGTGATGTCAAACTCCTGCAACAGGATCAACCATCGAGTTACTCTAGCATTCGTGACAGGTTTGTTTGCTAGATATTTAATAGTAGAATGATCTGTATATAACACAACAGGGTAACCTGTAATATAATGCCTAAATTTATTAACAGCATGAATTACAGCGAGAAATTCCTTTTCAGTAACAGTATAATTGAGTTCGGCAGAGGATAAATTTTTGCTAATATAGTAAATAGCGTATGGCTTCTTATCCTCTTCTTGTCCTAGGACTGCACCGATTGCTGTATCCGAGGCATCCGATGAGATCTGGAATGGCAGATTCCAATTTGGTCCTCGAAGGACTGGAGCTATTGACAGCAACTTTTTCAATTCTTTAAAAGCCTGGTCACATTTATCTATCCACAAAAAATCGACATTACCTGTCAGAGCATATAGAGGTGCTGCAATTCATGAATAATGTTCTATAAAGCGTCTGTAATATCCGGAAAATCCAAGGAAACTATGTACCTCTGTTTGAGTAGTGGGGGTAGGGATGAGCAAAAGAATCTGAATTTTAGCAGGGTCTACCTGGATGCCAGCTGCTGAAATGTAGTGCCCTAGAATGAGCCCTTCCGTCATCATCATGTAGCACTTCTCGTGGCTCAGGCAGAGTCTGGTAGCAATGCAGCGTTGTAGAACTTTTTCCAGGGTATCCAGAGCTGGATCAAATTCATCCCCATACGGTGTGAAGTCGTCCATATACACCTCAAGTCCATCGTTTATTAGATCTGCAAAAATACTGAGAATAGCCCTTTGAAATGTAGCAGGGGCGTTACATAGGCCGAAGGGTAATACACGATAGGAAAACGTTCCCCAAGGGCACGTAAAGGTAGTTTTATCCTGGTCTTCAGGGGCAATTTGGATTTGGTTATATCCACTGAAGCCATCCAAAAAGGAGAAAAATTTCTTCCCTGCTAACGTGTCCAATACTTGATCTATAAATGGGAGGGGAAAGTGATCCTTTTGTGTAGCCTTGTTTAACTCCCTGTAATCGATGCAAATCCTCCATTTTCCATTCTTCTTGGGTACCACCACAAGGGGAGAGACCCATTTACTGTCAGAGATAGGGTAAATAAAGTTAACATCTAAGAGCTTCTGAAGTTCATCTTTCACTATCTCCTTTAGGTGAGGGTTGAGTCTTCTTTGTGGCTGACGGACAGGTCTTGCATCTTTCTCTATATAGATGTGATGGGTGCATAATTGAGGATCAATCCCCTTCATGTCGGGGTAATCCCACGCAAATGCATCCTTGTATTTTTGTAACAGACTAACAAGTTTTGTCTCTTGATCTGGTGTAAGATTGGCGTTAATATTCAGAGTTTTACCAGGTTCAATTTCCACTACTTTACTATTAGCAACAACAGTTACTGGTATTGTCTGATCATGCGAATCTTTTAAGGGATCTTCTTCTAGCTCACTGTCAAATGCTGCCTCTATCATAAGACACTGCATATGTTTTCTAGCTTCAGTTTGACTAATAAAATTGTTAATGGCGTCGTCTTCTGTTTGATCCTTGAAGTCTAACGCCTTCTGTATAGTTAATGGAGATCTGATGTTGTTAGCAAGATATGATACAGGATAAGAGTTAGTTTTAATCATTGGCAGGCTTGGCTGAGCTGGTGGATATAAAATTAAATTTTTAACATCGGGTCCTTTAGCTATAGTCATGTTTCCCTGCCGGCAGCCTATATAGGCATCGGCAGTAGCAAGCCAGGGTCTGCCTAGGATTAACGGATGTCCATCTAGTCGGGTTTTAGGATTAATTACCAGGAAATCTGTGGGATACTCCCATGAATCTACGGAAACCATGACATCATTCAGAGTACCTTCTGGTCGAACTACAGATCGATCTGCCAATTCTAACAGAGTAGAGGTAGGTTCTACTGACGTAATGCCAAGCTTTTGGCAGGTGGAGGTTGTCAAAATGTTGATTGCAGCTCCCAGATCGACTAGAGCGTTAGTCAGGGTTTGGCCATAGATTTGAATGGTTACAATTGGGTTCCCGGGATCTTCATATTTGATAGGTGTCTCCTTTCCTGATAATAGGTTGGATAAAGTACCAACTACTTGGACTCTAGGGTTAGTATTTGTATTCCTCCTTGATTTTTTTATGCATAATTCCTTTATGGTTTTCGCATATATAGGAATATCTTGTATAGCTTGGAGGAATGGAATCTTTATATACAAATTTTGTAATTCTCCCAAAATGTCAAAGTCTGGAGGTTGTATAGGTCGAGATATGACTAATCGTTCTGGGAAAGGAGGAGAGGATGTACTTGCTTGTTTATTGTTTTGCTCTTTGTTTTCATCCTCCCGTTGTGGGGGTTGTTCTACTGGTAACTGATTTTCAATATGAATCATTTTGTCTCCCTCTGTTTCTATTATTCGTCCCGATCTTAACTGAAGATCGTTGCACTCCCTTAGGTCAGACTCAATCTCTGATGTGTCTATGATTTGGATAGATTGGACTGGCCTATTATTAGGGTTGGGATTGGGTTGGGCTGGGAGTTGCGGTCTCAGATTAGACTGGGGATTTTGTTGTAAGGCTGGCAGAGTTGGTTGAGGGAGTGGGATTGATCCTGCTGGCTGATATGTCGATCTTGGCCAGCTTGTCTGCTAGGATGAGCCTTGCGAAGTGGAAGGGGTCCACTATGGAGGATAGGAACTATTCTGCCAATATGGTGAAGGATAAGGGCAGTTTGGCCAACCAAATTGGGACATCCAAGGATTCGGAGTAGGAAACATTTGAGGTGACCAATTTGAAAACGGGGGTTGGGACTGATTTTTCCACATGTTCTGTTGCTGTGTACTGAACTGCGGGGGTTGAAAAGAAGAGGAGGGATCTGAAAACATACCTAGTTGCCTAGGCTGCCATTGACGACGCTGGTTAACAAAATATGCTGGTTCTGACTCCTCTTCTGCTTCTTTGTATACTGCCTTCAAACTAGGCAGTGAAGGGCAGCTTTCGGTCAGGTGTTCCTTGGTGCAGATAGCACATATTTGGACTGTATCCAGCGGGCATTCCTTATGGCTGTGTTTCTTCCTGCATCGTGGGCAAAAAATGGCTAGATTCTGCTCTGCCTCAGCTTGCTTCTGTTTAGCCTGCACAATGTCAAGTTGTGTAGTTAATGTTCCCAGGATATCAGTTTTAAAATTTTCTAGCAAATTTCCAAGTTCCACCCGTGTTACTCCCTCTGTTAATGTTCTGTTATCTCTGGGGACGCGATCATATTCCGCTGGTTTTATCCTCGTGCTGCCTCTTGAGCTCCTGATACACAGATCAATGATATCAGCAAAATTTTCCTGATAAATGTCTCATTTCCCCATGATGTTTAACGTTTCGATCCACTGCTCTCTCATACCTCTAATTAATGCAGTTTTCAACACGTTATTAGGCAGAGGTAGTGATGCATAAGGGGATCTTTGCAAGTTATATTGGAAACGTTCCACATATTCTTCTAAGGTTTCGTTTGGTCTGGCTGACATTTGAAAGATTTCATCTTTTAATTCCCTCGATCTACAGTAATCTTGGTATTTTTTTAAAAAGGCTTCTTTCATTTGATCCCAATTGTTAATAACCCCACCACCTAAGCCCATAAACCATCTCAACGCAGCCCCTTTTAATGTAGAGGGGAACAATTTCAGTTTCTGGGGATCGGTGGTGTAATCGTATCCTCTACATAATACATCAAATTCGAACAAGAAGGCGTCCGGATCTTCTAATGTGAGGCCATGAAATGTGGGAATATGCTGGAGAGGAATGGCTTTCATGGGCGCATTTGCTGCAGAATCTACTATCGGATATTGCAATGTGGAGGTCTGGGTGTTTGGCTGATTCTGCGCCATGGGATCGAATATATGCCAGTAATCTTCAGGAATTTCCAAGAGAGTGTTCCTTGGTTGAGGAGGGGTAGTCTTAACAGGGATTGTCTTGACACCACTCCCTTGATCAGGGATGATAATGGCCCCAACTGTCTGCGGTGAATGAATTCCTTCAACAAGGATTTTCACAGCGCTTCCCTTGTTCGGGCTATTCAAAGGCTGGTTTAATTCAATAGGAGATCTAGGTTCCTCAATTTCCCCTGTTTCTCCTTCTCCTTCACAAAGGTTACTTTGGGTCCCTTCGTGCAATGGTCCAGGAGTCAAATTTTCAATTTCTTGAAAATCCTGCTCCTCTGTTCGACTGTGCACCTCAGCAAAGGCTTCAGATGGTGATCCCGAGGCCTGAAGGGAACTAGTAGGCTGTTTAGAATTGACTTTCTTATAACCTACTGATGGCTGAGAGTCGGCTTTCTTATAGATTTCGTCTATAAAGGTCGTTCGTCCAAGGGTCACCGGCCCCTTGGCTTTGGATGGAGGCTTTTGATCTTTTTCTAACTTTTTCTGCTTAGTCATGCACTCCAATTAAACTGCTAAATCCTATTTAACCAGCAATTCTACTAAGAGAGCGGACGGTGGAGCAGGGCTTTTACATGCTCCGTACGCAGGTTCTTACCTTCCGTTTTTAAAATCCAACTCCCTCCTAGCAGATTTGTGCACTACTCTATAAAGGACAAATGGCTATTACCCCTTCCCCGGCAACGGCGCCAAAATGTAGAGCGATAACTAGGGTCTCTCACACCACCAATTATTCCACATTATTAAGTCAATCCGGGATCGTTTTGTTCTTTCAAGGAGTAACTCAATCCGAGGCTGTTCTGTCCAAGTAGTGCTCGGTAGTATAGCGTTCTAATGACTTGAAAGGAAACAAACACTAAGCTGTAACTAAACCAATTCAGAAAATGAAATCACACAAGGCAAATGATCAGTCAAGGGTACGGAACCAATAACCCTTCCCTTTAGAAACTGATAAAGAAATGAAACCAAAGCATGGGCTTATAGGTCAGGGAGCTAGGCAGCGTCTTGCTGGGCTCACGACAGCCTTAGGCCTGCTATCACGCGAAAGCAATAAAGGCAGATTAACGAAAGTAAAATGGAACAGCAATTCTTAAAATGGAACAGCAGTAATGAAATGGAACAACAATAATGAAATGGAACAGCAGTAATGAAATGGAATAGCAAACTATCATAAACAGGAAACGTCAATCATATAAAATGGAACAGCAAACCCAAATGGAACAACAACCCAAATGGAACAACAAATCCAAATGGAACAACAAACCCAAAAGGAACAGCAAATCCAAATGGAACAGCAAATCCAAATGGAACAGCAACCCACGAAGTATGTACACGGTCTATACTACTGTAGCGATCCGAGAGTAATGTATGATGCGACTATGTTTCTGAACAAAGTGATATTATCTTCAAGCCTCACAAATACTTATTTCATATGAATCCAATAATGATAACATTCATACCAATAACTTGCTATGGAAATGGATGCAATTCGAATAGATTCAGTTTGTGTAATACAGAGACATGAATTAAAGAACTTATTCAGATTCAAGTATTAATTAAGAAGCATAGTCTATCATAGCAAGGATATATCGGATTACTGTAATAAAAGAAATAAGCAAACCACACAAATCACCGTATGATACAACAGCAAGTGACCGTCGGAGCTAGGCCCTTGGCTACGATGGTACACTGCTTAGAGTTACTTCAGATGCAGAAACGAAGTGAACACCAAATCCTTTATATTGATTGCATTAACAAAAGTGTACAAAATCATATCTTACAAAAGCTCAGTGATCAAAATCGTTCTAAGTTTATAATTATAATAACAGTCGTCCTTTTTTCTTCCCCCCACACTCGATGGCGTGGTACCTTTATATAACAGAAATGACGGAGATGTCTAGATACAAAAGATAAGCTTAAAGCAGCGATCCCTCAGGATCGAAGATCCTGAGGGATTCGCTAATCGTTCAGGTCTCCTCTTTCCTTCTTGCATTCTCTGTCACGGTGCCCTGCGTTCTTTTCCTGGATTATTCGGCTCCAATTTTACTTGATCTTGTCCGCATCCGGTTCCCTGTCGACGGGGCAGCAGTTATTTTCCTTGCGCTTCTTGTGTTTACTCGATAATTCCCTATTTCCGCGTCCTTCTGCATAGAAAACATCGATTATTAGTGATTGAGCTTCGTTTGTCCATTTTCACACAATTTACCAAAACCCTTATATTTTTAGGCTCATAATGCAGAAAAGATTTGAAATAGTATTGAAAAACCGCTAGATTACTTATCAAAAAGCATACCTTCCAGGTGCTCCACAATGTGTTTTCCGCACGAAGGAAGAGTGGTGAAGCTCGTAGACCAGCTTTCATTTCCCAGACCACGCATCGCAAATAGTCATATACCATCCCTAAATGGTCTCTTCACGTAAGAAATTTCTCAACCCACGGTCCGTCCTCCTGATGAGAGCGAGTAATCCAGGAGGATATGACTGGAACCCAGGGGGCATGCGTCCTGGTCTGCTTCGGCAGGAAAACTTTGGGTATAGAGTAGGTTTCCGCGGGAGAATATGACTAGTCTGTACCCCGCCCTTGCTGGAGAGGGGTTATTCTAGAATAAGGTTCTCTTGTCAAAGCTACGTATTTGGCACTAAGGTCATTCACCTTTGTCTATCTCGGTAGACACCGCCGAAGAAGTGTTTTGTTTGAAAGATTAATGAAACGATCTTTGGGTAGCCTGAAAGAGGTAGGCCTTTCCTGCTTAAACAAATGTTTTGGTGGACAAAGTAAGGGTAACCTTGAAATCATATTTTATACTTGGGGGCATGCAAACCTTTTGGAGTGCAAGCAAGGGGCAGCTATTTATTTTTTAAATTTTTAGGTCCTTCCCTTTAAACCTGTAGGTCTAACACTTTAAACTCGTAGGATTAGTCGTTTCCAAACTTGCATAACGAAAGGATCCGGAGCAAAGCTTTGTAAGATGGAGCTCCATAAAAAATAGCATCTTCAATGAGACATTCTTATCATATGACTGGGTTATCGAGCAGTTTTAGCACACAGTTCATGCTCGTTAAAAAATAAACGCAAGATCCGAGCAGTTTTAGCACATAGTTCATGCTCGTTAAAAAATAAACATAAGGCCGAGCAAGTGTTTCAATCCGCATTTAAGCTCGCTAAAAAATGAACTACCCGGTAAATAAACACTGCGAACGTAAATTGTCAGCCATTAAAGCCTTGGTCGTGTTTGCACCGTCACCTCCACTTTTCCATTGGCCGATCATTCACCTCCATTTGATTGTTTACCCATTTTGAGGAACAGTTGCAAAGAGTGATTTCACTTAGCCATCCTTGTGGCACTGCCATGATTGGAAAATTCCAAGCCTTACCTGGAATCAGCTGCTAACCCATTTTATCACTCGTTCCTCAAAAGACGAGTCTGCTTTAAGCTCTTTTCATCTGACTCGTAAAATATGAAAAGATTGCCGAGTTTTGGCCTTCCAGCTCGTTAAAGCGACCGGAAGTGCTATCTCTCCTCTAGATTTTAATCTTTTTGGACCTGAGGGATTATTGCACAAAAAGATCGAGCGCTTGTTTTGTTCGGCTCGTTAAAACTATCGAAAACTCATCCCTTCTGTATTGTTTTATACTTTTTCGGACTTAAGGGATTAGATGACGAAAAAGGACTTTTGGAGTTAACTTTATGTACCTTTTTAGACTCTCTAAAAATGAAAAGGACCGAGTTATCCTTGTCGTTAGACTTGTTAAATGCATTAAATACCGACAAACTTGTCTTTAGACGAGAACGAGTTTCACTATCACTAGGCTTGTTAAAACATAGCGATGGGCTTGCCCGAAGGGCAAGTTATAGAACAAGCATATGTTATCCTCCTCAAGCTTGACAAAAATAAAGAGGTACTGGTCAGCAATGACTGGGGAAAAATTGGGAGAAACTCAAGAAAACTTTGATGGTAGCAAGTCGCTCTTGAACATGACACTTTTCCTCCGTACCACAATCGGGTTGGGTTGTTTCATTCACCGGTCACATCACCATGGTCTCGCCATACCATCCATATTTGGGGTAATGCTACCGATCCATCGCATAAGTGCCGCCATATGTTCAAGAGAAGTCGTTCAGAGAAGTCAACCGTGTCCCATCCACTGCCGTACATTATCCTTCATCCTTTCATGACCGCCACCCTGAATCATATGTCATCAAATCGTTTTCACCTCCATCAAAATCATTAGCTCCGTTCCGTGTCATTGATGTGGGATTCATTAAGGCCCTCCTTTGACAGATCGCTTCTTGTCGACATTAGCTCATTATCCAAGAAGTTGATCTAGGAACAACCCCTTCAGTACTTTGAAGCTTGCATGCCTCAATGGCAAGTTTCTCACTTCCAGCGACAGGTATACATCAATGACCTTCGACCAAAAGACTTTGCGTGGTGTTCGACGCCAAGTCCTTTATTCACACCACGTGAATTGTACTGCAGTACCTTGAGGGTCATTATCATTATTGGTGATTCCTCTCGCGCTTGTTAACGGTTTACCTCATTGACCTGTAATCAAGCAATGTCTTTCCATGTTCGACTTCAGAACATTTCTCACATGGATCGACTTGTACTTAGAGTGAAGATCGAACAAGTTTGAAGACCCCAGATCTAGTTTCATCCATCCGGGTTGTGATATATATTCAGGAAAAAATAAAGACATTGACATGTACATCATTGCAGCAGATAATCATCCTACCCCAAAGGATGATAATGTCATCAAAATTATCAGTCTACCATCAGACGATTGTCTGTTCTATGTACAGAAAAATGAATTTATAAAGCTGAGCATGGGAATGCCCGCCTCAGCTAGATCATGAAAGCAGTATGAAAAATAATGTATTGTATTGTATCTTATTACAGGTCTCCTCCCAGCAATGAATGAACTTCAGATCCTCCTGATAAAGCATTTCACTCGATAAACAACCTCATACTTTAGGGGGCAACTGTTATAGACATTTTTGTGCCTTACAGTATTGAGCATGAAATGTCCATAATCTAAGGGATCCAAAGGCCCTAAACATGTTGTTCCTACCCCTAGAGGAACAAGGCTAACAAACCATAGGAATTCACAGAAGTTCTCCACCAGAAACTGCTAAAAAACAAGTCAATTCAGGATCAATTCAGAGGCTCCACTAGCTGTCTGCGCTGAAATGCAAAGTCTACACTGGCTACCTACACTGCAACGCAGGTAGAAGCACTACCAGGGTGCGCTGAGCGGGAATTGACAAATGGCAAGTTCATTCAACAAGGTGCCAAGACCCTGGAAGCTTCCAGAATCTTCCTCAATGACACTTGCCTCAATGAATTTGACTAGTGATGAGTAAGAGGTTCTCAATCTCCAAGTGGAAGCAAGAACCTCCAAGTGGAAGCAAGAGCTGACAGAGGGAGAGGACACTAGTCAGATCTCAAGCTGACTCATCCTCTCTCCAAACATCTATATATGGATCTCTCCTCCATGAGATCTAGAGGCTGGAATTTTGTTATTGCAAAGAATTGCTGTTGGTTTGAGATCGGAATCATTGGGTGCTTAATGCTTTGAGGGAAGGTGAAGATAGGAATTTCATTTGCTGGGAAGGAGATGCTGGATTGGAGCCCTCTGGGTTGTATCTCTTCCTGAACCTTGTTATTCATCAATAAAGCTATCTTGGTTTCTCCTATATACTGGTGTATCTTTGATGTATGGTTGCATTAGTATGTTTAGTTTATTTCTAATCCTGAACTAGTTATGAATATGAATCTATGTCTTTGTGTAGTGCTCTCTTCTTGTGATCTTGCAGAAACCTCTTGAAGCCGGGCGAGCGAGAAGGCAAGTAGCTGGGAACTCCCAAAGAGAAGAGAAACCGGATCGAGGGACAAATGGAAGACACTGGTTATTCCATCCATCTCTCTTCATTCTTAATTCATAAAGGAAGAATACTAGAATAGTTGTCTCTGTTTGTTGCTAAGGCACTGTCACACCTTAGGTGGATAGGATCGTCCTGCATAGGCATTTTTCCCCACAACAAGGATCGGGAGGCCAATCTCGAGAGAGTTAACATGAACTTGGAGAGGCTATTGGACAAGGCTGACAAGGACCATGCATTGCTAAGACACATGGCTTTCCATTACATGGCGCGAAACAAAGTGTTCAAGGCCCGAATCAGGAATTTGAAGGCGAAATTGAGGAAGGAAATCAAGAATTAAAAGAGGCAAAGGGAGCTCGATCGACTTCATATATTGGCCAAAGCCTCTTTTGCCCAACATAACACTTGATAAGGAAGCTCCAGCCCAAATTTCAAGAAATTTGGGGCATTTTTGGTGTTTTTGGAAATTTTTGTGCAAAAAACAGGGTTTTTCTCCCTGTGCGCCACGCCACTGGCGCGACGCTTAGGATTGGGAGCTCCAAATCACAAATGGTTTGCATTTTTGGATTCATCATGAAAAATCATGACTGCTAGTGCATGGACAAGAAGTTTGGGCAAGTTTTGAGTCCCCAGGAGGTCAAAAACACTCAAAAAATGACCTCTCTGCCCCTATTTTGACACACAGGAAGCAGTCTTGGGAGATTGTTGTTTTGGAGGGGAAAATGGGCACCAAATTCAGAAATTCCACTTGGGTTGGAGAGTAGACAGGTAGGTCTTTCCAACAAGCACACTTGGGCTCAATTTGGACTTCGGAAAGGCCTCAAAACTAGCTCCAAAATAGCATGACGCATACAGTTTTTGGCGCAGCGCACAGACACCCAAATGCCAAAATCGCGACCGCTTCGCAAAATTTCGATTTGCGACTTTCTCCAAGTGGGCCCGCTCATTTACACTATATTTTCTCGGCAACTAAGGCAATTTTTAAAAAGTATTTTCACTAAAGGTGGGCTCCTATCCAAGTGGCAAAGGAAGGCGAGCAGTCACCCAAGCCATTTGTCATTTCTGTAACACTGCACCTGTAACTAATGGTTGGCGTTCCATTTCCAGTTTGTAATTATTTGAAAAAATCCCCAACTATGGGTCGTTCTATTTACCAATGGCATAGTCTATTTATTGCATGCAACACAATTTGAAAAATGTTGGCATTTCTGGGAACTGTGGGAGAGAAACTCAGTCACTCACTATACATTTTGACAGAGAATTAATGAAAGATTGCAGCTCTGGTTCATGAGATTCCTGTGGCGTGAGTTTAGAAAATGTGTCTTCTTTATGTTTCATATTTATTTCATTATGTTTCATATTTTCATTCACATTCATTTCCAGTGAAAGCTTTCTAAGTAAAAAAGGTAGAATTTAGTGCACTGCTCTACCTTGGGATAGTTTTCATGTTCTATGTTTTCTACTGTTGAAAAGGATGCATGTATTTATGCCCTTTTCACACTCTCAAACAATCTCTCCACCTCACATTTTTTCAACTCTAATTGCTAGACTTTCCGCCTGTCTTGCCTCACGAAATAACCTGCGTCTTTGAGTTAAATTCTCTGCTCATGTTGTTCCTTGACCCCACACATCCCAGAAAACTCAGTTATTCTTCAAACATCTCCATCATATTTATTTACCTAGCCTAAAATCAGTATCCATTTTTGAGTCATCTCAGACCCTATTGTTTATTTTCCTGAGTGTGACCCAGAGAGAACCCTCTCCTGTTCTGGTAGGGCTAGCTACCAGACTGAGCGTGGTTTTTGGTTACCCTGAATTTTGCCTTCCTTTAGCCTAAGGCAAATTTAGGTGCTAACAGATACTATGAGGAGGAAAATACAGATAGTGATAACTTAGCAGAGAGAGCTAGATAGCAGAGAAAACCTCATAAGGGAGGCAGGAATATTAGAGAAGGGCCATAAAACCTTAAGGAATTGCAGGCTTCTCCGTTGGTTGTTTCATGTTTCAAATATCTTGGCTACTATGAGTTTTGTGAACAAGTAGAGAGAGTCTAATACCACCTGGAGCTTACTAGACTCTTTGTAGCTCATGTTCATAACAACAAAGTCACTCTTGTTGGGGTGACATTCACAGTCTCACCTTCCATTATTTCAGATGCAACCAGGATTCCTAATGTTGGTGAGAAGTGGTACAAGGCCCAGGACCTGGATGAACACTATTATGAGCCTTATATCAAATCCCAGTACAGAAATGAGGTGAAGAGACTATTTCCTTTCAGATTTCTTGGAAACAAGTACGTCCCCATGATGAATATCATCATGAAATATTTCACTTGTGAGGGCAGATTCTCTAGGCTGTACACATATCACATTAGGCTTCTCATGCATTTTACCAGGGTGAGGATGTTGAACCTCCCTTATTTCTTGTTCAGGAACATTGAGAAGATTGATCATTTTGTGGAGAACAAGCCATACCATCAGCAGATGAGCAGTCTTTATCATTACTGCCTAATCAATATCATTGTTCTTCATCATCTCAGTCTCCTCAAAATCTCTTGGGAGACATTTATTGCTCATGACATATTCAGGCGTCATCAAATTCCTCCACCAGTGCCTGAAGAAGCAAGAGGACCTTCTAGCCCAGTGAAAATAGATGAGGAGGCCAAGGAGACAAGAACTACTGAGGTGCCGCTTTACATGACATATCAGAGAGGCACTAGGATATTATTTACATCAGATATGAAAGTGTTTTCTCCACAGGATGTGGAAGGGGCCTTGCCTTATTCATCAACTCACAAGAAAATGGTAGCTCCATAGGATGTGGAAGGGGCTTTTCCTTCTTCATTGACACAACAAGTACAGGTGTAGCAGCCGCACAAAGGGAATGAAAAGATGCCAGAGCAGAGTCTTGATGATTATGAGGAAAGGGATTTTGACTTGACTTAGCATGATGAGTCGGAGCAGCGTTATACTCGTCATGGGGTTGAAATCATTGACTTAGAGGCTTAGGATGAAGAAAACATCAAAGACATCATCATACAAGAAAGGGAAGCTCAAGTGCAAGCTTTGGCAGACAATTTGGAGAGGGCCAAATATGTCATTACATACTTGGAGCAAGAAAACAAACAATTGAGTGACAAACAAGTCCTCATGGAGCTAGAAATGCTCAAGTTGAAACGACAAAGTGGCAAAGAAGCACAAGTCACTTTGACTCCTATTGAGCAAGAGATTGAAGATGATAGGGAGACTTGGCTTGAAAGAGTCAACTTGCACCTTGAGAAGCTACAACAGAAGGCCAATAGAGACAATCAGATGATCAAACACATGGCTTATTATTACAGGACCCAAAACGAGATTTGCAATATGAGGGTCAAGAAAATGAGAGCTAGGCTAAGGCGGGCCTTGAAAGCTACAAAGAGGAGGATAGAATTAATTTTCTTTCTAAAGCCTCCTTGGCTCATCAAGATGCTTGATGGTGGTTCTGCTCACCAATTTTGGATAGGTTTTGAGCAATTTTTGTCATTTGCAAATTTTGAAAATTGCACACACAGGAAAACTTCGGTGGCGTTGCGCTTTTCCTAGGGGAGCCCAATGAGGAAATGGCTTGCATTTTTAGATTGAGAGCAGTGAGGACATGTACCCTAGCAAGTTTCAAAGTTTTTGGGGCAGAACTGGTTCACCAAAAGGTCAAGACACACCCTTAAAATGACCTTTCTACCACTTTTTGGACACACAAAAGCAGTCTTGGGAAAATCAAGGTTTGAGTGGACAAATGAGCTCCAAATGTAGAAATTCTAGGTGTTCTAGAAAGCGCACTTGAATACCTTTCCAATGAGCTATCATGGACTCAATTTGGATGTTGGGAAGGTCTCCAAAAGGGACCTGAAAGTGGCACTGCACATTGCGCCAGTGGCACTGCGCATTGGGCAATTTTGCTCAAGGTGATCATTTTCCGAATTTTTGACTGTTTTTCATGGATTCTCTCTCATGGTGGATAATTTACCTATGTAAATGATGTAATGGCTTGTAAATATGATGGATAAATAGTAATGGAAGGTAGGTTCATTGCTTTAGGAGTTATTTTGAGCTCAAATGAATTAGTTTTTCACTTTTAGTGGCAAGTTGTTAAGATGCCTATATTCCTATTTTCTTGTTTAGTGTTGGTTAGATTAGCTCCTCATCTTGGGGATTCGACCCCTGAGGATTGGAGGAAGTTGAAACAATTTCTATATCTTCTTCTTATTCCTCATTGTAAAGGGTTGGACTTCGTTGGATGCTCAGACCTTGATTGTACATCTTTGTAAGAAGTTTGCTAGGAGACTAATAAGAATTGCAGCTATTTTTATGGGATCCATGTGGTATGGAGTTTTAGTATAGTTTCTTATTTTGTGATCATATTTTAGAATGTTTTGTATGTTTCATTAATCATTCCATTTCTTCTTAGTGAATGTTTTCAAGTTGATAGGAAAAATCCATCACAACACTACTCTGCTTTGGGTAAATATTCACATTTATATGTTTTATATTGTTTAAGAAGGATCCATGATTGTCATATGCCCTTCTTAGCTACTCACCAGCCTTAATCATCTCACCTCATCAAGCCCTAAATTTCTAAAGCCTATGCCTACCTTGCCCCATAGAACACCCTGCATTTCTGACCTAATTTCCCAGACCTAAACTAACTAACTCCTCCTAATCCAACAAAACCTCTACAAAATCCAATCAAAATTCTTGAGCTATAATACCTAGCCCAAAATCCTTTACCTGATCCAGTCACTTTGACTGAGATCCATAAGGATAGAGCCCTCTCCCGGCCTAGTAGATCTAGCTACTTAGCTAAGCTTGGTTTTTGGTTACCTTGGCATTGCCTCCCTTCAGCCTGAGGTCAATCTAGGTGATGACATAGTGGCGACCATACTGGGGAAGAAAGAATAATCACTCCAGTAATATATTTCATGTAAATTCGTGAACTTTGGATGGTGAGTTTTAGAATTTACTAGGATAAAATTGGAAGTTGTAAAGAAATATAAAAAACTTCGAAATCTAAGCACACTGGCTTCAAGAAAGTACACTAGGGCCAATCCTGATCCCAATCTCGCCCCAGTAGTGGATAATCCTAACTTGATTTCAAGATATTAATTTGGAAACTAGGGCCAAACTCCATGTGGGTCAGCTTATTTATGGCAGCTAATATTTTTATTGGATCCCTCTCGTTGAGAGGTGTAGCATTGATCTAAAGATCATCTGATTCCGATAAGTATTTATGGAGATATGAATTTATTTTGTTTATTTAATTATTATCAAGCCGACCAGCTCTTACGTAGGCTCTAGAAGCCCAAACGTCATGTCTAGTCATCCTATACGTTTTTGGTATAAATAGAAGAGGATTTGATGTTATTTAGAGATACATTCTTCATGTGATCTTCTCCTCACCACGTCTTGGGTTTTTGGTGAAGGAGAGAAACACAAGAAGATACATTGGATGATGCCATAGCTTATACATGGATGATTCCATAGATATATATGCAAAAAACATGTTACACGCAAAGCATGCCCTATACTCTGCACGCAGGCATACAACACAGCTAATATGGATCTATATGCCGCTATGAAGCCGACGTAATGAAGCAAAGCAACGCAGTCGATTACTTATACTATACATGGAAGACCTCATACGCTGTATATGTATACGCTGTCTCACGCTGTATATGAAGACGCAGTCTCACGTTGTATATGAAGACGCTGCTCTCATATGCTATATGGAAGACCGGATATGTTGTATGTGAAGACATGAAAACGCAGTCATGGAGACATGGCAAACGTTGTACATGGTGACATATAAAACACAATCTATATATGAAACCACAGCAAATATATGAAGCTGCAGTCAATAGACGCATTCTATATATGAAACCGTAGCAAATACATGAAGCCACAGTCAATAAACATAGTCTATATATGAAACCACAACATATACGAAGCCACAGCCAACACATGAAGCCACAATCATGGTTGTAAAGTCACAGTAAGGGTCACGAAGCCTAGCCGCAGTCATTTCTTGTGAGGAGGTCTGGAAAGGAGACTTGTCCATGAGAGGAGCAGATCTATACCATGTATAAATACACAGTCAATACACTGTCAATGAAAAGTTGTGATGAGGATTTCAAGCAATGCCATGTGCTGCTTTAATAATGATAGTAATAGTTACATTCTCAGCATATTAACGCAGTCAATGAGAAGTTGTGATGATCAGTGACAAAGCCATGATCTAGATCACCTCTGGGGTAATTTCAAGGATTGTCATGCTGCAGCAATGATGATAAAAGTAGTACTGAAGATATCAGTGACGAAGTACAACACAGGGCAGTATGATGCAGATTATGGACAGCATGATGTATGGGTTGTATGATGTAGATCATGGACAACATGATGTATGGGCAGCGTGATGTATGAGATCATGAGCAGCATGATGATGCATGATGCAACATGATGGTGCTACACGGTAAGGTGCTGCAAATGGACGAGATGCAGCACGATGATAGGTGAAGGAGTCACCTTGGAGAATCAGTTGAAGCAGAATGTCTTCAACTGATCTCATCATTATACGAAATGATCTATGCTAGATCTAGATAAGTCAAAGTGTTGACTTCTGTTGTAAATGTACTATCTCTATCTTTCTCTTTCTTTGCTGAACTTTGAAGAACATAAAAGAATAATTGATCAAGGGTTTCCCCACACATTATGGGGTTTGTCCCTGGCTCGCACCACATCTTGTGTCCTCTTGTCTTGGCTTGTCTTCTGTGATTTATATTTATGTTCTATCTGAAGTTTACTTTATGCTGATGTGATTACTAATATGGAAAAGAAATTAAATAAATTGCTCTAGCATAAAACATACCTAAAATTAACATGGTATCAGAGCTGAGGTGAAGACAATGCCCAAGCAAGAGTGAAAGAGAAATCACCAAAGACAGTTGGGACAAGACAAAAGGATCAATGTGTTCTTCACAATTCACTTAGGGTGAAGTCGAAGCAGAGCATATTATCAAGATGGCGCAGTAGAACCTTTGATGGCATACCTAAAGATCACTTCATTGGGAAGTTCAGATCTAAGGGTGGAAGGAAAGGTAGATTTCTTGGTTATGAGTTCGGCCCTTATGTGAATGGCTGAGATGCTAGTCATCAAGGACATGGCCGACTCTCAAAGGAAGCAAGGAACCCTAGGAATGGAAGTCGAAGGTTTTAAGGTGGCATTCATCGATGGAAAGGTACGTGTTTGAAAATAGAATTTTCAAAGATGCTTTTGAGTTCAGGGATGTATTGAGTTACAGGAAGTCCACTGGGGACCATGTCCATTGACACATAGCACTGGAGGTCTGTGAGTCAGATGGTGATAAGGAAGCTTGAATTCAAAAGGAGCATGAAGGTACATGTCTGAGATATACCGAAGGAAAATCTTATAAGGGGACCATCCCCCTCATGCCACAGCTCCGCAGGTTT
This sequence comes from Pinus tabuliformis, assembly GCA_031772625.1. Lineage (NCBI taxonomy): Eukaryota > Viridiplantae > Streptophyta > Pinopsida > Pinales > Pinaceae > Pinus > Pinus tabuliformis. The sequence continues at coordinate 751,885,736 of CM062809.1, forward strand.
GGAACAACCCGAGGAGTTTCATTCATGATCAGGTATCTCATGCATGCAGGTGATAGAAAGCCCTCTATGGCTTGAAGCAAGACACCCCGAGCATAGTATGAGAGGATCAACAACTGTCTGATGAAGCTGAGATTCACTAAGAGTGAAATCGATCCAAACCATCCAAAGGTTGTGGATGACAGACCTCTCATACCAACACCTATGTCTGATGGGTGCAGAGCCTCTCATTTGTAGAAGACAGAGGGAGTTGGATTCCGAATCTGGAAAGATAAACTACTAGCTTGTGACTACCTCGAGGATCTTAACTTTCAGAGGTTATATGGTAGTGATGTTGGACCTAAATTGGGAAATGAATCTGAGTTTCATAAACTCATTCACATTGATGTTCTTAGAGAACCTCCGTCTAGACATATGCGCTACAGGTAAGCATGGTGAGCTCATATTTGGTTGAGCCTCACTAGATTTGTGCCAAGAATCTTCTGATATGTCTTCAAGGCACAATCTCTCATGGATTGAGATACATTGCTGGAAATATGAAACTGCATAATTATTCGAATGCTGATTGGGTAGGCAGTGTGGAGGATCATTGGAACACTTCTTAGTGCTATTTCTCTTTGGATTCTGCTTCAATATCATGGATGAGCAGGAAGCAGAAGTCGATTGTTATAAGCACCGCTGAGACTGGATACATATCTACGAGTATGATCTTGTATGAAGCTGTCTGGTTGGGGAAGTTCTTCGGTGAGTTGTTTGATCACATACCACTGTGATTCTCTGTAACAACCAGAGGTGGGATTCGATTATTGAGGAATCCTGTATTCGTCAGCAGATAGACATCATCTAGGATATGGCAAGTCGATGAGCAAGGAGGCTCCATCGCATTAAGATGATGTATAGGTCGATACACTTTGTCAGAGCCCCGGGGAAAGATCAAATTTGTGATTTTCCCAAACGACTTGGAGTCATCAAGAGACCTTTGTAAAAGGGTCCTATATGTTGCATACATTGAGCTCTGGGAGCTCTGGGGGCTTGCGGTTCTTACTAGAGCAACATACGACCACAAGGTGACTCACCCTCCCCTGGTGGTGTGCACTAGAACAAGATGATTCGCTCTCTTGTGGAGCGAGATGATTTGCTCTCTTGTGGGACAAGATGATTCGCTCTCTTGTGGGACAAGATGATTCGCTCTCTTGTGGAACAGGATGATTCACTCTCCTTTGTAGTAGGATGATTAGTTCTCCTCTGAGCCCTGGATTGATTTGTTCTCCATGGCGATTGTAGCAAGATTGATGTGTTCTCCTATGAGGCTTGGATCGATGTGTTCTCCATGGCAATTGTAGCAGGATTGATGTTTTCTCCTGTGAGGACAGGATTGATTAGTCCTCCTGTCAAGGCATCTTACCCATGCAGTCTGGGACTCATGGGAAGTACCTCTCATCTGATCAATGAGCAGGGAAATGAAGTTAGGGACCATAGTAGTACCGATGGATGCATTGTTGTATCTACCGTACTCCCTATGCTAGGATGACCTCCATTGATATGGGATCAATGATACTGGTCTGGGACCAATGGTAGGAGTTTTACCTAGTATGATGTTGACTTCGGGTCAGTTGACACTGGTCTGGGACTAGTGTTACATACTCTAAGATTGACTTCGTGTCAGTGCAGTACTGGTCTAGGACCAGAGAGAGTGGTACATACTATGAAGTTGACCTCAGGTCAGTTTAGACTAGTCTGGGACCAGTGGTACATACTCTGAGATTGACTTCGTGTAAGTGCAATACTGGTCTGGGGCCAGTGAGAGTGGTACATACTATGACGCTAACTTTGGGTCGGTTGAGACTGGTCTGGGACCAGTGGTACACTCTCTGAAACTGTGATACTAGTTCCGGACCAGTGGTAGGAGTAGTACGCACTATGACACTGACTTTGGGTCGGTTGAGACTGGTCTGGGACTAGTGGTACGTACTATGAGATTGACTTCCGTTCAGTGGAGAATGGTATGAGACATTCTCGATCAATTCTTCTTCTTCATAGTTAAGTAGAGTTGAGTAGAGCATAGCAGAGACAGCAGAGCTGTGCAGAGCCAGTAGAGCTGAGCAGAGCAAAGCAAAGCTAGTAGAGCTGAGCAGAGCAGATCAGAGCTAGCAAAGCCAGCAAAGCTGAGCAAAGCTGTGCAGAGCAGAGCAGAGACAACAACGCTGAGTAGAGTTGGGCAAAGCAGTGCAGGGTACTAATGGCAGAGATAGTATAATCGGACTTATGGATCACCGGATGGAGTTCTCCCTAGTTTAGAGGGAGTGTTAAATTGGAAAATAGGGCCAAACTCCATGTGGGTCAGCTTATTTATGGCAGCTGATATTTTTATTGGATCCCTCTCGTCAAGAGGTGTAGGATTGATCTAAAGATCATCCAATTCCGATAAGTATTTATGGATATATGAATTTATTTTGTTTATGTAATTATTATCAAGCCGGCCAGCTCTTATGTAGGCTCTAGAAGCCCAAACATCATGTCTATTCATCCTATACGTTTTTGGTATAAACAGAAGAGGGTTTGATGTTATTTGGAGATATATTCTTCATGTGATCTTCTCCTCACCACGTCTTGGGTTTTTGGTGAAGGAGAGACACACAAGAAGATACATTAGATGATGCCATAGCTTATATTTGGATGATGCCCTAGCTATATATGTAGCAAACATGTCACAAGCACAGCATGCCCTATACTCTACATGCAGGCATACAACAGAGCTAATATGGATCTATACGCAGTTATGAAGCCAACGTAATGAAGCAAAGAAACACAGTCAATTACTTATACTGTACATGGAAGACCTCATACGCTACATATGTATACATTGTCTCACGTTGTATATGAATACGTTGCTCTCATACACTGTATGGAAGACCGGATATGTTGTATGTGAAGACATGCAAATGCATTCGTGGAGACATGGCAAATGCTGTACATGGTGACATATAAAACGCAGTCTATATATGAAACCACAACAAATACATGAAGCTACAATCAATAGACGTAGTCTATATATGAAACCATAGCAAATACATGAAGGCGCAGTCAATAGACACAGTCTATATATGAAACTGCAGCATATATGAAGCCACATCTAATGCACGAAGCCACAGTGATGGTTGTAAAGTCACAGTAAGGGTCACGAAGCCTAGCCGTAGTCATTTCTTGTGAGGAGGTCTGGAAAGGAGACCTGTAGCTAAAGGAGACTTGTCCATGAGAGGAGCAGATCCGCACCATGTATAGATACACAATCAATGAAAAGTTGTGACAAGGGTTTCAAGCAATGCCATGTGTTGCTTTAATAATGACAGTAATAGTTACATTCTTAGCATATTAACGTATTCAATGAGAAGTTGTGATGATCAGTGAAAAAATCATGATCTAGATCACCTCTGGGGTAATTTCAGGGACTGTCATGGTGCAGCAATGATTATAACAATAGTACTGAAGATATCAGTGACGAAGTACAACACAGGGCAGTATGATGTAGATTATGGACATCATGATGTATGGGCTTTATGATGTAGATCATGGACAGCATGATGTATGGGCAGTGTGATGTGTGAGATCATGAGTAGCATGATGATGCATGATGGTGCTACATGGTAAGGTGCTCCAAATGGACGAGATGCAGAACGATGATAGGTGAAGGAGTCACCTTGGAGAATTAGTTGAAGCAAAATGTCTTCAATTGATCTCTTCATTATATGAAATGATCTATGTTAGATCTAGATAAATCAAAGTGTTGACTTCTGTTGTAAATGTACTATCTCTCTCTCTCTTTCTCTGCTGAACTTTGAAGAACATAAAAGAATAATTGATCAAGGGTTTCCCCACACATTGTGGGGTTTGTCCCTGGCTCATGCCACATCTTGTGTCGTCTTATCTTGGCTTGTCTTCTGCGATTTATATTTATGTTCTATCTGTAGTTTACTTTATGCTGATGTGATTACTAATATGGAAAAGAAATTAAATAAATTGCTCTAGCATAGAACATACCTAAAATTAGCACAAGAAAACTTAAAAGACAAGAAAGTTCAGTCAGCTTGACACCTTCAATAAAAGTAGATACCTGCCCGGATGAGTGGTTGTTATTAGAAGATATCTCTTTTGATTTGTCATTTGACCTTTCTCTGTTTAGAACCAAATCTGAAAGTCCACTTGACAATATAGTTCTAGACCTGGAGTTTATTGCAGATCTCGAAGTCTAAAGGGAAAACCGGTCAATTGATGAGTATATCCTAAATTCCCCTCAATCATCCATCACTGCTTCTAAGATCCGTGAGCTTTTTGAATCGATGTCCACTGCCCTTAGTTCATCATTATCCCCATCAATCTCTAAAGTTCATTCCCAACTTCAGTTTATACCTACCTTTCCCCTTCAACCTGTCATATCCTATCAAACACCTATTACCCCTACTTCTCCATCAACCACTCCATTAAACCCTAGTGGTCCAACCGTTGTTTCAAATCCACCTCGAGTCATGGTTTCCTAGTATGCACCCCTTTTTTACCTTAGAATCTTGGTGATATGCCCGCTGATTACCAAAGTAAAATACCTCTCTTTGACGCCACTCAAAATATTACAGCTCAGCATCATGTTGATAGAAATGAGTTACTTTTTTTACCTTCATGAGGTTGAGATAGAAGATGTGACTATGAGATTGTTTGTACGAAGAATTGGAGGTGAAGTTCGAAAATGGTTCAGATCATTACCCGCAGCCTATATGACCACTTTTCCAGTCCTACATAGGCAATTCCTGGATCAATGGGAGGTAAAGAAGAATCTACTCCAAATTTTGTCTAAGTAAAAAAATATCAAAGGAAATGTCAGTGAAAGTGTGCAAGATTATTTTGTGGGGTTTAATGTAGTCTATAATGCTATTCCGGCCAACATTAAAACAACCAGGGGGGTTAGCCTTGCTCAAGTTTCTTGATGGTTTCAATGCTGATATGGCATATCAGTTACGGGTCCATGATCCCACCACACTAGAAGACATGCAGAAGAACGTTGTAAGAGTAGAAGCCAATCTGCTGGCGAAAAGAGCGAGAATGAGATCTAAAAAGAGAGTGACCATAAAAGAGGAAGCATATCCTTCAGATGCTAAGATGGATACTTTGATCCAAATAGTGGAGAAGATGGTTGACCAGCTGATCATTATAGATAGACCTGAACCACCAATTAGGAATCCAAATTTTAGAGGACAACAACAGCCCCAATTCCAGATCAAGTAGAGGGAACAAAAGGCACTAGACCAACCAACACAAAAACAGCGGATCAAAACCCCTTTGCAGCAGAATTATGCTTAGGGAATAGAAGGAGAAGATGATGATGATGATCTGGTGAAGCAAACCATTTTTTCACTACCGATGGTATGCCCATTTTTCTGATGGAAGATGAAGAATATGCAAAGGTTCTAGACATTCAAAGGGATGAAGATTACATATTAGCAAATGATGTAGTTTTGTATGTTGAGTTTGATTATTATCAGCGAGGTTATATGAGTGCTTTGGCAGCACAGCAGAGGTAGTATTCTTTGAGGAGTAGAGATGTACCGATCAATCCCATTCAGAAAAGAAGAGATCTACAATCAAAGAATGACTCCTCAAACATTCAGAAGAAAGGGAAAGAGCCTGCTGATCCGAGTTCCAGCAAAGTACCATCAACAAATAACATTGCAAATGAGAAGAATAATCAGCAAAATGCAGCAAAAGAGCAAGTAGAGAAGAAGGACCTTACTATCAAAGAGGTAGAAAAAGTTTCATCCTTTAATTTAGAAAGTGAAATTGCTAAATTAAAAGTGTCCATTCCTTTGACTGAGCTGGTAAATATTAGCAATTATAAACACCATGTGTCCAGAATTTTGCAAATAGACCCTTTGTCAGACATGGTAAATGTCGAAGATGATCATCCTGAACTCATTTTTGGTCCAACCATAGAAGGTCAGTCTGAATATAGTGAAGTTCCTCCCATTTATCTGAGTCTTAGATTGCATGAATACATTCTCCATAATGCCAGGTTTGATTCCAGAGCTTCTCATAATTTGAGGCCTAAAGCCATTATGGAGAAGTTGGGCCTGGATATTACCCGGAAATACCATGATTTGTACTCCTATGACTCCAGTAGAGTTCATTGCATTGGGCTTATCAAGAATTTGGTAGTGTCTTTAGATCAAATCCCTGCCAAAAATGTTTTGATGGATGTGGTTGTTGTTCATATTCCACTGCGATTCAATATGCTTTTGTCTAGATTGTGGGGGTGCTAAACTCAAGAGCACTTTACAACTTGACTTCTCTTATGCTACCATTCCCGTTTTTGGTTAATTAAAAAAATTATACCTGGAGAAGAAAATGAAATACATGATCACCAGAAAAGAGAAGCCACTGTCTCATCCAATAAATGTTGTCTATACTGATTTAGAATCATTTGTTTTGTACTCTAATAGTGGATTAAGTGATGTAAATATTCAGATTGTAGAAGTAGATGATGTACCCGAAATTTCAAAGAATTTTAGGGCAGTGCTTAATCAGGAAAGAGAGAAAGTAGCAAGTTCTTCTAAGCAGCAAAAGGACAGTGAAGATAACAAAAATGAAGTGATCAGCCAAGATAATTCAAAGAAGGAAACAAAATTTCAGCATCTAGAAGACGAAGCTAGCCTTTGGAGCATGGACTTTGATGGTGTTGTGGGTAAGGACGGTGCTGGTATAGGAATTTAGATCTGCAGCCCTATTTTCCAGCCTACCAAAGTCCCAAGTAGTGTTAGAGTATGTTCTTACAAGTTGGCTTTTGATTGCTCTAACAATGAAGTAGAGTATGAGGCTTTGATTATAGGTCTCAAAATTTTGAAGAAGCTCAATGCAAAAAGGATTTCTGTCTATGGTGATTCAGAGTTGGTGATCAAACAGGTAAAGGGAGAGTATCAAGCAAAGCATCCATAGATGAGAGCCTACAAAAATGTAGTTCTAGATATTTTGAGAATGTTTCCTGAATATACCTTGACAACAGTAACCCATACTCAAATCATTATTGCAGATTCTCTCGCTACTACGGCAAGCAATTTGAAAATCCCAAAGAACTCTAGAAACAAGTTTTAAATTCATATCAAACACCAGCCTGCTATTCCAGATAATTTAAGGTATTGGTAAGTGTTTTGGGATGATAATGAAATCAATGCCTTTCTCAAGAATGAAGCAAAGTTCAAAAATGCTTTCATGGATGATGACTGTGATACCGATGAACAAGAGATTGAGGTGAATCAGATGGAGGTATTACAACTGAAGGATAACATTATTCCTAGAGGTCTCATACCTTTAGAGGAGCTTTTTGATCAAGATGATGTTGCAAGAAAGCCAAGCTTGGTGCCTGCCGACAAAGGAGTTGAGGACGTCTATCACAGAACAGCTGACAAGCCCAAGCTTGTAAAGATATCAAAAGCATAGTCTCCTGAGGTAAAGGCCCAGTATGTTAGATTATTTTCTGAATTTTCTGATGTGTTTGCATGGGATTAAGGTGTATGACAAGGATATAATTCAGCATACTATTCCTATCAAGCCAGATCAAAAGCCTTTTAGACAGAAGTTGAGAAGGATCAATCCAAAGCTGCTGCCATCTATCGAAAAATAGGTAAATGGATTGTTCAAAGCTGGCATCTTTATTCCAATCAGATTTTTTGATTGGATTTCGAATTTGGTCCCAGTACGAAAGAATACCGGAGAAATAAGGTTGTGCATAGATTTCTGGAACCTCAACAAAGTATCCTTAAAGGATAACTATCCACTTCCAAATATGGACCATATTCTACAAAGAGTAGTTGGAGCATCACAGATGTCACTACTCAATGGTTTCTCAGGCTATAATCAGATCTTGGTGCATGAAATAGACCTAGAAAAAATTGCCTTCACAACACCTTGGGGAACTTTTCAGTATGAAAAAATGCCATTCGGATTCAAGAATGTCGGAGCCACTTTTTAGCGAGCGATGGACATCACTTTTGCTAATGAGAAGGATGTTTTATTGGTTGTTTATTTAGATGATTTAATGGTATTTTTTGGTTCTAATGATGAACACTTTCACCACTTAAGGATTGTCTTTCAGAGATGTAGAAAGGTCGGGATTTCTCTCAACCCAAGAAAAGTCTTTTTGCCATGGATGAAGGTAAGCTCCATGGTCATATCATTTCTAAAGACGGTATCCACATTGATCCTTCAAAGGTGGAGGAAATTTAGCAGATAGACTTTTCACGCAACAAAAATGAGATTCAAGCTTTCAATGGCGAGATTAATTTCATACGCAGATTTATACCCAATTTGGCGGAACATTTGTGTGAAATGACTAATATGCTGAAAAAGGACAACACTGTCAAATGGACTGAGGATGCATTGAAGTCATTCAATTTGGTAAAATTTTCTTTGACCACAGCCCTAGTCTTTATTAGTCCTGATTACACTCAAGATTTCATTATATTTTCATTTGCATCTAAGCATACCATGGCTACGGTATTGATGCAAAAGAGAGATCAGATTGAGAAACCCATTGCTTTTTTCAGTAGGACTATTCAAGATGTTGTCTTGCGTTATAACATCATTGAGAAACAAGCATTGGCTCTCATAAAAGCATTGAAGGATTTTAGAGTGTACATTCTGCATCCACATACCATAGCATATGTTCCTAATGCAGTGGTAAAAGATGTTTTGATGCAAGATGATCCAGAGGGAAGAAGAGGTAAGTGGATAGCAGCAATTTTGGAATATGATCTAGATATTAAACCCACTAAACTAATCAAGGGTCAAGGCTTAGCAAAACTAATGCCAGAATCAAATCTGCATGCTCTAGGGATAAATCTCATAGGAGTAATGTCAGAGGATGAGGATGGTGACTCAATCATTCAAGTTTTAGAAATGTTTCTCCAATCACCGTGGTATTTTGATATAGTTTATGTTCTTTAGCATCTTTCTCCACCTCCTAGAATGTCAAGAAGCAAAGGTAGATCACTAAAACTTAAATCAGCAAAATTCTGCATTTTAAACAGTGCTGTTTTTTGGAAAGATCTGGAATGGGTTCTTCTTAATTGTTTGGTTGAAGATGAAGCTTAGCAGGTGATGCACGACTTTCATAAAGGTGATTGTGGTGGTCATGTGTTTTGGAAAGCAACAGCTAACAAAGTGTTGAGATCAGGATATTATTGGCCAACTTTATTTTCAGACTTGTATAAAACAGTGATGAGCTACCATGAATGCCAAGCTTTTTAAGGAAAAAGGAAGTTGCTTCCTCTTCCTTTGAAACCATTTGAAGTAAATGCACCTTTCTAGCAGTGGGGACTTCATTTCATAGAGGAAATCCATCCTATATCATTAGCAAAACATCGATGGATCTTGAGAGTTACCGATTACTTCACCAAGTGGATGGAAGCCATTCTGACAAGGAAGGCCACAGATACGGTAATTATTCAATTTTTAGAATCTAATATCCTATCTCGTTTTGGTTGCCATCACAAGATTATAACAGATAATGCAGCAACATTTAAGTCCAAGAAAATGGTGGAATTTTGCAACAAGTACAACTTTACATTGGGTCATTCTGCAACATACTACCCGCAGGGCAATGGATTGGCTGAGTAATCAAATAAGTCCTTGGTGAATATAATGAAGAAAATGTTGGGGGCAAATAAGAAGAGTTGGCATCGAAATCTTGTTAATGCCTTGTGGGGTGACAGAGTGAGCAGCAAGAAATCCATAGGTATGTCACCTTTTGAGTTGGTTTATGGTACTGATACAGTATTTCCTACGTCACATGTAGTCCTGGTCATGAGACTACTACAGGACGCTGGCAGCGAAGAGGATGATATTCAGTGAAGAATTAATCAAATGATTCACCTTTAGCAAAGAAGAGAAGAGGTTTCTCAAAATACTTTCAGGTTGCAAGAAAAGATAAAGAATATCTACAATCGCAAAACCAAAGAAGAAATGTTTCAGCTGGAGGATGTAGTGCTGCGGTGGGATGCACGAAATGAGGAGAAAGGAAAGAATGGTAAGTTCGAAAATCTATGGAAAGGACCATACAAAATATCAGCCTATCAAGGAAAGAATTCCTTTTTGTTGAAGGAAATGGATGGTCAGGATTGTTTAGGAGGGCCAGTGAATGGCAAGCTCCTAAAGCACTACTACTTTTGAGACTGTTCCATGAAGTTACTTCTCCTTCATTGTATATACTAGTTTGATTTCCATTGAAAGGGTTCAAGTACACTATCATTTGAGCTTGGGGCCTGAAGTGAAGGCTATAAAGTTTGAATGATTAGTGTCAAGTTTGGTTGATTTGGTTTATAGTCAAGTTTTGATTCAGTTTGGTTGAGAGTCTCTTTTCAGTTGTATTGAGTCATTTTTCGTTTTTTTAGGTTTGTTGACCGTATTGCCCAATGGATGAGGCACTTGGACTACGGTGTTCTTGACACCTCCAAGGAGCTGCCATCCCCAATAAGGCCAATGTTAGTGTCAGTATCTGCATATTACCATCAGGGATCAAAATTCGCTCTTTGCATTTTCATTTTAGGGGTTCCATACTAGAAATTTCGCATCATCCCATTAGTTCATGACATACTGATCCATTGATGATTGTCCTCTCTTCAAAAAATCTAAATTTTTTCCTCATAGAGTATGCTTGCTGATCCTTCTTCAAGTTGTCTTCAGTTATGTTTTTATGATCATATGTAGTCATCATTTCATTAGGTCATAGGGCATGATTTCATTAGGTCTTAGGGTTTCACCAAGGTCAAAATCTTGATGTTGAAAGGTAAATAAAGGTCAGCAAGGACATGAGGATGTCTAATAAAACAAGCATGATGATTTGTAAGTCATAAGCTACTGAGTTATTATTTGTTTCAACCTAATGCAATTTTTACCTCAAAAACATGTTTTGAAATGAAAACAAAGTATTTCAATTTTAACTGTATTTCATATGTAATTTTAAGTTCCTATATGTAATAATGGATCTAAGTTGCACTAGAGCATTTCTGCTCATTGCAAGACGAACAAACATTGCAAAATTCAAGTCAAATTGAGCATTTATCCACCTGCAAAGATACAAGAAGAAAACACATTAAAACAGAGTTTTGAAAAAGAACATGAAACATTAGAAAAGTGGGTTTTTCAAGTGAAAAATCAAAATATTCTCCTATTTAACCCCTCACATTTCATTTTCAAAGATCATTATTCTCATTTAGCAAACAAGAAATCAAAAATTGAGAAGAAGAGGCAAGCTTGAGGGAGTTTTGGGCATTGGAAGCTTGGCGCTATGCATTGGCAGAGTGGTGCTGCACTTCTTGGCAAGGTAAGTCAGCGTTGCGCATTGAGGACCTGGAACTGCACGTAGAGGCCGGCGCTGTGCATTTGGAAAATTTCCCCAGTGTATTTTTAAACTGGCGCTGTGCGTTGAGGGTGGCGCTGCGCGTCTATGGGGTGGTGCTACGCATTGAGCAAAATGGCTGGAAACCCTACCATTTCTCAAGTAAACTTCCTCTCATCTCTCAATTAACCATTTCATCCCTCTAACAAGTAAGTATACTCCCTTTACTTCCATTACATTTGCAAATGCAAGGCTTAAGTAATTTACCATGATAAAAATCAAACCCTAGTTGCACTCCATATTATCCTAAAACCCCTAAACTCATATGTTTGTCCTCCATCACCTATTATTAAAACTTAAATCTCTTCCCTACATCACTACATATCCCCTCCATACATATCCCATCATTATATCCTCTCATCCTAAAACCCCTCTCCCTCACTCTCATAATTCACATCTTACCCTTTATTTTCTAAGTCTACCCTAACACATCCCTTCACTCCTAAAACACTCCTATTCATTCCCCTTATCCCTTTTCTAGGAGTGTACAACCTTAGACCTTGCAAACATGGACAAAGACAATCAGGACTATGAGGAGGAAAATACAGATAGTGATACCTCAGTAGAGAGAGCTAGACAGTAGAGAAAACCTCATAAGGGAGGCAGGATTATCAGAGAAGAACCATCAAACCTTAGGCAATTGCAGGCTTCTCAGTTGGTTGTTTCATGTTTCATATATCTTGGCCGCTATGAGTTTTGTGAACAAGTAGAGAGAGTCCAATACCGCCCGGAGCTCACCAGACTCTTTGTAGCCCATCTTCAAAACAACAAAGTCACTCTTGCTGGGGTGACGTTCACAGTCTCACCTTCCATCATTTCAGATGCAACCAGGATTCCTATGGTTGGTGAGAAGTTGTACAAGGCCCAATACCTATATGAACACTATTATGAGCCTTATATCAAACCCCAGTACAGAAATAAGGTGAAGAGACTGTTCCCTTTCAGATTTCTTGAAAACAAGTATGTCACCATGATGAAAATCTTCATGAAATATTTCACTTGTGAGGTAGAATTCTCCAAGCTATACACATATCACATCAGGCTTCTCATGCATTTTACGAGGGAGATTGAGAAGATGAAGAACAATGATCTTGTTCAGGGAGTAATGATAAAGACTACCCATACCCTCAACAAATGAGTAGTCTTTATCATTACTCCCTGAACAAGATCATTGTTATTCATCATCTCAATCTCCTCAACATCTCTTGGGAGACATTTATTGCTCATGACATATTTAGGGGACCTCAAATTCCTCCACCAGTGTCTCAAGAAGTAGGAGGACCTTCTAGCCCAGTGAAAATAGACGAGGAGGCCAAGGAGACAAGAACTACTGAGGTGCCTGTTTACATGACATATCAGAGAGGCACTAGGAGATTATTTGCAACACATGGGCAAGTGTTTTCTCCATGGGATGTGGAAGGGGCCTTGCCTTCTTCATCAACTCACAGGAAAATGCTAGCTCCAAAGGATGTGGAAGGGGATTTGCCTTCTTCATCGACACAGCAGATACAGGTGCAGCTGCTACACAAAGGGAAGGAAAATATGCCAGGGTAGAGTCTTGACGATGAGGAGGAAAGGGATTTTGACTTGACTAAGCATGATGAGCCAGAGCAGCGTTATACTCGTCATGGGGTTGAAATCATTGACTTAGAGGCTCAGGATGAAGAAACCATCAAAGACATCATCATAGAAGAAAGGGAAGCCCAAGTGCAATTTTTGGCGGACAATTTGGAGAGGGCCAAATATGTCATTTCTTGCTTGGAGAAAGAAAACAAAAAATTGAGTGACAAACAAGTTGTCATGGAGCTAGAATGCTCATGTTGAAATGAAAATTTGGCAAAGAGGCACAAGTCACTTTGACTCCTACTGAGAAGGAGATTGAAGATGATAAGGAGACTTGGCTTGAAAGAGTCAACTTGCACCTTGAGAAGCTGCTACAGAAGGCCAATAGAGACAATCAGATGATCGGACACATGGCCTATCATTACAGGACCTGAAAGAAGATTTACAATATGAGGGTTAAGAAAATGAGAGCTAGGCTAAGGCAGGCCTTGAAAGGCAAGAAAGAGGAGGATAGAATTAAGTTGCTTGCTGAAGCCTCCTTGGCTCATCAAGATTCTTGATGGCGGTTTTGCTCACCAATTTTGGACAGGTTTTGAGCAATTTTTGCCATTTACAAATTTTGAAAATTGCACACATAGGAAAACTGCCTAGAAGCACAACGCCACCATCACTGTACTTTTCCTAGGGGCACCCAATGAGGAAATGGATTGGATTTTTGGATTCATAGCAATGAGGACATGCATCCTATCAAGTTTCAATGTTTTGGGGGCAGAACTGGTTCACTAAAAGGTCAAAAAACACTCTAAAAATGACCTTTCTGCCAATTTTTGGACACACAAATTCAATCTTGGGCGAATCAAGTTTTGAGTGGTCAAATGAGCCCCAAATATAGAAATTCTAGGTGTTCTAAAAAGTAGACTTTAAGACCTTTCAAATGAGCTATCATGGGCTCAATTTAGATTCCAGGAAGGTCTCCAAAAGGGACCTGAAAGTGGCGCTACACGTTGGGCCAGTGGTGCTGCGTGTTGGGCAATTTTGCTCAGGATGATCATTTTCTGAATTTTTGACTGTTTTTATTGGATTCTCTCTCATGGTGAATAATTTACCTATGTAAATGATGTCAGGGCTTGTAAATATGATGATAAATAGTAATAGAAGGTAGATTCATTGCTTTAGGAGTTAGTTTGAGCTCAAATGAATTAGTTTTTCACTTTTAGTGGCAAGTTGTTGAGATGACTATATTCCTATTTTCTTGTTCAGTGTTGGTTAGATTAGCTCCTAGTCTTCGGCATTCGACCCTTGAAGATGGGAGGAGGTTGAAACAATGTCTATATCTTCTTCATATTCCTCATTGTAAAGGGTTGGACTCAGTTAGATGCTCAGACCTTGATTGTACATCTTTGTAAGCAGTTTGGGAGGAGACTAATAAGAATTGCAACTATTTTTATGGGATCCATGTGGTATGGAGTTTTAGTACAGTTTATTCTTTTGTGATCATATGTTAGAACGTTTTTTATGTTTCATTAATCATTCCATTGCTTCTTAATGAATGTTTCAAGTTGATAGGAAAAATCCATCACAACACTGCTCTGCTTTGGGTAAATATTCACATTTATATGTTTTCTATTGTTTAAGAAGGATCCATGATTTTCACATGCCCTTCTTAGCTTCTCAATAGTCTTAAAAATCTCATTTCATCAAGCCCTAAAGTGCTAAAGCCTATGCCTACCTTGCCCCATAGAATACCTTGCATTTCTGACCTAATTTCCCAGACCTAAACTACCCAACTCCTCTTGATCCTGCAAAACCTCTACAAAATCCAATCAAAATTCTCGAGCTACTATACCTAGCTTATAATCCTTTACCTGATCTAGTCACCTTGACTGAGATCCATAAGGAGAGTCCTCTCCCGACCTAGTAGGGCTAGTTACTTGGCTAAGCTTGGTTTGTGGTTACCCTGGCATTGCCTCCCTTCAGCCTGAGGTCATTCTAGGTGATGACATATTGGTGACCATACTGGGGAAGAAATACTAATCACCTCGGTAATATCTTTCATGTAAATTCTTGAACTTTGGATGATGAGTTTTAGAATTTACTAGGTTTAAACAGAAAGTTGTAAAGCAATATAAAAAACTTCGAAATCTGAGCACACTGGATTTGGGAAAGTACTAGGGCCAATCTTGATCCCAATCTCGCCCCAGTAGTGGATAATCCTAACTTGATTTCAAGAAAACTCAAAAGAAAAGAAATTTCAGTCAACTTCACACCATTGATAAACTAGATTCCTTCCCAGATGAGTGGTTGTTCTTAGAAGATCTCTATTTTGATTTGTCATTTGACCTTTCTCTGTTTAGAACCAAATCTAAAAGTGCACTTGAAAACATAGTTCTAGACTCGGAGTGTACTGTAGATCTCGAAGTCCAAAGGGAAAACCGGCCAATTGATGAGTATATCCTAAATTCCCTTCAATCATCCATCACCACTACTAATATCCTTGAGCTTTCTGAATCAGAATCCACTACCCTCAGTTCATCATTATTCCACTCAATCTCTGAAGTTCATTTCCAACTTCAATTTATGCCTACCTTCCCCTTCAACCGGTCATATCCTATCAAACACCTATTACCCCTACTTCTCCATCAACCACTCCATTACACCCTAGTGGTCCAACTGTTGTTTCAAATCCACCTCGAGTCATGGCTGCCTGGTAGGCACTCCTTGTTTTACCTCAGAATCTTGGTGATATGCCCACTGATTAACAAAGTAAAATACCTCTCTTTCATGCCACTCAAAACATTACAGCTCAGCATCATGTTGATAGAATGAATGAATTTTTTGACCTTCATGAGGTTGAGATAGAAGATATGACTATGAGATTGTTTGTACAAAGACTTGGAGGTGAAGTTCAAAAATGGTTCAGAGCTTTACCTGTGGCCTCTATCACCATTTTTCCAGTCCTACAGAGGCAATTCCTGTATCGCTAGGAGGTAAAGAAGAATCCACTCCAAATTTTGTATGAGTACAAAAATATCAAAAGGAATGTCGGTGAAAGTGTGCAAGATTATTGTGTGAGGTTTAATGCATTCTATAATGCTATTCTGGCCAACATTGAACCACTAGAGGGGTTAGCCTTGCTCAATTTTCCAGATAGTTTCAATGCTGATATGGCATATCAGTTACGGGAACGTGATCCCACCACACTAGAAGACATGCAGAAGAACGTTGTAAGCATAGAAGCCAATCTGCTGGCCAAAAGAGCAAGAATGAGATCTGAAAAGAGAGTGACGATAAAAGAGGAAGCATCTCCTTCAGATACTAAGATGGATACTTTGATCTGAACAGTGGAGAATATGGTTGACCGGCTGACCATTACAGATAGACCTGGACCACCAATCAGGAATCCAAATTTTAGAGGATAGGAGTAACCCCAATTCCGTATCAAGTAGAGGGAACAAAAGGCATCGGACCAACCAGCACAACAATAGCATATTAGAACTCCTTTGCAGTAGAATTATGTTCATGGAATGGAAGGAGAAGAGGATGATGATGATCTGGTAATTGAAGCAAACCATTTTTTCACCGCCGATGGTATGCCCATTTTTCTGACGAAAGATGAAGAATATGCAAAGGTTCCAGACATTCAAAGGGATGAAGATTACATATTAGCAAATGATGCAGTTTTGGAGGCTGAATCTGATGATTATCAGTGAGGTTATATGAATGCTTTGACATCACAACAGAGGTAGTATTCTTTGAGGAGAAGAGATGTACCAATCAATCCCATTCAGAAAAGAAGAGATTTGAAATCAAATAATGACTCCTCAAACATTCAGAAGAAAGGGAAAGAGCCTGCTGGTCTGAGTTCCAGCAAAGTACCATCAACAAATAACATTACAAACGAGAAGAATAATTAGCAAAATGCAGTGAAAGAGCAAGTAGAGAAGAAGGACCTTATTGTCAAAGAGGTAGAAAAAGTTTCATCCTTTAATTTAGAAAGTGAAATTGCTAAATTAAAAGTGTCCATTCCTTTGACTAAGCTGGTAAAGATTAGCAATTATAAACACCATGTGTCTAGAATTTTGCAAATAGATACTTTGTCACACATGGTAAATGTCGAAAGATGATCATCCTCAAATCATTTTTGGTCCAGCCATAGAAGGTTAGTCTGGACCAAAAATGAGTCGAAGATGATCATCCTCAACTCATTTTTGGTCCAGCCATAGAAGGTCAGTCTAAAGATAGTGAAGTTCCTCCCTTTTATCTGAGTCTTAGATTGCATGAATACATTCTCCATAATTCCATGTTTGATTCCGAAGATTCTCATAATTTGATGCCTAAAGCCATTATGGAGAAGTTGAGCCTAGATATTACCCGGAAATACCATGATTTGTAGTCCTTTGACTCCGATAGAGTTCGTTGCATTCGTTTTATCAAAGATTTGGTAGTGCGTTTAGATTAAATCCCTGCCAAAACTATTTTGATGGATGTGGTTGTTGCTGATATTCTAGATCGTGGGGTGCTAAACTCAAGGCACTTTACAACTTGACTTCTCTTATGCTACCATTCCCGTTTTCAGTCAATTGAAAAAATTATACCAGGAGAAGAAAATGAAATACATGATCACCAACAAAGAGAAGCCACTGAATCATCCAATAAATGTTGTACATACTGATTTAGAATCAATTTTTTTGTACTCTGATAGCAAATTAAATGATGTAAATATTCATATTGTAGAAGTAGATGATGTACCTGAAATTTCAGAGAATTTTAGGGCAGTCCTTAATCAGGAAAAAGAGAAAGTAGCAAGTTCTTCTGAGTAGCAAAATGACATTGAAGATCAGAAAAACGAAGTGATCAGCCAAGATAAGTTAAAGAAGGAAAGATAATTTCAGCATCTAGAAGACGAATCCGGCCTTTGGAGCATGGATTTTGATGGTGTTGTGGGTAAGGACGGTGTTGGTATAGGAATTTGGATCTGCAACCATGATTTCCAGCCTACCAAAGTCCCAAGTAATGTTAGAGTATGTTCTTACAAGTTGGCTTTTGATTGCTCTAACAATGAAGCAGAGTATGAGGCTTTGATTACAGGTCTCAAATTTTTGAAGAAGCTCAATGCAAAAAGGATTTCTGTCTATGGTGATTCAGAGCTGGTGATCAAACAAGTAAAGGGAGAGTATCAAGCAAAGAATCCATGGATGAGAGCCTACAGAAATGCAATTCTAGATATTTTGATAATGTTTCCTGAATATACCCTTACGGTAGTACCCCGGACTCAAAACATTATTGCAGATTCACTCGCTACTGCGGCAAGAAATTTGAATATCCCAATGAACTACAACAACAAGTTTGAAATTCATGTCAAACACCAGCTTGTTGTTCTGGATAATTCGAGGTATTGGCAAGTGTTTGGGATGATAATGAAATCAATGCCTTTTTGAAGAATGAAGGAAAGTTCAAAAATGCTTTCATGGATGATGACTGTGATACCGATGAACAAGAGATTGAGGTGAATCGAATGGAGGTATTACAGTTAACATTATTCCTAGAGGTCGCATACCTTTAGATGAGCTTTTTGATCAAGATGATGTTGCAAGAAAGCCGAGCTTGGTGCCTACTAACAAAGGAGTTGATGATGTCAATCTTGGAACAGCCAACAAGCCCAAGCTTGTAAAGTTATCGAAAGCATTGTCTCCTGAGGTAAAGGCACAATATGTTAGATTAATTTCTGAATTTTCTGATGTGTTTGAGTGGGATTATTCAGATTTGAAGGTGTATGACAAGGATATAATTCAACATACTATTCCTATCAAGTCGGATCAAAAGTCTTTCAGACAGAAGTTGAGAAGGATCAATCCAAAGCTGCTGCCATCCATTGAAAAAGAGGTAAATGGATTGTTCAAAGCTAGCATCATTGTTCCAATCAAATTTTTTGATTGGATTTCGATTTTGATCCTGGTATGAAAGAAGACTGGAGAAATAAGGTTGTGCATAGATTTCCATAACCTCAACAAAGTATCCTTAAGGAATAACTATCCACTTCCAAAGATGGACCATATTATGTAAAGAGTAGTTGGAGCATCACGGATGTCACTACTCGATGGTTACTCAGGCTATAATTAGATCTTGGTGCATGAAAAAGACCAAGACAAAACTACCTTCACAACACCTTGGGGAACTTTTCAGTATGCCAAAATGCCATTCGGATTGAAGAATGCCGGAGCCACTTTTCAGTGAGCGATGGACATCACTTTTGCTAATGAGAAGGATGTTTTCTTGGTTGTTTATTTAGATGATTTGACGGTATTTTCTGGTTCTGATGATGAACACTTGCACCACTTAAGGATTATCTTTCATAGGTGTAGAAAGTTCGGGATTTCTCTCAACCCCACGAAAAGTCTTTTTGCCATGGATGAGGGTAAGCTCCTTAGTCATATCATTTCTAAAGATAGTATTCTTATTGATCCTTCAAGGGTGGAGGCAATTCAACAGATAGACTTTCCATGCAACAAAAACGAGATTCAAGCTTTCAATGGTAATATGAATTTCTTACGCAGATTTATACCAATTTGGCGGAGCATTTGCGTGAAATGACTAATATTTTGAAAAAGGACAACATTGTCAAATGGACTGAGGATGCCTTGAAGTCATTCAATTTGGTAAATTTTTCTTTGACCACAGCCCCAGTCTTGATTAGTCCTTATTACACTCAAGATATCATTATATTTTCATTTGCATATGAGCATACTTTGGTTGTGGTATTGATGCAAAAGAGAGATCAGATTGAGCAACCCATTGCTTTTTTCAGTACGAATATTCGAGTTGCTACCTTGCGGTATAATATCATTGAGAAACAAGCGCTGGCTCTCATAAAAGCATTGAAGGATTTTAGACTGTACATTCTGCATTCACATACCATAACATATGTTCCTAATGCAGCGGTAAAATATGTTTTGATGCAAGTTGATCTTGAGGGAAGAAGAGGTAAGTGGATAGCAACAATGTTGGAATATGATCTGGAAATTAAACCCACTAAACTGATCAAGGGACAAGGCTTAGCAAAACTGATGGCAGAATCAAATCTGCATGCTCTAGACATAAATCTCATAGCAGCAATTTCAGAGGATGGGGATGGTGACTCACTCATTCAAGTTTCAGAAATGTTTCTCCAATCACCGTGGTATTCTGATATAGCTTATGTTCTTTAGCATCTTTCGCACCTCCTAGAATGTCAAGAAGCAAAGGTGGATCACTAAAACTTAAATCAGCAAAATTATTCATTTTAAACAATGCTCTTTTTTGGAAAGATCCGGGAGGGGTTATTCTTAATTGTTTGGTTGAAGACGAAGCTTAGCAGGTGATGTACAATTTTCATAAAGGTGATTGTGGTGGTCATTTGTTTTGGAAAACAACAGCTAACAAAGTGTTGAGAGCAAGATATTATCGGCCGACTTTATTTTTAGATTTGTATAAAGCAGTGATGAGCTACCATGAATGCCAAGTTGCTTCCTCTTCCTTTAAAACCAGTTGAAGTAAATGCACCTTTCTAGCAATGGGGACTTAATTTCATAGGGGAAATCCATCCTATATCATCAGCACAACATCGATGATCTTGACAACTACAGATTACTTCACCAAGTGGATGGAAGCCATTCCAACAAGGCAGGAAGCGGATATGATAAATATTCGCTTTTTAGAATCTAATATCCTATCTTTTTTTGGTTTCCCTCACAAGATTATAACAGATAATGCAACGACATTTAAGTCTAAGAAAATGGTGGAATTTTTCAACAAGCACAACATTACATTGGGTCATTCCATAGCATACTACTCACAAGGCAATGGATTGGTCGAGTCATCAAATAAGTCCTTGGTGAATATAATGAGGAAAATGTTGGAGGCAAATAAGAATAATTGGCATCAAAAGCTTGTTAATGCCTTGTGGGCTGACATAGTGAGCAACAAGAAATCCATAGGTAGGTCAATCTAGGTGATAACACAACCTTTAGATCATTACCAAGGTTTGAAGTTTACAAAACCTGTAGATGATTAACAATAACCTAACATTTTGGATTAGATATATCAGTTCACACAAATGTATAATCAAAGTGAACACCTAGAGATTGGTAGGAACAAAGGAATCAAAGAAAAACCGAAAAATGATCAAACTAGTTCAAGTGTTGTGACCCTTTCATAATCCCTATTTAAAATGGAATAGAAGGTCAACATCAAGTTGTATCAAGGTGAGATTGATGCTCTAAATCTAAAGTATCGATTGTAGGAATTAAAAATTCATATTTTGATGTTCATCATATAGAGGAAGAATAGAATATTTCGTATGCTCGGCTAAAATTAGATGGTCATGGCCTAAAATGGTAGGAAATCCAGACAAAGACTTTGATATTAGAGGGACGTCCTCTGATCCATAAATGAATAAGGTATTATAGACTATGTATGAATTCACTTATGTTACTTAATGCAACGGATTGAAAAGAGTGCGAATAACATAAACACATAAACAATTTGAAGACACATTTAAAGGCATCAACACATTCAATTTAATAAAGGAGTTCACCAAACTTTCTGGCTACGTCTCCTGGTCCTTTCGCTTCCAATGTTGACCTCTTTATTTTGTCTTCAATATGTTGTTTCATGCATGAGATCAAAAATAGAGTCTCAAATGATAAAATGGACATCATCATTGCGTCTAGCTCAAAATTTCGAGACAAACTAGTATAAACTCGACCATATTTGGCCACAGTGACTTCCAGACCCCATGGAAAGTCAAAACCATCGTACACCTACAAAACCGCCTTTTTGCTGCATAAAACAACCTCTGCATACAAAAGTCTCTTTGAAAAGCGCACTGGTGGTGTTATGGGTTTGGTACTTGCATAACAATATAAAAAAGTTGGGCAGCTTGAATACCAAGCTCCACCATATGGTATGTTGGCTAGCAGACTTGTGTTAAAGTGCTATTTATATAAGTGATTTGGAATCTCAGCGGTTCGAAACCTCTGCCCGACCCTTCCACCACATATCCTTTGATTATGGTTAATATATATATATATATATCATATGATATATGATATCGCCTCACATGTCGGATATTTATAGTATGGTTACATGTATATGTATTTGCGACTATGGTGTGGTCTGACGGTTATGATAACAACTAATGTTAAGGGACCGGTGGTCGTGGGGTTGACCCCAATCGTCCGAACCTTTTACGGCGGTTTCAACCTAACCACCTTAAATACCATATCCGCGCTATTATGAACAAGCAGCAAAGTAGCTCATCCAGTGAGTGAAATCCGGTGAAGTCTTAGCCTTCTGGGAGGTTAGGGGTTCAATCCTCCCTAACCCCAAAAATTTTGGGATTGCATGCTAATATTGGGAAATCCGGCTGCCCACGTGTTAGCACTGGATTGACCCATGTGAACCAATAAAAAACTTCCATGTCACCTTCTTTTCTGACGTCATCCAAAACATGTGGTGCATTCCTGAGATGACACGTGTCTTGTTGACGTAAGCATTGACTGTTGACTTGTTTGACTTTGACTTTAACTTTTTTCCCTAGTTTGCCTTGAAATTTGACTAGCCTTAACTTCTTCATCCGAACTCATGTTTTCATGCCATCCACACCATTGGAATCATCTCGGCGATCACTTCAACTTGATCCCACTTTCATCTGCATTTGAAGACTTTGATATGGAGGAAAAACTGAATCCATTTTAGATCACTCCTCCCCACTGGAAGCTTTTGGACCACCAAAAGTTGGTTTTAGCTATCGAGTAAGTGAGGATAAAGTTTCCTCAATTTTCCAATCTCTATCCATCGTGCCTTACTTGGATTTGTACCCTTGAGTCCAACTCGAAGATACTCAACATTTTCCCGTCGCGAAGTCCTTATCTCTTGTCAAGAACTATGTCCTCCCGTAGCTCATTGAGATATTTGGGCAAAAGATCTTCAATGGAAGGTAGCTGACCTTTCTTTTCAAGATCTTTAATCAATGAAGGTTCGTACAATCGCAAGTTTTCAACATTTACGACAGAATAGATTTGCATGTAAGCTGGTAGATCTAGGCAAAATGAATTTTCACCAATTTTATCAAGTATTTTGAAAGGACCATATCTAATTGGTTTCAACTTTTTACCTTCCCCTTGCAATCTTTCTTCGTTGATGTACAACCAGACTTGATCACCAACTTGAAAACTATTCTCAACTCGATGCTTGTCATGTCGCGCTTTATACTTTGCTTGACTTCTTTCCAGCTATTCATGTACTACCTAGTGAATTTCCTGGATTTTTTCAATGAACTTGGTCACTTTCTCCACATCACTATGTCCATCATTACTATGTCTTTACCAAAGAAAAAATCCAAGGGAGATTTTCGTGAAAAACCAAAAAAAGTCTCAAAAGGACCTCTCTGAGTAGAAGAATGTTTTGCAAGGTTGTAAGCATGCTGCACATAACACAAATGCTCATCCCAAAGTTTGGGATGCTTGCTGAAATATCCTTGAAGTAATTGTATCACTGTCCTGTTGACCACTTCTTGCTAACCATCTGTTTTTGGATGAAATGTTTTGCTCTCTTTAACTTTGTGTCGATTAACTCTCGTAGACTTGACCAAAATTTCCTGAAAAATTGAGAAGCTTGATCGGATACAATAGAAGTGGGCAATCCAAAATGAACCCATACATTTTGAAAGAACAACTTTGCAGTTTGTTCAGCTATGACATGTTTATTACATGGTGTTAAATACACATTTTACTTAACCAATTCACAACTGCATACAAATAATCATGAGTCTTTCTAGTCTTTCTAGACTTTGGCAACCCCCCAACAAAATCCATGGAAACACTTTCCCAAGGACAAGAAGGAATTGGCCTAATTTTCTATTACTTGGCTTGCTTGTAGCACACATAGTACATCCTTTAATATATCTAGAAACTGTGTCATTCATTCATGTCCAATAGCAGAATCTTTGTAATTGTGCAACTGTTTTACTTACACAAAAATGACCCGATATGAGAGAAGTATGTGCTTCTCGAATTATGTTAACTCTTTCAGTTTGTGGAATGCATAACTTTCCCAAATGATATAAGAGTTTGTCCTTTATATAATAATCCAATTCTTCTACCTGCTTTCCATGACTTAAATTTGCATATACATCCTTAAATCTGTGTCTTAATCATATTGTTCAATGTAACTTTCATGAATTACTGAATTATGCGTAAGTATTATGGATGCATTTATGATTGGTCTTGATAACATGTTTGCAACCTTATTATGTATGCCCTTCTTATATCTGATAACAAGATGAAATTGCTGTAGAAAACCCATCCACCTGTAATGTTGTGATTGTTGCAATTTAGTTTGTGAGTGTAAATATTGAAGTGGTTGATGATCTGTGTGTATGATTGTTTCTTTACCCATTATGTAATGTTTCCACTTTTTAACACTCTGAACTAATGCATATAATTCCTTATCATATGTAGGATAGTTAACTACTACTGATGTGAATGTCTCAAAATGAAAGCATATAGGCTTTCTATGCTGCATCAACACTGTCCCCATGGCATATTCACTTGCATCTGTCTCGATCTCAAATGGATGTTGAAGATCTGGCTAGTGCTAGTACTGGCACTGCACTGATCCTTTCTTTCAATGTGTCGAAGGATTTTTGCTATTTTCCTCCCCACTGAAACACCTGTTTCACACTTTTCAAAGCATGTAAAGGAGCTGCAATCAAAGAAAAGTTAGCAATAAACTTTCTCCAATATTGTGCTGCCCCTAAGAAACTTCTAACTTCTATAGTAGTATTGGGCTTAGGCCAATTTACAATGACTTCGACCTTAGAGGTATCTATCTTCAATTCACCACCCCTACAATATACCCAAATAATTTTAATGTGTTTTGCCAAATTCACATTTTGATTTTTTACATAGAGATTTTTCTCTTTTTAAAACACTAAAATTACTTTACATGCTTAAACATGTTCTATGTTCCGAAAAAAGATCCGATGATTTCATCTACATAGACTATTATGTCAATAATATCATCAATGAATGGTCTAAGTACATCATTCATGACTCGCATGAATGCTGCTGGAGCGTTAGCCATTTAAGCAAAAGGACCATTAACTTCCATTGTTGAATTTTTGCCAAGTCTGTCTCTGAATCTGATTGCATTTGTTAATTCACAATTAGGAAGTAACTGCATCTTTTAATTGATCTAACAATCATCAATCATAATGCAGATGATCATTATTGACGATTTCATTATTATTATTATAACAATGCAAATTCTCCACGAACCGTCTTTCTTTCTCACTAACACTGTGTCTGCACATATGTTCTTGTTTAATACCCTTGATCAAGCACTTGTACTTGCTTCCATACTTCTCTAGAGTTGATAACCTGTACATTCCAATGTTAGGTAGTGGAGCATCTTGCTGCAAATAAATATCATGTTCTATCTCTTCGCTTGGGTGGAAGCCCTTTAGGCTCTTGAAATAGAATATCATAATCAGAAACAACTTTAACTAGATCTGCTTTCTGTTTAGGATTACAACTTGCAATGCATCGGATTTATCATTATCCTTTGCATTATATCATAAGCAAAAATTGTTTACCTGCATTTACAATTCTTTTCTTTGTCCTGAATTTTGAGAGAAGTTATCTTTGAGTTCTTAGAGCTTTAACCAATATATTCAATTCCATCCTTAGTGAGTTGATACTTATTTTCATTTCGATAGAAGATAGATAGCATTTATATCATACAAGTATGGACTTCTAACACAATTCACATCCATATGTCCAATGGGACTATATATAACTCAACCTCATCTACAAACTTTGACCCAATTGGAAAATGAAGTTTGCATTGTTTCATAACTTGTAGCTTAGTTTTATCACACACCCAACCTAATGGATATGGTTTTTTATGAGGTTTCGTTTCTAGACCCAACTTCATTACAATTTCTTCAGAAATCAAATTAACTTGTGACGCACTATCAATAAAGTATCAAATTTAGTATGCTTGGAAATGACTCTTATATGAAATAGCTCATTTATTTTCCTTTCATCATTATCATTATCAATAGAATTTGAAGAAGTACTTGTAGATGCTTTAGAATCTTTACCTTTTATACCTATAGCTATAACCATTGTCTCGTCACCTAAATATGATCCCAAGTCCTTTTGAATAGTAGCAACATTCTTTCGCTCTTTACCTCTAAACTTCTTAGGCTTCAATTTCAGATGTAGTGACCACCAGTGTGCCTCATCATGTCCTTCCTTCTAACAATGAGTGCATGAAGTTTTGTACTTCTTCATGGTGTTTGTTTTCTTATCCTTCCATTTCAGTTTCTTCTTGCCTTTATTCTTGCATTCAATAAGTTTGGATGATTTCTCAACATCTGGGTTACATTTTTACCTCTAGCTTCTAGATGAGTTGCTTGAACAGATACACCATCTAAGCTAGTTGGATTAAACATAAGTATGGTATGCCTCAAATAAATATGAATACCACCTATGTATTTCAACAATGTTTCTGGTGAGTCCAATGAAATGCCTAGTGTTAAAGCTCTCTTACGGAAATTCCTGAGTATAACTTTGAACACTTTGACCTTTTAATTGACGTAGTGTTTGCCATCTCATCATTCCTTGTTGCATATAAGACAATGGATAAAATTCCCTTTTAGTAGTAGAAACAAATTCATTCCAAGTTTAAATGATTTTACCATGCCTTTTGAGATCTTCTTGTGTCTTGCCTTCCCACCATACAAGTGTAGTTCCTCCAAGTCGAAGGCTAGCAAGCTGGATCTTATTTCTTTCTAAATCAACTTTCTGCAACCTACAATATACATCAATTTGCCTTATCCAATTATCAAGCTTTTCAGCATTAATTTCTCCATCATAAATTGGCAAATAAACTTTTACATCTAATTTTATCAAAGAGGCTTTCGTTTTCTTATTCTTAGAAGAACTAGTTTTATGAGAAGAAGATAATGATGATGACAACAATGGTGATCATAGAGGAGATGGAGGAGGCTTTTCTCCCTTTCCTTTATCTTCTTTATCTTGAGGAGTAAAAAAAAAGGTCCCTCTGTTCCTTTGTCTCGTTTAGGTGATGAAGTGCCTTCACCTTTACCCTTTTTAAACTCATGATACATATCTTCCACCATAGCATGTATCGTCATGAAACTATCCAATAATTGGGATTCTGACCCAAGTGGAGTTTCATCTGCCATCTTTCTTTGTGAAAAAACCCTTCCAATCTCTAGATTCGCCTCAACAAGCTCTCCTTTGCCTCGTTTGAGCCTCAACCTAGTAAGCATCCAAATCTTCATGCAAATTTGTCAAACCTTAAAAACCTTGCTGCTCTAATACCACTTGATCCATAAATGAAAAAGGTATTATAGACTATGTGTGAATTCACTTATGTTACTTAATTCAACAGATCGAAAATATTGTGAATAACATAAGCACATAAAAAATTTGAAGACACATTTAAACACATAAACACAACCAAATTTAATAAAGGAGTTCACTAGAGTTTCTGGCTACGTCTCCTGGTCCTTTCGCTTCCAGTGTTGACCTCTTTATTTTGTCTTCAATATGTTGTTACAGGCATGAGCTCAAAAACATAGTCTCAAATGATAAAATGGACATCACCACTGCGTCCAACTCGAAATTTCGAGTCAATCGAGTATAAAATCAACCATATTTGGCCACAGTGACTTCTAGACCCCCTGGAAAGTCAAAAACCACCATATGCCTGCAAAATGGCCTTTCCGTTGCACAAAACCACCTCTGCATACAAAAACCACTTTGAAAAGTGCATTGGTGGTGTTACAGGTTCGACACCTGCATAACAATATAAAAAAATTGCGCGGAATGAATACCAAGCTCCATTGTATGGTATGTTGGCTAGTGGACTTGTGTTAAAGTGCTATTTATATAAGTGTTTTGGAAGGTCGGCGGTTTTGAAACCTCCGCTCAACCCTTCCGCTACATATCCCTTTGATTATGGTTAATATTTATGATATATATATATATATATATATATATATATTATATATATATATATATATATATATATATATATATATATATATATATATTATATATATTTATATATATATATCATATGATATATGATACTGCCACGCATGTGTGATATTCTGAGCGTATGGTTACACGTATATATGGTTTACGATTATGGTGTAGTCTGGCGATTATGATAACAACTAATGTTAAGGGACCGGCGATCGTGGGGTTGACCCCGACCCTCTGGCCCTTTTCCAGCGGTTTCAACCTAACCACCTTAAATACCATATCTGCACTATTATGAACAAGTGGAAAAGTAGCCCATCTGGTGAGCAGAATCCTGCAAAGTCTTAGCCTTCCAGGAGGTCAGGGGTTCGATCCTCCCTAACCCCAAAATTTTGGAATTGCATGCCAATATTGGGCAATTTTGGGCTTCCACATATCAACGACGGATTGGCCCATGTGAACCAATCAAAATCTGCCATGTCACCTTCTCTGCTAACGTCATCCAAAACATGTGGTGCATTCTCGGGACGACACGTGTCTTTCTGACATAACCGTTGACTTTTCACCTATTTGAATTTGACTTTGACTTTCCTTTGACTTTGACTTTTTGCCCTAGTTTGCCTTGAAACTTTCACTAGCCTTAACTTCTTCATCCGAACTCGGATTTTCATGCCATTCACACCATTGGAATCATCTCGATGAACACTTCAACTTGATGCCACTTTAATATACATTTGAATACTTTTAGCCAGAGGCAAACTAAATCCATTTTAGATCATCCTCCATTGGCTAAGTGGGAGAATTCTAAAACACTCATAAAGTCACAATTTTTCTCTACCAAGTATGTAGATGAGCATGGATCTCGTTGCATTACTTCAAGAAGAAGAAGGGGTAGAGTGTATAGGAGTACACCACCACATTTTTAAATATGCCAATAATGTTAAGTATATCACCAAATAACCTAGGGATACCCCTTAAGTATTGAGGGTATCTACATAGCCATTTATGAAAGAAAGTGATTTGTTGTTTAAACCTAGATCAGTGGGAAAGGACTATGTACATTCATAGTACCTAGGCAAATTAAGCCAGATAAAAAGGGTAATCAAGTAGGTCGAAGTAGAAGGAGCACCAATATGCTTCTACAGATGGGAAGAAGAAGTGGAAAGGGGGAAAATATAATAAGAAAACGAACACAAGAAACTAGTGCAATGATGTCAACAACCACTGCAACCAATGTAATGTTGACGATCATACAAACGAGGTGGTTGAAGTTGCATTGAGAAATTAACCCAAAGAAAAAAAGTAAAGATGAAAAGAAGAACCACATGGCCACTAATTCGAGAAACTAGGTTGAAAGCAACTCAGAGGTGGATGAGAAAATTGTCTTTACATCAATGCATAAGAAGGTGAATCTAAGTAGTCTCCAACAATAGGAAAATAAAGAAAATACCAAACTCTTTCATATACAGATAAATATCAAGAAAACAAATATTGAGGCTATGTTCGACTCAATATTGAAGGTGAATCTCATTACAGTCGAAAAATTGGGATTGGAAGTTCATGATCATCTAAGCTCATATCCATTGGTATGGATAAGTGCAAAATTAGGTTTTCTATCAGTTTTGATTTTAATTAAGTGGTACTAGATATAGTTCCCTTTGGTGTATGTGGAGATGTGTTTGTATGTTCTTATTTGTACTTCTAAGACACAATATTCATACAAAGAGCCAATCAGTATTGTTTCATCAAGGGTGGAAAATCCTTCACCATCATTGTGCAAAGGGGAAGTTGGAAATTTCACTCGTGTGTGCCAACCGAGCTACGAAACTGATAAGTTGCAACAAGAGGTCTTTTTTTACATTTTTAAAGAGAAAATCATTTTGTACAAGAGTTAGTAAGAGAAAATTCATTCATTGAGGGTTTTAATAAGAAACATAAATAATAACTGGGAGAGTTGCTATAGGAATACATGGATATGTTATAAGAGTCTAAAGGGCTCCTTTCCAAGAGGGAAGTGGAACATGAGATACAACTATTTCTAGACTCCCCATTTCCAAACATTGAGATGTATAGGTGGTTTGTTATAGAAGAAAGTAAGGTGAAGAAGCAGTTACAGTGGCTAATGGAACTAGGTGTTATTCGATTAAGTACCTCACCATGTGGGTCACCTATCGTCATTGTGCCAAAAAATTATGGGACTTGGTGGATGTGTATTGATTACATAGTATTAAAAGAAAACACACTAAATAATAGGTATGCCCTACCTAGGATAGTTGATCTATTGGATTAGTTTGAATAAGCCAAATAATTCATCAAGATAGACTTAAATTTATGATGTCACCAAGTGCAGGTAAGAAAAGAAGATACCTAGAGTACTAACTTCAAAAAAAGAAAAGGTTTGTATGAGTATTTAGTCATGCCATTTTTCCTATGTAATGCACCATATTTGTTTATCGATTCATTTGTTATAGTATGTTTGGATGATATACCAGTATACAATGTTACCTTGGAGGAGCACATCTCACATTTGATGAAAGTTCTTCAACGATTAAAGAAGAAGAAATTATTGGAAATTATAAAGAAGTGTGAGATTTCACATTAGTATTTGGTGTGCCTGGGGTATGTGATAGTTGGAGGAGTCAGCCAAAGATAGATCTTCCAAGATGAAGGCCATCATGAAATGGTTGGTGCCTACTTATGATACTAAGTTCAAGAGTTTCATTGGGGTAGTAGAGTACACAAGGAAATTCATATCCTTGCTTTTAATAGTAAATACACCAACCCATGTCATAAAAGTGAGAAGAAAGAGTTTCCAATGGGGAAATGGTTAAGATAAGACCTTTGAGGAGTTAAATAAGAAGACCAGTTAAGCATTGGCTCCAACATTACTGAACTTGTAGCAGCCCTTCGAAGTGGAGACATATGTGAGTGGGTATGTTATGGGAGTAAAAGCGTATATGCTACTATTTAGAAGTATTTCATAGGAAAGTTTTAAACTACCCTACCTATGACAAGGAACTCTATGTTCTAGTGTATGATGTTAAGAAGTGGAAACAATACGTCATGGGAAATGGTGGGCTCCAGTATTGCAGCAATGATGCTGCAAATCCTGGGACTCCCTTCTTTAATTTTATCAACTCGGTAATTCGTAACAAACTTGGAAGCGACAGTGTTGTATGCACAAGTACTACCTCTTATTGCAGGCTATCACTTGATCAACTGGCACAAGTTCGCTAGGAGCTCAAGCCAACTTATATGAGTTCTTAGAAGAAGCTTTTAATCATGATGGAGGAAAGCTAATATCAAAAGGGCTATTCTACTTGCAGAAAGAAGATGAAAGTTGAAAGGAAACGCAAACCCTAGCAAACCCTAGTTTTACCGACTAATCCTACTGGTGCAAAAAAAGAGATGAAAGTGGTGGAAATGGATTCCATTGACTCTTGGAAAGGTAAAATGCATGTGACTAAGCTACTTCTGAAGTAAAATCTCGAAAAAACATCTTTTTACATTTTTGAGTAATTTTGTATAATTATTATGCATGTGCTTTAACTGTTTTTCACTGTGCAGAGGTTGATTGGCGAAAGGAAATGGGGTAGGTGCTTGCAAGAGGTTGGGAAGGTGAGAAGAGGGACTAAGGGGTCCCTAGCACCCTTCCAGAGAGTTTGAGAGTGATTAGATCTCGAGAAACTGCTCACGTGATCTTCTACAGGAAGTCTGCTGCGGGGGTTCTACAGGAAGGGCCGAGAGAGAGGATTTTTGAGGGTTAATGGTGGAAAAATGGTGGAAAGTGGGAATGGAGGATGGAAGAGGATGTGAAAGGATCTAGGACCTAGTAAATGAAGCTAAGAAATGATGAAAGTGGTTGGATTTGGTTCAAGGATGGAAGGAGCAAGGTTGCACAAAGATGTGGAAAATTAGGTCAAGTTGGAAAAGGGTGGCGAATGAAGGTAAGGAATATTGAGTGAGGGGTTGGAATAGGTTGTATGATGGAGGAAGGGTAGGTAGGGATGTGTTACAGGTGTTCTACACATTACTTCTCAAAACTAATCAAACAAAGACTATGCAAACCAAAGATCTAGCTATCTTCATCTAATTTGACCTAGAAACCCAGCAATCATGATGAACAAAACTTTATTGGTAGGAAATCATGTAAGATAACTATGAAAACTAAGCAAGAATAGACCTACACGTAATCACAACTGCTATCAACTTTTACAACTGAGAATCTAACACTACCAATTGCATGAAGAAGCAAGAACAACGTTTTTGCGGCAGCAATGACACCTTGGTCTCAACTCATGGTCCCGAGGAGGGAGAGGTGAGATCAAGGGTTGCTTGATGGCCTTTTTCGAAGATATTTCTATTACCAATCTATCAAATCAACCTGAACATGGAAAGCTATTTCAATCATCGAAAGCAACCTAAATAACAAAGCAATATGTTAATCTAAGTAACAAAAATTATTCTAGGAATACAGCAAAGACACATAAAAGTATACAAAGGAGCTACTGGGCACTTCAGTTGGGCCCAACCCCCAGAGCTATAGCCTCCTAAGAAATATTAGAGGTGGTGCAAAGCTGGATTCATCTTTATTGATCAAGAAATAGTAGTTACATCCCAAAAACTGTCTACAAGAAAAAGATCGAAAATGTGTTGAAATGCAGAGCTAACCTACTGACTAAAGTCGAACTAACATCTGACTACAATCTAATTAAAAAATGACTAACATCTGCCTAAAAAATGACTATCTGAAATGAGGCCCTAAGCCTTCTTATTTCTACAAATTGAGGACCCGAACAGTCCTCCTAAACTTTAGGGACTCGGCTGCCAAAACTTGGAGTTAACAACAGTCCTACTTGACTTGCTTAGCTGCCCCTTGTGCTCCAAGTTTTTGATGGAGAATTCGAGGTAAGGGCTCATAAATGAAGAGGAAACCTTCCTACAAATCCTCTCCATGAATTTGGGTGCCAGGTGCTCATTTAAACCTTTGATTTTGTCTCAAAATTGACCAAAAATCTGCATAAAGCACATATTAGACTTGTTGGCATAATGACTAACCCAATTCACTCTATTAGCATAAATATAATCAAAAACATGCAATAAACTAATGATAATGGTGGATTAAGTCGAATTAGGAGGCTGAATGAGCCCATATAATTACTCATTTCTGGGGCTCATCATCACCCCCCTACTGAAACTGTTGCTCATCCTCTGAGCAACTAATCTATCTCTTCACCTTTGATGCTTTGACTTCCTCTCTCACATCCCATGCTTCCGAGGTGATGCCCTCTTCTCGGTCATGAAACCCTTCTTTTCTCTCTACTTCCTCCCACTGCCTGTGCTCCTCTTCTTCCTGTAGCAGTTTTGTTAATGCCTCAACCTCAGCCTGCAGCTTGTCCTCTCTCTGTTGTTCATGAAATGTTTCCTTGTAGCTGTAACTGTTTTTCAGCAGCTCATTCTCCTCCTGTAGTTTGGCCCTTTGACTTTTTTCCACATGCCTCACCGTGGCCAATTATTTTCTTGATTCCTTGAGTTGTTCTTCTAGGTGGCCTATGTATGCCACACCCTTGGATTTGGCAATCCTCATCCAAGTGTGAGTCCTAACTCTTTCTTGTTCTAGTGCAAAGAAGAGTGGCATCGCAAATTTCTGGGTAATGATCTTCCCGACTTCTAATAGGTTGTAGTATAAGCCCAAGCTAGGCTGAGGGCTTGGTTCCAGTATCTCCTCGGTCTTCTCTTCTCCTTGTGATTGTTTGGCTAGCTTTTCCTCCAATTTCTCGGTCTCTTTTAACTTAGCCAAAGTTTCCTGTAGAACCGTCTCAACTTCCTATAGAGCTATCTTTGAGTCCATCATCCTAATTCTCTCTCTCCATGTGGAGGTTTTTGGGCTTCCTCGTTCATAGGTGGTGGATATCTTTGAAGGAGACTCCTCCTTTTGTTTAGTTGTGGTGTCCTCAATGATAATTGGCTCCTTTGACTATGGCTAGGGTCTGCCCACTTTGATCCATGTGCTCCTCCTTGCTTTAAAGTACATGGAGGTTTGCCTCTTTTGCTTCCCTTTTTGTTTTGGAGGTGTGCTTAAGGCAGCAAGCACAGCTGCTGCCTCCCTTGCCCATATCTTAGGTGATTTCTCCTCTTGCTGTTCTTTTTCCTTGCTTCCTGTAGAAATCCCTGTGTAAACTGTTTCTGTGTGTTGCCGAGATCTCAGGGTGTGTCTTTTCCTTTTGTTTTTGTGTGCCTGCTTTGGCTGTGGAAGCCATCATTTGGGCTTTTTCAGCCTTCCCTGTCCTACTCTGCATCCTCTTTTCCCTTGGTGTTTTTGTTGTTGTTTCTTCCTCTGTTTTAGGCTCAACAATCTGGCCCATTTCCCCTTTTTCTTTCCGTGCTTGCCCTCTGCTTGAATGTCTTGTGCTCCCTCATCAATGTTCTTCTCAATTTATTCAATTGGCATGGTGTTGAGTTTGTGTTTTAACCAGGAAAGAAAATGCTCAGTTGGGAAAAAAACACAGTCAATCCCTGAAACAGAGGATAGTTGAATTCAGTTTTTTCTGAACCCAAGAAGGAATTTTTTGTGTGCTCCTTACAACATCAAATGGCAGTAATTCCCTGTTTTAAGAATGCTATCACCCATAACTCTGGTTGTTTGCTTATGAAAGGAAGAATTTTGTTTTTACAAGCAGAGCATAAGGATCAAGTTCTCTTCTCAGCACACAAACAGAGATGGAAATCCAAAATTTTCATACACAGGCTGGCCTCCACAGCTGCATATATCTTTCCTACAGGGAATTTTGATGCAAAAACAACTAGGACACTCAGTGCAATACACAGGCAAACATTTTACTTCCAATACACAGGCAGATTTTTCTCTGATTTTCCAATCTAATGTCGTTCAATTCACCACCTTTCACAAACACATCATGCATAGAGGAGTTTCTTTTTTTTTGAGCCTACCTCATTTGGAGCTCCAAATTTGACGAAAAATCCCAGGTTTTCTCGCTCCGAAAAGCTATGCAGTCTTTCTTGTGGAAGGCTCTCGTTTCCTGTAGAATGCCGATAGGTGGCAGATTTAAAAAAATAGGCAGAAATCTCGAAAAATCAAGCAGAAATCTTGCAGAGGACCATTGGTTAGCTGCTCTAGAAGTGGTGGACGTGTACTCCAGCTGGGGACGTCATGAAGGCACAGTGAACAAAGAGTGGCGAATGCATGAACTGAGCTGTCTTTCTAACTGCTCGCATGATTTGTGGTGAGGAGATGAGGTGGCCAAGTGTACGTGGCCACATGTAGACTGTAGTGATATTATGCAACTTCATTTTTTCTACCTGTTAATCACTTGACATCATGTGCGCTGGAGTTCAGGAACATCTGTCACTACCTGTTTTTTTTAAATTTCATGTGAGTTGACTAGACACGTGCAGTGGGTGATGTCCGAATGCATGCAATCAAACTAGCTGAGGGTGTTGGGTTAACTGGCTAGCTTTCTGGCTTAATCCAACCATTTCATTCTTTCATGCACTTTTGTATCATACAGATGCAAATAGAGGAACTAGTTTAGACACTTACTTGTAAGTCGACGTGCTGCTTGGTTCTTTTTGCTGCTGCATGCTCATATTCCATTGCTGCATGCCTGGATCCCTTATGCTATATGCTTTTTGTTGTCTGATGTGTGGCTATTTTTCTTGTGCAGGTATCCTCTTGCTGGATCTAAGCTGCAAAAGTTGTTTCATCTTTCAGATTTTCACCCTCATGCTGTTGATGCTGGATTTTTGTAGGACAACGACTTGTTTTCTCCATAGCTCCCAAATGATAGATCGGATTGACTTAAAACATTTTGACTATGTTTCTATCATCATTATGCACCTCCCATAGTAAAATTGTGGTCAATGGATGCACGGATATCAAGAAAAACTAAAAATGGATGAAGATGACAGAGGTCAATTTCTCGGAAACCGTGCACTGGAATTGGCTGAAACTGCTTGGGCAGGTTATTATCACCTATATGAATCTCCTCATGGAACAAGTTTTGAAATGGATCCATGGATATGGAGAAAATGCAAAAATGGCTAAAGGTTATGGAGGCTGATTTCTTGGAAACCGTGCACTGGAATTGGCTAAAATTGCTCGAGCATGTTGCCATCATCCCTATACAACTCCCCATAAAACAATTTTGTAAATGGATTCACGGTTTTCAAGTTAGGGAAAAAACAAATTTCTGCTTTGTGTATTTTTGTTTCAAAGCATTCTGCAGTTTTTTGCACAGTAAGAAAAAATGAGCTTGGGGTGTGATGCAGGCATGGAAATGATGGAAGAGGGGTTTGAAGACTGTAGGAGGATTTATAAACCCTTTATGAAGCTTCCATGTTTGCCAAACTGCTTTTTAAAATCCATTTCTAGCTTTCTGTAATTTCTACCAAAACTTCCTATAGAAACACAGTTTTCATAAAATAAGCACAATGAGGTGGAAAAAATGATGAAGAAGGGTGAGGGATGGAAATAGGGATGTTTACAGGCCTCATGGACAAATTCTCAACCTTCAGTTCCTCTTCTAAGATCGATTTTGGCTTGTTTGTAGGTTCTACAGGATCTTCTTGTAGAAGACACAAAACTTCCTCTGTCTTTGTTTTGTGTGATCCTCCTAACCTACAATGTCCTTCCTGCAACCTGCAATTATTCAACAGAAATTAGGTTTATTTTTCTTTTTCTCTTTTCTTCTTTCTTTTTCTCTTTTTTTTTTGAAAACAACTAGGGCGCCTCATGGAGGTTCTCACCCTAATTGCCTGCCCTGGGCGCCTCCAAGGGAGGTTTTCACCCAAGGATCTTATTCTCTTTTTCTTTTCTTTCTTTCCAACCCATTGACTGCCTCATGGAGGTTTTCAATCAATGAGCCAATCTGAGGTGCCTCCAAGGAGGTTTTCACCTTAGATTTTTTTTTTTCTCTTATTTTTCATTTTTTCTTTTTTCTTTTTTCTTTTTTCTACCTTACCCTACTTGAAAACAAAATCATTTTCAAGTATAAGAATACTTCCAATGGAGCCATGTGCACATCAAGATTAGAGACAAAATGATGTGGAGGCTTGAAATGCATGCTTTGACAGGTATCCGGATTTCAGAGACCAAATGATTTGACTTTGAAGGGATCAAACATAGCTGAGGAAGAGAGTACTACTGCAACTTAGTGACTGTCTAGAACCATATCTCAATATAGCTCTGATATCCTTGGTCCTTTTGCTGATCTGGATCATTCTCCATATATTTTTCTATAATGACCTTCACATCTTCCTCTTTTTGTTGATTTTTCTCTTGAATATATGGAGGATTTGATGGTAACCATGAGGGATCTCTCTCGATCTCTGATTTTGATGTCTTCTCTTCTTCAAGTGTAGCTCACGGTTCTTCGATCTCTCTTTTGAATCTTCTTTTGCTGGATGCAGTCCTTCAATGTTGTCAATATAATCTCTTTTCTTGTAATACTCTTCCTGAGCTATGGTGAATATCATTGAGCTCAAGAGGAATTGTTTGGGAAATGTTGTGCCTCAGCATTGTAATTGGGTTGAGCTACTCCAATGTGTGGGTTTGGAAATGGTGGTACGGGTAGTTGAGTGGGGGTGTATATTTGAGATGGATGTGGATGGGGTTGTGGTTGGGCAGGTGGTGGAGGCAAAGGAGTGGGAGGAAAGTTGTACTGGAGCCTCCACCCCTGATGAGGTGCATTCCACTGAGGTTGTGGCTGAGTGTACGGGTGAAATGGATGAGCAGCTGGTTGGGCATAATATGGAGATGTGAAATACAAAGGAGGAGGTGTGGACCAGGAAGGATGAGTAGGGGAAACCCAAGAAGGCATGGAAGTGGCTTGATAGGGGTTGTAATAGGTCTGGGATGTCCCTTGCATTGCATGCTGGTAAGTTTTGGGTCCATGTGGCCCCTTTGGTTCATGAAATAGAGTGGTTCATTGGTGCCTTTGGTCCTCTGATATGCAGCTTTAATTCTGGGCAGGAAGGGCACTGGTTCGTAGGATGGTCTCCTTCACAGACCAAACACACATTCTATGGAGTGCAATGGACATTCGTTCCTAGGATGCTTTCTAGTGCACCTGGGACAAAAGATGGCCAAAGCCCTCTGGCTTCCTCTTGATTCCTTTGGATCGCAAGGTTCCAGTTGCATGTTAAGAAACTGCCTCACCTCGCTCTTGAAATCTTCCATCTGATTTGCAAATTCGTTTTTGGATAAGGTAATGCTCTGAGGGAATGTTTTCTTCTTCTTTCTCCCTAGAGGTTCTTCAAATATGTCTTGTTGTCCACCTAGGGGTTCTACTTAATCACAACCATCGAAGAAGAAGAAGGTTGGCTGTGTGGAAGCAGTGGGGGTGTTGTGCAAACATTTTTACTAAATTATCTCTACTCCTACAAGGCATGAAAGGAAATATTTTTGGTCGATTTTTGCTTCTTCTTTTTTTCTGCTTG